>OX456491.1:3657214-4326357 GCA_949748235.1 Platypus cylindrus | reverse complement strand
AACATTTTTATTGGATTAAAATGAAAACTTTGAAATAATAAAATTAAGATGGATGAATGAATTGAAATTGAACGGGATGAAGTGCAATTTGTATTCGTTATGAGAAAATACAGAGTATGGGACATTTTTAAGATAAAACACATTTAGGAAATTCAGAGTTGAATTAGTTTAAGTAGCTGCTTGATTTAATTTATTATACAATAAAATAATTCGATTTTTATTGAAAACTGGAATTTGTGTTTAATTAATTTTATCAATGTATGGTAATGTAATGAGAAGTATAGACATATCGGTACATGACCTTTAACCTTTCAATAGAAACACCATAGTGCGGCTTCCCACTAGTCTCCCTAGATAGAGCACAAATAATAAACCCAAACCGCGGCTACATTTTATCGACACATGGAACCGAGCACCAAAAAAACAATCACAGACATACATTTATGCCATCACACACCCTCAATAGTCTAAAAATAGTCTGATATTTTCAAATTTTTAATAGAATTATTCCCCTTTTTGCGTCTAGCGCACTTTTACTAAATTAAAATCCATTAGAAGAAATATTTAAACAAAAACTTCTTGAATAACTTCTCAAGATCTTGTTACAAAATAAACATAAAAGGGCATCACATTGCACAACACGCAGACAAAGAGAGAAAAAGCAAAGTGAGAGAGCGAGATAGAGAATGGGTTGAACGGGAAAAGGGTTGAGTTGAGAGTATGCCAAAGGTTGTGTTTTCTCTCTGTCTGTCTATACTTGTGAGAGAATGTGTGTGTATGTGGAATCATGTTGTTTTAAACAAGGGCCAAATGAAAGGGTAGAGTTTCATTTGTAAATTAGTTTTTCATATATAATATACATAGGTATAGGTGTGCAGTGTATTATATGGCAAAATATACCGGAAAATTATTATTAATTTAGTTGGCGATGTGGTTTTAAGGAAGTTAATGTACATAATATGAGTTGGAAGTGAAAAAGTTAGATAATTAGTAAACCAGAATTGGAAGACAAACATATATCAACAACATAGTAACTTTGACGACGTGACAGTAATTTAATTTTTGATTTACACATTAATTAATTTATTTCCAAGATGAAACATGGAAAAATCTATCTAATAATAATAATTACTCTAATCTACAAAAACCTACACATCTTATGTCAACTGACCCTATCTCACTCTCTTTCTCTACTGTCTCCCTCTTGCTTTCTCTCTCTCTCTCTCGCTATCTATCTACCCAGCTCAAACCCTTAGAGCTATTACTACCAAAGTAAATCTTCCATCGCCTCATAGCATCCATCCAATAAATTAAAGGAGCAAACTTCCACGAGCTTGTTTACCAATCATGAAAGTTAAAGCGGAAAGTTTCGAAATTGTGTTTTTACTTTGTATTTTTATTACAAAGTTTTTCCTTCGTTGGAAAAGGGAAATAAGAACGGGTATGTATGTATGTATGTATATGTAGGAGTATATGCATCTATGCATGCATCTCTATATGTGTGTGTTTGTATATAATCAGATTTCAGCAATTGCATTATGTGTTTGTGTGAAATGGATGTAGTAAAAAGGATTTTAGATTAGAATTGGTACAAATATGGCTGTCAATTACTGTTCGAAGTCTATATGCGCAGTTGTAGTGGGAAGCGTTGTATAGAATCAGCATTGTTTTCCTACTTGGATTTATAACCTACAGTATTTTGCTTTTTATTTGGTATCAGTTGTACTGTGATGATGTGGCGATTGAGCTGAATAATCAACTTTTTGACAAATATTTAATGCAAGTATTATTTCATAAAACCACTACGATTATGCAACAATACTATCAACACTGGATTTCGTTTTGATCCTTTATTTGTAACATCCTGATTGATATATCAATTTATAGCGGTTAAACAGAACTCTGACGGCAGCACATTTTTCCCGTATCTCTCCTATTACCCCTATAAACGGAAACCATTGACGTAGAAAATTCAATGAAAATATTGGCAAAAAACAGTGAATGCCGAAGGGCTTTTAGGAGCCCACATAGTAAAAACATCGCTAAATGACATTTAGCAACTATATATTATGGCAGGATTTTTTTTTTAAATAATAAAAATATGTATATTGTTTCCAATTTTGTATTAAGGTTTTTTGTATTGGATAGTATAATGATATTTTTACTTAGCTTTTTTTTTAGCTGCGTTTCAGCTTTTTTTCCAATTTCGTAGTCACTTTCTCATTGTTTTGTCAGGTTTTGATATGCACATGTTTGTTTTTGTTATATTTTTTTTTCAAATTTCAATTTCCAAAATTGCAATGTTGAATTTGACATTCTGTTCGAAGATTTTTCATGAAAATTGATTTTACAGAGTTTTGCAGCAATAGCTCAAAATTTACTGTCGATGTACATAAATGTATAATATATAAGTTTAGTACAGTTTTCCTCCCTTATTTAATGATGCATATACGACTCGCTTTGAAGTTTTCATGAAGAGCCGCCCTGTTTAATACACACAACTTTGATATTAATTAAATTCTATATCAATTTAGTTAAACTTTCCATTTTAGTTCACTAGGTATACCATTATTTTGTCAAATATAACCAGTACATGTACCTTCAGGCTATATGAATATTACTATACCCTTTAGAAATTGATAAACAATACTCAAATATGCTCAATATTAAAATAATATCCGAACAACCATCTGCATTTTGATAATAAAACTAATATTGGAAGGGTCGCTTATTGAGGACCAGCAGAATCCGGTAACTGTAACTGGATAGCAGGAAGAAATTGTTGTTCGGTATGATCCGGACCTGCTGCATTATAGTGTATACATGTACGTGTTTCCTTTGGAATTATACCTAGAGAGAATATTATCAAATGCTAATTGGGTCAATTATATTATTCAATTATTATTGTATCCTCTGGCTATATTAATTTATTAATTCAATGATTCCGAATTCAGGTACAGTTTTATGATTTTGACATGTTGGTATATTATATGTATACCTACAGTTCGTAGGTCAATTATCGAATATAATAATATTAATATAATTAGCTGTCACACCAATAGAAATTCACTAAAATTCTGGCAGAAAATAACAGTTTTTATTTCATTCAGCCTTAAACGCAATTAGGCAAATTTAATCTCACTAATTTCCGGCACATCTGCGAATGACGCACATACACACAACCATCCATACTTAAGTTAAGTTTTCTCTATAATATAAATGTGAAATTACGAAACAAACGACCATTTTAACTGTGGAATGATGTTTTTTGTTATTTTTGTCTGCATATACTAATAAGAAAACTAGCTAGAATATTCTTGGAATGGTTTTTAAGTGAATTTTCAGAAAAGTTTAGGTTTAATGGCTCTGGAGAATGCTATAAGGGAAATATTCTTTAAAGCAAACAAGATTTTACGTAGTAATGGAACAATTTTAAACATTAGAACTAAAATTGTACTGAATTAGCATTTAGCATTAAGTTTGCGAACGATAATTTTTTGGAACGTGTAAAATTAGTAGTCATCAGGAGGTTTAAATATATTGAAAACGATTGAAGGAACTGCTAGAGAAATCGATATCTTACTTTAGTTTTTTCAAATAAAAAAACTGTAAAGATTTATTGCTCGTCGTTGATCTGAAAGGAAATGTACCAGTACCACTACAACACCATTCTCTTGAAATTTAAAACACGATTAAGAAAATTCACAAGGTACAAAATTAAAGGAAAAACGAAACGAAAGAAAGTATTACACAGGAAAGGAAATAAATATATAAATCGATTCGATTTTTGTACAAATACAAGGAAACAATACCAATATTAGAGAACTCAAGCGTTGCTTCGTTCTTTGAAAAAAAAAGTTTTCTTTTGGTGTTTTCATAAGTTTAAAGTTTAAAACACACTTTCAACTTTAAATAATACAATACCTGCTTTGCGAATAAGGCAGGAACAAACTGAACTGAAATGAAATATTTATGTTAAATTCTAAAGAAACAAAGAACAATTTTTCGAATAATGTTTATGCCACCTCTTGTTCGAGTATTTGTCATTTACAGCTGCAATTGCACGCAACTATTCCATTGAATTTTCAGAATTATTATAGTATAAATTTAAAAAATACATAGGCACTGTTCTATGTATTTCTTACTAACCTTTAAATTATATATTACAAAACTAAATTAAGAGTTGTAATAGTTTTGTAATTTAATAGTTTAGCAACTATCTTTACAGATATACCATATTTGAAGAAAAATATATTCATTTCGTATAAGTAAAACATTTTCATCTTACCTGGTATCACTAACAATAAGCCTGTATAGTAAATTGTTTTAATTAAATCCGTAAAAGTTTCTTTTGTGCCATTCTTCCTATGTAGTGCTTCGAAATTTTCATTTTGAAATTCTCGAAGAAAATAACTAGCTAAGGTTGTGCGCCATTTTGCTAGCTACCAGCAATTTCAGACAACAAAAAAAAAAGAGAAAGTATCTGGATCTAGGGTTTATTACTTTTTTTCCCCTAGTATGAGCGTGTGTGTGTGTGTGTGTTCCAATATGGGACAGAATACTACATGTTTTTTGACCACGAAAATCCCTACTGTTTTGACAACCATCGAAATTGAACTTGCAGGGCTTGTATGTATGATCAATAATCCAGTCTGTTTTTCTAAGCTGTCCTTTGGGAGTAGTATTTTTATTCGGACACATTTTGCCTTTTTTTTTCTATGATTTGACCAGTGGTTTTTGTAGTAATTTTCAATCCTGATATTGAAAAGTTCGAATGATGATAAATCATGAAGAAACGGGAAATTAGAAAAAAAAAACCTAAATACGAATCCGGTTCGGATACACTCGAGGTCTCCGGACAACATTATTTTAAGAAAAGGAAAATACAATGTAAATTTATAGGAAAATTTTTAGAGCATTACGTAAAATTGTTGGAGTCATACGGCTAGTTTACAGCAGCATATAATGATACATAATACAATAGTTTTCCACTTTACTTTACCAACTTTTTTGGACAATTGCCAATCTTGATATAATTCAGTGTTTTTACTTTATTATTTTGTTCAATTATAATAAAAGTTTTAGTAAGTAATAATGTAGAATTAACTATCTCCCTCTGAACTCCCATCATCTCCTGTTCGTCGAAGAAAAAGAAAAATATCTTTCTATGTTACTAGTGTCAGTGTAAGTCGAGTTATGAATTCTATTTTGACAGATTATTTTGATAAAAAGCACCTTTTATTTTGCCACTATATAAGACCAAGATGAATGGCTATGGTTTTCCGGTTTAATGTGTTTTATTTTTCTTCTTTCTACGTGCTCCTTCTTGGGGACATTTCGAATTAATTATCGCGTCAACTTAAACCGTATGTAAGATTAAATATATATTAGTTATCCTATATTTCTTATTTTTCGACAAAAAAAAAAAGCAAAAAAAGTGAAGAGGAAATGAAAGAAGATTCCTTGCTCCGTTTTATCTTTTCAAATTTATTCCATCTCAGGTCAATATAATTAATTTTTTTCTTTTTTTCTCTGCTAAATATACAGGTGACTTTGCTATTGATTCGAATCCATTAAATTTGAACAGGAAGTTTTTTTCTTCACGGAAGAAAAATCTCTTATAGTAAGAAAAAGGAAACGCATAAATTAAATTCAATTTGTTTGAGGAAAATAATATCAGTGGCATTTTACATAAAATATCCGTTTGTAAATGGAAAAAAGGCCTATATCGACATCAATTTGAAGAAAATGAAACCTAAAATTTAATGAAAAAAAAAAAATCAGATGGGGTCAATGGTACCAAGAAAATAATTAAATTCAATATGTAAATTGCTCTAAACAGAAAATGGATTCGAGGCGGTTAGCAGAGAAAATTGCACCATTTTATATGCGCTACAGTAACACATAAAATAGTTATTTTTTAAACCAACAAACAATAATTTTATTAACACTAACATGTAGGTACAAACAATAATGGCAAACCATTTTCAACGTACATTCAGTAAATCATTAAAAAGCGACGTGATCCTGCAGGACATCCGGTAAAGGATAAATTTTTTTTTTTAAATGTGCCATGGTATCACTGAATATGACATTTGGGACTACGAAAAAAACAATTCAGCTTTTCCGGCAAAAAAGAAACATATCCGATTATTACGTGAGTTTCCTTTTTGAGCTTTAAACGAACTGCATTTAAATTATGTCTTCTAACGATTGAGTTGTTTTGCTACACTCATTTTACTAGAGTAAAAGAGCACCGTTAAAAATCTTTTGAATAATTAACTCTAACAGGATTTTCGTATTGAATTAATTTTTAATTTTTTTCATAAAAATTCGAAACTTTTTTAGATAATGGACTGGAAATGATGGAGCAACAAAGAACAGTAAATTTTCACTACTATTTTAGTTTGTAAAGACAAATTCGCCAATATAGAAGCATTTTCGATTTCCTGTCAGTTTGACTTTTCGTTTCTTGTAGTCGCACCAGCAACTAAAATGGAACAGCAGCTAAAAAAAGGCAGCAAAAACATTTTTAATCGATTATAATTTACTGGAAAAGTTAATTGACTTTATTTCAATTATTTTTATTAAAAACAAAATCCTTTAATATTTATGAATTATTTTAAAGCGATCATCTCGTAAAATTTATCGGAATGTCAAAATAACGCACAAAAACAATAATTTATCAAGCTTAATCCATTTTTAGCCAGTTTGTTGTTGCTTTTGTCCTATGTGTGTTGCGGGAATGCTGGCCGCAAATTAATTATACGTCGTCCATAAGAACAGCAAATCGTAAATAATATTAAATTCATTATGTATCGGTTTACCGCAAAATTGTGGACATTTAGTGTAGGTGCAGGACCAGAACGCAAATATTTCAATTCAACTTTTCCTAATTTATCAATAAGTTAATATTGTTACATACAAAATTTCAGAAAAGACAAATTTTGATTTGTCTTTACAGAAATTTATTTCAATTAACATTATTAACGCCAAATTGTAGCACTCTATTCAAACATCAAATATACGATTCAGTTATGATGACTTCATTTGGAAAAGTCAATTTTCCATTAAATTAAAATATTCATTCGAATATATATTTGATATACAAATATGATATGTATTTCGTGTCTCTGAATCAAGTTTATTTTTGCATTGATTCTATTCAAAGGGATAAAAACGATTTGAAAGCGATATTTTAAATTTAAACAGCTACATCAAATATTGTAGACTTTGTTTATCATCTGTTACGAATGTGATATTTGATTTCGATAGGTGCTATAGTGGAACACCTTTTTTATTCAGTATTGCACTGTTATGGGTGACAGTCAAATATATATAACAGGATATTACAATTTCCTGAGAAAAAACTCGCATTTATATTCTGCAATATAATAAAAAAAAACAATATCAGAGTTTAATACAGTAGGTTAACTCTGCACGAGAATACACAACTTTGCTTCCATCCATTCGTCACAAAACTATCCTCCATCAGATGGTGATCCATCAGATGGTTAAATAAATTTCAGATAACTACGACTTATTTATTAATATAAATATTAAATTATATTATATTATATATTAGTCAGTTTGTCAGTATTACCTTAACACAAAAGAAGATACTCAATTGTTTTAAACCTTGCTGCTAAATATCAAATAAATTCCCCATTTTTTTTCATGAATTATTATTGTCAAATGCAACAACTTGTCTTTTTCTCTGGGTAGATGTATATTTAAAATGAAATTACTTTACGACTTGATGCTCTCCAAACTCCACGAGGATTTTGCAGTAGCAATAAAATATCAGTTGAATGCTTTTGAAATTCGATTTGAATTATCCTATAAAATAATATTTCAAAAACGAACATTTTGACATAAAAAAGGAAAAGATACTGGAATATAATATAATTTTAAATCATGTGGAAAATTAAACACAATTCACAATTGTGAAATTGCAAGGAAAATTATAGGAAAATATTGAGATTGGCAAAGATAACATAAAGAATTGAAGGATGTCTTTAAATGATTCACATGAATCTCGATGAAGCATTAAATTATACAAATTAATCTAATCAATTCTTTTGCTAGCGGTTAAATTCAATTCCCACATACCTGAAACTTTCAAAATTTTAAAGCTTAAACGCCGCTTTTTCAAGAAAGCTAAAATGATATAACGGCCTAATATATCGATAAGACAGATTTATGTGACATCACCAATATTTTATAACCACCCCACACTTCTTTATTGTATGTCTGTGTGTGTATGACAGATTTCTGAACGTACACGTACGCGTAGTAAGCGTATTTATAGCACTAAAGTAATAAAACTCGAAGAAAATGAAACGAAGAAATTTAACTTTTCCTTTATGAGGTTGAAATTTACGATTATTTATTCTGTTTATAATAAACAGTTGATGTTTTTTTTCCATTTGTTCTTTATTCTTTATGAATTCCAATATGACAGAAGGTTCTTCAACATTAGATTACAGTGTTTAATGTAATTAACATGGGATTTAATATATTTCATTGGAGATTTAAATTTACAGTAGTTTTATTACCTGTTAAGATTATATTCATATAATATATATGATTAATAATGAAAATTGTAATAAAAAATAATGAATTTTAGATAATATTGTACAAATTTAATTATGTATATATATCTATTAATAATTGGACTTTTGTAGGACATATTCAATTGTATCATGTACTATCAGCATTTGTCGTCACTAGGTATTATTATCTAGGTATATGCATATCATTTTGCAATTTGTACAGCAATGGATTTTCATTATTTAATAATTATATTGTGTAGTTGATATCAATAGGACGAAATAGAAGAGAATTTGACACTACTGAATAGTAGTAGATAATAGAATGCTTTAATCTATTTATATGTACCTACCATCGAATTCATCAGCAGATTCATGAGATATTGTAATTTTCATGAATTTAAAAACCTATTCATTATTGTTATTATCTAAGTTTATTGTGTACAACTAATTTAATCATAGCGATTTAAAAATACCTCTACTTTATTTACTTAAAAAAACACAAACTATAACAATAATAAAGTTGTTAAAGAAAGTTGGCGGTATCGATTACCGGTTTGAGGTAGCGGGGGTCTATGTTTCGACAGCACCCAGTGATATACTTATACAAGCGAAAAGTTTTCCAGATCGGTGATTTTAGGGAAAACTGTCACAGGACTTTGGATCTACGATCGTTTAACGGATGTTTAAAAGTCGACAACAAGAACATTAGTTACAACAACGATTATGATTTTATGAGACCTGTTTTTTTTTTTTCATACGTGATTAATTGTTTGTTGGGGGAATATATATTTTTTTTAATCAAAAGGATACTACGGCTAACCTGCATAAATTCAATGCAAACGAGATTCACAAATAAATTATTAAATCTCGACCGAAAAGTTAACTTTCTTCACTTTATCGAACCGTTTCGAATACTGTTCGATACGCAGATCGTCAGAGCCAAAACTCCTGTAAGATATCTTACTAAATAACAGACTATATTCAATTACCGCATTGATGCTAATTGTTTAGTACAATCTTCAAAATTCAGATGATAATCAACAACTTCTCTAGAGAATAGGCAAATTTTCCTTAGAAATAAAGTGGCTATCATATTTTCATAAATTATGGTTTTAACTTTCATAAACTTTAAGACGTACAAATTGTTTATAGCAGTTTAATAGTTAAACGTGTATCAGGAAAATGTTTCACTTGTTCTTCTGCTTGTGTATAGTAATGAGTGGAGTTATTGGAAGACAAACATTGTATTGATTAAGGATTATATTAGTCTAGTTGTAGGTCTGAATATTAAAGTTTCCTTATAGTATCCGAAACTTTCTAATTTCCTATAATAGCTCTACTAGGTTACGTTGAAAATTGAGTTGAATGGTTTTAAAGATAATAAATGTTTAATCAGTTCGGAATACTTAAATACTACTACTTTTGGAAGAAAATCAATATTGCGGAAATAAAACGAAGTCATTTAAACGGAAATACAGATGAAAATGCTTAAGGAAATTTTGGTTTTTGAAGATAAGTGTATAATGGAATTAAGTTAGAAAAGAAATTGATGAAAGATAAAAAAAACAATAAAAATTTCATTCGATTTTGTCTATACGAACTGATGAACCGTAATGTAGTGAAATCGGTCAAGAGGTCGGTGACGCGTAGTCTCTAGAGCGATAGGTGTTCAAGAAAATGTATTTATTGAAATATTAAACAGTGTAAATCGTCTAACACTATAGATGGTGTTTTTCAACATGCTGTTTCTATTTTAAAACATCACATTTATTTAAAATTTTAATAGTTTATTAAAGAAGAAAGTTATTATATCGATATCCTCTTATACAGTTTTGTCACGTAACGAAAAATAAATCGATTTCCCATCTATATATAGCGTTGTCGACTTTTAAACGGTTTCATGGACATCTTAATGTTTCACACTTAACAACTTCAGAAATATATATATATATATACATATTTTTCTTTTCTTTCAAAATTCCCAAATGAGATGTGAATAAAAAATTACTCGCTTAAACATTCGGTGTGAAATGAATGACGAAAAATTGAGAGATAAAAAAATGGGGGAATTCCTATATTTACCGAAAAAATGCAAAAAGAAGAAAGACAGTTGACATTTTTATTTGCATAACATTTTCTATTTCATCGTGAGAAAGACAAATTCTGATAATAAATTTAAAAAAATATAGCGTCATAATAATTGTTTTATGTAACGTGCGAGTATTAATTAGGATTTTCCATGCTGCTTGTTTTAATCTATTTTCAGCAGTTTTCCCATATGACAAATTAAAATTGGAAACGTTATACTGGAATTATAATTCAGGTGTATAGTGGTATACATTTACTTTATTTACATAGAGCGGCACCTCAATATACGATGCCAACATGTAAAATTAGATAATATGCCTTTTCGTTTAATATGTAGATATATTGCATTTTGGTTAATTATTCAAAACCGGTTAGTTTGTAGTCGATGAAATTAAATTCGATGTTTGTACACAGAAAAAGGATAAATTTTAGTTCCAGTAGTCCTTTATGAAGTATTAATTTTCAGTAATTAAAAACAGAAAATGCATTTCCTTTACAGTCTAATTAGAAATGTGATTGCTCTATTTAACGCTTCTCTTTAAATCTTTTTGAATGATTAATAGAGTAGATAGATGGTTATTATGTTAAATATTTATTATGCTTGCGTGTTTTTAGGTGCGTGTTATCTGTCTATTGTAACATGAAAAAGGGAATTTATGTTAATGCATGAAATTATTATTATTAATTCAGTAATAAATCGTAGCAAATGTTTTTTTTTCTCCCTCAACAAATTTTTAAAAAAACGAACATAATTCGTGTAACGTTTAATCAGCTTTTGTTGTTAATTCACTAAACAAGCAAACAAGGATAGCAGCAAATCAGTTGAATAGCTGCAAAACTCTTTTGAATTGAACAACTTGAAACACTACCAGGATTAATTTTATCATCATCATCCGCCTCCGTGTGCAAGGCTGAGCCCTAAAACAACAGTACAGGGAAAAGCATACGGAAATTTACTTTGTTAAGACTAATTTATATGCATTAAATGATAAGAATAGAACCAGTTGATTATTTTTGTAGTTTTTTTGGCATTTAAGTTCATATGCTTTTAATGTACTCTTTTCTTTTTCCTTTTTTTCTTTAGATATTTTATTACAGCATAACACTTTGGTCTAAAATGAAGAGAAATCTGTTTTATGACAATTTTATTATTATAAGCTACTGGAAATGTTTTATGGTCTCAAAGGTAATGATTAGGTAGGGGCAGGGTAACATTGTTTACTTTTATGGTTTGAAATATTAAGGTTTTATGAGTGCAAGTAAACTTATACATTTGTACCTGCACCTGTGACAACTGGTTGGAGTTAAAATATGAAAAATCTAGGTGAGTTTTATTACTTGGCAATTCGAAAATATCGGAATGTGAAAAAAACTAGTTGCAAATTAAACAAAAAATCAAATTGAAAAAAAAAATAGACAAAAACCATACAGCAAAAATTAATAGCATTAAATCAAAACAGAGAAAATTGTATACTAAAATTAAGCTACAATTTTCCCATTAACACCTATACGATATCTACTAATATACTCCCATTGGCGCGGCCGAATTTTAATGTTGAGCCATAAAATAAAATAACTTTTTTTTCTTTCCATCCATTAAAACGAGCACACAAACTTTTCGACAGTTTTCAATAAAATTTTTATCGAGTTATATTGTCATTATAAGGGGGAGATTGGCTGCTTGGAAAAAGTTATATATTATTAGCATCCATTTCGGTTTTCTATTTTTTTGCTTAGTTCAGAATGAGGGAAGAAAAGACTTTTGATATGGAGGGGTAAAAGTATGTATTCAACCTGAATCATTAATAATGAAAATCCCTTAAAAAAACACTAGGTCTATGGCTAATTTAACACCCTTAATTATTGTACTTCCTGAAAGTTGTAAGCCACCCCGGAATAAAAACGAAACGAATGAAGGAAGGAGAACATGAGGACAACTGAAGTCCACTTAATGCTTTCCCTTATTTTTCCTTTTTTTTTTTTGAGAAAGTAATTGCTTCTTAGCCTTTGCTTTTTTTTATTTTTAGGCTGGTAAATATATTACCCTTATTTTTATTATTATTATTATTTTATTCGCATCAATGCATTTTTACATTACGTTTTTCCCCATTTTGATTTGTTTTTTGTTTTTCCTTTATTTGGCCGACTGTATTCTTGTAGACCTTATTGCTAAAGGATGAATAAGAAGAAAACCTTTTATTTATTTTTTTTAAACAAAAGTGAGACATCTGAGTTTTCCTATACTTACTTACTACGAGCGTTTTTTGCTTTTCACTGATTTCGAACAAGCTCATTTTCTATCTGAGAAAACAGATAGCTTTGTAGGTTCAGTGACTGTGAATGTAAAATATGTCGAGAGGACCTACTTGATATAATACACAACAACAAAGTATACCGAAAAATATATTAAAATCAATATTGTTTAGATTAATTTTCATGGAATATGTAAAATCTTAGTATGGAGCTTTCGATGATTTTGATCGAAAGTGTCGAGCAATTATTATAATTCATCTACTAGACGAAAAATTAAATTGTGCTGAGACATGCTTGTAATAACCGGTTTCGACTACTGACGTGTCCTCAGGTTGAAAAAATGTTATTCTTTCCATGATATCCTCATGATTTTTTACTGTATACGCGTGGAAACTCGTTTACACTAAAAATGTACTTAATATTCCGAACCTAGATAGAAACTAATTGATCGGAACTGGTTCTTAAGGGATTTACCGATAATTTTTTACGAATTGTACTATTTTTGAGAAACGTCTTAATTATTTCTATACAATGCTTTATAATGTAAAATTATTATTTTAGTAACTCAAATTTAAATTAATTAATAATTCGTTATATCAACTCGCAACAAATCCCAATACTGTAAACACTCCGAAATATTGTAATTTGTTTCTCTATTAACATTTCCTTTATACAATTTTCATTTTATAAATGGAGCATCACGTACTACGTGAAAATCTAGGTGCTTATTGAGTAGGGTAAAAGGGGGTTGGCTGGTTGGACTGTCTGTTGGGGGTGGACAACTAGTCGGTTGCTTTACTGTGTGTTCTCGAAAAGCTGGGACCAATTTAAGTTTTCAACGGCAACAATTTGTAATCCAATTGCTGCTAAATTTTAGAGTAAGGCAGAGCTACGGAGTGGGGGATTTTAGAGTGCGAAACTTTCAGCTAATTACTGGACGGCTGATAAGTGAAAAACTTTGCCTCTGCAAATAAATATACAAAACTCAAAGTATGTTTACCATCGTTGGCATAGTAGTTTTGTATATACTTATAGTCTAGTAAAAGCAGAAAAAGTTTTAATTGAGTAAACCAAACTTAAGTAGAAACAAGAAATTAATAAATAAAAGAAGAAAAATGGTAGATGAGATCAAAAAAAATTGAATTATAATATGTTAATTAAGACAAATATTGTCTCTGGCAGTGAAAAATGATTTAAGTGAGGAGCATCATTTATTATCATTAAAAAAAAACTTTTGGAAATTAATTGTGGGTGGTTTTTTTAATTTATGTAATACGAAACTGCTTGCTGGATGTGTTGCAATATAAATCAAGAAGACGTACTTACGAATTGAATTACCGATTTAATAAATTTTATTAAATGAATAAAATTGATACTCCGGAATGTAAAACTCGCCTATATTCTTCTGAATTTATTTCCTAAAGGAATTGAAAATATTCAATGTTGTTTGCACAATAATATGTATTTATGTAGTTGCGCATTTAGGTATAAATATAATAGATTCTTTGACGTCTTTTGTAATGGCAAGAGAGTAATAAATCAACTCTACTACGAAACGAATTTGATCGATTATATTTCGAATTGAGGTCTGATATGCTTCATATATCGTACATAGTCTATATGTACCTTTTTTTTAGCGGTCAATCTTTCGAGTAATTTTTTTCAAATTTCTTTTTTTTTTTTAATTTCAAAATTTATGACTTGTATATTCTCTCTGGTCATTTCAGTTATCTTTTATTGATATTCCTTGATTGATTGATTGGGCGATTGGAGGTTATTGATTAATGCAAATTAACACCTATAGCGAATTCATTTAAAATTTATTCGTATAGAAAAAGGCTTGGAATAATCAAGATGGAAGAGTAGAATATAATTTCTATGAAAAAGCGGCAAACATATATTTCTATATCTAATAATTCATTGCTAGGCATAGTTCAGAACGAGGGATATTTTTCTTTCCAAAAACTTTCAAACTGAAACTCTAAACTCAAATATTAGATTTACAATTATTAAATTTTCCAACCGCAACTTTACCATTTTCATTATACATGTGTACACCATACATTTAGGTACTGACTTGACTGGTTTTCCTATCTACACACATATCTGTCTCGTTTTACTCACATTCGCTTTCCATTTAAACATGCCAAAAACCACCCTCTAAATACAGGCAATTAAACTAAATTACTCTTAAAACGTCATTTGCGAGATTATAAATTATAGCAGGAGTAGAGCTATCCACTGCCACATAATGTAGAGGTATAATTGCAAAACTTTTTGAGGGAAAAGATGGGGTTTGGTTTACTAGTGAAAATGTACTTCTATATGTATATGAATATAGTTTATATTAATTTAATGCGAAGTAATTTTCCAATTAGATTAAAAAAACGATGTTGTTTTTATAATAATAACAAACCGGACACAGAAGCACAGGAAAGCAAAAAGTATAATAAAAAAATAATAATTTAATAATCGATTTTCATCTATTAATAAATTGCACATTAAAATTATTTCATGTTATTCATGTGAATTTGCCGGATAATTATTTATTGTTACATATGCTACAATTGTTTAAATAATGCACTCTACCAGCATCAAAAGCTGTAGTTAAATACTATATTAAATATCATATTGATATTGTGCTAATTTAAATGTAATATATTAACATGGAAGGAAATTCAACAAACCGAAGCCAATTTGGGGAAAAAATTACATACTTACAGTTAATATAATATCACTATTTTACATGCAATTACTAATAAGGAATTTAGCTGATTGGGAGCTGGAACTGCAATATCAATTCCTCAAAGGAAATAAGAATATTGATCAAATCCAAATATATTCGTCTAGACACAAAATAAAGTCGACGCCAATCAAATAATCTACAATAAGCAAAAGATAAAATCGTAAATGGAAACGATATAACATAGCATACATATAAATCTAGAGGCCAGAGGAGCAGCAGATATAAAATTTATACTTAAAGCAGGAAAAAGAAGATGGAATTTTGTTGATATTTGAATTTGATATGCAGCATATATTAGTATGTATACTCGTGTATGTGTGTGAGCGTGTGTGTGAAATCAAGAGAATGTATATTTTTTATGTGTGGAAATGAGGGAAATGTTAATATGATGTTTAAGATGACGAGTCGGAATTTTGCTGGCAGAGCAAATTAATTGTGAAGTCAATATTCAAATTTGGACTTCTACGACTTAAAATAAGTATTCGAATTAAGACAACCAGATCATGCGATTTTTTATCATAAGTTGTTATTCAATATCTTAATTATTGAAACAATTAAAGTAGAATAACGGTAGAAACTTGGATGATGAAAACTTCTTCATATTTGCCTCGGTATTTTTATTTAATTAAAACTGAACATAGAAGAAAAAAAATGACCTACTCGAAAGCTATTAAGCAATATAGAATTCACCCGAAAATCTCATTTCGCTCCATTATTTTCAGCTTAACTGCTGCTAATGATTTAAAACTCTGAAGAAATTTATATTTATTAAATTGCATATTAGTAGGAGAAGCGTATTTTTCCGGATTCGACGTTTAGACTATCTCGAAGTACTTCTTATAAATTTTCCTTCATTAGAGCAGGCAACGGCGCGCAAGAAAAAGAAAATCGTAGAGTTTTTAAAGTTTTGCGCGAGCTTCGCTTTTTTCCAAGCTTCAGTAATTTTCTTATTAGGTGAGAGCTTTTAATTATTCTTTTTCTACTTTGTTTTGTATTAAAATTAAAACGTTTAAATGTGCTTGATATTTAAAGAAAGAAAGAGAAAATCTCTTCATTTGCTAGTTGGTTTTAATTTAATTTTGTGTGTTAATTAAAGTTTTATAACAAAAACCTTTTCCATATAAAATCCCACTGCTTTTCAATCATGTTATGATTTTCCGTTTTGTCGCAACTGGTAAAATCATCAGTTTTGATCATACACTCATCTAATCAGCAATATATCTTTTTAATCATAAAATTTTCCCCACACACACAACACAAAGAAAATCGAATGAATAGCGATAGATGAAATCGATGCTCTCGAATGCAGAAGCATATTAAAATTGATGCAGTAAGCAAAATTATAAATCGTAAATGAAAATCCGCTTTTAATTTGATTGATTTGTACGTGTCTTGTTTAACACTGATTAATGTGTTATTAAATGAATATTTTGCGCCATTAATACTAATCGTCGCATTTTAAAATCGTTGATGGAAAATGTCTCATTTATTTGTCTACTGGTAGTGGCTGATGCAGAAAGTAAAACGAATAGCAAGGGTTTTTGGAAGATGATTTTCGTAACTGAAATTAAATCAACATTGAACTGTTTTAATCTTAGATTTATGCTTTTTTTCTGTGAAAATTTCATTTAATTTTCTTTATTTCACACAAAAAACTTTATCAGATCGTCTCAGGCCCTTCACGCAGGCCTACTTTCGGTTCTTTTTTAATCTGCGGAATGATTTTCAGCAGCAGAAGAAAAAAAAGTTGAAAAGGATAAAATTTATGGCTACTTTTAAACCCACATGAAATATTCATTAAATTTTAAATGCATAAAGTAAACATTGTTTGAAAAAGAGTGAAATGGAACATTTATTTCCCATCTCAATCTTGATTTAAATTAAAATAAAAGAACGATATAAAAAAATAGTAAAAAAAAGTATTCTGGGTATTGCATTATTTGAATATAAAGCAAAATATTAACACATTTCTGGTAAAAAGGACCGTGGATTCTCACAGGAAAATTGTATTACAAAGAGTTCTGGTTTATATTATGCTATACATACATCTAGGTGACGGTATATTTCATACATATTTATCGACTCTATGCTTGGTTGCCTAGATTTATGAACTTTCCTTTTAAAAATGGAATATGTCATTGCAAATAATAGAATGAGATCGCCGCGTTTACCTCCCTTCTTCTTCTGCTTCTTCATAGAAATGGAATCACAATAATCATAATATTGACTATACACCTTAGTGGAATGAAAAGGAAAAGGGAAAATCGTTTTGTAGATGTGAAAAGCAGTTATTTCCAACTTTATTAAATAATTCTTAGAATTCCAGACATTTTATATACAATATTATGAATTTTGTGTGCAGAGTAAATTTGAATAAAACAAATTCAATGAATACATTAACAATAGTCTTAATTTATGATTTTCTTTTTAAATAATCTCCTGGAAAACACATATTAGAAATTCTGATTGGTTTAATTAATGTTGACCAAGAAAGATTAGTGCACACACTATGGAACAATAGGATAATTATTGCTAATTAATTATAAAGTTGCATCTACCCGAAAACTCACGAAAATAAGAAAAATAAAATACATTTATTTCCAAGTTACCTATTTTAAGTATGCACAGAACGTGTCACTTAACTTATCCATTTTACACTTTTCAATGCTAATCTGGGAATAAGCCATCCTTCACCACGTAAATGGGGAGAAATAGGAACCAGCAAGAAAATACACCTTTATCGGGAAAATAGCGTCAAAAAAAAAAACACAAACTAAAAGCAATCTACAAACAGATTTATTCCTTTCGCATCCGCAATAAAAAATAGGGAATTGAACTCCCCCAAAATCGTATCGTAAGGGACTGTTAGTTTGTTGAGGAGAAAAAGGAGCTTATATATCTATACGCAAAGAACGTGAAAACAAAACAGAGAAAAAAAAATAAAGGGAAATCTTGAAAATTTAAACTGACAAGACAACAGAGAAAACGAATGGGATTTATGCCAAATACAAATAAAAAAAAAGAACCAAACAAACAAAAAAGGGTTAGTAGAAACCGATTTATAATGAACTGTTTTAGTGAATCATTTAAAAAACATTTCCAGCGGTTTATTTAAATTAAAAATTCGCTTAGGGGTAGATTTTTAAAATATTTTAAAATATATATATATTTTTTTTAATCTGCCCTGCTGAAAATTGCGCTTACGGCTTAATATGATGATACTCATAATTAAATTAATTCTGTTGCTCGTTTTGTGATTTTTCTTTTTTTCATTCGAATTTCAGTGATTTCGGAGATGCGTATAAAAACGAATTGTAAAAATTTTAAAAAATTCTGTTTAGCCAATTATTTTTAGCTTAAATGCTATTAATGTAATTGAAGTTATGTAATTTATTTCCAACCTTTAATACCATCGAATTAATACATACAATCTTCTCTCGAATCAGGCTTTAAACTTCTCGTCCACTGGAGAGGAAATACAAGAGTTTGCATTTGAAAACCATTCGAAATTAGCAAATGGATTAGATGAGAATGGCATCTTAATCGTCTACTTAAAGCTGGTTTCATACGAGTTGACTCTCAATTTAATACTAGACTAGCTAGATAATACAACAAATGGGCACGTCGAACGCAAATATATTATTATTGTTTGGGTAACTGTTGGTTGATTTGAATTTAATGTAGTTGATAAAGCCAGCCAAAAGGCTAAAGATCATTCGGTAAAATTGGATACTTTCGGAAAACTTTGAAGACTGTTTCAGTACATAGATGAAGATCATTTAATGAATGTTTATTTGGAAATCGATGGCTAGCTAGAAAAATGTCAATAAATCCCAGGATCGAAAAAAAAACAATCCTTTTAAACGAGCAGCAATTTTTATTAAAGACTCTCGAACGATTTTCGACATTGTCATATTATGCCCTAGTGGCAGTTTTATAGATAACCTCTTGGGAATTGTAACGAAAAGATTCGAATCACATAAATGACAGAAATAAAAAAAAATCGTTAAAACGTTAGATCAAAATATCTGCACAGGGTGCTGCTGCTGCATTATTACTTTTCACATGAAATTACGAAAAACATCTGAAAATGGAAAAAAAAAAAAACGAAAAAAACTAATAACGCTCTAGGATATAGCAACTCCTATTGATGATTTGAACAGAAGAAGCAAGTTTGCAAAGAAAGTTAGACAAAATCTCAAAAATACACGATCAGAAAGACAATACTTAGCGGAAGTTTTTATTAAAAGTTTATACAGAGAATCTGTGGTAGAAAGTTTTCATTAAAGAATATGTTGCTATATTTTAAGCTCACTTTTGAATCCAATAAAATTATACAAATTTTCCGCCGCATTTTTTATACATTTTCTACCAAGGTCGGAAA
This sequence comes from Platypus cylindrus, assembly GCA_949748235.1. Classification (NCBI taxonomy): domain Eukaryota; kingdom Metazoa; phylum Arthropoda; class Insecta; order Coleoptera; family Curculionidae; genus Platypus; species Platypus cylindrus. The sequence continues at coordinate 4,306,331 of OX456491.1, read as the reverse complement.
TAAATGAGAAATACAGAAAAGAGAGCGAGAAAAAAAAGAAAAATGTGAAATGTTCAAAGATATTCCTGTTTATGCAAATAGAAAACTGCCAATATTTCATGCAAAAGGATCGCGCGGTAAAATAAAACCCACTTTTTAGTTGAAAAAAGAAAAAAAAAACCAGATGGGCTTTGATTTATGACGAGGGATTTGTGCTGTTTGGTAGATTTAAGTAAAAAGGTGAAAAACGTTTTTGAGGGGTTGCTTTTTTTGTAGTATAAAAATAGCTTTTCTTTTTCTGAAAATAAAAGTTATTCCGGGTTCATTTACAACCACATCTTGTGTTTAAGGGCTTAAAAGAAAAATAATCAAAAAGGGCAACATGCTGCCATTTTCTAGAAAAGCAATGTGTATCGTATAGCACTAAGTTATGGTTAAGTTTGCATATATTTGAAAGTTTTCTACTTGATATCTTGGAGGAATGGCCGAAACATTCACAATGTATAATAAAGTTGTGGTGCATATAGTCTCTCATCCATTAATTTCAACGCATTCATCCGATTTATGGTCGAATTTGTATTTGCAATGTAAATGAGCCGAGGATCCAAGCATTGATAGTATAGCGATAATATCAAATGACATGCCCACTAGGGATTTATTGAGTCAGTAGAAGGAATTTACCAAGCATTATTACAACAATTCCGTTGTAGGAAATTGCTAAATCGACCCAATGTTTTTTCCATCTCATTTTCATATTATTCAACGTTATTTTTTTTCTCCTCACACCCCCCAGATACCTCCCGCATAAATGGGAAAACAAAAGGACAGGCAGACAAGCAAAACCGAAATAGCTCGATAAACAACCGCAGATATTGTCTTTTTATTTTCTGTTTATCCAGAATTTTTCCATTTTGATTCTCTCTGAGTAGAAACGTTAAGCTGGGAAATTCAACAAAAAAAAAAAAAAAGAAAACCGTATCGGAGTCGTCGTCACTGCAATGCAAATACAGCTCTGATATTTAAGCCAAGAGGGCTCAGCTAGTATACATATATAGGAGGTCAAAATATATGCATGCCTAGTTTTTAGCCAGCGGGAATTTTCATACAGAGAAGCCACACGTATTGTTGTGGTATTGCCTCGCGTATTTTCGAAATTTCGAATTAGAATAGGGAAATTTGTTCGCTGTCAGTGTATTTGTTCAATCTGCAGTCATTTTCGTACAACAACTATAAAACTGGATTAAAATAAGTAGAATGATGCAAGAATTTTGCCATGGGGAAATGCAATTTTAAGCAAAACTTTGTCTGAACTTTTCGACATAAAATGTCAACAAGCTAAGTAGTTGATGGTTAGAAGTAGCTACTTAATGTCAGCCAGTTATTAGATTGCTTGTTGGTACTTCATCGATTTATTTTCTGATAATGATGACACAAAGTGACATACGTTTCGTAGACGCCATTTCCAAATGCTGTTTCTTTCTCTTTCAAAGCAATTCATTGATTTCCATCTGGGAAATAATAAGAAATATTCCGCACAATGCATAATAAATAAGTAAATAACACAATCAAAACCATCAACACAAGAATGAGATAACATAGAGTGCGCAAAGAATAGAAAATTCAAACTTTGTATAGAATGTGGATGAAATGTAATTGAAGCGTGAAAAAGTAAAGAGTGAATACACAGACTACTTTTTTTCTCATACATTTATTTTTGGAAGGAAAAAAAGGAGGTTTGCGTGACTTGAAAAATGCAAATTCAGAATCCATGAAAATGAAAGCATATAAGCAAAGAATATATTAAATCTTTAGATGCAAAATGCAGGAAAAGCAAGCCTGGTGCCGCTTATCTTTGCGTCGATAGTTACTACTACTACTTGAAAAAAAAAAGAGAAAAAAAAAATATATAAAAGAGAGAAAAAGTGACAGAACGAAGAGAAAGAAATTGAAATAAGATAGACGAGGATTTTCCGATACGGAGTTCATATTTTATTTATGTTAAAAAGCATTAGGCAAATCATATATTTCTACAAAATATATTTTTTTTATTATTACGGTTATGAATAGGCTTCAAATAAGAGAAATCTCAATTGCAGAGTACAGCTACAGTAACGTTCAGTACAGATTGAAAATAAACGAAACCTTTCTGTTTTTCTTTCAGGTAACTTTTTCAACTCTCGCACCTAAGCAGCTTAACTACAGAATCAAATAGTTGGAATTCAATGCTGGCAAAGTAAAGGCTCTTAATGATATTAATTATGTCGTTTTAGATCAACAACATTGCCATTTCTTAACCCTTTTATAAACCCCTTTTATACTTGTGCACAAACATTTTCTACGGTTCAATCTTATATAATTTGCATATAGATATATTTCCCTTGCATTTAGCTGGATAGAAGCTTTGAATAGAAATAAGCTAGGAAATATTTGGGGGTGCGTAACGGTTGTGAGTGTGGGTGTGGCAATACGTGTATATGGTCGAGGATTAAGCTTTATGTTAATTTTCAGTGATGAAAATGACGAGTTTTCGTGTTCGTGATCAATGCTTCTGACTAAGTGAATTTATGGATCCATTTTTTTTATTTTCAACCACAGAGAAACTTTAACTAATGCTCCACATATATAAAATTTAAACTGTAAACTCAAGATAAATTATTATGTCTATCTAGTGCTAAAAATATTGCTGGCTACAAAAAAAAATACAGAAATCCAACAAGAAAAAGTAACAGTAGAGGGAAAATGAGTGAACATATATTTTTGGTTTGCGCTGGATTAAACCCATATAAAATCCGTTCTTATCGTTCAACCATTATTCCAGGCTTTCTTCTCCCTTGAGAGACAATACACAGTTTCGCTGCTGCAATAAAAGGACCGATTGTGGTTTTTGATAACGAGCATATCGCGCTAGAATTGAACTACTAGGAGTCTCAGACAAAAATATTTCTATATATATACATATTTTTGTTTTTTTGATGCTGTTGAACAGAGGGAACTATTATAAAATGAAACGTTTGAACTATTAGCGAAATGGCCTAGTAAATTTTTAATAAAGTTCATTTAGAAGAATTGTGTATGTTGTAAAAATTGTCGTACCTTTTTTATTTGAATTAAAAAGTAAAAAATGAACTAAAATTCATATATAAATATTTAAGTTCCGTTCAGTCTTCTGGTGATAAAATGGAATGAAATTTGAAAGAAAAAAAACGACTTTCTGTTTCTTTTCAGTTAGTCGTTCCCTCTCTTGTCGTTTCTCTCTCTCTCTCTCTCTCTCTCTCTTTCATACACACTCTCTGGAGAGGATTATTAATGTCACTCTCTCATGGAATGAAATGAAACAATGGATACATTGTAAATTATGACTTAAAACTGGATATAATAGAAGTTAAGTTAAAATACGGCGGCGAAGAAGAAGTATTTGTCTCATGTGAAGGAAACGATCATTAAAAGCGAAGGACGGATTAGAAATGGGGAGGTCGGCTTCCTTTTTGATAAATTGCCCAAGAATATTAGGGCCGAATAGACCAATTTAAGTGAAGAATTGCGGTTTAAATTAACACACGGAGCCCTCCTCCTAGTTTGGCAGCTGGTAGCTCTGCTTTTTATAAAACATAAGATCTTGCTTCAGATAAGATTATGCATTGGGAAACTTTATAGATAATTTAAAATTGGCATGTTATGTATGCAACCTAGTGAAATATACGGCTGTTCAATCACGACAAAACTCGATTAATTTAAAAGGCATTTCTGTTTCAAAATTTTTTGAATATTTCATTCAATTAGTGAACAATGAAAATTCCATTTAAAAATAATTAATTTTATTCTAAACTGGTGTTGGCGTAATAGAAAATATCTGCAAAACTTCATTTTAATTGACATCAGTTTTGGAGTTGATGCAAATTAAATTAAAATATGCGCGGTTTCCACAAATTACAAAAATACCCATTCTGAATGTGTGTGGGTCGAAAAGTTTTCAAAATGGTAAAAGGGCGACCACAACCCGCACCAAAAAAAAAGGCCAATCTTCCCCCTCCTTTACCGATATATTTATCAATAGAAACATGCTTATGTTCATGCTGGAGGCTATTTTTTTTTGGATAACCACATTTTAATGGTTGCTCAACCTTTTTTTTTGATCCCGAATTTATACCGAATATAAGTTTTTTCGGTCAATTGCTCACGAAAATAGCTCAGTCATAAATTTGCTATAAATTTTTTGAGAAAATGCTACAAATTTTAGTTAAAGGAGGGAAGTTCGGACAGTTGACATTGCTACAGAACATCCCAATTTTTCTTATAAATGTGAATCGGAGAATAGTTCCGGGAGAGCTGATAGGGTATCCGTCATCTTTTACGATTCATTGCCTTTTACAGATCGGTACAAGATGATCATTTTTATACTATGTGTATTTGGAACAAAAAAAAAAAAAAAATGTTAGAAGGACTGGCAAATATAAAATGTCATTTTCAATTAAATACAAAATTTAACGACCCATAAATATACATTTCTTATATTTCGTGTTTCTATTTACGCTTCGCTAAATGATTTTTCCATTTTGTAATATTATGTTGAAGTGAGTGTACTTATACATGGAACAGTGACGTTGGAAAATTAAAAGAACGATACAAAACAACAACTAAAATAAAACAGAAACTAAAATTTTATATGCCATTGGGGAAAATATATACATATTTAAAGCAAATTTTTTATGAAAAAAATTCACCGTAAATGTAATTTGTGATTTTTGTTGCTCTATTTGAATGAATAGCATTTCCACGCCATGTAATAAAGTGTAAAATGAAATCGTTATTTAATTTTTTTAAATTCAAATGGGATTGGTATGAATACTAGTTTCTATTTACAAATTTTCCACGTTTATTTGGTGTTTTTACATTAGTTTGTAAATTCTGTTTTGAGTCCATTTTTGTAATCACTCCCTTTGTGTTCCTGAAATGTTACAGTTCAATTTACATGCATCAATTTTATTTATTTGAACAGATATTTTCGAAACAATTTCCATTTAATATTTACCGGGAGCAATCTATTGATTGAAAAAGCATCTTCCTCTATTGATATCTTCTCTGCCTAAACTATTCCATTACATAACTTTAACGCTCTCGTTCCTGAATAATTGACAATGTCAATATTTCCGTGATAGATTGTCGTTTGTGATTATCCCGGAATAGGATGTTACCCTGTCTATATGCCGTTTAAGAAATAGCGTCATTGCTTTCTATCGCTTTCCAACATCAAACTTTGAACAGTGTTACGATCGTACATCAACAACAGGAGAGCAGCGGTAGCATAGCAATCCTTCAATAAATAAACTAAATCGAAAGACAAGAAAAAGAGAGAAGAAAAAAGAAAGTTTACCGTATTGGGCGCCATTTTTGCTTTTAAGAAGATTAACTAAGGTGCCTATTCAAAGCATGTCAGCCACCTGGGTCATGAATATTACTTATAATTAATTTTATTAAGTAAGCTGCATTTGAGGGATCTCTCCAATACAGTTCTATATCTTGAGGAATCAAAGTCGAAGTATCAAAGGAATTAAAAGAAATAAAAACATCATAAATGACTAAACTTTTCAGTTTTTTTTATTATGCTCTATATTTCATCCAATCTCAAGTGCTCGAGCCTTTTCCTTCTTTCAGTGTTTCTACCCCTCATGGCTGCAATGTTTAGAGAAATATACAACATAAAAAAAAATTTTTATAACGTAAAACTTTTCGACGTAAAAGTTATGCTTATATAGAAAAAACAGCCATATCCGAAAATTAGACCTATAACAAATAACAGACATCTCATAAATATTTCATAAATTCACCGTAACAGAGCGACGAGTTTTTCTCTCCTCTTTTTTCTTCTAAAGTTTTTTCTTTTTTTGTGTTCACTGTCTTTGCTTTTTCTTTCCGTTTTTCTATCGCAAAACCACTTTTTATTTGAGTTTCAAATTGGCCTATTTACGGTGTGCATTGACAAATTGAATGCAATTTTTATCTTTTTACAGGGATCGTTGTAGTGATCTATTAGTTTGTTTATTACGTATGCACATCAATTTAGGGGAAATTGTAAGTTTATGTGTAAACTGTGTTTAAGGGAAGCCAAATGTTATTGCTTTTGTCTACTCAGTAGCAAACTACGAACATCAATTTCTATGTTCAGCCTAAAAACATCAAAATTTCCATCATAAACTGTAAAAAAGCAGGAACTCCGCGGTTACGCTACCTCTAATAAAATTCAAATCCTCCCAATCTTATCGCCAATTTATACGTTATCACAACGAATTTATTTGCTTAACACAACCTTAAACTGCCATATATATACTTTCTTTTTATCTTTCTGGTTCCTACCGTCATCACGTTGATAAGAAACACCTTCTACACATTTTCCACACATAAAGTAAGAATGAATGAGACAAAAAAAATGACATTACCAACACTTCTAGTAAAACTGTAGTGACAAAAAACTGCCACCAGCAACAACAACAAAGCCCCTAGTGAAACACAGCATCCATACACTATACACGAAGAAGAAATAGATGATGTAAGGTTTATGTTTTACGATAAAACGGAAAAAAAGTAGGAAGGTATACTATAGTAGTATAGTATAGCGTACCAGAACATCTATTTCTGTTGCACATTAGAGTTAATGAGCGGAAATTTTTCCAGAACAAAACGTGTTTTGTTTTGTTTTTTGCATCATTACCGGTGTCTCTTTTTTATTTTGAAAAGGAAAAAAAAGCAAGAGAAGAATCAGGATAGGATCTCTTTTTGGCTTGAATTCTGTAGCTTGCCTATCTGTATTGTGCTTTTCGAAGATTAATTCTTGGACCTTTCTAATCCTCTACCATGGCATACCGGAGTTATGTAAATTGTTGCTATGTTTAGGATAAATGAGAACTGTTATTTAAAGGCATATTAAGCCCACCTACATTGTTTGTTAAGCTTTGGTTGTGCGGGTGTGTGTGTATAAGTGATATATATATGTATGTAAGTAGATCTCTTTGAGTGTTTTAGTTCCGATTCAGCGTAACGCCTATTCTTGTTTCAGCTTAGGCCACAAATTTAATGAAATTCTTTATAACTCCTGCAACAGTCACGTTCCCGTTTTACATCTGCAGCGCTCAGACAACGTATTCAACAATGTCAAAGTTTAACCACGTAAAACACTAAATATTACAATTTAAAGTAAAATACCGAAAAAAAAAAAAATTGAGGAAAAAAAAAATAGACAGAGATAAAAACATAAACCAACGGCGATTCACAAGTATTCAATTTTTAGAATGGAAATCACGTAACTGCCCTAGTTAAACGATAAGTTATACGTGAATAAAATAAACAGAAATAAAAATATCAGAATGGAATCGTAAACTAACTTTTGAGAAATATTTTACGCGTTCATTAAAGTCCAATTAGGGAATTTCGTTTGGGGCGAAAATAATGGACGCAATTTAATAAAACGACAACAACGGGTTTTTGATGATAAGAGGGGAATAAGTGGCCTCTTTTCTTTCATTGTTCATTGTTTAAATACCTGATTCAATTTTGATTTAATTACCAGTTAAAATTTATTTCCAATGAATCTTTTGTCCTTGTTTAGAATGAATGTATTTAAAAATAAAATCGAATTGTTCTTTCGCTTTTTTTCCCTTATCACTCATATTTCTAACAAGAACGATTTTCTTTATAGGAATTTATTTCAAATCTTTGTCATTCAACCAGACACATTTTTCACAAAATAAATTGAGCTTTTTCTTCAAATCGGTGGCGGTGTGCTATTTCGATATCAAATGTTCTTTGAGAAATAAACCTTGAGAGGGGAGGAATTGAAGATGAGACGGTAAAAAGTTTTAGGATAGAGTAGAAATCGAGTTCAATTTTTACCCTTTAAATCGGACACAATATATTAACCTTTTGGTTTGACCTTATGTCATTTTTTTTTTCGGTTACATTATAGATGTAGGCATCTTATTTGGATTTTATTTAGGTTTTTGGAACGATAAAATGAGAAAATGGTTTGCTCGTTTCGTAACATGAAACATGTTTTGTAATATTATCTTGTTTTTACTTTACGTTTTTAATTATTATAAAGCTTCAGTTTTGAAAACTAGTACTACCTATTAACTATGGCTATGAAAGCGATTAACTAAGCTTAGATAATTATGCTTAAACTAAATATAAGTTTTGTACTAGTTATAAATTTTGTCACTATTCTTACGACAACATCTAAACAATTTTTCCCCTCTAAATTCGAAACCTCAAAGCTCAAAACGAAATGGTTTAAATTAAAAATAATTTGTTATGTTCCAGGAATCAATTAACAAAATAAATAGTTATACAACATGTTTGCGATACTATGTACTTCGGAATTGAATTAGTGAAACAATATTTATTTATTGTTCACTTTGCTAGAAGCTATAAAAATTCATCAAACATACCATCGACTTAATAGAGATTTTAATTTAAAAATTCTCTTCATTTTACTGCACATATAGTATACCATATGTGGATGGATAAAAATTAGAAATGAATTCTAAAATCTGATTATACTTGACCAATGCCAAATGACACATAGCATTTTCCAATTGCGAAAAAACTAAATTAAATTTTTATCATTACATGAAAAAAAATGAGAAGCTAAACAATAACAAAAATTCAATCTTTCTTTCGGAAAATGGAACATCATGATGACAAACAGAAAAGAAAAACTTAATTTTTTCTTTTCTTTTTTTTTGAGAAACTTCTTTATTACTACATAGTATACCAACATATATTTATGTACTATATACTATAATACATTATGTACCTTTGCGTTCTATTTTCTCTTGTTATCAGTTTAGTTGCTTCGAAGCTTGGACTAAAAAAAGATCACGTTCCGAAACTTTATTAGATATAATCTCGGAAAATGATCTTGTTAGTTTCGAAGTGTATTCCCTGGATTTTCTTTATGGTATTAAGCCAAAAAATGAATTGAAAATTTCTTTTTCGACTGTCTAACTTCATCATAGATATATGTATACACATTCAATTCAATATTGTAAAATCCGATTAGAATGTTGCTTGCTTTGTGTTTATATTGGCTATTTGAAGTTTATTGATTTGTTATTGTAAAGGTTAGTGTTGATCCTGACAATATTTATTTTGTTGCATGCCTTTTAAAAGTTACTCGTAAACTTGGATTTAAAAATCACAATACTTTTTTTGAAATATGCGAATTTCCATTTATCAAATTTTTCCACTACAGCTCTAGTATAACTTTGACACCGGAGATAATTGTTGAGTACATAATCCATATAATACAATCAAGTTTGTTTGCAATATACTCACACCCACACACATAGAACCATATCGAATTGCGTGTATAGATGTCAGAACAATTGCAATATTTACATAGCTAACTGGTTTTAGAATCGGCGTAATGCAATATTCTAGCAAGTGCAATTATGCAGATAGTTTATTGCTGAACTTCTCAAATAACAATCCTACTTGGATAGCTCTGATTAAAGGTTTTACGAAAATACTAGAGGCAGGAAATGCGATATGTTTCTTTTGTCTATGTACGAGTATAAGGTGACACTTCAGCTTTTCTACAATTTGTGAGTATGAGATGGAAGCAGTTTCTGTTCTACCATTCGAGGATGAAACTGAATGCTCCTCAGCGTTAAATTGCATCATTACCTAAATCAGTAATTCTGGTAATTTCTTGCATCATCAATTTTTTGACAACTTCCAGAAAGATCAACACTTCATTCAAATGTAGGTGGATTTTTGGAACGGAATTTTCTAATCCACTATTCACCATTCTACCTCATGACTTCAATGGGAGAGAACTTTTCCATTTCGAATACATTTCCACATTATATATCTAATATGTTGAATGAGAAAAGTTTCTTCTCATAGCGATAAAATTAATGTTGTAATTTCGAATTATATCTTCTAATTTCGTATTGGTGTGTGTCGCGTTAGAGTCAACAGTTTCAAATTTAGAAATTTAAACATCCAATTATGAGGGTTGGATTTAATTAGGAAAAGTTTTATCATCGAAAAATCTTTTATTCAAGAATTAAATGAAACCAAACCAAATGAATAAATAATAAGGACATTTTATGAAAGATTCTTTTAATTAGTTACGGCATGTAACTTTATACAGTTACAGATTTGTTGACTTGACTTTAGCAGTCTAACGAGTTTTAGGACACACTTCCCTTAATCCATTAGCCTCAATATGAAGTATATCTACATTATTCCATTAGGCAGCGATTTAATGGATTTTTCTTTCGGCAATGTTAAATGTAAACGAAGCGTATTATATTTGGGAGATGCGTAACTTTAATGTCAATGGTGGAAAATGTCGAGGATACATTAAATTTAAATATTTATGGTAAATATTTTCTGGTATGTGCTGGATAACTAACAAAGCCAAATCATGATATATTCCGTATCAAAGCTATCTTTGGAACTTCAAATGGAACAACAAAGGAAATGATTTTCAGCTTATATGAACTAATTTTATTATTATACTCATCGCATTTAATTAAAGATGCTTGAATTGATGGAAAAGTCTGCTTTCTCTGATATATCAAGTGAAAAGTAGTTTAAATTCAGTAACAAAACTTCATTTCTGTCAAGAAATAATAAATAGAAAAAAAAAATAGAAAACTTTGTTCATGCGAAGTTAATTATACAAAGTTGAGTGTATTAACTCTTACACGGAGCGGAAAAGTATTTGAAAGCTAATTTTGTCTTTTCAAGTAAAAGCGACCAGTTAAATTGAATTATTAACACCTCTGTTACGATGTTTATTAAAATTGTAGTAATTAATAAGAAAGCAACGAGCAAGTAAAATTGTCTAAAAAAAAAAAATTGAATATAAACAGCTGGTTACAATTTTAAGTTAAATCATCTAGTAAGCTTTTAACAGGAATTTACCACAACCAATAAATATATTTCTTTACTTATTTTAGTGAAAAATATGTAAAAAAAGTTATTACCTAGATAATATCATTATGAAAACCTGCTTTTGAACTTGAAGGTAACACATATCTATTGAAACTGCACTAGATATACGGGATCATAAATGTAATAAAAGGTTGAATTAAATTCCTGTGAGGGTGCTCAATTTTAATTTGAAACTATTGCCCCAGAATGTAAATATAGAGGGAAAATGGCCGGGTGTGCAAATCGATTTAGTTGCATCTGAATAGAGTGCTGCGATATTTTGCTTTCGATATCTTGCTGAAACTGTTGAAATAATAACATAAAATTGGCTACTTTTGTTGATAAATTAACCAATTTATCATTCATCAACAGATTTCTGGTCGCATTTATACGGTTGTTGGAGAAGACTTTCCATCGACAATAAACCACTATGTTTTTCACCCTTCTTTCAGATTTTCTAGCAGGATGATTCCCATTTAACCCATTTTGCGTGCAGGGATCAACGCAAACATCCCCAGAGAATTACAACCGCCGCCACTACCACCAGATAGATATAGAAACATTAGGGAGTTTGAGATCGTAAATAAAGCAATAGGTCTTCGGTGTATGTCAGTTTCGCGTCTGTCCAAAGCCGATACAAGCCATCTATCAGTGCCGTTTACACAATCCTCTATAGATTTAGTGCTCAAATAGTAATATTTTAAAGTCACACCGTACAGAATAAAGTGTGGAAATGAGAAAATGATTAAGATACTATCCATGCACTCTAGTCTAGATTTGCAAAATTTTAATCACTTTTATTAAAGAATTGATGTTCATTAAAATAGAGTTATAATTCTTGAAATTAATTCACCATTTTAACGGTAGCATTTCAGTTTCAAACTTCAATAAATTTAAATAGCCCGCTATGTGAAAACAAACTTTTGCAATAGCTGAAAAGTTCATATAGATTGAAAAAAGAAGAAAAATCTTCAGAGTGCACTTTTTAAATATGTAAACCAGAAAAAAAGTTTTTCTACAGATTCAAGAGGTTTTCTTTTAGTTTATTTTTTTTTTTTCTATTTCATATATAGAGCGAACCGAAATGCTATGCAGAATTTTGATGTTATGATTTCAAGATCTCAAGAGGCTTTAAGAATTATTGTTTGAAATTTTGCTAAAAGAGAAACTTACAATCGCACATATGTTAATTAAACAGGAACTACATTTCAAATAATAAAAGATAAAATTGGCACCGTGACAACAATGCATTACTTTTTCAATTAAAACAACTACATTTGTTTTAATCGATCTGTAGATCGAGAAATTGGCACATGTTCGTCTTATCGACTAAACCGCACTTGCACCTATTCTTTTTCCCGTTTCCACACCGATTCCAGATCTCAAGTAAATTAAAAACTCAAATCTAATTGAATCGGTACATCTCGTAGTGAGGATATCGGGCTTTAATTAAAGTTATAAATCAATGCACTTGTCATTATCTGATAATGTATAGATCTGATTTATGTTGTAATATTTTGCGTTGCTTCAACGAATCATCTAAAGCGTTAACTTTGTTGAAAATGTGAAATAGAGCTGCCAGCAAGTTAATGGGGTAGTATAGTATAATAATAATGATAATAATAATAATAATAATAAATTGAAGTCTTTAAATTACATGGCGTAGTGCGGTTGAGCACTGAGATATGATCTCTATTTTTGAAATTGTAAAAAGGAAGCCATAAATATGGTTATTTAAATTAAGTTCATTTTCTCTTCATCAAGCAATTTCTATTTGATTTTATGCAGCTCTATATATTTATGTGTAAACAGAAACAAAGATTCAGACTCATAAAATGAACACCGAACAAATCATAATCTTATTTTGATGATCACATCTGGATCAACTATTACCCAATAAAACATCTAGAATGGGAGAAGCAAAGAAAAAAAAACTTATATTTTCCGATGATTTGTCCGAAAGAAAAGCAATAAAATTCTCACTATTTTAACGCGGCTACATTCACTACATCAGTATTCGACGATTTTTCCAACAATAAATCGATGCGGAGCAAAACTGCTTCGAATATATTTAATCGGCAATTTATCTAAATTTTTGCTTTCTAGAGCACTATCTTTGCCTTGAATGGAAATGACGTTTAAGTAGCTCAACTACCAGAAGAAAATTCTTTATGCACCTGTCAAGAAAATAAAATGTGAGCTTTACGTAAATTAGAATGAAATTAAAATATTTTTAATTAGCCAATGCATAGACAAAAAAAAGGAACAATAGAGACACGTTGCACTAAAATACATTGAAATACAAGTTTCCGATTCTACGCTTCAGGTTTTAAAACTTTGAAGGATGAAACACAAAACAAACGGCATGAAACTCTATAGGTTTTCCCTTTTTTCTTTTTTTTTTCTCTTTCTTTAATTAAGCACTGCTTAGTTTTAATAAAAATGTTCTTTGTCTTTGAACAGAATTTAAATTTAAAATTCATTTGCAATTGCTATTGCAAAGGGGTTTTAACCCGATTTTCAGTTCAGTTATTACACAACAGTGGAACAAAGATTAATATTTAAATTGGTTTTAAGCCGAAGCAGATAGAAAAATGTGGCTTTGGTTTTTATCATGTAATAAGTGAGAAAGTCATTAAAGTTTCCTCATTAGAAGATAATAAATTATTAATGAGGAGACAGACATTTCGAAGTTAAAAAAAAAAAGTTCACTTCTTGTAAACAAGGGGAAAAATGGCTGATCTGTTAATTTTTTCTCATTAAAAATTTGAAATTTTGAAAGACTAGTCAATTTTTCGCATTTCGAATATCTTCTCGTCTCTAGTTTTTCTTCTATCTTGATCCGATTCAATTATTGAATGGCTCCAGGAAAAATATCGCATTCGGAAATAATAGTAAAATCCAATTGTTACCGGAGATGCTGATAGCATGGCATTTGTTCTTCGAAGTCATTTTAGTGCTTTCATGTTAAACACATCCAAGATGTTTTTTCAATTTGATGAAATTCACTTATTCCTCATATGTCTTGCTGCGCACTTCTTATTTGACTCACTTTTAGGATCATCGGCAAATGCATTCAGTGAAAAAATAATTTTAACTTAATCATCGATTCTAACTCTGCAGAATTTTCAAATAATAGTTAGTTATTCGGTGAAAAAGTCGAAGACATTTAAATTCTAACATGACAAAATCTAGAAGAAATTGTCCAATGCTAATTATGGCAAAGGAATTGACTATCATTATCCAAATAATGTTTTATAGTAAAGCGACTTTGAGTCCTTTTTAATGGAAATTTAATCTTTATTGGCTTTTATAATATATCTACAGTGTTGTCTTCATTTGTCCTTTGCCTTTTGATGAACGTTAATCTTCTTTTTAATTAACTCTTGTGGCTTCTATAAAGCGATTTAGCTGACACATTTTAATTCAACTTGGGCTTCGTTCGAAAAAGGATTCATGAACCATTTTAAGGAAATTTAATGAATAAAAGCTTCTTAATGTTTTCTTTTCTATTGAAAAAAGTAAAAATTTCCTTAAAGGTATTTTCTATGGTATTACTATATACAATAGGTTTTGACAAAAGAAATTATAAAGAATAAAACCGAGATTATTTAATTAATGGCTAGTAATTAATTTTTTAGTTAAAAACAACCATAGTTTAACTCTATAAAAAAGTCTGATTCTAAAGAGTCACGTTTAATTTTGCCTGGTTGATTCTATCAAAGCAGAAACTAACCTAACCTATGCTTTAAGGCATCAAATACCCAACTCGAGCTCTAAATTAGTTGAACTGTTTCTCGTTTAAAAAACTAAAATGGAATCTTTAAATTATTTTACAGTTTTAAGCTTTACCTTATTACCCTTTAGCAAAGAAAAAACATACTCTCTAAAATTAAATTTCCCTCCAGTTCTACTGCTTAAAATTGTGCTACTGCTGAAGATAATCTTAAAGTATATGCGCAATTTCTTTAACGTTTTTCTATGTTAAATAAATGAACTATATACTTTTTTCTATCTCTTACTGGCGGTTTCGGTTCGTTTTTCTTTTTATTATTGTTTCCATTGCGGAAACTGAAACGATTCATTTCCATCCTATGGAAAAACTGGAGCGCACTTCTTTCTCATGAAAATGATAAAGCTGCTTTAACGTTAGAAAAATATGCGACAAATTTCTCTCAACCCAACTGCTACTACTACGCTCGTCGTTCATATACGCAAATATAATTTGTTATGCTTGTAACGCCATTTTATCAACGCAAAATTGCTTGAAATATTTATGGTGGCCAACTAGTTGGAATTACAATTTTAATGGTAATGGTGGCGTTGCATGTATGTTTCAACGCCATTGTGGTAATAACCAGATTGACGTTAAAGTTAATTGGTAAATATCTAATTTCGCATTTATTTTGTGTTCTACAGAGAGAATTATGACTAGCCTGTAGATTTATTACAAAATCTACTGAATAATAATAATAAAATTAGACGGTGGTTATTTGTCTCCATACAAATTGCGCTACACCCAACGTAATTCCGAAAGAACAAGCACAAAAATTAGTTAATTAATTCTTTATTCATAACATCGAAAAATATGTAACATAAGTAAACAATGAGGGACGAAAATAGGAAAACTTTCTCAAACTCAAAGTGGCACGCTATTCAAACAAAGTTTTCCTATTAGAATTAATCTCTAATCAAAAAAGGTTCAACTTAATCCGGTGAATTGTGGTAGCAATTTTTTTTCTTCCTTCCTTTTTTGAGTTTTTTTTTACCATGCATGCATGCATGTATTCTTAACTAAAGAAGGATTTTCCTGTTATAAATTATATTTTGCTATCATAAAAATATGAAATTAAATTTATATACTCAATGCGAATGCGATGAAAGATGCGGATGATATGAAGCTTAGTTGTTCAAGCGAAATTTTAGACGATGGTGGCGAGCAGCTAAAAAACGAAACTTATGAAAAAGCATTGAAAAATTTGATTATTCAAAAAATCTATTGAAACTCAGCGGCAATGGTTTTATGGGAGCACAGGACTCACGGGAAGTTGTGATTCCTTGCACATGTTCCATTTTCTAGTTAACTATATCGGATGCATATGATGAGAACGACTAGCATCAAGGTACATAAACTCTGTGTTAGAACGTAAAATTAGAGCGATTCTTCTACGAAGTCACGAGTTGCCATTGTGAAAATCGCAGCTTCGTTATTAATCAATCCGCAACGAGTAGAATTTAATTTGGCACTCTTATCTGAATATGTCATTAAAGACGACACAATGTCATCATAAAAATACTTCTTCATTAGATTATGCAATTACGTTCTGACCTATTTCCTTTTCGAAGAAACCCTCTGCCATTTCAAAGCAGATATCGATTGAATGACACCAAAACTGGTGAGTAGTGATGATGGTGGTGGATTCCTTCCTTCCTTTCTTTTTTTTTTTTTTTCTCTTTTCGTTTCCAATTTAAATAAGTCTCATCCAAATTGCGGTTACTTCAGGCAATTGTTGAATTGAAAACTGATTGGAATTCAAATTTTTTTATTCTTTGTTTTTCATTTAATGAAGCGGCATTTGACTTGAGAGTTGAATATTGAAATTAATTTTTGGCCATTTGTATTTTAAGGTGGACCCCTCTTTTTTTGGTGTGCGCATAGAACAAAGTCGTTTTGTTGCCTGTAGGTGAGATGAATTTTAAGGGATTAGCGCTTGTGCAATTTTCTTTATGTTTGGTTTTATATAAGGGATAATGGCTGGAAAGGTATGAAATAAGAAAAAGTCAATATGGAATTACCTGTCCTAAATACACATTGAGTTTTGTGTCTCTTAAGGTGTAGCCGAACAGTTGGGGAATGATTAAAGTAGGTAGGAACACAGTGTGTGTGCTAACACATTAAACATTAAATATATTTAAGTGGAAAGCCTGAATAAGCTTTCTAGATACTGAATTGGGTTAGAGCAAAGGATGTAGTATAAATTACCTTTAATGGCCTGTAGTCATATTCATGCTTCAAATGTAAAGAAGAGACTTCTATTATGGTGCAAAGTCGCTTTTCGCAGTCTATTTTCATTCCAATTTGTTATAGTGTAAATAAATTGAATAATTTAATTTACTTACAAAATATACTCGGCGCAAGAAAAATCTTCTTGATGTTAATAGACGACAGAACAAGGTGTAGCGATATTAACAAAAGTTATGAAAAATTTTTCTTTGTCATACCGGTTTGCCATGCAACCGTTGTCGCCGTGACAGGAAAGCGAAGAAAAAAAGAAAAAAAAATATAAATTTCATCTACTTTTTTATTTCCATTATTCTCCCAGTAGGAGCGTTCTTTTCATCGCGTCGCATCACTTTATCTTTCCATATTATTCGAAATAACGACGCTAATTCTGACCTTTATGCCATAACGACACCCCAGAGTACACAAAAGTAAGTTAAAGAACTTTCTAATGAGTTTTTCAATTGCTATGGTAAACATTTACCTGTACATGCGAAACAGCTATTTACCGTAGAAAATTGTATCCAAAGAGAGTATTTTTTCTTTCTCTCTCTTCATAGTGTTAACATGGGAAAATGTTGTTAAAATTGGATTTGAATTGAAATTGGAATATTTCGCTTTTGTTTTCTTTTCCTTTTTTGCACTTTCCGACCAACCTGCACGTTAATGGAAAAAATGTACGATAAAAATACGTTTAAGTGGGAATTAATGCTTTCCTTTTTTGAAAATTTTTCATCATCAAAATGCAGTTTATTTTTCAGATATTTCATAAAGCTAGATACATAAATACACGTTATCTGCTTCGTGATTCAAAGATAAATCATCGTTACACCTTCATTTTGAAAATCCTGCAGGAAATATTGTTCACCATTTCACTCATGACTAAAATGAAAATTGCAGCTGGAAGCTTGAAAATTATAGGTATGTCCAGAGTCCCATCTGGGTATCTCACAATTGTAATTAATTTTAAAAGAAAAACTATCTTTAGGATTAGTATATGCAATTATGTGGGGCTGTAATCACTCGTGGCACTCGGTGCGCGAGTCCCGAGAAAGTAACTCGCAGCTGTATTCGGCAGCTCAGAGTGGGAACAAGCGATACATATTAATTCTAAATTATTATTTATACCTGTTTGTGTAAATTAATACCTACAATAATTACATTACCTTGTGCAGGTGCATAAATATTCAAATATAAACAATCCTCGCTTTGGTTCTGCAAATACGGTAATAATCTCTTCAAATATTCCAAGCGGCCTTTTGGCATTCGTCTCAGCGCTGCCGTTTCATTGGCTATATTTGGTAATCTTTGAGGACATACCGGACTAAAACTATCTGCTATCTTAACACCTTGCCACAGTGCACCAGTGACTGGTGGCATGAATCTTAATGAACCTAATGGTGGACTAGCATATGGTATTCCCCGAAAAATCTCAACAGGTTCTAAATGTTTTGAATCTGGTGCTACAATAATTCCACTAAGATCACCATATTTAGTTCTAACTGTTCGAGAAGTTAATGGTATTCTGTGATGTTCCGGTATTGGTTCGCAATTAGAATGATTTAAAAATAAAATTAGAAATATAATAGTAGTAGAACAATATCTATTATTATTATTATTAGCCATATTATAGGAACTGAATTAATTTTTTAGTATCATATTTGGAAAATAGAGTTTTCCAAATAATTCACGCACTGTAAATTACATTAGAAAACACTGTACACATATTATTTATTAGTATATATTTTATAGTAAGTAATATTTATTAGGCTGAAATTTTTTTAATAATTTTCCGGACCATTTTCAATGTTTTTCTCTAATTAACGGTTAAAAGGAAAAACATCCACGACGGAATACGAACCAACGAGACTTGCCTCTTGCAGTGGAAAAACTCTAAGCGGGCGGCCGCGCAAAGACCTTTTCCTGGCAAATTCTGCAGGACAACTGGATCCAACGACTTCAGGATATCATGGTGCATATGTAGCGCCATCTTTATGCAGCACCGATTTGCAAAATCGAAATCCGGATGTCGGTTCGATCTTTTCAATTCTGTTAAAAGAATTTTGCCTATTGTTGTTAGTTTTATTGTATCCAATTTTTTTAACTATGAGAGCGTTTTGTGACTAATTTAGTGTGAAACAGATTGAACGGGGTGGGATGGGGTTCTTTCATTTAACTATTTTCCAGGCAGTTGGCGTAAAATGTTCGCGGTCGTTGAAGAATTTAATGCCTATGAACACATTTAGTCGATTAAATTGCAAAAACAGTTTCAAAACGATGTTTTTCCTTCAGTTCAGCAAAGGAATTTACGTTTAATCTTTTGCTATTGGCATTTAGAAAATTTACTAAAATTCCATGTCTTAAAATAAGAACGAACGAACGAACGAACGAACGTACAGAAGCCGATTTAAAGATCTGAAAGTTTTCTTTCACTAAAAATTTTTCTACACTACACAGAAGAAAACAGGGAACTTAAATTAAGTTTTCAGAGACTTTTCGTACAAGTTACATATTGTGTTTCCGTGTGCTCTAACGAAAAAAAAAGTCCATCTTCTTTTATCCGCTTCTTTTACTTCCGCTTCAACTTGTTTTTGATGTAAAGCGAGCAGTCATCAGAAAGGTATTATACAAAGCGTGAGCATTTGAACACATACTTTAAAAAGTGTTTGGAAACTACTTCTATTAAATTGCTCTGTCTCTTTTCGGCTATGTACGTATTTTATTTGCTATGTCTCTGTTTTATTCTGTATTTCTGGTTTGAAACTATAAGTTGATGTTGTGCATAAATAATATGCTTGGATAGATAAAATGTTTATGTTGACTCCGTTTTAAAAAATGACTATAGTGATTTATAGGAAAACGATTGAAACGAACGAACTGAGCGTCAAATTACTGTAAATGGTGGCATCTGAGATTTTTTTACGTTATTTGACCCCCATTGATATTCATTTTAAGTAATAATGGTTTGTAAGTTTTGGATTTTGCTTTCTATGTTAGCAATTGTTTGAAAGGGCATTTTTCCGCTGATTTCAAATATCCCGGAACGCAATTTCCATATTTATGAGATTCGAATCAAATGCAACAAAGGATTCTGAATTCTTTGCTCACATTTGACATTCACATATTATGTTAAAACATTGAATTTAAATAAATATATTAAAGACTGCTTTAATATTCATGTATAAGCATAAAATTTACCGAGACTTTTCTCATATCTTGTCTGTATTCATGTATTGTTTTATATGTCTCCTTTTCCTTTCCCTCGCCAAATTATAAGAACAAAATTGCAATTTGATATTTGGAAAATTTCATTAAAAATAATTTTCTTGCTAAAAAATGAACATTCTCAAGAAAAATAATACCCCTAAGACGAAGATGTTCTCGTGTATCTTCAATTTTCCATCTTTTTTTCTTTGTTGTCATTTAAATCAGAATATTTTTCTTTTATTACTCTGTGAGTGAGTGAATGTGTGTGTTGCTGTTATGATCGATTTTTTATCTGTCCCAAATATTCAGAAAAGAAAAATGTTATGTTGCTGTGTATCATAATAATAAAATAGGGGTGGAAGAGGGTAGAATAATGAATAATCTTCTTGTTTTCTTTCATTTTCCAATATGATATGGCAATGTAGAGAGAATAATATTTATGAAAGAGGGAGCGGGTTATTTGTTGATTTATTAAGAATAAAAATTTTACAGTCGATCGATTTTATAAAACGTAGATCTGAAAAAAATAATCAAAACTACCTACTTACTAAAAGAAGCTGATAGTATTTAATTACTGTACATTTTAAATTTTAAATCCCTTAAATCAAATCAAAAGAAATAGATTTAGGTAATGGTAAGTATAGATTGATCATAAATTAATTTCGGCCAATCAAAAAGTTAACGTTTCAATTAATTTTCATCCAAAATGATTATTGTATCCAATTTTCGCTGTAGAACTTAGCTGTCTTATGAAGTAACGAATTTGTCAATATTTTTGTTATAGTTCAAATATTATAAATTCCCTTCGAATTTACATATGCATGAGATTTGAGGTTTATAACTTAAAAGCCAATAATTTAATGTTAAAACCAAACATTTCAAATTCTCTCTTATATAAGGGAGTTAAGTATATTTATCGTATATTTATAGAGCTAACAAAATCTGTTTTCAGAATTTCTAGAGTGCAATTCAGTTCAAAAGCGAGCGCTGCTGGTGGTTGTGGTTTACATTAATCTAGGTATAGGTAAAACGCTCATCTCTTTGCTTTCTAGAGTCAATGAGTGAAATTTAAAGAATTTACAATAGATAGAAGATTAGTTTACTAGTATTATATAAATAATTAGCAAAGGAGCGCAATAATGAAGTAATAATTTTCAGTTTCTGCTTTGTTAAAATTTGGTTCACCATCGCTCATTTTAATTTGTATAAGTCTCATTTAGCAAGCAAGTCAAAATGTCGTAAAAATTACTAAAAACGTCGAAATAAACCTCTATTACATTTCCGCAAAAAAATTGCCACAATAAAAAAAATCTCCCCCTTTTTATACAAGAAAACTGACAGAAAGAACGTGCTTTGATAATATAAAACTCGAAATAGAGAAAGTCCTGACCACTCAATGCTGCTGACACTTCGAAAAAAAAAGCAAATACGAAAATCATACAAGAAAAACGTTTTATTTTCAAGGTACTGCTTTGCATTTTGAAAAAAAAACATGCCCCGGAATTTATTCAGTAAACTTCAGCTTTTCTTCATTTTTCTTCTTCTCGTCATTTTTCACTTTAATTTTGACTTTATCACGACCGTGATATTAATTCTGTTATATGGATTATTACTATATAAAAAGTTAATATTGGATGTTACAACAACTTTCCTATTCGATGTTAAGACTTAGAATGCCATGTTTCTAATTTAATATTATTTTGTTGAAAGTTAAAAGTTTCAGAAAGAATAAAGAAAATAAAGTAAAAGTTTGGTTAAAAGCAAGAAAACCAATTTGCTCTGGACAAGATCCACATTAAAGTATGTAGTTTCAAAAATAAACTTAAAATTTAATAATAATTTTCTATTTTTAAAATTATTAATGTTTTGCACCTCCTTGCTGCACTTACGAACTTTACCTCTTGAAAAAAGAAAAACTTTTAATATTTCATAGCGTTTTATAGGTACATATGACCACGTTATATTTTCATGAATCTGTGCCATCGAAATTGGAAACTTTACACTATGATTTTCAATCAAATCAGAGTATCTACAGAGTCTTTTACTTTCATATATAACTCAGAGCACATATTTATTTTCTCTGCTTTGAAATAAATTGACATTTGATTAACAACGAAACCAAATCATCCACGTGTATTCTAAAAATAAATTTTCTGCTGTTGAATAGAATAGAAGGGAATAATTTGAATATTTTCAACTTCGATCTGCTGTTGTTGTGACCTTAAAACGTCTGTTTCTCCTACTCCATAGACTTTACACTAAAGTTATACCAATCCATTTTGTCAGTTCGAAAGATAATAATAATAATTTTAAAGCCTTTCGAACATCTTCAAGGGAATTGGGAAACAGATAATTTCCAAGCCAGAATAATAATAATAATAATATATAATCTCCTTTTGTCATGATCTTGAAGTGTAAATTAGATTTCATTTAATTCTAGTTTAGTAGTTAAAATAATAATATGAAATAGGGAGAAAATGCGGGTGTTTGAATGTGTGTGTGTGTGGTGTTAGTTTCATATGTATACACATGTGTGGGGAAAAGTAGGGGAGGATTAAACGAGAATTTATTTTAAATAATATGTAATGTGTATTTTAGACGATGACATAATAATCATTTTTATTTAGGTTTTCTCTATTTATTTTCAAGAAATTTTGCAATTATTGCATTATTTTACCACTTGACTTTCCCTAATCTTATCAGTTATTAATATTTTTCTGAATATAAATACATCCGAAATACATGTTTTACGGGCAGTTTATTGAATTCTATAGTTTTTGTGTTAAATTTAATAAAAAAAAAAAACATGGCGAAGTTACTTTCGGTAGAAGAAGAATGGGAAAACTTCAAAGTAAGTTTGAATAATAGTCTAAAAATCAATTTATTCTATTTTCTTTTGCTATTATGTAATTGTTTAATTTTTCTGCTTACTTATTGTCTTTTTGTTATGCGAGGATTTGTCTTTATAGATAGAATTTTCAAAAGCAATGAATTTCAAATCATATTAAATTATTTAATAAAAAATCAATATACTTACAATTTCTATGAACCGTTTCAGTACCTAATAAAATGGAATGTAATGTTCAAATCAAATAGAAACATCGGATAATAGATTCTTCAATAGATAAAGAAGTATTTTATGATTTCTTTAAGTAATATGTATTTTATTTTCCCAATTTCCCAGACAAAATTCAACAAATCATACGATACGACCGAGGAGGAGGAAAAACATTTTAAAAATTTCCAAGACAATTATAAAAAAATTGATGAGAACAATAAGAAATATGAAGCTAGTGAAGTTAGTTCCAAGCAAGCAATTAATCAATTATCTGATCTGAGTCAAGAAGAACTCGCATTAAGCCATGGTGGATTAAAAAGTTGTGGCTTAAAAGCCACCGGCTTAAAACCACCATCATCTTAATAATAGTAATTAATATTTAATTAATTATTTAGTTTTGTATTCCATATAATGAATAGCATTATAATAATTTCTTATGTTCGAATATAGAGTTTCTTATTTAAATTATTGAGATGAGAATTTTCACTGTGAGAGTTTAAACTTGTAAGGTCTCTGTTTTGTAATAAAAGCAGTCCAAATTAATTAATTATTATATTTAAAATGGGACTTTTTCTCTTATAGCAGCTGGCGCATCAAAACAAGAACAAAACGCCTTCTCCCTCTTAGAACTGTTTTATTTATAAATCCCCATTTTACCAGAATATATTTATTTTTAAATTATACTTTCTGATCAAAGACACACGCCATTACTAATTTTCTACTTTAAACCAACTGAAAATGCATGGCAACGTAAGTCGTACGAATCATTTTTCACGTAAAAATATTAAATACGAAAGATTTTCCAGCATCAGTTTTACGATCGTTCGCAGTATGTGACTGTGAATTCGATAAAAGAAATAATGATTATTATTAACGTGTAGAGTGAAATCGATAGAGAAAAACGGAAATTGGGTGAAAATAATTAATAGAAACGAAAACGAAGTGGAAAGTCATTTAAATTTTAGTTGTGTTCATTTGATGTGAAGTAAAATAGTGGGAACGAGAAAAGTACAAAGTAATGATCAAATATTTGAGTCGATTGTAAAGTGTGAAAATAGAAAAAATTGAAAAAAACTAAAAAATTGTGATCGAGTTGAAAGCGACAGAAAATCGTTGGAAAATCTGTTTCAGTTGGGAATGTTTTACATATAGAAATGATTGCGTTTTTCAGATAAATGTTATAATAAAATTTTATGGTTGCGATAAGTCAAAATTTGCAACAATTTATTTTGATTTATATGGCATCATTTGGCCGGTGTTAATTTCCCTAAATTGGGACAGATTTATTATAGTATTTCGCCTATATTTTTTTTTCATTAAATTTGCGAATATTGAACAATAATTTTTCGATTTGTAATGCCTTATTCATGTTTTCTTTTCACAAGAATCAATAGCCTTAATAAACGAACTAATTCCTTAAGAAAATTTAATTATAATTCATGATCCAAATGATAATATTTTAATGTCCGATAAACACTTTCAAATAAAAACGTACTAAAATGTCTTATATAACAAAATCAATGACTATTATCATAACATTATCATCAATGTCATCGATAACTCAACAAACGAATCCATTCACTCCATATCCACCGCGACAAATTTATTTAAAAAAGCAAGGTTACATAGAAGGAGTTGTAATGCGATTAAGAAATAGTGATTTACCTTTTGTTGAAGTTTATAGAGGAATTCCATATGCTGCACCACCAGTGGATCAATTTAGGTAAGTTTCATAATGCATCATAATGATTAATTATCAGTTATAAAGCGAATAAATTATTTATCTGTAGATTTATGCCACCTAGCAGCCCTATACATACATTAGGAGATGTCAAATATGGTTACGATTTTGGACCCGTTTGTCCACAAAAATTTCCAGATGAATCAACAATGAGTGATGAGCGGAAACGCTATTTTAGGAAATTGAAAAGTTATTTGATGAATCAAAGTGAAGATTGTTTATATTTAAACATTTACGCTCCCCATCAAGGTAAGTTGGGCATTTTTTTTTTGTACAAATCAAATAGTTTAACTAAATATCAATAATAATATCATAAATTTGATTGATTATCGGTTGATAATTCAAGATTTCGTGGGAAAAGTTTGTAGATTAGCGAAGTATTTATGCACTTTGGCAATTTTAAATTTCCCTGATTCGAATCATGTCGAAAAATAGCATCGATAAAAATATTTGATCTGTAAATTAAATAAAATCCTCTGCAACAACCTGACAACAGATAAGCTAATAATGGAATAAAATTCGAACTTAATAGAACCTTATCTTTATTACCCAATCGAATTTTCTTTCTATTTTCGTTTGTTTTTCCAATATTTCCAATTTCTAATTTCATCAGTAACAACATCATTTCGTCGTCGTTTACAAACAAGATGCGTATTTCCACGCACGTTAATAAACGTTGGACTCGTTATATTGGAATGATGCCAAAATATTCTAAATATATAAATATCCGACGATATTATTTGTTGTTCTTGTTCTTGCATGTACCGAAACACTACATGCACAGCTGTTTCTTTTAAGGGTGAACACTGTAGATTCCAGCCAGTTCAAAATAAGAATGAAAATGCATAATTAAATGTGGAAAAATACAGGAATTATTTATAGGATTTGTTGTTGCTGTGCAAAACTTTCAGGCATGCTACATAATTAATTTGACTCATGTTAGTGCACAACCAACTGCCCTTTTCGGTTGTTGTTGCAATTAAATTGATTTGCTGCACGTGTACATTTATTTATTTGTGAATGGAATTTTTATTTTTCCAACAAAAAACTACGTTAAATTATGTTCTCCACAAATGTACGTAGCAAAATGATGGATTACTAACTAAAAACTAAAACTAAAAGGAAAAAACGAAACAAAATCAAAAGCAAAAACCGTTTGTGAAAATAAAAAAAAGAAAAGATAAAGCACACCATTTGACCCTTGAAAGAAAGAAATCAAGACGAATTGTATCCTTTTAGAGGGCGAATATTTACTCATAGAACAGGGCAATCGCTTAAACTTAATGGAAAATCCAAGCGAATGTCACCATCTCATCTTTCACGTTCAATGCTCCCATGTGTATGCGGGCATGTGTTTGTATCTATTTTTACGATTTTATTTAAGAATCCAATCAAATATTTTCTATGTTTCGAATTCGTAAAAGGATTAATGACAAGTCGCATGGTCTGAGTCGATCCGCTACGTAGGGCGTAACATCGAGTAACGTCAAAATAAGCATAAAAATAAGCCACTATAAACTTCGAGAAGGTCAAACACGTGATAGATCCAACGGGCAATGCGCCCATCCCAGTGCACCTAACTGAATCAGAAGAGAATATAAAAAGTATTAAAAATTGCCAGTTTAATGACTGTAAATTCCAGATTGTAGTATTTTCGTATATTTTTCGCGTACTTTATTCTAGAAAGTTATTAGTCTCTGGATAAATGTAGGCGTTCCAGACACATTATAGTGTAAAATAAGTTTTTTACAGCATCCCTTTTTTTTTGTTTGGGAACATCCAAAATTCATTTCAGGTTTCGCTAGGGACGTTAGTTCGGCTGGTTTACCGTATGGAATACATGGGATAATTGGAGTATATTGCATTGTTTCTATACTCATATGCAAATTAAAAAATAATGATGATAAAATCAATAAACAAACTCTAAGTTCACCTGTAGACATGTGGGAGTTTATGGTCTGCTTACTAAGAGCGGCAGCATGCCGCTAAATGTGTAGCAGTTATAATGTAACCAGCGCCTGCTTAAGCTACTGGGATCGATCTACCACTTCAGACTCTCGATGAACGAACTACAGACCATATTCTTATATTTTACATAATTTTTTTCGAGAAGACATATTTCTGCTCATAATAATAAAATAAAAGGCCTTTTTTTTCTCGGATACCCAAACAAATGTCTCTAAGCATAAAAAAGTTTTCTTTTTAAAAATAAAATATTCAATTCCACTGGTACGCGGATTGAATTTTTTATACCTTATAAAATCAGCCAAATGATCCAATAGAAGAACAAAGAATTGAATTCAATTTTCTTCAGTCAATTCATAGTTAAAATTATTAAAAGAATGAAGACCATGTTGATGAAGATTGCCTTCTACCTCTTTTGGTTTTATTATTGCAATATATCATAACTAACATATAAATAGACACGCCTTTACCTTATCCTTTCCTTTACGAAATCCTTTTCCCAATGAATAGAAACAGGCACTTGCACAAGCACACAGCGAGACAGACAAAAGCGGGAAAAGCATTGACTTGCAAATTACGCATTTGAGCTTTTCCAACTTGTATATGTATGTGTCTATGTGTGCCAATGCCTCATCCACTCACACGATCTATAAATGTATGTATACGTACCCCTTGAAAATGGTTTCATGATTTTCGTATAACTCCCGTTTGTAAACAACGGTAATAGTCGATAATATAATTTGCTATGTACGCTTAAGTACACACATGGGATAAATTTTAAGCTAGGATATGTTGATTAAGAAAAGGACGGACAGATGTGTGAGGGTTTTAAGTTTGGAAAATTATTACAAATAGGTATCTAGGTGTTTGAATAAAATCTGGAAAATGGGCAATTTTGCGAGATCAATGTTTTTGAATTTCGCAAAAAGGATGATTTTATTCGTTATTTCCGCAAACCCCCTTTTTGAATACATATTTCCTCATAACAGTCATTCCAAGCGTTATGAACGGATTTAAATCAAATAAAGATTTTCGCCGAAGTTATTTTCACAGTACAATAATCGCTCTCCAGTAATTTCCATTTGAATTGACAACATCCGTTTCCTAAATCAATAAATGCAGATAATATTATTTGACCTATGAGTGCAGCATAAGCTTTTTCACGATCTATTAATAAACATCCACATCCGCAGATAGGTGGATAAAGTATAGAGGATTGGTAATATTAACAAAAATGAAATGCCCGTGGTAAAGTTCTTTCATTAACGTCATCAATAATTTCTCGATCCATTTTATGTGTTTAGTTGCATTGCTTTAATGAAGAGAGGGACTTTTTACTTACTCGAATCTTTTTTTGCAGAACAAAGTTGGAGAGAATTATTTGGAATAGAGAAGTGAAAGACAATGCATAATGAAATTTTATAGAACGATGGGGGAGAATTAATAAGGTCCCTAAAATAACGATATGCATTTTGATATTCAAAGTATAATAAATTGCTGAGGGGGTTTCTTGTTAATTAAAAATTATTTTAATTATTTGAATTCATCCAACTTTTTTCGACCCCTCACATTTTCCATTTTTATAGATATTTCTAACCGAAAAAGTATTAGCGTTATCTCCGTCTTCGCATTTTCAATTCTCTTACAAAAAGTAAATATTTTACTTACAGAGAAAATTTTCACATCTTCTTGAGAGTATGGCGAACTATGGGCTTTGGTTTGTTATTTTTCTTTGTTGCCTTACTGCGAAATTTGATTGACGGTTTTGGATTGTATGGCTTCATGTTATCCATTTACCGTTTTGTATGTTTAGGATTATTCTATTGCATTAGGGTTGCCCAAGTAATGTGGATATCAAAGCTAAAGTTGTAGTCGGCGGCGAGAGACACTCGGGCCATCTGTGACACAATTTTGTTAAGAAAAATATACAGAGGTCGGC
Source organism: Platypus cylindrus (assembly GCA_949748235.1). Lineage (NCBI taxonomy): Eukaryota > Metazoa > Arthropoda > Insecta > Coleoptera > Curculionidae > Platypus > Platypus cylindrus. The sequence goes on along the minus strand of OX456491.1, from coordinate 4,277,503 downwards.
GACTGTTCATGACTTGACTGAGACCACATCTCAAGATGTAATTAATTGAAATATTTGCATTGTAAAATGAAAGTAAATACATTTGAGATTAAATAAAAAAAAAGCAGAAACTCTGCATACAATTTTTATAATAAAATTTCATTAAAGGCATTAAAGAATCTATTTTCCACTAAAAATACTTCAGTTCTATGCGCAGTTCACCCAAAGTTCCTTTCGTAGGTTGAATCTTGAACGAACGACAATAATAATAATAATAAACGTCAAATTATTTAAGTGACATTTTAATTATTACTCGCCCACTAGAATACCTGTATTGTAAAAGGAAAATTTCGCTGCCTCCACAAATTGCGAAAAATTTCATCATCATAATTTTATGAAAGATTTATAAGACATGAGCGAGTGTTCATTTTGTGATGGCGGTTTATTATGGCGAAACATAAAACATTTTTCACCCTCGTCGTTTATACTCTGGAGAATATCGGACTTCAATTTTTATCAAATTGGAGATCATTGTAATCGAATTGAGGATAGAATGTGACAGACACGAAAACATAAATGATAGATTCTTTTCGAATTTGTCATTTTTAACTGACAAATGTACAAGTTATTGAATAAATTATTAAATTGCTGTTTAATTAAAATGAGCCTCAAGCATTTATAAATTTGCTTTAATTTACTTCATTTATTTTTGCCCGTCCTACGCAAAAATTTTGTTCGATCGCTTTTGTTCGGTTGTTAGGCACTGAAATGACCCGGTCCTGAATCTTACAAATTCTCTCGCATCTTTTAAACCATCTCGATTAGGATACAGAATAAAATAATTAAAACAATTTCCACAGAAATGACAATGTCCGTTAATCTCTTCTAAAATACAAAATTAGATTTTAACTTTACCCTTATCACTGTCCATACCGAATTATACCTCATAATCTTCTAACTATCGATTGTAAACCCTTACTTAACTATCGTAATCAGTTTGGTTTGAATCAGGATTACATGTGTACCGTGTATATGCATGCACATCGAACAGATTCATGTATAGTTTTATTTAAGCATACAAATTACCTAAACAGATTGTGGCAAAGTTAAATGTTACATAACCAAATGCATACTACAAATTATCCAATAGAGCATACCAACTGTCAATAATTATATTATTATTATTGGCAGTTTCAAATAGGTTCTGCACTGATTGAATTTTGTTGCAATAATAATTCGAACATTCAATTAGTAAAGTTTGTTATGTTAATTAACCTATTTAAATTTAGTATTGTTAAGGCTTTATTAGTGTAATAAATTTGATATGTTAACTATACATAGCTAATGTCGTCGTGCGACTTAATGAAACAGTATAAAAACGCACCCTAAACATGTATTTTTTGATGATGAAAATCTCAAGTACATTGAACTTTATCAATAATAAAAATCAACAGGCGAAAAGCACGTTTTCCCTGCAAGTAATGATTTACTCGTCAGTGCCATATAGCTGTTTCCAACCTCCCTCTCTTGACGTCCCGTCTTTCAATTACAAGACGTTCCCTCTAAATACCTGCTATATCTAGGTAGCTCTACCTACTTGGTCCCAGTCTCTCTTGCCAATTTACTGCTCATTAAATAATTTAATGTAATAAGTCGGGGACGTTGCCAATCAAGACATGATGATTATTTACCTTAGATTTAATGTAATTTTTAAATGGTTTTTCAAGGGGCGAAAATAAAAAAAATAAAATAAAAAAGTAGAGAAAATTGCTTTGACGAAGGTAATAAAAAGCGAAGTGAAAAGAAAAACGGAGGAAATAATAAGCTATAAATTTATTGCAGGAAAAAGGAATACTTCTTTGAAATAAATATTGGAATTTATCCTGATCTGGATTTGACGTATCTAATTTCGAATGGAAAATTATGACGTATAAAGTAAAAAAGAAATGGCGAAACTGCATATGCATCACAATCATTAATCGAGATTAAGAATAAATTAATGATTCTTAAAATTTAAGGGCTGCTCCAAAATATAACTATCACTACCTTTTAAGTATGCCTTTTACTAAGATGGCTTACTGCAAGTTTTCTACTCATTTATTTACAACTTTGAACCACCGGAAAGTGTTATTTATCATCATCTATGATGAAACAGAAGCAACATGCACCTAACATGTACATATATGTTGCATGCAGAAAATATGAAAATAAGATAAAACCATTCAAGTTTCTTCTGTTCTTACAGACATAAATGTGCAAGCTACGGCATATCTCATTGCTACATAAATCAGCCATAATCACCACATCAAATTTGTATGTTACTTTAGTAAAATTTAACACGTAATAACCGAATTGTATGCAAATATAAATTCGGTTTGTACTCGTATGCGCATTTACTTTTCCTAGGCAAAATTGAAACATTTGCCAACGTCCCCTTTCGACATAACCATGTCGTTACCATAATCGTCACAACCAGGCCACAAACCCTAAATCGTAATAATAAAGCAACCGATAAATGTCCACAAAATAACGAAATAACAACACTGGACTAAAGAACAAATCCAATCCGGTTAAGTAATGACTTCTACTTCTATCTACACTTTTATGTTTTCTGTAAGAGGGATGGAAATGTTTCTTCTGTATCGTTTTCAACAAAACTATTATTTTTAATAATCATTAAGTTTGGTTGGCACTGTAGAGGAAAGAAAGCTTAATAGAATATTCCTGAAAATCTATGCATTCTCCAAACTATTAATTTGCTTTAAGCGGTTAAATGGCGTTAATCTAACTCCAAAAGCTTTTAGCTGAAAGGCATTAGAGCTCAGGAAATTGTTTTTTAATACATGCATCTATGATAATGTAATAGGTTTATAATATATTCGTGAATTGGAATTACCTGAAGGTGAACATCATTCAGCGATGAATGATTTATTAAACAAAACACACACACATACGCAAAAAAGCAATATTAGAATTAATAATGCTTTAAAATTTGTTTTTGTTAACGAACTCATAAAATGATTATTATATGACGCGTGCATAGTATATTTTCGTTAAAAGCGTTGATGAAAACCATCGAATAGTGAAACAATCGATTTATTCTTCTCTTCTGTTCCGGCTTAATTGCATTAATTTATCTTTTTCTATGCTTTTTCTTGCTTTAGGGAAAGTGCTGTTCTAAAATTTATTGAAGTTTAACTTTGATTTCGGATTTGGTTACAGTTTATTTCGGTTTGTAATGAAATTTGGTGATTTTCGAGTGAATTGTGAGGAAACATTTCTTATTAGTAAGCTTATATTGGCAATGCTTTATTCCGATTTCAGATTTAATTGTGTGCTTTTTTACTATAATGGAAATTATAGTAAATATTATATTATAGTATATTCCCGACTTAGTCGGGAATTTATTGGAAAAAATATTTACGCAATTTTTACACAAAGTTTATCTAATAAATTCAATTAAATTACTCGTAGTTCGCATCGATAATTTCATGAAAATATCAGAAATTACAGACATTTATTACTGTCATAAATATCTATGTATAAAGTTATTGCGACACTTAAAAAATTTAAAAAATTCCGCAATTCTATAAAATACACAAACGATTTCATACATGATTAAAAAGTGTCAGAATATTATTTATATCTTATAAAATCAACTATTTAAGTTAGATAGCGGAACAGTATTTGCTTCAATATTTACACAAAATTGGATTCGCTTCGTATTTACAGTAATTAGATCATTTTAATTAACTCAAACATAAACAAAGACGATCGACTTTGAATCATTATAAACCATAAAGTTATTGATAGGATTAGCAAAGCTAATGTGGTTTTAATTAATTTTTTTCTCAATTTAATTTCTGCTTGAATTTTTAATTAAAGTATATACTATGCTAAAATAAAAATTTGTACAGTAATAATTCAGCTGATTATTAACAAAAATACATACAACTCAATTCACATTGGCTGCAATCCAAATTTCTATTTTGAAAAAATATTTGAAATATTCCGAAATTCTGTCAATTTATTTGTGCTTTGAAATTGACCATTTCAGTATAAATGCATATTATAAACATTATACGTTGGCAAATTATTTATTACTATTATTATTATTTGATTATGAAAATATGGCAAAACAGGTTGCACACACACATATATTAAAATCTAATTTAAATGTAGATTTTCAGTATGTAAAATCTGTATGTGGTGCTGCAGATAGCTGGGTATTACCAGCTACTAGTAAATTTCATGATAAATGTAAGTGAACAATGTTAAATGGAAATATATGTATACGGTTTAATTTAGTAGATAATTTTATTACGAATGACATTTATAAACTCGCAAAACAAAACACCTTCGCTCCGAATTCCATTATTCTTTTTCAAAATAATTTTCGGAATTCATATTTCGCTAAGGCGGCCGGCCCATATTTAGGCTTATAGCCAGTCTAAAACAAACGATATAAAATATTAATAATAAAAAAGAAACACACACACCGTGCTACCACTACTACCTTTTTATACATTAAAAACACATTTCTATGCAGAATTGGACAATTCATCAAAACTGCCAAGTGGAAGTCGCCTCCTTCTAAATGTTTTAGGAAATAAGAACAAAAAAAAAATAAAAATAAAAAACGGAAAATGGAATATAATGCCTTTATCGTTACGTAACATTTTATTTCACCTTAAAACTGAATAGAAATAAGATATTATGTTAATGTCCGAAAGGTTAAAGTTATGGGTTTTAGATGAATTATGTAAATTTGACAAAGGGACTGTGTGGGAAAAGTGTACTTAGATTGGATATTAATTTCAATATCATAATCATATATTTGAAATTCATTTGCTACATTATTACATCAGTTTAATAACAATCTACACTCTTTGCTCGCTTGCCATCATACCTACTCAAATTGAACATGTGCTTTAACACTACTCAGCAATGGAGAAATTTTTTAGAAGAGGCCATCAAGACCCTGATTAGTTTTATTAAAATTTCCTTCAAAGAATACTTAACCTTCGTTGATTTCCCATATTAGAATTTATATTTTCATAAACGCCAGCTAGTAACATACTTTGCATTTTAGATTAGGCAATAGCCAGCCACAAGTTCTATTTAGTATAATATCAGAGCCAAAGCGATGTACTGGAACAAAGCAAATCTACTAATTTGTTATAATGTTGCTGTACGTATGAAAAGTTTATAATAGAGTCTGGTATTTTGGTGCTGCTGCTGCTGCTGCTGATATCTATATGAACATTCATATTATACATGAATAATTGAAAATTTTATAACAAAATTGAAGGAATTTGCGTTGTACTGAATATTCAAACTTTCATTTTGTATGTGCGGTTAATTTGGATTAGAAATTTTCTGATCAATAAAGCACCTTTCACCAAAACTATGACTTTAATATTTTATAGTTTCGAAACTTTAATGCCACATAAATGAATCAGAATTTTAATCTTGCTATTTTATTTATGTATTCAACGTAGAAATTTCCCCACATATATTTCGTTAAATCTAAACGTAGATCTAATATTCCAAATAATTACATTGTCTTCTAAATTTTGCTTCATATACGTAGCCTGAAATCTATTTTCCTTCGTAAGCAAACAAACAAACAAATTACGAAGAAAATTGCTTTCATGTAATTTTGAAAATAGGATTTAAAGTATTATTATGTCAGTGTAGTAAAAACTGAATTTAATTTGTCCCCAATTTCAGTTAATGTCCTTGTAAAAATCTAAAAGGCTAATAACACTAGTAATAAACTTTCTATGTAGTAGAGTAGAGTTTAGTTTCTGTTTTTACTGTACGAAACCATTGCCGTCTTTGTTATCTTTATTTAATTATACATTTTAGTTTAATGAAACCGTCGTCATAGTAGTTCACGGTGGCAATGTTCATTTATGAAATTGTAGAAATTATATTCATTTTTTTAATGGGTCAAATTTTTCGGAAAACATCTCACGTGCAATTCGTGCTAAAGGATTTATGATCGCTAGATTTTTACATCGAGAAGCATTAAAAAGTATATGCTACAGCAGCATTGAATTATTGAGAAATTCTTGAACATGCACGTAAAATGTATTTTGATGCAACTACACTTTAAGACCAGTTTTAAATCTACTGGAGAGTGCTATCAAATTTATACCCTTTCACATAGAATACCAGAATTACATACATAGGTAAAAAGATGTAGGCAAGTAAAATTTCATTCGTTGTGGCACAAGGAAATCATGTTACAATCAAATTATCGTTATTTGTCCGGCACTATGTCAATTTCGAAGAAGAACCACGCACCTATAATCTATAAATCATTTTGGGGACCAGAATATGCGGCGTGCATAATCAAAAACTTTTCTTTTTCTCTCTCTCTCTCTCTCTCTCTGTCCGTGACAAATCCACGTGTACGTCGTATATGCCCTTTTATTCACCGAAAGTTCTAATGGAAACCACGTAGAGCTGATGATGTTCTACCGATAGTGTCTCCGAACTGCTTTATGAGCTTCGCGTCCAATTTACGGTCTCCCGCAATCAGTGTGACTTTTCCACATAGTACGTGAGACGGGAGAGAGGAGCATCTAGATTCAGGATAGCTTATTATTAAATCCTCTCGAGAGACAGACCTGTCAAAGCAAGAATACTTTATAGTTTGCGAAATTTTCTTTCAACTTCGCAGAGTGAATCACTATTTTTAATAGCTTCTGTTTCATAGAAATTGATATCCTTCTTTCGAAAATGTTTCGATTTGAATCATAGAAAATATTTTTCCGCTTTCATTGGGTAATCAATAGCTTAACCTAAGCATGCAGAAAATTGAGTAGAGTCCATAAACTTGAGCTGCTGACCTTTAACTCCAGTTATGACTCATAAAGTTTTACGAGAAAGGCACTTTCTAAACCTACCACTGAAACTTTTAAGTTAATTATTTTCCAGAATGCCTTGAAGCTATTCCTTTTTGATGATGTTTCTTTTCAAGAAACATCCATCGTTTTCCACGCGCATTTTATACTTTCTTTTTTCATCCATCATACGTCATAAACAACACATGATTGTCTGACAACTGAAAAAATAAAACGGCAAAGTAGAATTGCCATATTTTAATCCATTACATACAATGCTATCATCCAAACAAATACACATCCAGCAATAGCAACATTGTCCTCAGCAGCTGTTTACACTATAACGTTATAAAGCATTCAGCTCGTTGGGTACTCCTCTCTCTCTCTCTCTTTCCCTATCACTCCTATTCACTCTTGAATATTTTGCAGTTTTCATCCGGAATGTGTTGGCAGCACCATAATAATGCGTTCCATGTCACGTTTTGCAATTCGAATTTATTATTGAAGTAGACATCTCGTCTGGAAATGTTATCATCACAGATCGTGAAATTCATTTTTGAGGTAATTTTTTTTTTTTTTGGGAAATATTGAATCGAATGGCATGAAGAATAATGCCGCAGACATTGATTTTGATTTCTTGATCAACTGCTGTATTTACATAACAAATAAGTTTGTGATCAAATAGAGAAACATTATAATAGAAGGACTAAAAGCCAAATTGGGAAACTGAGAGGATCAAATTTATTATTAAACTAGCAATCAATAACCAATAGTCATTGGCGCTGAAACGCGCTTAATGCGAATATGGCTTCATTCTTAATTCAATCCAACGTTGCATAAAACCTTATTAAGCGCTCCAAAGACCATTCGTAGCTTCCAAGTTGAACACCGATTAGTAGGACTCAGTTTATATTCGAATTACACGATTTTCCAACTCTCCATTTACGTACAATTTTAAAATAAACCAACGACCCTTTTAGAAAATTCCTTACTTTTCTTGCTATACGTTTCTTAGCTTTTACAGATTTATGTTTATTCAATGATCGAATTCCCATATTTACATGTAAGATATAAGGGATGTATGTACCCGCTTTTAATATTTAATCTAACTTGAAAACTTTCATAATTCAACGGTGTTTTCAATATGGAAATCTATCGATGCTAATGAACTAAACGTGTATAATAATTAAGTTTGGATAATTTTAGGTAACGTCGCGTCGTCGCTTGTATCTCTATCTTTCTATCGTTCTGTCTCCCTCTCGCTCTCTCGCTCCCCGTCTACCTTGCTACACGTCTAAAATTAGGCAGTTAATTTGTTCGAAAATTAATTATTGAAATAGTATGGATGGAATTTCTATTTTAGTTTAGTGTCAAGATACTAAAAGGGGTTGTTAATATTTTAGTGGATACATTTATATTATGATCTCATCTAGCAAGAATTTTTCCATTTAAATTTGACACTAACATTCACCTCTATATACTTGGCAACTATTTCACTGTAAACGACATAATAAAACTGCCAGTAAAATTTCCTTACTAGTGTGCATATGCACAATTTTGAAATTTACTATGGAGAAAAGAAAATCTACGGGAAATGCAGGTTGAAGATGATTGCATTTCCATTCTGGATAATATTAAAGCAATATGCATACCTTTCTAGCATGCTGAATATTTCCTTAAGTCCATTTTCATTTAACTTTGAATATAACCTGCATTCTATGCCGAGTTAATTTACTGTAGGGTTGTTTATTTATATTATTTGTTACCATATATTACACATACGAATAGGGTTACTAGTGTAACGCGGGTAGTAGTCGGTTAGCTGGTTGGTTAAACCTTAACTATCCCACAGATCTCATTAATGCTCTCTAGCTTCAATGAAATTCTCTAAATTCTCTAGCATCCTTTGTGTTTAAATTAGTGTGTTATAGTGCTGTTGTCATTTAATAAGGAAAATTAAATTTCAATGTTTTTTTTTGTGGTTTACCTATATCTAACAGTCGAATGGAATTCTATAAATTTGCTTTACATTTTAGTATAGCTGAATTCTTTTAAAGAAAAGGAAAAACAACAGAATATTTTTTCCATTTATCAATTTCATCCGAAACAGCCAGATAATCTGGAAATTTTCCAAATAGAAGAAGTTTCTGTTCGCTCTGATTCATCTTATAATAATTACTATTACATTTCAGTCATGATTTATAAAAAAATAAAAATAAATTGAAATTTAAAATAAAAAAAAACGTCTTAATAAAACACATGTAATAATTATGATTAAAAAATTTCTGAAAGCTTTATTAAGTTGTTAAAAGAAAAATATTAAATTTTCCCACTTTCCGTCTGTATCACGAAATCCATTTATAGTTAAACCAAATTGAAAAATTCCCGGTCTATGCTGTGAAAAGATTTAAAAAACTTAATTCTTTTTCATGTATTCGTGCCTTTAAATTGCATGAAAACTGGTTTCTTATTTTATTTCTTTTTTGTCTCCATTTCTTCAGACACACCACCACATACAGATATAAACTCGAAATAAAAATTAAAGCGAAAATTTTACCATGAACACATACATAAAAGTTTCACTCATTGGATAAAGCTATTACCACGTCTCTTCACCTTCACCATCACGAAAATCGGAGAATCGGAAGCAAGTCCACAACATGCGATTCTTTAAAAAGTTAAGGCAAATGGCCACCTTTTAAATTAACGAGTTTCATAGAAGTTTCTACTGATATTAAGCCATTAGTCGGGAGAAAAAGTTTTAAATTATCGGACCGTCAGCATCACACACTACTGAAAGTTCAATAATTATTATTATTCTTATGGATTATATTGAAGGAAAAACCTCCAAATGTTAGGTGCCGGCATAGAGAAAATTTGAACTATTTTTTATCAGACAAAATCTATTGAATAAATCATAAATAAAGTTCATTCGCATGGATTATAACAAAAACAGAAGCTCTTTTGCATAAAATAATAATTTCACCATTATATACCTCGTATATCGAAATAAATTATAAACTTGCTCCCAAAGGATTTAGAGCTCAAAGAGAGAGGAGAGAATCCTTTACGGGCGACACAGAACGAACTACACCATTCCATTGAATAATATCTTTCGAATTTTCCAACACACATCCTCAGACATTGTGACGTATATATTCGTCTACTATTTCCTCTAACGCCTTCCTCACTGCCTTAGCCCATAGTATTTCCCCAGTGTGACGTATGCGCCAGATGGGAACTGGAACGGAATTTACTATTCATAATTTATGATAGTGTGCCGCTCATCCCAAATCGAAAAGAGTGACCTCACATGAATATATTCAATTTTCTCGTAACAATTAGTTAAAATTGTTCTTCAACTTCTCTATTTAATATGGATATCTATCTAATTATAAATTACTATTGCTTTGCAGATCAGATAATTCCAATTTTGAGGTTGTAGAAAATTAATTTAAATTTGTAACCTGAATAGGGTAATGATTGCAGTAATAAATCACCTATTGAATTTTAACTACAAATATTTATTGTTGTTCGATTTAGGTTTCAGTATTCATTTGTCGAGTTAATTGAGTACCTGACTATTAAATTAACTTTAATTGTTAGTTAGGTAACAGATTCAGAATATACCATGATATCATTCGGTGAAAATCGAATGATATCAATGATTCAGTTCATTATGGAAATTTTACTCTAATGGGAATTTTAAAATAAAACCATTATCCAGCCAAAATATTTCATGGAATAAATATGAATGTAATCTAAAGATATGCGACTGAATTTCTGTTCATGTGGCATTTCATTCATAACTGTGTGTGTATGTGGACAAATCGATCAGTTTCAGTCTCGCCTAGCCAAATTCTCTCTGGAACACTTAAAAAAAAGAAATAGCCAACGCTGATTAAAATATTACTGCAAATTTGTCTTTTTTCCATTTCATTACTCAACACAGAACCACACAAACAGTTCAAAATAACGAGTCCTTTTTTTTAATTAATGTGGGTGGTGAGGCACCCTTTAAAAATAAATACATATATGTATATATATATATATATATATATATAGTGCACATGCACTTGCCAACTAAAGACACATCTTTGACATGATTTGTTTTAGAATATAATTTATACTGTCAGCTGGCCAGCTAGCTAGCTAGCTGGCTGGACAGCCGGCTTTTAGTATGCGACTTGATTTGTAACCCTTAATTGTTGTTTTTGGGGTAAATTTTCACCCTGATAATAGTACGGTTGTAGTGGTATTTTAATTTCAAAATTGTATTATTTTAAAAGAAATGGTCTAGAGTAGAATCATTAATAGATTTAAATTAAAGCTATTAGAATAAATTATTTGATATTATCTGCAATGATTCGATGCTTTGTGATATAGGGCAATGTAACCTAAAACAGTATGTGAACCTTTTTTTATTGCGTGGCTGTCAATAACCTCACTATTGCCTCTAACTTTCAGCCTTAACCGGCCAAAAGTAATTTTATCCCCATAAAAAGCCCCTGCCTGCTGCTCTCTCTTTTTCCATCCTTTTCTTATTTAATGTTCTCTTTTAATTAGCCGACAAATTACATCCAGAGAATTATTAACTCTCGGATTAAAAACTTTATCATTTTGATGAAAACTTTTCTAGTCTCCTCTTCAGCGTAAAGAAATGCCCTATTGGCAGTGGCATAATTTTGGGGACTAGCTAAAGGGAAAAAATAAATGCTCAAAAATTACCACTTAATTTTTGATTGAATATTTTCTAAAATTTCTTTTGTTTTCAGTTTGAATATTTTCCATTCTTCCTTAAGGAAATTAATGGGATTGCTTTTAAGAGAATTTCTTCGTTTTCTGATATCATCATTATTTAATTGATTCATTAATTAATTAACTAATTGCCTGCTGATAACAGGAGTTTTTGCAAAAATTCTCAATCGTTTTATTATAAATTGCTAATTAATTTATTATGATTAACTAGAAACTATTCAGACAACGAAACAATGTCAGAATTTACAGGCAAATTCGAACACTTCTTATATACCGAATTAAAATTAATTTATTATTCAAATAAATTAAAGTTTAAACGAACACAAAATATGTTTACATGTACTTACATTTAAATTGATGTAAAATCGATAAGCCTGTTTAGAGGTTTATCTCTCATCCAGCATTTCAACTCTGGCATATTAATAAACCACCCTCGAGGAAAATAAGAATAAAATTCTAAATAAGAAGAATTTAATTATCTTTAATAAACATTAAAGAAAGAGAAGAAGAAAAGGGAAAGCTGATTTTAATTATTATTATTATTATTACTTACTATGAAACTTAACGGTCTCAACCGGTTTTTCAATGGGAAAGAGACCAGTGTATTCTTATAATGAGGAAAAAATGGAGCAAGCCGTTGAAGATTTTTTTTCAAGTGCTGAGTTGAGTGGTTTAGAAACGTAGTTTAAATTTTAAAGGTTTTTAAGCCTCTAAAAGTAGATTTTGAAATAAAACATATCCATTTAGCATTTGTAGAAAATTGAGTTTGACACTTTCTCAATATATAACCCCGTACTCATTTGGTAGCTTTTTTTATTTTCGGCTAATTTTATCATTAATATCTTACAATTAAACCTCATCAAAACTTCTTCAATTAAATTGAATTCAAATTTTAACTTTCACATCTTTCAACTCTCCTCAATTCAAATTATTCAGCAGGATGATGACCAGCATCAATCTTGCAGCTTGAATTCAATCTGTCAGTCATTATTATTGGATGAAGCGCAAAAAAAATTGCGAGTCATGACGAAAAAAAAAGCTGGAAAATCGAACGAAAACAAATTAAATCCTCTTTTCCTTCATTTTCGCTCGCCACTCTTCTTTGGTCTTCCATTCTCACTCCTTCCTCGGCGATTATCGAAGTGCACAGATCTTTAATTATAGACTATTATTATTGTTATTATTAGGAGCTGTTAGTCGAGACATCTGATGGTGGAAAATGGAAATCGTCGGGAAATTGATTTTGTCTTGTTGAGGGAGTTTGCGTTATAAGAAAAATATTCTTGAATTTCGGCATTCGTAATGTAGATGGTGGAGAACTGTGAGCGAAAGAAATAAATTTAGAATGGGAAAATTGTGGATAATTGTTCTAAAATTTCTTAAATAGTTTTGTTTGTGATTTATAGATTATGAGCAACATTTATTTGAAATAACCTATGTGGTTGAAATAAGGAAAATTTCATAATTTCTCTGCTAGTTAAAAATTCTCTGTTGTAACTTTGTGGGTAATATTTCAGCAATTATCTGATATTTTTTTAGCATTCTGAAAAAAAAAATTATGGTCCAAAACATTTTTCAGCTTTGGGAAATTGAATACCAGAAAAAATTCAATAATTCGGATAGAAAAACAAATGAGAAAATTGAAATTACGAGTCATTTCTATGCGGAAAACGTAAACTAATGGTAATTTGGACTTTGTTATTCTATCGCTATACGAGAAAAATTTGCATTTTTCAACCTTCCAATAAAACAGCAACCAATATTTCGATTTTATTTAAAACTCCCAGCTCCAACATTGTATTATTACTATTATTATTATTATTATATCTGTGTGCAATACGTATAATTCCATTACAATTATGAATAAAACAACTGAAATGTTTAAATGGAAATTTATAGTAATAAACTTTCATGGTCGGTTTAGTTACATGAGCCATTATTCTCATCCCCTTACATCTCTCTCTACGGATTTTAAACCATGAATTTCCACGATTATTAATTATAAAAAGAGCAAAAGGCCCTAGTCAACATTCATTTTTCAAGTGGTTTTGAACCTTTTCTACCATTTTCATACTTTCTCTTTCATTTCCATCCGTTCGAGGTTTTTTGTATAAAGTCGTCTTTTTATTTTAATTTTGCTGGACACTAAGAATGAATGGATTAAATATCGTTGTCAGCATGAATTTTTTATATAAGGTTTTTTTCATTATTCTTCCTTTTTCCTTGCCTTTGTTTTTTATTTGCCCACTACGTAGTTGACAATTAGTATAAAAGCTTATTTGGAATCTCGTTTCATTTATTTAATTTTTTTTTTCAAATAAAAATGTTTAATTTGTATCGTGTTGACCATATGCTAAATATTGTTTGGAATAATAAGATAAAAAATCGAAATTTTGTTACCTCACCGATCAGCCGATTCGTCAGAACCCAATAAAATAGGTGGCACTCAAGGCAAATAGATAATAATTACTATATCCGTAATTGGGGTTTCTTATTTAATACTTTAATTATTTCAGAATCTCATCCTCGAGCATATCCTGTTATAGTATTCTTTCACGGAGAATCATTTGAATGGAATTCAGGCAATCCTTATGATGGCAGCGTTTTAGCAGCTTATGGACAAGTTGTTGTTGTAACTTTAAATTTCAGATTAGGAATATTAGGTAAGTTCGAAGTGCATCATACCCAATTAACATTATACCATCTAGCATATATACTAATCTATTCCACTTTCCGCGTTTCTAACCGACAAAATTACATTATTTCCTTTTCTATCATTAATTTCTCGAATTCAATTACTCAATTTCTTGCTAACGTGTTCTGGCGCAACACTAAAACATATTGAAGTGGCTTGTTTGTGACGCGTGCATTTCAGGTTCAAGGGGTTTATGGTGCCAGTTTTCAAAAGAGTCTTAATTTCATTTTCTTATGTGCCAAAATGTGTTACAATGTTTTTCCATGTAGAGATGGAGAGAGCTCAAATGAGAAAGCGGGGATGAAGTCACGTGAAGCTATAAATTAAAATTGATTGAATTATGTATAGGAAGTTAATACATTTTTTATTTAATTAAATTATGTGGATTTTTCACGGAAAGCCGTGCCAGTTTCTTTTTAAAAGGCAATACACCGTTAATCTTCTCTAATAGTAAAATAAATTTTCCAGTTCATGTTTAGCCATTGCTTACGATTAAGGTCAGATATTATTTCACTCCAATGAAAAAGGCATAAATGTCCTTTTTATCCTTTGTTGTATAAAGGCCAAACGGTCGTGCAATCACACATAAATTTTTCTTTTTCTCTTTATCCAGAAATCCAGTTTAAGCAGCCGCAAAGAAACACATTTATTAAAGCAACAAAGAAAATTTCGTGGGTAAGAGGAAGAGTAACGAACGAGATATTTCGTCGTAAACATTCCAAGGCTCTATATATAAATGTGACAGTTTCCTTTTCCCTTTTAACATTCTCCCGAACAAGAGGAACATCGAATATTGAAATCATTATTCTTGCAGATGTTGTTTTAATGCACCCCCATCATTTCGATGGATGCGAGGGTGGAGTGAAATGCCGCCCATTTACTTACTTACTAGACAGATACAGAAAGAGAACAAAATGAATCTGGCGTATACACTGGAAGGAAAATTTTTTCTTTTTTTATATAAAAAGGAAATTTCAAATAAAATTTGTCCTGTTTGAAATTGCCACTATTTCCTGATCTTCTTTAAATTGTTGATGGAACACTATGAAGGAAATTTTTCCAACAATTCTCATTCAAATTAGTTAGTTCCGGCAGCGTCCTTGTCTAGCACAGTAAAGCGTTAAATTAATATTAGAAAAAGAGATGTTTTTCATTTTAGCGACGCTTCCTTATTCATCCTCATCTTCTTAGAAAAATAGATCACTAAAACTAGATATTTTCAGTAGAATATTTTACAAAAGTTTCCTCTTAATTCATTTTTCTCCGAGATTTTCAGATAAGCGGATCTAGAAGTTATTCCAATCTAATAAAGATAATTTGTTTCCAAGCGGTTTCGATGTGTTTCCTAAGTTTAGGTACCTCGTAAAGAATTATTATTATGAAATTTCGTTTTTTTGTGTAAATAGAAGAGAACTGCTTAACAAATTTCATTTTAAAAATGTTAATTAATTGAGAAGTTGTTATTTTCTTCTAAGATTTACAGCGACAATCTACTTGCTAAACGACTTTGCCTAGCCCACCAAGCTCGACATCATCCTATCACATTAACACACATGTAGGGTCGTAAAACATTTTCTCAAAAAATACTAAACACTTTTTCCCCAAAAAAGTATTTTATTTAACTTAATAAATCGTTTCTTCTTTAACCGGATTACAATCGTTACTACAAAATTATCTGTTTCATTAAATATTCTCCTCTCATTTTTCGTCGGAAAAGTGAGAGCGAAGACGATTAAAGCATAACAGAAACATAATGAAAAATTTTCCTTACTGCAGAAGTTTTTTAATAAATGTAAATCCCTTCCTACCCCGTTCTCCCTCTCACTATTTCTCTCTTACTACTTCTTTTTATGTACTTACTTCTACCTACAATCGTTGTTGGTTTCTATCAACAGCAATTTTATGAATGGAAATGGAAATATATTAAATGACATTTTCAACAGATTGCTCTAGCAGAAATAAGATGGTGTTTATATACATACCTCTACACCAAAACCAGAAAACGTTTCTCATTCTGAGAGAACATCTAAGAGATTTTCACATCAAAATTTCAACAATTATTATATGCTCATGTGAGCCGCAGCCATCTTTCAGTACCTACTTTTGCTAAAATGATTTTTCTTTTTTTTTTAATTTATTCAAATAAACAAACGATGTATGTGTGCTGAGAAATGTTTTTGATGGAACTTCACTGTGTGGTGGATGTTTAAATTTGATGGTGCATACAAGTAGAATTTGTGTTTTTATTTGCACTTTGGGGATTCACCATAAAAATTGTCGCTTATTTTAGTGAATGTAAATAATGCATACTAGCAAAATGGCATTTTTTTTTTATTATAACGTTTAAACATTTTATGCGGTGGAAATATTGTAGAAAAGTAAAAATGCAAAAACGGTTTATTGTTTACAAATTTTAGCATTTCTTTTCAGTGCTTTCGATTTAATAAAAAAATTATTAAAACGCTTGAATCATTTTAGATGCAAGCCATTCCATTTTCCACAATTTACCCAAACTTTTAAATCCTCACATAGTTTATTTAATGATCTGTATTTCTATAGGTTTCCTCAAAGTCGAACCTGAAGAAACCACGAATCAAAGTAATTTTGGTCTCGTTGATCAAGTGGCAGCTCTATTATGGATTAAAGCTAATATTAATGCATTTGGTGGCGATCCCACAAAAGTAACATTAATGGGGCATGGTACTGGAGCGGTTTGTGCCAGTTTACTAACTATCAGTCCTATGGCGATTTATCAAAATGATAGTAAGCGTTACGAGATAAATAGTGTAGAAGGTTAAGGGTTTTTAATCTTTTTTTCGACGAAAACTAGTTTATGATATATCGCATTAAAAGAAAATTGAAAGTCTCGATTGGAAACCTAAACATTTCAACATAAAATGTAGCAGGGTTTTTAAATTTACAAACTAAATATTTATAATACAATATGATTGAAACTTATTAGCTTTGCCCTGCTCTTCACCCGTTCCACAGGGAATTCCACTTTTTTGGTATCTAAAACTGAGAGTTAATAGCTTTAAAAGATTTAGCGCCCCTTTTTTGTCATTTGAAATTTATCACGATAACAACGTTGAAAAAGGAAATTGATTTCGCCTCGATTTAATAATATACTTTTACACACACACACACACACATTCACTCGCGAAAAGCCTTTTTACTTCATAATGAAACATCAGCTTTCCTTTATAATACACTTTAGATGACGTCGTTGTTTATTTTCTATGATGAAAGGGTTTGAGGAAGCTTTTTAAACGTGTTTTAAACCTTCTATTTTTGTTTCTATTCTGCTCCTCAAAGTTTGTTGAAAAAATGAAGCATAAAGCTAAACGATAAAACTGTTAATTTTTTCGGCGGTTTTTAAAAGTAGCTTTAAAAATATTAAATACCTAAAATCGAACAATATATATTTGAAGTACAGTTCTCGACATTTTCCTGTTATGTGTTTAATCATTTACTACATTCTGACTTTGATGAAATTAGCTGGGATTAGTAAAGGAAATTCGTCTTAGGTAATAATATATCACAGAGCGAGTATATAATAAAGTTTTATATGATGAAGAAATGTTTGTAGCTTCAAATTCCAACATCTCTCAACAAAATTTACTAGATTCGAACATTAGCAACAGTAATTGGCAATAATATGCAGGGCGAGCAAGACAAAGCGTTTATATCCATGTAATTTAATGGACTTAAATGGTAAAATGGACTCTTCATTCGCACTATAATAAATATTATCCAATATAATTCCTGGCAATTAACACTCTATTTATTTTGTCTAAATTTAAATGATTTAAATTTATCAGAAATTCGTATACGAAATCGATACAATTCATAGATTTATGCATTATTTGCAGAGTTATTCCATCGTGTTATCCTGATGAGTGGAACAGCTTTAGCGGATTGGGCATTAGTCAACAAACCATTAGAAGTATCACTTCAAATAGCGCAATCATTAAACTGTCAACTAAGGGATAATTTTGCTGATTGCCTCAGAAAGAAACGGTAAAGTTTTCATATAAAAGCATTTTCCTTTCAGTCTATTAATGTAGAGTAATTTTCTAGATTAGATGAGATCATGGATGCCGTCATTGTTACTGATCCATATAAGATCACATTTGGACCTGTTGTCGATAATCTCGTCGTACCGAATGATCCGAAAAAATCAATGACTCAATACACTGATATTTTCCAAAGGTGAAAAATAGCATTATTGTTTGAACGTTATTTCTAACTGCTAGCAGTATAAGGCCAAAAGTGTCAACGAACGAATGAAAATTTAAATTTATTATTATACAAATTGCTAACTGTATTGTCGCTTTTAGCTTGAATGTATTGCGATATATTCAAAGAGAATTGGTCGATCCTGGATTTATATAAATCGAGTCTACCAAACTAATAATGTAAAACACCATACAATCTACTAAAGTATCGACAGGGGGTTTTTAAAAAGCCAAATGATGTATTGTGTGTATTTTTGACTTTTCGTATTGATTTCTCTTTATTTATTTATTTTTTTTTTTGTTAGTGTTTTTCTCCGTTCCTGGGGAAAACCAGTCGGATAATAAATTATACCCCAATGACACAAAAAAGCGATCATATATTAGAAACGATTCCCTGCAGTTTTAAACTGATGGGTACATATAAAAGAAACCAACGATCCCTATTTTCCTGTGCTAAAGTCTCTCTTTGATAATTTTCTTTTTTTTTGTGCGTGTTTGTGTCAATTCCATTTTTTGCATCCGCCCGCTCGTTTTTCTTTCATGAGAATATGTAAATTTACAATAGGCAGGAGGAGGGAATATGCTGCTGTTCAGTTTTTTTATCTTTTCCTTTAACACTTTCCCTGGAAAATTTCTTTCGAAAGAAATATTTTCCATCGAAATTTAGCTAATCAAAGTTTCAAAGATGTATCGAAATGAAAACGGTTATTAAAAGTTGTAACTTGGAATGAAATTTATCTTGAAAATCGGAAATAAAAAAAGGAATTTCCGATTGGCTGTATTAAAATGAAAGCAGGAAATGTTACAAGTAGGATAGCGAATTGGATTTCGGTTCAGAAACAGTTCCAAATATAATGACAACTTATATAAAAGTTCTATCCTGGAAACATCCTTGTTCTCCTACCTATTATCTATATGATGTGTATCTATAAAACTCCAAACTCTGGGAAAGCAATGACATGTTCAGCATATACTTCGTTTACGATTGTATAGTTTAACCCTATTTGCACTATGGAAATGGTTCAATAAAACTCTGCTCTATCTTGTCTCACATTGGCTCTTGCTTTATTATACATTTTTTTCTTTTTTTTTGATTTGGCGTTTTTCATCAACTTTTTTTTCATTTGTTTCTTGTAGATTTGAACTTATGTATGGCGTAACTGAAATGGAAAGTATACATTTGCCATTAGGAGGAGATATAGCTTTACAACATGGAATGATGGAGAGTGAAAGAGATCAAGAATTGAGAAAATATATGAGAATACGATGTGAAAGAAAACCGGAAAATTGTTTTTTTGAAACAAGAGCCCGATATAATTATGACAGTTTTGCTGTAAGTTTACGCTTTAACACCGTGGCCGTTAATTAAGCAGAATATTTTCCGGCAAATGCAGCCAACTTTTATACTCATTTTCCTTATCTGGAAAATGCAATTTCGAGCACTATACATATGAAATATTTTTCCTTGAGTTTAATTACTTATTTGAAATCTGTCCAGATTTTTCTAAAAAGTTGAGTTCTTCGTATTGAGGAAAAAACAACAACTGCAAAGTTGGCATGTGGTGGTAGTAGTGGTGGTGGTGAGAAGGAGAATTGAAATAACTTATAGTGCTACCCCGTTCCAAATCTTGTGCATCTTCTGGGTGCAGTAAGGATTAGATTTATTGTTCTGCATCTTTCAAGTAAAAATAATTTACCGAATTTTACGAAAGAGTCGTTTCCGAATTGAGAAAATTGTTTTTCTTCGAAGAAAAATTACACAGTGTCTTCTATGCTTAATTTACACTTGATATATTGGTATAGTAATTACCAAAGGGTTCTCGCACGTCATCAATTTGTCTTTTAGACATCTTATTGTCTATATACAACGCTTTATGCTAATTCACGAACATCTAATTAGTTACATACCACCTTTTAATTAATAAACGTACTATATTAGTTCCAGGGGGACCAAGCCAGATATAGAAATTACATGGGCTACGAGCCAGATAGAGCAAGTTTAGCTCGAGACGAATTACTTGACATATTATCTGACGCAAGAACTGTCGCACCAATTATTCAAACTGGATTATATCATTCCGCCCTCAATTTCCAGTCGTATTTCTACGTTTTCACTCACAAGACACATTCAAAAGAATATATCGTAAGTATATGGGAAACGATTAATTTTCCTTTCAAAAATTCATTTTGTAAAAAGGACATGTATCTTGTTCTCTCTGGAGTTTGAAAAATTTTCTGTGCGCCAAAAAAAAAAAAAAAAAATATGAAAAACGTCCGGACCGCTATTTCGGAAACAATATTTTGTAATTATCTCAAGGGATAGCAGCACCGCCGTGACGTGCTCGTTACAAATTATGGTGTTGCTGTGATTGAATACACAAATTCCAACACGCAATGCGATTTCTATCTTTTTATTAAAATCCAGACAGTTGCGGGACGGTCTGGATAAATAAAAGGATTTATCGTTCCAGATAACATTAGGTACCATTACGTAGGGTGGGAATAATATGTTATTTTCGTAACTGGCATGTGAAGATAATTTTAGCTTTTTGTCTTAATAAGTTACTATAAATTAGAAAAAAATCTGCTATAGAGTTATATTGTTATAAACTAATATTAGTATTGACTTAAATTTTTTTTCAAAAAAGCCAAAATTTATAGTGTTTATTCCTGACTGACATTTTATTAGGAATTTATCTCGTATTTATTCGAGAATATATAGTCTTGTAGACAGGAGTATAGAGATAATTGTGTGATCTCCTGTCCAGTTTCGATATATTATGGCTCATCAAATACGAATAGAGTAGGAGATAGAAATCAACAAATGTGCATTTTATATATGCATTTCCAATATGAACAGTGTTATTACTATTAGGCATATTGTGTCCAGAAAAAATTCAATCAATTTCAGTCGTTTTTATCAGTAGTCGAATAAAATCCTAAGGAACGTTTATTTCTTTTATTTTGCTAAATTCTTTTTTATTTGTCTCGAATAATAGATTGTAAAATCCATCTAAACCACCCTAAAATACATAACCCTAAAAAAGTCCAACCAAAAACTTCAAATCGTTTGACCAATGTTCGTTCGTAAGAAGAGAGAGAAATGGCAGAACATTGCGGTTTAGAACTTTTCTTATCACACCCTTGAGCTGTGTAAATATGCCGCCTCACTCACTATTGTAAAACCTAAAATTGATTTTGGATCCACGATTCGAAAGCGATCGGTTATAGCGTTTTACCGATAACTCCTCAAAACGAAAAGTTTTATTTCTATGTGCAGTGTGATTTGATAATGGAATGTATGTATGTAATATAGAGCGACGAGCAGGATATAGAGGCTGATCCTTTTTGTTTTTGCCCTCTAGAGTTAAAGTGAAAGAGAGGAATTAGAGGTAGACAATAGCATAAGAGAAATGCTAAAGCAAATTTGAAACTTAAATAAATCGCCTACTTTCCACCCCAAACACATTACTTGTAGAGATTTAAGATGCGCTCTTATTTTCTCTAGTATAATACAGTATTTATGAGATTCGTTTTATACAAATTGTAGGAAATATTTTAAAGTCTTGCAGGATGTTTGTTCTTCGTGCTCTTTACACTACGTGTAATAAATAACAACAATGCTTGTTTACACTTAAATTTGGTGAAATATAGTAGAAAATTTGGAACAGCTACCGTGTACATTATTAATATTGCAATTAGCAATCTAGAAGGTGCAGCAGCATTCGATTATAATGCAAACTGACATCAATTTTTCGTTGAATTTAATATGTAAAGTTAGCTCAAAGAGACAATTGTATTGATCTGATTTTAATTTATTTATAACTTCCGTGATTCGCTAACCAGCGCTGAATTTCATGAGTCATCATCATTCCAGAAAGAATAGATCAAGTGACCTGATTTCTAAAATCTATTATTGCGCCACACACATTTATCTCTTATACTACATGTCTTTTAGATTAGTTAGTTTTTTTATTTACTATCAGTAGAAGCTATAAGTTAAAACATTATCATTCAATTATTGCTCACAATGTCGTTTTAATGTCAATTATCGTCGTCCCTTTTTAACGTTTTTAAATCGATTTACGTTTTTAAATCGATAAATTCTACTTCCTGATTTAAAAATATCTTGAATTTATTTATAACTTCTCTGTTAGTTATAAATATTTTTACTTTCATTTTGCTGCAGCGCAATAAAACTTACAACGGGGACGAGCTTCCATACGTTTTCGGTGTTCCAATTGCACCATCAAAATCACCTTTTCTAGACGTACCGTATACAGAAGACGAAAAAAAATTATCAATGGCTATGATGAAATATTTTTGCAACTTTGCCTATACGGGGTAAGCGATTATTATTAATATTTAATACTACTAAATAGATTCTGATGACTCTATGCACTGTTACTAGAAACCCTATAGTGCCAAGAGCGAAGTATCCTGAAGATGATTATGGCGCATGGCATAAATTCAATAAAGATTGGAACGAGTTTGACCCAGTGGAACAAAAGTATATTAAATTTGGTAAGTGATTCTTTAAAAAAAAATTTCGTTGTACTTCAAGCAAAGTTCAAGTTAATTTTTTCAGATATTCCAATAAGTCATGGAAATTTCTATCGTAAGGAGCAAATGGAATACTGGAATGAGATATTCCCAAAAGTCACTATACCGAAAGCATCTCAGATGCTCAATATGACAACAATTATAAGACCTTCAATAACTTCAATCGATCGCAATATAATTACCGCTCCTGCTACAGAACTTGAGAACTCTTCGTTAAAGAACACCCTTGCAGTTGTTGGAACACTGTGTTTCCTACTCTGTTTAATACTATTTGCATTTCTTTACTATAAATGGATTACTAATAATAAAAATGAATCAGAACAACATGTGCAAGAAACTGATATGGAACAAGCAAATGAACACCATGCCAGCAATTACTGCTGGATATCGAAATTAAATTTAAGTAAATTATTTTTTAAACCAATGGATGAAACTTACGATGAGGTCGATATGGATGTGAAAAGTGCATCAGCTGGTAAATTAACACGAGCAATGAGTAATAGCACAATAGATGCTCATGCGAAGGTACGTAATTGGATAGCAAAGGAAATTGCCATTAAATATAGTCCAAAAGCTGAACAAAAAGCGATCAAGCGCAAAGAAAAAGAGACTGATAAAATCCGAAATGAACCGATAGAATTTCCTGTCGAAATTGAATTAGATAAATGCCCAACACGACCGGTTAGTTCTGATGAAGAGACTTTTAATGCAAAATCTCTGTTGATAAAGACGGCCAGCATTGATAGATCGAATCATAGACGTCGACCTGATAAAGTGTCTGTTGCAATTGATGCCACGCCATCTGGTCGAGGTCCAAGTGTTTTAGCTCAGCAGCCTATTGAATTGACTAAATCGTTTGATTTTCCGAAAATGTCACCGGCACCGTTAAGACGTTCTGTGACTGTAGACGATTTCTCTACACGAAATCCGAATCGTTCATTTGACGAAGAATTAAGAAAAAGTAGTTCAAGTATCAATTTGAAAAGTATTGAAACTGAACCGACTCTCGTCAGAATAGAACATGGACATTCGAAATCTGATCCGGTACATGATATTGATTATTCGATAATAAAAAAACTGAAAACATTCGATCCTAGTAATGATATTAATGTCACTTCGAGACCTGACAATGAGGAGCAGCCACCACCACTCAGCCCTGCAGAAGCACTGAAGACAATTAAACGAAGGAATTTCCCGAAAGTTCTGCCCGATCATCCGGGTAGACTCGCATTTATAAATAAACGTAGATCAATGCCAGTACATAATTTACATCTACCTTCTATGGATATAAATCAGTATTCTAATTCAGAACCTTATTCACCTAGTGGAAGAGGCCATATACGATTTCCCCCAGTTCCACCGCCAAGAATTTCTACACTAACAAAACAGATAAGTAATCCACAAACTATTTGTCATTCGGAGCCGACATTAGCTGAGGAACCGCCAGCATCACCTGAACCGGAAGTAACATGCAATAATCTCTATGTAGGGCCATTAATTCCACGAAATAATAGAACAAATAGTCGAGAAAAACTAACAGCCAGTCAAAAATGTTTAAAAGTTGATAATCGACCTTTACCCAAAACAATTGTAACGACGAATCCAAATAATCCAATTAAACGTACTGATCCAAAGATCATTGTAAAACCTACAATAAATAGAAACGAAAAATCTATAGCTAAACATATCCCAAGGGTTGTTGTGCCAGATAACAAACCGGAAATATATGCTAAGCCAGAAATAATACAAAAAAATCGAGACAATGATATTGCGAAATATGGAAAAGTGAAGAAATCGAATATTCCGACATTGGTGAAAAGTTCAAATTTAAATGTAAATAAAGGATCGTCCAGTTCCGAATCAAATTCACCATCATCGGAGAATTCGGATACGGGAACTGTTGTGAAAAAGACATAAAAATTCAATTATTGATTCATAACAGAATTAATTAATACATAGGAATATACATATTAGATTGCTTTGTTTCTAATTTATTTTTTATAGGGTTTTACGTTAATTAGTTTTAGACCCTTTCTGTATACTGAATCTTTAAGTTATAACCAGTTAATTAATTATTTTGTTAAGACTTTCCAAATCTAATTTTAATCGAAGAATAATATTTTGACGTAGAAAATTTTATCGATCTGTCCATATATGTATACGCAGCTACTTTTAAAACTGATAAGCCTGATTCTGAAATTCTTTTAGAGTTCAATTTTAATGTCACAGCTGATTATTAGGAAACAATGTAAAAGGTACAAATTTTAACTAATTTTAATCTTATAATATAATCTGCTGATTTTTATATATGCTCCTAGTATTACTTTCAGTATTTACGTATTTATTTACTTATTTATTTACTTATTTATTGTGTCAATAAAGTTTGCTTTTTTACCTTTGATAATAGCACAAACCGTCTAACTTAACATTTTGAATTGTTTTTTTTTCTGAGGAGACATCTTTACCCTTAAATATTTAAGTTTCTATCAAATACAGTATGTGCATCATTCAATCAAATTGAAAGTGTTAAAGATACAGTTCGGCTTCACAAAAAGGTTGACTATTTTCTTATTCCAACAAACATTTTTCTGGGGTTGTAGCGCTTTGGAAACGCATTCCATACAAACCGTTTAGATACAGGTACAGGAAGCAACTCTATTAGTATTCCAATTTTAAATCAGACAATTTCCATACATATTGGTTTCTGATGTAGAGTCAAGTGCTCTTTGTCAAAAGGAATTGAATAAAGTTCCTTAAAAAAAAAAAAACAAGGAAAATCTAACGTGCCTTAACTCTAAACGGCTACCAAAACTTTTGTATACGAAATTGTATAGATTTGACCCTATCTATGAATATTTTCTAAGGTCATGGATTGGATTGTATTCAGTGAGTATAGATACAGAAAAAAAGGGGAAATAACATTGCATCGTGTATTTTTATTAATATGAATTTTTTGTTTATTTACAAAATATTATTATTAATCATAGTAAGATGTAACCTTTTATAGAATAAATATAAATTAAACGTACAGGAGGAGAATAGAACATGTTCATGTGTATATTCTAGAAAGTTACAGACAAATAGATATACAACTGAGAGAGATGAGACACATTTAGATAGGGAATTTGTTCCGAAATTTCAGCGACGAATTGTAGTTGTTTAATTTAATTAATTAAAATTATATTTACAATGGTAAATGATTCTATATCGTATAATATGCATCGATATAACAATGTAGCGCTAAAATGGTTTCGTTGAAATTTGAAACAAATTTTGTTAATGATTATACCGTATTTTCAGAATAAAATTTCGCCATTGCAAAGTATCTAAAATGATGATTGAAATATCTTCAGATACTTCAAGTTAGTGCAAACGTAATTTATGCAATTGCAATTAAATATTAATTACAATAAATACAGTCACTAAATCAGTTAGATTGGCACAATTTTAATAATCACTTTTAAACTCACTTTAAACAGTCCTAAAGTCCTTTCTCGTTTTGCATACACATTAAAACAAGTCAACAATCTAAAATATGACAGAGGTCCATATTTACATATTATTTATAAACCAATCAACAATAAACCGAAAAAAAAAACCATATTACATTCAACAATTACGATAAAAAATTCCATTTAAACGATAAAAGTAAACTTCATCAAATACGACTTACCAAATAAAGGAATTGGCTTAAATTTGCTTAATTAGTGCTAATCAGAGTACGCGAGATTTAATGGAAATTAAAAGAAAATCATTCATTAGGATTAAACAAGAACTGCACCAGCACCATTACAGGATAGCAGCATGAGCACCAGTTTTCGTAATGTGACAGTTTAATGGTTTTTATTTGGAACAAATTGAACCAAGTAAAGGAAATAACAATAAACTAAAAGAGCCTTGGTTAATGTGTAGGATTCAAGGATTCATTCATTTGTACAATTACAAGATTAAATTTGGATTTGGAAAGAAAAATTAATAGCTGAATTCGAGATTATGTGAAATTTGTAAAATAAAATTTAAAAATATTGTTTAATTATCAGTGATAATTAATGAATGCTATTGAAATTGTTGATTGTCAATTAATACGGATATAATATGATATTAACTAAAACAAATTGAGTATGTTGCTATATTTATAGATTTTACGGATAATTAATTTGTAAATATTAATTATACTAGTATAATTAAATAAAATGTGTGTAATATCTTTAACTGCGTTTATGAACATTTCGAATTAACTTAAAATTAAAATAAAACCGCCAAAAGAACTTAATATGACAAAAACAATACAAATTTTAAAAATTAGCACTAGACTCATATTAT
Organism: Platypus cylindrus; assembly: GCA_949748235.1. Taxonomy (NCBI): domain Eukaryota; kingdom Metazoa; phylum Arthropoda; class Insecta; order Coleoptera; family Curculionidae; genus Platypus; species Platypus cylindrus. Next base: position 4,250,093 of record OX456491.1, on the reverse strand, counting down.
ATAAAATATTTTGAATTTGCTTCAAAATGTGCAATTGAAAATACGAAAATTATTCAATATTTAACTTGCCATACTCAGTTCCGCACAGTGAACAATTTGAATTTGAATAATTATTGTTGAAAATGAAATCTAAATATTCAATTAAAACATTTTTACATTGAATTATTAATTTAAAAATTGATATTTTTTTTTCGTTTTTATGAGCGACAGTTTTTAATTTTATTCAAATATGCCTAAACTAATTAGAGCTCTTTATCACATATTATCCAAAATTCACTTAGATATCTAAAATTTCATTTTAGATATTATCACACCCGCATTTCACTCATAGCTGCTTGGGGTAATCTTATATTCCCTTTAGTAGTAGTATTACTGTGACCTGAACTTAGTAATGGTTGAGTTTCTGGACTTTTTGCCCTTGGAGGAGGTGGAGGTTTTGGAACATTTAACGGCATGTGAACATTACCATTTGGTGGCTGAGACATTCCATGTTGTTGTTTCATTTCAGCAATAACGGATGCGGTATTATTTAATAATGTAGTGTTTTTTGGAAGGATCATACAACCGCTCGGTGTATAATTATAGTTTTGCATTGTTGTATTTTTCGGTAATGTCAAACAATTCTGCATTACATTTGGACTTGGTGGTGGCGCTTTCAATGTATTCGAAATACTAGTGGGACATATATGTTGAACTTTATTCATTGAATGGTATTCCTGTTGGGCATTAGCGGCAAGAATCATTGCCGAAGTATCCTGTTCAACGTCAACAATTATATTAGAACTTTGCGGATGATTTAAATGATAATGCTGATGCTTCGATATCGTTTCAAATGTTTGTTGGTTTCGTGTTTGTTGCTGTTGTAAATTTTTCACTTCCATTCGCGTTTTATCCCGTTGATAATAAACACCAGCAAAAATTAATACGTTTAATATTAGCAGTGAGCAACCGATTGCAATTGTTACACTTAAAGCGGTGCTATATGCAGCATAGCCAGCAGCTTCTAACGATGCTAATGTATCCGTTTGATTGTTTTGATACACTTGATGATAATTCCCTGATGGCACAATATTAATACATGTCGTAACTATTGTGTCAATCGTTGTCGGTGCGTCAATGGTGCTTAAAGTTGTATTTGGTCGTCTTCTAACTAGTTCCATTGTCGGATCGTAATAGCTGACCCTTGATAATGGATCTGGTCTAACAGCACCATCATATAAATCGGCGTTGTTGTGATTCCTAAATAGATTGTGGCGTGCCACTACATCCTCCATTCCAGCTCGATGCAATTCGGGAATTAAACGTAACCACACGCTTAATTGATGAGCACGGAAATGGTTCTTCATTCGTGGTTTCATTCCTGGAAAAGAAAAATAATTAACATTAGTTTATTTTATGGAGAATTGTAATTTTCAAACAGAAAAGAGTTAATCGATAATTAATGAGATTTAACTGATGATTATGGTTAATCGTTAACAGGATAAAATTACGAATTCATTATTTTAAATTTCAAATTAAAAACTATAGTTTGCATTTCATGATTTCTAAAGTTTTTTTTTAAACAATTTGTTTGCTAAAAAGATAAGCAAAACTTCGATCATCAAGGTAATAATAGATTACCATGTTCAAAACTATTTGCCAACAAGTTTGAAAATGAGATTTTCTAGAACTGGTTGTAGCAATAAGTCGTCAATTTTCGTATTGTTTTACAACGTTCCAAAGCTAATCTCGAAAGTAGAATTAGAAAACTTTAAATTAGATTCGTCTTTTAAAAAACTTGTTTAATAAATCGCTTTTTACAGTAGCAGTTTTAGTAGTAACTAGTGAAATTACTAAAGCATTCTCAAATAATTCTTAATTATCTTTAGTGGAGATAGGGTAACGTTGCGCCAGCCACCTCTTCTAAACACAAAAACGCGATTAGACAATTAAAATAAATTGCATAAATAAATGATCATGTTATTCCGTCTTCAGAATGCACAACAAATTGTACAAAAACTTTTACGAAATTAATTACTTACAATGTGAACCAGAATGTTCACCGTATGAACATATCCATATTTTTAGGTAGGTATCCATTTTCCAGTATCGTAAATTAAAATGGAAACAATCACGTAGCGTTGCGCCTTTTCATTTTAGCGTTTACTTTAGTTTAGAGAGATAATATGGCGGGTTGGCTGTAATTTAATTTATCATGGAGATTAAGTGGATTTTGGCGTCCAGAATTGGCTTTGCAGTATTGGAGGCATTTATTAAATATTAAGAAAATAGGTTTTATTTCGTAAATTATTAATCGGGATTGTATTTGTGGAAAATTTGCATTAATTTGCAAAAAAATATGTTTAATAATAAATTCGAATTTTAAATTTAATCTAGAATAATTATAAACCATCGTAGATTTCTCTTGCTTTATATTGTATTATTTATATTATATATCTCTTCATTTCCAAACCAAATTGCTCTGAAATATCTTGGAGTCGCGTAAAAATTACGTTTTCATTCCGTCGCAAATCGTACTCGACATGCAAAGCTAGCAAAATACATTTAAACAAAATGGGATTATCTCAATTGAAATATACAATTATATATTAGTTACCGTCATAAAATTCCATGTAACTTGTTACTGTATTTTAAAACAACATTTCTATTTGGCTGTGAAAATATTTAACTAAACTTCACTACTTTTTTCTAATTTCAATTACACTATTTGCCCGCTCAACAAACTAAAACATTTTCAGTTTGAAGATTTTTCAAAAATACACATTTATTGTTCATACATTTTCAGTACATATAAAGTACAGAACTACAGAAAACTGACTAAATCAACAATAAACATAGCAACAATGAGAAACAGCATTCGTTGCTGCATACCTACCTTTACATGTTCTATAATACTAATAGAGAAAGTTAGAATAGCTCAAAAGCTATTACTATTATGCTTTATAACAGTAACGATAAATATATATTAAATTGAAAGAAATTAGAAATTCCATTGATGTAGTAAATAAATGAAAAAGGGCTTTGTTAACAGCAAATAATGGACATTATTGATTACTATTGAAATTGCTTACAAATGGTTTGAGCACATTTTATAAATCCGTAATAATCGCATGTTTATTATTTATTAAGGGGCAATTCATAAAATTGACCTGCTGACAATTTATTTAAACCCCAACGGAAAAATCAATTACTTAAATACCTCTACTTTCCATCAGTATATCCACCTTAAAATCCCTTTACAACCAAAAACAAAATTACCTTTTTCCTCCTTTAGTTTTTTTATTCTAACACGCACCCTCTCTACTCCCTATATATATATATAGCATATATATAACATAAATCAACATATCAAATTGAGCAGAAAGGGGCCATAAAGTCTTGTGCACAATGAGAGGGGATGTTTACGTATCGGGGGTGCATTTATCTATCGTATTATTTGTTCTCAATCTGATAAGCCTATGTGTTTGTATGACTGTGTTTGTGTAAGAGGTTCCAATGCAATTTTCATTGTTTTATATTCCAGCTGCTGGTGATGATGGTAATGAATGTTATTGAGTAGTGCTGTAGGAATTTATTGGGTCATGGGTGAATAGGAATGAATTTATACCATTGTGAATGAACAAATATAGGTGTGATTCAACTAGGACTTGCAGCAATAGACGGCGGATGTTCTAGAGAGAGTAGGCAGAGTATAACTACTCATTGAAATACTACTTGGCGAGTACAACATAGGTAAACTGACTGAGTATTGCGATATTTACGATCTTATAATGCCAAACATCTGCTTTGCAACCTCCACAGGATCCTTCGTTAAGGAGAGCTAATTGACTAGCAGCCATTAATGATTAAATTTCTTACCATTCCTTTTTATAATCTATGATTACTCTAATCTTTGATTAACCTGATAATAATTACTATTAAACATAGTAAAGCGAAGTGGCAAATAATTTATAGATTTGCTAGAAAAGCGATTAGACAGAGAGAGACAAAGTAATTTAGCTTCCTCTGCATGGGACATGATCAGGAACAGCAGACGACGATTGCTGTCGTCGTCGATGTCATTTTGCATTTGGTAATTACAATTTTAGGTAAACGTGATTCACACAATAATTGGAATCGTTTAGATATAAATCACTGTCACTTGAGCTTGCTCTGTTTTTATTTATTACGAAATAATTTAATTTACTCCCGGTTTTTATTCGAGAATGTCTTCTATTTCGTTAACTACATATGAAGTATCAAGTCAAAAAAAAACTAAATATAAGTAATCTGGAGTCAGTCAGTAAAACACAATTTCCTTTTAATATTATATTATAAAAGTTTTATTAAAAAGACAAATTGAACCATCTGAGAATATTTATATTGAAATTTTCCTGTGTGACATACAGGTAACTGGCATTATCTTTTTATATAGCCATTGTATTCCTTATCCTTTGTATCTTTACTCATCCATATAGCAAAAACATATGTAAAAAATATTTAAATAAAGAAGTAGAAGAAACCCTCAGATAAAACGTTCCCATTTGATTCATAAGTCGACAGTAGAATTTAAGCTTGCAAAACATTTCACTTAAGAAGACATTCAATTTAAAACTATCAAGAACTACAAGGGTAAATAATGTGATCTTACAGCGAATAGAATCATATACAAGATATGATTTTCCATGTTCGAGTCACTTTTAATCAAATTAAACCAATGCGAATACAATGTTTAATGGACATCTATTAATAAATTGTTATTGTTAATTAATTATTGGTTTGCCAACCGACAATTAGCACAAAATGAATGGTATAGAGTTCGAACCGATCGCTATATATTGTATATAATACAATATCAAGTTAATTTGCAATGGCGTAATTGGTATCAAAATAGATTCCATTCAGTTTAGGAGCAGAATAACAGCAACAATAGTTATAGGTGATATAACAAATCGTTGCAGATATTATTTAGATAATTAACTCCATTTTCTACCGGTACATGAAAATGTAGATGTAAAAGCAGTACTCAATAGCAAATTTCAAAAAAGTTTAAAATTTCTTGATGTAGAAAATTCTTTCAAGTAAACATCCCATTTAAAGAATGCAAATTGGCTTCCGTTTCCATTCATGCCTCTTCAACTATCAGCTCCCCTACCTCTTCATCCTCTCTCTTTAAACTTTAACAACAACAAGCAAACTACAACAACAATCTGTACCAATTGGAAACTTTTGCTCGTTAACTTTTGTTTATTTGTTTGGCTTTTAGCCAGGGTTGTTCGTTTGCGATCATCAACCTCGATAACGTCAAAGACGAATTGGCTGATAACGGTCTACGTCGAGCGGATCAAGGGTTTCAACGAAAAGCCTAACACCCCAACAAATCAGCCCGCAAAGTCATTCCACAGTTTTCTTTCATTCACTTTGTCCCGTTTCTTTTTTCCACTTTGTACTCTATATTTGTATTTATATATATTTTTTTTTCGGTGAGGTTTTGCTTAATTTGATTGCTTTCGTTTCTAGAATTTTTGCTTGTTTTCCGAAATCTGCCAGAATTCTTATTACCATTAAAAGAGGGTTAAAATGTTGAGCTGAAAATGTAATTTGTTTTTAACACCTACTTTTATTCGGACGGGACACCCTATTTAAGTAAACAAGATCCTCATTTGGGTAAATAGGTTTCTGATATGAATCTACCGCAGGAGTTTGAATTGCTTATTCATTTAATTAACCATACGTTCACGTCCCTTCCATACATTATGGAAACTATTCAAATAGATAATATTTATCTATTTTGTTTCACCACTTCAATTCGAACGTATTGACCACTACTACGTTACTTCATGAAACTTTAATTTTATTGATTCCATAAGAATCTTTCTCACAAAAGTAAATAGAATCGGGTTGCAACAAATTTCGTTTACGTTAAAATTTCATTTAGAGGTAAATGGAATGTGCTTGTGCTTGTGCTGTGCTTTCTTTGCCAATCCTTTTAAGTTTTACCGCCTCGTAAAAGGATTTTAGAAACTCATTCCTTACTATATTGAAACTAACTTTTGTTTAAACTTTCAAGTGCTCATTGTTTTTTTTTTTTTTCTTTTGGTCCGAATGTAATCAACAGCAAATTTTATAGTAAATTTTCATTTACTCCTAACTAGTGTGAATTAAGTTGTGGTTCCGATTCAATTGCTGGGAAGTTTTAGTTCCTCAGAAGTTACCTTGGTAGTATCTTTACATAGTACTACAGCGCAGATTAACTGCAACTCATGATTATATATTGTATAGAGTGACTGAAATCCAGCTGTCAAAAATCGGTCATATTTAATAAATGAGTAAATAAAATAAAATTGCAGTAGTTAATCAAACACCACCGGTGGGTTAAACTACCAAAACCATAATGTCAGCCTAAATGACAATAATAATAATAATATTGTATATTTGCGGTCTATTTAAACAGGAGCTCTAATATAATATTAATAAAACCGTAGCAAATAAGCATAGATCAGACAAAAACTGAATATTAGCTAATATTTATATGGATTGATTTTTGGCGAATTCAAAGCAATTTAAATTGGAATTTATATTAACATCTAAATATTCAGTAGTTGGTTTTGATCGAGTCGTAAAATTAATCACTGCCTAAATTGATTTCAATAAATTATTATTTTAAAACACTAGAGGCATACTAATATGTTAGCAGCAAATAATTAATTTCTAAATATGAATAAATCCCCTTAAATGTAATTTAATTAAAAGCACAAGAAAACTATTCCAGGACAAGTGCACTAATTAAAAAATCTGCATCATGTCGAGTTTATTTTCTCAAAACCATTCATTGTGTGCCGTTTTGTAAATATGTAATTTTCATCCATGCACATTTTCCAAATTAAACCTCAATTCTTCATCATCTTGAGCATAGAAATTTCGTGCATCAAATGCACAATTAAATCTGTCTGCATAATCCTAGAATGTGTATACATTATGTATTAGCGGTTTTGTATGTACTGAAAATTTTCGTAAACGAAAATGTAAGAGATTCCTCAAGGCTTTCCTTATGCTCTCCATATAATATGAAGATTTTGTTATTGAAATCCAAAGTATGTATATTATGCCTTATATGGATTTCAGTGTATTAAAATTTGTTCAGTAAAGTTATTGTTAACCAATAGACAGGTTAAGAAAGTAAAACGAAAATTGGTAGTTGCACAATAAAGCTATACTACTACATCACATCTCCTTCCATGACATCATTAAAATTGTTCTAAGATAATTATCCAGCAATTTCATTCAAGAAATTTAAACAAATATATGCATAAAATGCCATTTTAAACATCATTTCATTCCTTCGTTCATTATACTTACTGAAGTAATTATGTCATTGTGTCTTTTTTTAGTGCCAGAATCTAAGCAAAGTATTTTGCATCTATTCTTCTTAATTTGCTAAAACTATTTCTCTAGAAACTAACATCGTTTCGTATAAAACTGAAGGTATTCCCGCTTCAGCCTACCTGTGCTCTAAAGCACAAACTACAAGATTTTCTTGCATTCCCTTTTAGGTACATAGCACAGATAACGTTGAAATAAACGGTTGTGCATTCCAATGGGGAATTCTAATTCGTATAATCAAAGTAAAATCAAAATTGAAATTAAGACAATGTTATCTGCATTAAAAGCATTCATTCATTTTATTTTGTTTCGCTTTGTTTTTGTATGTTGCTATACCTTTTTGGTTGTAAGAAGCACTGAGTTAGATTGTTTTTGATCTTTTTGTAAAATTCTTGAACTATTTAATCAGAAAATTGCTCCAGTTCTTAGTTGAGCTAATCGAAATTAAGAAACGAATTATGAAGGGTTACTCGGAACAAAAGATGTTTTAATATTCCACACCAGGCATTTCTCATACAGTGAAAACAAAAAGAAAAGTGAAATAAAAATGAAATAAAAATCAGTAGAAAAATAGAACCGACTCTATTGTTCCTCTATTTTCTCTCGAACAGAGAAATGCGGTTGCCGGACATTAAAATTCATTTCAGATGTTTTCATAGTTTTCGCTTCAAAGGGTTATGCGGTTGGCATTTTTCCTCAGTTTTGTTTTTCATTCTTTTTCTCTTTTTTCAATAATCGTGATGACCTCTATTCTTTTCCAAACTAGACGAGCCCGCAAATATTAAATTCTATATGCGACTTTTTCAGAAATCAAGTTTCACTTTAAAAATATAGATAATGAATCTGCTAATAACTCATTCTATACTAATCTAAGTTACCTACCAATTTCCAAATATTTCTGATGCACCGAATCATACTCATCCCAAACAACTGATCGAAATCTATTTCTTTCTCTAGACGCAGCAAGAACAGGCTCTTGTTTATGATGTTCGTTTGGATTCCTGGAAAAAAATGAAAACAATTTCGTGAATATTCAATGGAACATTCATACAAAAATGCAATAAACCGGAATTTAAACTCTAATATTTCCTGACTTAATCCATCAAAATCAAAATGCAACTGTATAGAAATTCTACTGAAGTTGCACATTCTTTATTATTATGTACTGAATACGATGGTAACCGATTATTCTTTACTGTTAATGAAAGGATTAATCAAAATTTGCAAGGACAGCAATCAGAAATCCGGCTTTATGAGGCATTGAATATTTATCTCGATTGGATATAGGAGCGGACAATATTAACAACCCTATACCATTATGGTCGGCAAGCAAAATTTACGAATTACCGAACGATTACTATTACTCACAGCTATTGAAATAAAAACTTTTAATATAATAAAGGTTTGCCGTAGTACCAACATTTTCCTACAGCAAACATTCATAGAGAACTAATTAAGAACATAATAACCAAAGTAGGTTTCCATTTCCGATATTGTTGTCTCTCTGTGGAGACTATTGACTATGCAATACAATAGCACAATAAAACCACTTTAATTATCAATTAATTTTAACAACTTCCAATTTGAGCAATACTCAAAACAATTATCAATAAACTTATTAGCGAAAACAGACCAAAATAGAGAAACAAAACAGCAAAAAGACGCGCTCTATTTCCTAGTGGATTAAAACGTAAAGAAAATGCATTTAGAGTTACAGAAAATCGTCATCGCCGTCATCATCATCATCATCACCATCAAATAACTAAAGTAAATGTGCTACAGCTCAGCAAATAGGGAAATTTAATAAAAACAGAAGCTGATGTAGAACGTGATGAAAATTAAGCCCATCAGTTTAAGGCAGTTGCAGCGTGACATAAATTTTGTCTTTTCGGAATTTAGGTGCAGTGAAATGCTTCGAAGTGGTGTTTAAATTATTATTATTATTGTTATAAAACATCGACAACGCCATGTGAAGAATTAAACTTTGTCATGGTATCATAATGAAACATGCCAAAATACTAATTGCAACGAGTAAAAAACTCGTTGCAATTAGTATTTTGGCTTATATGTACTTATGCGTTGAATTTATGGAGTTAAAAATATATATTGATATAAAGAACCTAAGGGATTTATTAAAAGTATCCTCGAAATTTCATTGTGTTGAAATTGTTCAAATATACGTTAAAAAGAATGCCGCCTTTAATCTACTACGTATACATATATATATATATATATATTGATCTTCATAAATAGAGCTGCAGCTTTTACATTATTGCCATTGATTTTTATAGAATTTTAGACCTTGTATCATCTCTCAATAATAGATCGTTTTTTTTTTTTTTGTTAAACTTCCAAAAGCCAATTTTTTTTCAAAAAGCTAACGTACATTATCAAAGTAATTATATCATATTTACAACACTGCTCAGCTGACAATATCTCTTAAATTAGCTTTTACCAAAAGTTTTAACCGCATATAGTGAACTGAAAAGTAAAGCTTTTTATCGTCTACACTTTTAATGCTCTACGATGAGCTAGAATATACATGAATAACATGGATCATTTATTTTTAACCTTATAATAACAACTCTAACCATAGAAGGTGAGAAGATAGAGCCAAGAGCCAGTGACCGCTTCGCATGAAGGATTTCGATTTAACGCTAGGAAACCGTGTAAATTCAGTATGAGAAAAGCACGTAAAACTAAAAATTCTTCCCTAGAAACTCACAATGGATAACATACAATTTTCTGTTTAGATTTTTTTGTACTTTACCACATTGCTTACTGCATGAGACACGCGACGAGTATTCTATATAGTACTAGCGCAGCATATATATTGTGCACTCGTATATGTATTTTATTCGATGAAATGTTTTCTATAAACGTCATTTTCAGATCGTAGAGGTTTATGTATGCAACAAGCGGGAAATGTAGACATCATTAAAATTTAACTAGAATGGAGCAGTGCTATGACATGTAGAAAATGTCGTGGACAAAGTCGTGGCAGAAAAACTTTATAAAATGCTAATGAAAAGTAGGTAGAAACACCATTTCTAAAGATTTAAAAGTTTTTATTTCATTTGCAATCTATTTAAATTAGGAATCTAAATTCAATTTAATTGAAAATATTATATCCGAATTATTTTATAATTTATAATAAATTAAATTTATCACCGTGATAGGTCCGAAAATTGTTGTACTTTTACTTGTTCATTAGATGTAAATAGAATTCACTTTATTTTTGATGATAGAACATTCTTAAATAGTGCTCTTGATTATAGGATAAAAATAGCTGCCTCTAGTGTAATATCCTACTTACCCAGTCCTAGCAAAATTTGCTATAAAAATAATAAAAGATTCGGAAAGTGCCAGTTCTGGTCGAGTATAGTTTTTTGGGAAATGATTGAATCCATCTACCAATGGTGCACCAAACATATATGGCAGTTCTTCGCCGTGTACTGTACCCATTTTCTGTAACAATCGTGAAATAGTATTAGAAAATATTTTGTTGTTTCATCTATATTTATTATATACTTTTTTAAATTTATATGAATATTTTAGTGGTGATTTTGTCATTTATATTGGAAAATTATAATTTCATGAGACTTGAATGTTTAATATTTTTCCAGTGCCATGTATAACGAATGAACAAATATCTACATTGTTTATATTATACATATTAAAGCTAATTTTTTGTTTTGCCGAATTTTACACATATATATATTTCGAATCCAAATAAATCAATTTTATAAGTATCATCATTCGATCTATTTGTGATTGGAAAATACTCGACTTTTTACTTCAATTCCCACAAGTACCAAAAAGTAATTTTCGTAGTAGATAGATAGACCCTTACCTCATCGGTGTACCTGTACACACTCATCGTAGGTCTCAAAAAACAAAAACCTCTCAAGGAGTAAATAAAAGTGCTAGTGACTCTTATGCTGGATTTAGGAAAAGGAACTAATCAATAAAGATAAAATTTTAGTATTACAATAAAGAAGCATAGAAATTCTTAAAGACTGTGTAAGTAGAACAGTGGCGCCACATAAAATCATTAGAACGAAAATCAGAAATTTTTTTATTAATTACACTTGTCCTAGTATTTTTAACTGATAAACAATCCGATTGATATTCAACAGCAATTTATATCTCCATTAATATGTATATAAATATATGTATAGACATATATATTTTACATGTCAACGTCCAGAAAATTTAAATTCAAACACAAACATCTCCATTTCGTGTATTGGATACAAATACGAAATCCTTCAACCGTTCCTCTATCATAGGTACTCTACTCCTCCTCTACGTCGCTATAATACTCTGCTTTTACGCCACCACTGGGTTTCATCGAGGCATATTGGCGTATTGTCCCCATCTGAGTGCATGTTGAAGGAACGTGATTCTACCACAAAATAGAGTTTCTCTCTGTATCTCTAAGCACGTGCAGTAACATGTTAATGTAATTTGCAAATGTTATTTTAAGCAACAAAAAAGAAGCAGGAGAAAAAAAAATATTAAAGGAAAAAGGGAAGAGAAAACCATCTCCTGGAACAATGCTTATATAGAGATATTTGTATAACGTGTTTACTGTATCATTTGGAAAAACATTTCTCCATCTCTTTTTTGAGCTTGTTATATTGGAAATTGTGGATAATATTCGATTGAATGAATTTTGATTTTAACGTCATTGCCAAAGATGAAACTCAATGCAATGCCACTAAACATTTACATGTAAGATCTAGATAGAGGAAGTATGTTACACAATACATATATGTCTTTGTAAATGTAGGTGAATTTCGTATATTGTTCAGTGAACTGATTTTGTAACTAAAAGCGTATATTTTGTTGCTATACATAATGGAAAATTACGTTTCTGCTATTCAAATATCTAACGATTTTAACAATATTAATTTAGATAATGCAATTATTGTCAGCAAAATAGCAAATATTGCGGCTAATTACACACAGGAGGTATTGTCCTGTTATTTTGCTATGTACCACATAGATTTGTTGTGGAGAGTAGATAATTAACTAATATTTCTCACTAAAATTCACTAGCTAATGTTAATTAATAATTAGGTAAAATATATATAGACAAGTATTAATATTTAATCATCACTGTAATGATATGAATATAGCTTCTATTATAAAATTATATTTTTTTACTAATAAATTAATAAGCAATAAATAAATTGCTGAATATACCTAACTTAAACGGTGAGAAGAGCGCGTATTGCGAACGCTGATTTTTCCTCTATCTCTGTAATGTTACATAGGCAATGTGCCAAAAATTGTGTCAATACAGAGGTGATTAGATAGTACATATACCGTAGAACGTATATCGAGTGAATTGGGAGATGACAGCTAAAATTTGTAACCTACTATAATATACGTCTAACGTTTTGCTCTTAATTAAAGTTAAATTAATTTGCAAGCAATAGAGTCCTTTTGCACAGCGTATTTTATACGATACTTTGTTTATTTCAGTACATTGTTCTCCCTTTTAGTTCGGAAACTCTCACTTGAAGCATAAATTGATATAGGAAAAAATTTCATTACATTAACTAAATTTAATCCAAAATATTCTACATGTGCCAAGGGAATACAAAATACATAAAATTGTTTCATGTTTTAGATAAATTTGATCAAAATCGAATGATACTCTCTCAAATATATCTTTATGTATTCTGCACATGGAAATTCTAAAATGAAAATGCATATATGTATAATTTGAAAACATACTTGTGGATAGTCGCCATCTTTAGTTTGATAATCGAAAACGTAGAAAAACGTTTTTGGTCCATTAGATTCGTCTCCTGCTGGTTGTGCGGGTTTTGCACTTAACAAATCACCAGTTTGTACTAATGGAGCAACAAACTGCGCATCACTTAATGCTGCCACACACGCATCTCTCGTATTAATTGGATGCTGAACTGTTCTTTCCCAATCGGTGTACTCATTCACAATTGTAAAGAAAATTTCACTTAAATGATAAGTATACGCATTTCTAACATATGTCCGAATAATTTTATCTCTTCGTTCACCCTCGAAACCGGCTTGAATGTCATTTGTAGAGAAACGCCATAGTGCTTCACTGGTCACCACTCCAAATAACAGATCATATGGATTACTGCCTTTAGGCACTAGTGTAGCCTCACTACGTTTCATATTTGCATTCACTGGACCAACGAAATTTTGAAGATCTTGCGGCTTGAAGTAGGTGACTAACTCTTTAGCGAAATCAGCTTTAATTACCACACCTGAAAACATTATATTTGTATTTTAGTTACAACTTTGAGACAAAGCAGACACATAATAGTAAAACTTAATTTTGAGGTTTTATGGCTATAATTAAGTTTTTGATGAGTTCATTTAGAGAAAACTACTAAACAGAGAGAGACACTAACCATCAACACTTGGACCAAATGCACTTAAATAAGCTGGCGGTACAACATCAGCATTTAAAAGTTCATCTAAAGATGTTGCTCTTAGACAATCGACAATTTGCTCGTGGTCTTTTCCAACATCTTCAGGTATAGTGCAGTTCACTTCTTTTGCTAATTTGACTGCATAATTGACTGGATCTTCAACCTTTGAAAAATAAATGAATTCAATTAATCATTTTTATATCTCAGTCTTGTAAAGAATTATTATTTAATGCGCGTTCACTTCGCGTGCTAACTAAAGATTAACTTTTCATATAAAATTCAGTTAAGTATAATTATTTATGAAAGAGTTTAATTTATTAAAAAGGATACTCTCGTTCCTTTGATATACCTTTTTAGACAAAATTTAGGTTTAAGAGAATTTATTACGAGTTGAAAAGAAAAAAAAGTTTTATTGCTGATATTTGTTGCCAGAAGTAAAATAAATTTTGTGTTTAGTAGGACTTATGTCCAGTTTAGATTATGGGATACCGTCACTGTTAAGTACATAATAAAATTTCCAAGAAGAGTAACTTTAATGTTATGAAAAAGTTTATATAAATAAAGTTTTTTTAAAAAATCAATACGACGATAAATAATAAACAAGTGGAAATGGTAATAGAAACAAATTTTACGTATACTAAACTGGAACTTTCTCACCAGCAGCTTGAATAAAATACAAGCAAATAGCCATTACGCTGGAATAGAACAACAAATTATTTTGGTATTTATAGCCCAAATGTAGCCAGTGAAACTTTTCCAGATTATTATTTTCATATGCAGAAATTAAACGGAAAACGTATGTATGCGAATATGCATAACTTCAATAGCTATGTGGAAAAAGTTTCCTATCCAAAAATAGTTTGTTTTTTTTTATTAATGGCACCGAAATAATTTTAATTTCCATTACTTTTAGTCGAACAACTTTAACTAATTGCAGCTGTGGTCCTACATAGGACAACGCTTGGTTTAAATTAAACAAAAATTTATGTTAAACTTACCAATGCCCAAGACGATAAAGCAGATCCAGACAAGAGCAATGCTCTATGAAAAAGCCCTGGCATTACCGTAGGCGAGATCATAAGAAAATTTATACAAGCAGCTCCAGAACCATGACCTGCTAGTGTTACATTGTTCGGATCGCCACCAAATAAGGCAATATTTTGTTGAATCCAGTGTAGTGCTGCTATTTGATCCATGAGACCATAATTTGCAACTCGTGCTTTTAAATGTGGAGCTGGATTTGCATTTAGAAAACCTGTAACAATAAATTGCATTTTCTATTAGAACAGTCTTCATAAATTGTGGATTTTGATTGCCCATATCCTTACCCAATATTCCTAATCTATAATTTAATGTAATTACAACTAGATCGGCATATGATGCCAAAACACTTCCATCGTATGGATTCCCTGAATTCCATTCAAACGATTCACCATGTATGTAGACTATCACAGGATGGCGAGCTTCTCCTGAAACTAAACAAAGCATTTTGCTAATCAATTACAGTGCAAAGCAACAATGATGAAATTGCGCCACTAATCTGATGTTGATATCTATCCATATCAGATAGTGAATAGTTGAAAATACTATCAAATACTATTCTCTATTTGGCTTAGATAGATTCGATGTGTATTCAAATTATGAGATTTCCCTTTTTATTTTTAGATGCGCTATTTTTCATTGTAATATTATTGGCAATAAAAGTCTTTTCAGTGATGATTAACTACAGGTATTTCCTTTTCCTTTGCCATTAGAGAGTTCTCTGCAACCATTTATCTCAATACACCAACACCAAAATAAATCTTTCACTTTTGATCTAAATTAGGCCAAATAAATGAAACTTTTAGTAGTAAAATTGCCAGTATTTCCAGTTGTTAAAGCGTTTCCTTGCCGGAATGGAAAACGCATCCTATGGGAATTCATTTTATTTTTAAGACGTATTAAAAAATTTATACTAGCTTTTCTTTTATTTGTTGCGACCTTTTCCAGTCCCCAATAAAACTCGTCTTCACAGTTTAGATTTCCACCCAGATCAGTACATTGTTGACTGGTTGAAACTTTTAACTTAATAGGTCGATTTTTATCGACTGAATGGTATAGCCTAGACAAGAGGTAGTTTTCCAGAATTATCCCTAGTGGAATAGATTCTACAGCCATAGGGTATATAATTGTAAATTAAATGGGCCTAAATCGAGATTTCTCGGTTTAATGTCGTTTTTCTTTTATACGGAAATTTGAGTTTAAAGGAATAGCATTAAAAGTGAAAACTTCTGTCTCGTCTATTAGTATATTGCCAGTCTAATTACTCAATAATACTATGCTCCTTATTTCAGGCAGCTTTTTTTTATTGATTTACTTCTTTTCGCTTAAAACTGTCTTTATTAAAATTAAAAGTATTAAAAATAACAGCATATCCAGTACGTGTTCTTATCTCTATGAAAATTTAGAGTCGCGGTCATACAGTGTTTGTCCCCGTCCAGTTTTTGATGAAAAACCAATAGAACCAGGGCTTGTTTTTTTTCTTTTGGAAATACGTTTCCATGGTAAAACGGGAAAGTAAAGTCTAAGTTGTGAACTTACTTAAAGCCTTTAATTTTGACAAGTAGGCTTTCGACAAAGCCAATTTGTGGTTTTGGGTTTTAAGTAGAGTCTCCATGGGTGGCCTCAAATAGGACGCTTTTGCCATGATTATAGTATAGGCTTTTGCCTATACTTTTTTGAAAGTCAATTCATTTGATTTGTATGTTTTGTATTTGATTATAAATATTAGATTAGTTTATCGATTTAGAAATTGATGAACTAATCCTAATTTAATATGATTCCAATAAATATAAACATAAATTGCATAAAATGTATAAAGATCGTGAATGGAATAAGAGGATCAGATGAATGAGGCAGCAGGGTGGTACAAACAAGGTAAAATTTACAATTACCTTAATTGTTCTTGACGCTATCAGCAAATTTTTAATTAGCAAAATTGTAATTAGAATCAATACAAAATTTTCTTTTTATTTGCAGGTAAGTCGACATAAATCATCTAGGGATTGTTCAAAAACTCCATTTGAAATATAAATCAGGTATGTTTTTAAATCAAGATATCGATAAACAATCTTCTGTCAAAATAATTCCATGAGCAAACTTTGAAAATGGACAATTTTGTTATCTAACCCAATACGTTGAAACCATGAGGCGGTTCGCTGATCATACGATTGATTCTAAATTTCCATATAAATTCGCACTTTGCCAGATGTCGTTTACTCCATCGGAAAGCCAAGTCAATCGTAAAAACGAGATTTTTCAACTTTCCATTCTTTTTTTAGTATTAGATCTCAACAAGTTTCCTTTCTGTTACTTTTGCTTTTCCTTTTCCATCAAATAATTCCAAAATCTTGAACATATCTGTGTTCAAGGGGGCAAACGAATATTTTAAGTACCCGTTGTATGATTATGTTGCTCTATTTCCTTTCTACATATTTTCCCTAGAGACAATGTTTTCAAATTCATTTCATAACTATCCCATTCTCAAGGGTTTTATCTCTCTAAGATAGTACAATTGGATAGCGCGCTACTTCCAGTTCCTTCTCTATACGTGCATAACCAGAATAATTCGAAGTACGCAAATAATCGAACTTTAGAATAATCCTGGGAGATTCCAATTTATTTGTCCAGCCAAGTTCTTATCGAGGATCCATTAGAATAAGGGAAAATTTTAATTTAAAAAGCCGCGAAACGAGATGAAATCGATAGAATTTTAATAGTTATTTTAAGCGATTCTAATCCAAAGTTTTGTTTGATTTTAGTAAAGTTCGAATTCGGAAATTTGAAAATTTGCGTGATAGTTTTTCTTTCATTAAAATTCAAATAGAAGTTGAAATTGATTAAAGTTTTTACTTATTCGCACATACAAGCATTTATATGGCTTTTTACGGTTCGTAATTTTTTGCATAGAAATTTTAAAATCAAAGGCGCTTTATACTCAAATGAATAAAATTGGTTTGGCAATTTCATTCAAACCGTTTTAATTTGTTTTCCAAAACATTTCATCGGTAAAAAGTTGAATTAATTTATTAAACATAAAAATGTATATGCATAGAAAGAAACTGATTATATTGGGAATTTAAATAGGTGACGAAATTTAATCCATTTTTCAAAAAGGAATTCTCCTAGGATTCCGGTAAAACATGTAATATTTTTCAACGGCTTTACTTGGTTTCAAATCCGTTCTAGGACTAGTTGTTCCTCAGAGAATTTACCCAAACAGATAAAAACTCCACTAGGAAATTCTTCTAGTAACTTTTTCATCTCGTGTTTTTTGTATTTTTCCACTGGAAAAATTATACAATTTTTACGTCCAGGTTCATAGAACAGTTAGAGAATTGAGTTACTTTCAGACCTATTTATATATTCTAATTCTACAGTCATAGATCTATGTCATAACTACCATTTAACAATTACAAAACCAATTTAACAGGAATAGACCACACATAAACAATATGTATGTAAATATTAGTAGCAAAAGCTAATTTTCCTTTTTCTGCCAAAAAAAAGGGCCCAAACACTGGTACCGCAGCGAAATTAATGTAATTCCACCCTTCGTTTGTCCGCAAAAACCGCCAAAACTAAAATGGCATGAGGGAGAATGTTTCGGGTATTTAACCGGAAAGGATCGAGAATTGTTTTGGACACGTATAGAGCAGTAGATGTATGGAAAATAAAAAGATTTTTTTAATGAATTGTTATATAGGGCATTCGACCCTTTTAGCCTCTATTGTGGCAAGTAGCAATTATTAGTTGAGGGTAATTGGTATTAGTTTAATTGGCATCAGAATTGAGTTGGGTCATTGGAATAATTAAAAATGTCTGGGTTATATGTTGGGAACTATTGTTAGCTAGAGCTTTATAGGAGGGTGGGGGGTTGTTCAAAAATGACATTGCCATTATGAAAATAAATTTTATTTTTAGTTTTACATTAAAGTTCGTTGTCTTTTATGGAATTACAATTTCTGTATTAGCATTTTCTAGATATAATATGTCTGCTTTCTAACAAATTTTAATTAAACCCATCCATACGTTAATTAATTTTTTTTTCACTTTGTCCAATTTATTAAATGCTAAAAATGTAACGATAACGTAAATTACAGAAGTACAAGGTAAAACGCTGAAAATTAGGCAATTCTCCAGGACGCCATCGGTGATCGGTTTCCCGATATTGGATTGAATAAATCATCTAGACGTATTCAAATCAATACGTTATCAGAAAATGTTTCTGCGGTTGTTCTATATTAAAATTCTGATAATAAATGGCTGCCTTTTTGCCCCTTCCGCTTCATACTTCTCTTCTTTCTCTTTACTCTCCAAGCAGATGAAAAAAATCATTTAAATATTATAATTGCTTATCAATATTAACATCCAATTTGGACTCATTGAATGAGGGGAGGAGTATTTGAAATGTTTAATTGGTACTTAGAGATTGTATAAGCTGTCCATTAATTTAGTGGTTGTATGCGTTGGATCGGCAAAAGTTCTAAACAGATTAGATTGCAAATAAAGCAATTACGAGGAAAGACAACGTTTGCCCCATAAATTTTAGATTATAGTTCGAACCGACAATTAAGCTCGTTTCAACAGCTATATGGAGATGACATTAGCTAGTTTCACAATGAAATTTATGGGCTTCAGGCAGGCAGGTAGTTCAACTTTCTACTACTCAAACCAATTTACATGTAAAGTATCATTACTTTTTGTAAATTAAAATTCGCTTTAGGCAATATAAACGTCGAAATTTTATTAAAGATTTACAATCTTTCTTAAGCTAGGAGAGTTTTTATTTAGCATATTTAGCATACATAGCATGCTGTCGATGACAAGTACTAGGGAAAATATAAAATTTCAAACATTTTTATGCTTTATAAGCGCTTTACTTCATTTAAGAATCAAACAACGAACATGGCGTATAAAAATAAACTAAAAAATACATGTTCCCGTATTTAATTTTAACCTGGTAGGAATTTTCTTCAACTAAACGAAATAGTAAACAATTTCGTCTTCTTCTTCTTCTTCTTCTTCTTCTGCTTCATTTAACATTTTTTTTTTCTAAGTCTACAAACTCTAAATGTAATTTTCACTCTGGAATTTTTCTGTTGAGACTTCTCTATCTCACAATAATAAAAAAATATAATATTATATAACTCTAAGGATTGAATAAAAAGAAAATCCAGTGAGAGTTGGATAAAGAGCAGATGGAAAAACGGACAAGGATGTATAAGTATGTAAATTGACTTGGTGAATCTGTGAAGTGTCGTTAATAAATTTTAGGGGAGTTGCGGAACAGTGTGGCAGTCGCTTTTTTCCTCCTTTCTTTCTTTCTTAGAAGAAAAAGAAATTGACGGTCGGTTTCGGAAGTCGGGAACGTTGTATTTAAGATTAGCATAGTTAAATTATGTATGTGTTTGTTGGCAGTTTGTATATGACAAATTTGGGACAAGAAACTGCAATAATTTTGTAACAGAAACAATTGAGAAATGTAGGTTATTAAGTCGGTTGGACTTTTGTTTTTGTGAGGGCGGCTTTAGGGGTTGAAGATCGGAAGAATATCTAGGTTAATTGCGATCGTTCTTCGTAGTGGGATAGCTAAACTACATGACTTCATGGCGAATAATTTTTTTCATGGCGAATTAATTTATCCGTATACAATTATTTTATAAATCAACACTTAAAGACCACCAAGTAATCAAAATATCTGATTTACTATAATCCATACAATCAAACTTCAATTTCTCTATGACAATAAGCACTGAAAATTGAAAGCTACTCAAAGGCCAGCTACTACGTGAATTTTTCAATAATCTTTGCCAGTGATGGTGGAATGAAACCAAGCATTATTCCATTGTGTGCAAAAACTATTCAAGCTGTAAAGAGTGAGGCTTATTGTGATGGTGGTTGGTGCTGCTGTTGCTGTTGTTACAAAAGGCGTTTCTATACGACTGGAACGTGTTTTCAGATAGCTGTTATATTTTATTTTTGTGGCCAAAAGGAAAAAAAAGATATGTCTTGGACCTAAAAACTTTTCAAGTTTATATTGGATTTTTCTGCTATTTGCGAACAAGTGTCACATAAAAGTTTATGAAGCCGTATATTATTAAGATATCAATTTTCGTCCAAAAATATTAGCTTTAAATGAGTAACATCTGTAAATGTCCCATTTTTTCGGTTCTTCTATATTCCTTTTTTTCCATCCTCCCTTTTTACATTTTTCTCTTTCTATCTTTAACTTTTTGTACATTCATACAATCGGAATAATATATCTGAGGAAACTCAACTTTACATATATGTCGTATTGGTTCAATCATCCAGATATATCAATCAGTGCGGCTGGTGGTGCAAAAGGAACTTGATAACACCTGCTACATATAGATTTGAACCGTTGAAGTTAATAGAAAAGGAAGAATTGTGTAAATTTGGGAGACAGATAAAAAAGAACATTTAAAAAAAATCTGTCAATCGATATCCAAAAGAAGCTTTCAAATTTAATTGGCGTTCTTTCAAATAAGAATCTGCTCCTTTTACAATCGACTTTTGAGAATTTTAGTAAAAACTAATAAAATAAATGACAATGTCGACCAACGCCATGTTCTGAGGTAAAAAGCCAGAACATATAATACCTTTCAGTCTTACTAGTACAAGTAGTTGTACGATGGGAAGCGACGGGAAATAGTTGTTGGTGTGGGCGCATAGCGACTCCTGAACCAAGGATAAAACATTAGCACTTCCCAGTATAGCGTGCAGATAAAAGCATCACAAATTAGTGGCAAAGCTTTCCATGGGCGGAGGCTGGTTAGTGATTTACTAAACCCATTTCTCGTTTCTTTATATGTGAACGGGTAAATTTAGATGCACCAGGAAACACAAGTTTTGAAGAGCAACGATGAGCAAAGCGAAAAAAAAATTGAAGTAGCTTCTTGTAAAGCAGTCTAAGAGCTAAAGATTTATTAACCAAATATTTATTTTCTGTTTGTTTATGAAGGTGGTTTATACTAGAAATTGGATTTAAATCAAATTCTTATGGACTATCTTCGTTCGCCCGTTGTAAAGTGGCAATATTTCAGATAAATATAAGATCTTCTCTTTGCAGAATTGCAGTAGATAAGACATACTGTTTATAAACTCCAGTTGTAGTTTTACATGGAGTCATAAGTGAAAATAGTAAATTATCAACTTTGGAACTATTAATCATTAAGTGCAGCTGTTTCCTATCAAATAGCAACATTCTGTGGTAGCCGCAAAAGCACTATTGGACGAATATATAATATTTAGTAAAACAAAAGCGCATTATTAAAAAGAACTCAAAACTCCATCATGCAAAATATTGAAATCCATCAGAATATAATATAAAGTTTGCAGATATCGACTGATCAGAGAGGTTCATTTATTTTCTATCTTTTCCATTTTCTTTTCGGCATCAATAGCGACGTTTAGAGGTTCGCGAATCCTGTGTTCTCTGCTTTAGGATTGATAAATTGCCATCGGGAAAAAAATCTTCGATTTTACGAGCGAATACTTTTCGATCGAAAAACAAGCTTCTGCGTTTTTTTTATTAGGCTTTAGAAAAGCTCGACTCAGTGTGCTCAATGTGTGGTGCGGATTATAAAGCCATTATTAAAGGAGTGTAGAAATTTGGAGGTTAAATCGACTATGGTCGTTGAGTTTTTTAGTGGTGGCCGAAAAAAAGGTGAAAATTTTGAATGAATCTAATCGTTCTTTTCTTTTCTTCTTCCAGGAATCGAAAAAAAAAACATCCTAGATTAAAAATGTGATTGTGAATTTCCATGGAATCCACCTATCTGAAATTCTCCCATTCCCTATAATTTCCAAAAGTATGTACATTTGACAATGCTTTTTATCTTCAAACAAATAACATCACTTAAATCCTGCAATGCTTTTAGTTCAACTAGTGCAGTCTCTTTTTCCCTCATCGTACAAATCTTGTACGATGCAGCAGTTAGAAAATGCGCCTATAAATTTTAAATATTACCAAGATCCACCGAGTTTTAGTGTTTTATTACCCACTTTTAACTTTGGCAAGAGCGCTTCGAAAATGTGTTAATAGATTTTTATTAAAAACGGTCTAGTGAGTTCCAATGCATTAGTTCGGTTTCTGTGGAATGACAAAGAATTGATGGTTCGTTATAAATAATTACTTACGATAACTAATGGTTTGAATGTAATCGGTATATTTATTAGGAAGTTGGAACTGACAATATTTGATTGAAATTAAAGAATAATTTGTCAATGACTTTGATTTTATAATATTAATAATTGTAGGCTATTAATATTGCTTACTGATTGAATTGATGTATCTAATGGAGGTTCGATAAAGTAAACCGTCCATCAAGCATCAAGTGAAATTAAAACTAAAGAGGAAGCCAAAGAGCAATCACTCTAATAATATTTGCCATAGCTGGGGATCTATCGAAGACCGTAATCATGTTACTAATTGGCTAGTTGTCGCCTGATGGCTGCATTTTGCGGTAAAAGTCGCTCGGCAAAATGGCAGTAACCTTAAACCTAACGTCCAATTAGCCAGTTAGTAAATCATAAAAGATGTGTTTTGCGGTTATCCCAAGGCTTCCAGTTTAATTATATGAAAGTTTCTGCGCCAAATTGGACCAGATCGTAAATTTTGCTTTGTTTTGAAAGTTCTAGATGATACTAATTGAGAAAAATAGGGATTTCTAAGCTCAAGTTTGATACTTCATTGTCGCCAAAGTTACTGTTCTTCTATTTGGATTAGTTCAACATTTACGTAGATTTTGCAATTTTATACTGACGTAATTTATGAATTTATAAAAGAAACTTAAAACGCTGGTTACTTCAACTTTAACAAAATCAAAATGTTGCCCATCCTTTTCTCGCACTTCTTGTTTCTATTTCTATAATTAATTACCTACTTCAGTTTCAAACTCCTCAATTCTCCGGATTATTGTTGAATTTGAATCGTTTCCGTTCGCCTCTCTCGCGTACTTTCTCATTCTTTATTGAAAACAAAGATATGAGAGAGAAAGAGCATTGACTCCAATTATTTTCATTAATAAATTCATCGTAAAACTCAATTAATTTACTAAACTTTACCAACGCAATTAATTTAGCCTTTAAATTTTCGGGCCGCTAGTAAATTCAGTAACGACTTTTTCTCCTTGGAGTATTTACCTATTCTACATTTTCAAAACGGGTAATTTCAATTAGTTTTAATTAAAATTGTAATGGTAAAGTACCGTGTAAATGTTTTGATAGGTTAAAGGTGTGAATTTTTCAGATGTTCTCAAAGTGTATTTTCATTAGTTTCTTTTTCTTTTTTCTTTAATCAGAATCGGATAATGTCATTTGACAACTTTAAGTGCATTTGTCATATCGATGCATTTGCTAAGACTGATTTTCCTAATGAATCCATTCGACTTCTATAATTCCAGCAACTACACAATCATTTTTTTTCCAAATTTTATTTACAAAAACTGTATAAATCTTAAAAGATAATTTAAAAATTGGAATTATTCACATTTTATTCTTTCATACACCGAGTCGGGGAATACCTATATATTTCATTAACTTTACAAAAAGAAATAAAAAACGATATAATACAAAATTACAGTAGGCAAAAATTAGCTTTCAGAAAAACTTTTCTAATTTAATTCAGCCCCAAAGCAATTGTTTCATTTAGCTAAAATTGAATTTTCAATTTCAAAAACTAATTTCATTAGTTCCTTACGACCGTAATCGAAATTTCGTCTTTGAGTTTGGCCTGGAAAAGGAAAAAAAAGGGATAAAGAAAAGCTATAGATTGCTGGTAGCTGGAAACTGCATAAAAAGGAGCAGATTGGAATTTTTTATCGGCTGGCAGTATTCGTATTTTTTGTTTATTCTGGACTTCGGTCTCCTACTATCGAGAACTGAGAGCAGTTTGTATCAGTTTACTATGCATTTCACTTAAAAAAGAAGCAGCTCTATTATAATATTTAATGGAAAAAGCGTGGACCAATTAAAATAAATCAATTCGAAAATGTGAAGCAGAAACCTTTTATTATATTTTTTTCTGAAAAGCAATTTTAAAAACTAGATCGTTTCACCAAGAAATTTCAATTTCAATTAAAATAAAAATCTCCGCAACAAACATCCTTTTCTTATATTCTTAGTACTAGCAGAGTGTCCATTGATAAGAAACATGAAAAGAAAATGCATAATCGAAAATGGAAAATGTGAAAAAATAAAAACGGAAAAGTATAATATTATAACACAATATCCAGTTGAATGCGATGTAAATTGAGCTCAGCGCACATTTTCTTTCCATTGTTATATTATGATTTCCTTTTATATCAATACACATAAGGAGAACGTAGCACAAAGATCTTATTATATTTTCCGTCGGCCGGAAATCTATCGCTAGGCGAAGTATAAAATTAGATTAGGGTAAAACAAGGCGTTCGTTCGGAAAAACAAACTACCACTTAACGTTCAACAATGTGAATCGGAGCGTTTGTACTTAATTTAAACGACGATACGTTACTCATGCAAATTTATCTAATTCCTTTGAGTTTCCTAAAACGATACAACCAAGAAAGCAGCACACAAATAATCTAGGATTATCTTAAGGAATATTTTGTATTTACCAAATGCTGCTTGTCAAGTACAATTATGATAATATTAAGTTGTTTTGATGGTGAAAAGTGATGGGGATGAAAATTCAATGAGGGCGGAACCTTATTAAGCTACCTTACTAACTACTGAAATAAGTAATTTTAACCCCCGTCAATTAGATTATTAAATTTTACTTTATATTACGTACGAAATTATTATATAGTTTGTCACTTCAACTCCTAATTTCGTATTAATTCGATTATGCGGGATCTAAGCTCTAATCTGTACGGGTAAAGTGGCTTCATCAATTTAACAAAGTGTCCGATGAAGCAATAGAATTACGGAGATGTTGAAACCTCCGTATGAAGGTTCTTGGCCTATAGAGAGAATGTACGAAGAGAGTAAATTATTCAGAACTAATACGTGAAAGTTCAAGTCAGTTTAGTATCTTGTGCAATACTAATGAAGTTATAATTTGCTAGATTTCATTAATTAATAAAAGAAATCTAATATTCATTAAGCTTCGTTACTTATTACTTGAATTTCTTGTTTATTGAATATTGCAGAAGTTCGAGTATTTGTTTTACAACAAAAATATGCATACGCATGATGAAGATATTTTAAGAATAGTTTTAAGCTTTAAATCCTACATAAGCTTATGGAGAGATAAACTAATTTGCGTATAAAGCGTATTCAAAATTTTGCTCTGTCTAAGCTTATGAAAGCCGAAGATGAATAAATAATTATCCAGCCTAATATGTGTGTAGTACTAATTTACAAGAAAAGCATGTAAAATTATTGGGATCGCCTAAGATTCGCAGATTCACCGTATAAAAAACAGAATCACTTTATAGTCAAATTTATTCTAACTCTTTCTTTTATGTTTCCTAAATAATTTTAACCAAACCAAATAAACGGTCTAAACAAATGTATTATTTATTCGGGAGGGAAAAAGAGAAACAATATTTTATTCTCCAGAAAATTTTCTATTTTTCATTTTTCTTTCAGTTCCCTTTTTCCTCGTGCATTAAGCTCTTAAACATCTTCCTGCATAAATCGAGCAAATCCCCTAAGAATTCTTTCTTTTTTTTATTTTTAACCCAAAAAAATCAACTCGTTCATCCATTGTAAACATTCGAATTTACTTAATGGTAATCGCTTGCCGCCATTTCGAATATGTTATTCTCGTCATTTGAATTTCATAAAGTTATCATCTCGTTATACATATTTTATAAGAATCGTTCATAATTCAACAATTTTTGTTGTTTATTTACGGTATTCCACGTTTATATTGGCATTGATAATCTATGTGAAAAAACTAGCGGGTTGGGTAGAAAATAAAAGAGAAGGAAGACAACGATGATGTTCAATGATGATGATTATGATGAAGACGAATGGGAAGTATGAATGAAAGAAAACTTTCAAAGCTCCTTATATTATTCACTGATACGTTATCAACGTTCTTCTTGCTTGGTTTTTTTTTTCTGTATTTGCAAGGGAGAGAAGAGAAAACTTTGTAGATAATAAAATAAGAAGATAAAGAGAAACGCAAAATGACAGTTTACGAATAGTAGGAAACTTTGAGCACGAGAGAGAAAGAGAAAAAAAGAAGGAAAAAATTTAAACTTCGAAACCGTATTGAACTAGAAACATATTAATAAAATTGAAATCTAAATTGCTAAGTCACGTTCATCGTGTTCAAAAAAAAAAAAAAGAGGAAAATTACAGAGGGAAAAATGAAATATAAAAAAAGCAGATAAAATTTTACTGCCAAAGAATTCCATATAGATGAAGTCTTTTAAACTTTAAAAATTACTCAATTGAAATGAAAAATTATATTTTATGAAACATCTGAAAGTACACATACTTCAACTTCATTGTTACAACATCTATATAAATATTTATATTGTTCTTAAATGTTGCTGCTAGAATTTCTTAGTAAATCTTTCTCTCGTACATCATTAGTTTGAATAAAATCTATACAAACTCTCAAACTGACTACAATGAACGAAAGAAAGAAGTGAAGTGTACGTGCCATCCTAGAATAACCCGATTTATCGATTTATTCGTATTCAAATTCATCCCCCGATACACTTAGCTATATGCATTAAATAATAAAAGAAAAAAGAAATTCACTCGTATAGGTAATAATGTAAAATATTATATTCGTTACGTTTTTAAAAATTTTTGAAGCTGTTGCCTGAATTTAATAAATAGGAATTTGAAAAGAATATGCTGATGTACATAAAATTTTGCAATAAGTTCAATTTACTGAATTAACTTTTTTAACCTGATCAAATTTCAATGTTGATTATTAATTGAAGAAAATCAATAATTATCCAACATTCTCAATTACCAATTTAGAGGTTCGCCTTGAGCACAAACTGAAACTTTCTCAATTATTATTCCATAATAATAATCCTACCATTTCAACCTTATTTACATGGAAAACTCAGCTTCTGCCACTCCATAGCCTTCAACACTTCCCAAATTATATAACCCAAACTCCACTAACCTTCCAATAACTAATCCACCCCTTTCTAATCAATTACTTTCTTCTTTTTGCTTTATATTAAAATTTGAATAACCCTTAAAAGTTTTAAAGATATCAATCCATCCATCCATCCATCTATTCATTCATTCCACCCACATTCGAACATACCAATCTTATGGCTAAAAAGTAAGAAAGAAACAAAGAAAGAGAAAGACTTCACATACACATACATACACAAATCCTGTAAAAATACAGTTATGAATAAATTACGCTTTCCGAAAGTTTTCCTTTTTTTTACTTTTCCACAAAAAGTTTCAAACGGAAAACTGAGGCACCCGTTTTCTTTACAGAGCATAAAATTAATTTATCGACAGAGTTGGAAAGAGAAAGAGCCAAGTTGGAAAATAGAAAAGAAAAACCGGGAAGAAATTTGTTTCGGGGGAGAATGCAATGCAATGCATGCATGCATTGCAAAACGGAGTATAACGAAAAAACCAAAAAAAAAAGAAAAAAGTGCATCTTAAAAGGTTTTTAGAAAAATGAGAATTGTGATTAAGTAGAGAAGTTGAGTATTATACAAAACACAATTGACATTCTCATTAACGTTCTGTATTCTTTTACTTCTATTTCTTTTTTTAATAACCTAAACGTTTGTTTTGTAATTTTGCAAATGGAGACAATTTCGGGCTTTCTTCTGTAGTTAGGCACTAGATAATAGTAAATATTAGGAAAAATAGAGCCAATACTTGGAACAATTTCAATCTCGTCTAATTTGTAAAATTAAATTTCCTAAATAGATTGAAATTATCATTGTATTATTTTCTATAGTAGCATACTAATACCGGCACCGACATATGCTCTGCCAATTATATTAATCCAGACAACGCCATAGTAGCATTAAATGTACACATGATTATTCGTACTGTGCTTTAAAGCAAACCGAAATCACCTATATAAATTTCTATTATTTAATTATTATTATTATTATTATTGGAGGGAAGTAATTATATTTTGAAATGGTGGTAAAATCAAAGTTGAATTTGATTGAAACCAATTCAGGATAATGTAATTCATGATGGTCGATCAATCAATTCAAATGCATATTGTCATTTATAGCATACTGATATGATAATTATATTGAAAGGACAAAGAAAATTAACTCCAAAAAAAAAATTAATGAAGAATAAAGTTTATAAGACGAATGGGGCCAATAGAACTAGTGATTACGTCGAATATATATATATATATATATATATATGCGTATTATATTGTAACATATTATAGCATAACAAAGTTATCAATATATTTTTACAAATAAATGCCTAAAAAAACACTAAACTTTTAACAGTTGAAAGCATAATTTAGAACATAACACTACACATTAAGGAAATTTTTAACAAGAGACTTTTAGGAATAGAGGAAAGCATTTATATAAAGGACACTTTTGGGGAGATAAAGGAGAGCGAAAATTGCAAAAGTTCCATTAGCTATTAGTTTTAAAAATCAAGTTTAGTTTTATCTTTCTTAAAATAGGTTCTTTTTTTCTAAATAGACTTAGACAGACCCGACACAAGCCAGAAGGTGACATATTTAGATAAAGCTAATTTATTATTAGATAAAATGTCTATAAAATTTCCATCACTTTTTGTGATGAATTTTAATAGTGAAAGACTAATTTTGGATAAAAACGAAATTGAAAAACAAACGGAACTAAAACTCACCTAAATCCATTTTAGACCCTTTTACTTAAAAGACGAAAAATCAGAAATCAAATGAGGGTGATTTTTCTCTTAGTTTCCCATATTTTCATTTTATATAAAAGATATTTTGAGAAAGTTTATTTATATTGGGATTTATCTTCAGTCGAATGAAAAGTATTTGATAAAATTAATTTACTGATGTTCAACATTATTATTCAATGTTATTATCCGACATAATCTCTAAAAAATTCACTCGAAATTTAAAATCAAACGCAACATATTACAAGAAAGTTAAACCAATACCAATAATATCAAATCGTCGCCAAAGTATCCCATTTTGAATTACTTTTCAATTTATATGAAATAATAATGACTGAAAAGTGTTCAATTTTACTAAGAAAACTTTGAATTTTATGGCAGTTCGTATTCACTAAAACGTAGTGTCGATTGCTATTTGAAAGCCACAAAGGATATTTTGAACATGGTGTCCTACTTTCACATATTGTATGTATGTGTATGTATATTTAGAAGGAAAATCAATTTTTAGGAATAAAAATGCAATAAATATGTAAAATTCTGACTGGAAAAATAATGTTTCTCGTAAATATGTATAAAAATCTATAAATAATTATTCCTTTTATCGTACTGCACGCAAACTAAAGATTTGTAATGTCAAATTCGAGAATTAGTTCAAGTAATTAGATTAATCTTTTAATTCACTGCACAATAAATGTATTAAAAGTGGTAAACATTCTGGAAAATGTTAAAACTTTCTCTGTGGTGCTCATATTATTCTAAACAAAAATAATAATAATAATTTAGGAAAAACATGCGGGCAAACAGAACGATAAACTGATTAACGTGGAAAGTTTTTCTTACGAAGAAACTTCTGTTTCGTAAACAACCCAAAAAAAGAGTCTCAAAATACTAGTTAAATGACGGGTTATAATAATAATTGATGATCAATGATGCCTTGATGTCGATTTTTTTTCAATAATTTGATATTCGAATCGATACTAAATTATTGTGATAGCATAAAATCTGGCTTCTATCTTTTATTTTCAGTAATTAACTTTAACATTCTAGAAGTATAATAGAAAGCGATACTTAATTTGCCTCTGTTCATTCAAATAATAATAAGATAATACATAATTGAGAACAATTTGAATAATATGAAAATGCAGCTCGTAGTGCACTGCGCTAATCAACTTTTCAGAAACGAAGTAAAATTATCCGGATTCAAAATTTTCTTATGAATGTACGCGCTTCAAAGCGACATTATCCAAAATTAAGTAAGTAAAATTAACTAGGAACTTTTTGGTTCGTAGTTAGCTAAAAACTTTGCCAGAAAGGGAATAAAATTTATATGGAATAATGAACTGATTAACTCTAGAAGTAAAAGTAAACAGTTCAGATTAGTTTTTTTTTTCTTCTTTTGACTAGGAAACTTGGGGAAGGAAATATGAAGAAAGTACTGGTCTGTGATGAAAGATACTTTAGTTTTGTAAAGTAATTTTTTATGCAAGGCCAAACCTTTTGGATAAATCTTTGTGAAACCAGTAATGAATTTTAAGATCTTTGTTTTAAAAAAAGTAATGAAATGAATTAAAAAAATAGCAAATAGCTTAATTAATTTTCATAGTTCCACCGATTGAATTATATTATCTGCTTCAAATAAAATTAATCAAGTAAATCAAGTAAAATCATTAAAATATTGAAATTAATAATTAGCTTTGTCTTTCAGCAAATTGGAATCGACCTTTTTCCATTCTCCAATGCAAAATTAATTGTGTTCATGAATGTTTAATTAGAATCGATCTGGTAAATAAACGTGAAAAGTAGTATGTGGCATCGTAACTGTTAAACTAATTTCCAATAATTTCCCACTAATAAAGATGATATGGATTCCACTGTGGAAAAATCTGCATAAAATTTTAAATTTCAAAAATTTGATTGGCGCAATACGTTTGAATAGTCGCATTTTGACTTTAACAGAGCAAATCAATGAGCAGCGTACCCATATGTAGCACCTATAAGTGAACTATCAATAGGTGCTCACCATCAGTGATAGAGAACGAAAAAATGCGTCAAATAAAGAAATCTATTCCTCGATATTAAAATAAATTCAAAGTTAAACTCGTGTTTTTTTTCTTTGTGGCTGGAAAATATATGCATACTATTTTCACCTTAACTTTATTTGTTATGTGTGGGTCTGTGTGTGTCGGCTATGAAACGCCCATTTTTTCAAATAAGAAATTCTACTCCCTCCTTAGCATCGGTTAGCTGATGCTGGCCATCACTGACCAAGTACTAATTTTTTTTTTATGCTTTTCAGATGGCGTCACAACGCCTTCACTAGCATATTCCTCTCGCCATATTTCTATGCGTCTCCCATTCTTTCTGGCTCTCCCTTTCTATCTGTTTCCTTTCTGCCTTACCCCTGTTTATCCCGGTGAGAGTTTTCGCCTCTTCTTTTGCCGTGGCCAGAATCCTAAACAAGTCTGTTAATCACATTTGCGGCCAAGTCTGCAATTTTGCTGAAATGGAAGCCGTTTGATGTAGATAAAAACACGCCATCAATTACCGCATGTACGAAGAGAAATTCGCTTTATCTTCGTTTGAGCAATCCCGGTTGATTTCCAGGAGTTTACGGATCAGATGGAACAAAATATTAGGTCTTTTCTGTTTTTTAATTGAAATATGAGCCAGACCAATGTGATTGAGTTCAGAATTGAGGTTTTTTATGATTATAAATTTGTTTTAATTTTCCGCTATAAGCAAATTAATTATTCCTTTTGCGTGGGCTATTTGACCACTAGTATGAAATGTATTCCTTGAGTTTAAGTTGGGGCGCTCATAGTACTCTCCAGAGGATATTAGGTTCATTTAGTTCTAAAATAAATTGAAGTTTACCTCGCTTTACATATAGTGACTTTTTTAATATATAAATAAGACATGAAATTATACAATAATATTGATTAAATATTCGTTTCTGAACTTTGGAATCATAAAAAGTAAATCCTTTGAAAATAATAATTAATACCTCTCTTCTATTTCATTTCTATATTCTCAAAGGCCAAACATAGACTAATAATATTATAGAACTTTACCTATTAGGAATAATCATTAACTGAAAAGTCGCAAAGCAATTTTGCAATTGGCGAACCTTAAAATGTTAATAATTTCCAATTAAATCGTCCGTCCTTTTTCAATTACAGAACTCACGACAACCTGAATTGTTTTTGTTTTAATATTTCTGTCGCAATAATAGAACAACATTGTTTATTTTTCACATCACATACATCGCTTAGTTCGAAATTCATTATTTACCACTGCACTAATTGGCCTGAATGAATAATTTACATTCTATTCGGAAAGACGGACATTGTGTTTTTTTTATTTTTTGGAGGCTACGTGGTGGAATATTTTTCAGCTCTTTTTTGTTGTGTTAGAGCGAACAAAAAAAGAATTTTAAATACAGCTAACTCGGTTCGAATTCTGAAGGCATCCAATGTAATTATGAAATAAAGTCTAAATGCACAATTTGTAAAATTATTGTGGAATAAAAAATTAATTGGTGATTCTCCATGGTAATAGGAATCTGCATAGAATATTGAATTTTAAATTAGTTCCAATACCTGATTCAACAAGTTTTCATCAATACTCCATCGTAAATAAATCCGGTATTGAATCTTAATTTAGTTTGTAATTGGAACTTTCCATACAAAAAGTTTTACCTGATATTTATAAGTTATTTTTTTGTCAAAATCTGGAAATTAGGGTAAGAAAATAGACAAGTACAACTAATAAAATATAGACGTAAAAGCATTAATTCATATCTAAAAGCTTAAATATCAAGTTAAACTTTGTAGAAAATTTGACGGGAGTCTAATTAAAAATTAATTAAATTTCACACTCGGCTTGGAATATTATTAAAGAGCTTTGTAGTTGTTAATAGACGATAAGTATTAATTAAAAGGTCTGTAGATATTTGATTAGTTTCTGTAAAAACCGAGTAATGAAGAAAACAGAAAATGATTCTCTGGAATAATAGTTTATCTGCTATTCAAAACCTGTTAGCGATCGGATTAAATACATGCATGTTTTTTAAAAGTTATTTTAGTTGAGGTCTTAATTGAGATATATCTATAAGTGCCAGCTGAAATTAATCATAGCCCTAAATAGCACTAACCGGCTTACATGTATGCCCCCTAATTTCAGATTAAATAGCATTGTTTCAGTCGGGAAAGCTGACCAGGATGAATAATAGGATTTATATACTGGTTTAGATTTACTAAACTGACTATCATTATAAATTTGAATTTAACTGAAGAATTGAGGATTATTGTTTTGAAATTTTCTCTTCATATTGAATATTATATTCGCATAATACGCATATGGTATAGTTTTAGTTAAATTTGGTATTAGGAAAATTCTAAATGAAAATTAATCCATTAGTTTCCACAATAAAGCATAATATTTTCAGTTCAAAGGTATTTTCAATTCATGTTGCCCTGTGAAATATATCTGAAAATATCAGAGATTTTTATTACTTTAAGATTGTTCCGATGGGGGAGAGTAAATCAAAAGGGTCAAAGTTAGAAAAACTTGAGATAAGATGGATGGCTGAACTTCAACAAAGTGTCGGTTAGAATGTAAGGGGGTGATGGTTGACTAGAGATAAGGCATAAAGAAAAATCTTTTTGACGGATTGTCACCTTGTGCTTTTTCCAAGTCATGGGAAAAACGTGTTAAAAGAATATAACTTTAAATTCTTAAGAAGAATCGCCATATATGGGGGTTGGAAGTATTTGGTATACAAAAACAGAAACTTTTACTCATTGACTGAAAATGTCTCAAAACGAAAATCCGTCTCAATATTTCCGAATAAAACACCTACATTAAAATCCGCTTTTTTATTAAAAAAAAGTAAAAGGAAAAAGCAAACTAAATAAATAAGTTTAATGCAAGAGACATTTCTTGAGACCCTTTTAACCTTTTTCCGTTTTCCAACGTTTTGTCATATAGGTTGAAAATACTTTCCTTTTGATCCGGATAAAGCCTATTTATATATTTCGTATGTGTAACTTTTTTTTCTTATTTTATTTCCCTTTTATTCCGTATTTTAATTTTAATGTAGCTTTCAGATTTCATTATTTTATATTTCATGTCATTTCATAATAAAAGAAGAGGTATTTCAGGGAAATGAAAAAAAAAGATGGTTTCAAGCCAATCGATTTTAATAAAATCTAATTATCATTTCATTAATTATGCCGAAGTAAGAAACGAATAATTAATAATTAAATATCTCATCGCCCACTTATAATATCTATATTTAGATCACGAAGAAAATTATGGCGCTTTTTCTATGCTCAGGTATAATAATATGAGCTTTCTTTTTTTCTTTCTCACTCGCTCTCTCTTGACTATAAAAGCCCTCAAGTTTTACGTTTGTCTCTTTTATCATTTTCATTCTCATTACATAACGAACAAAGGGGAATAAGAGAAATGGAATAATGTAAGGAGAAATTAAAAAATGTCACCGGGTATATTTCTTCTTTCTTCATTTTGAAAATGATAATATTGTATAAAAAATGATAATTAGGAATTATGAAATTTTTGAGTCAAATTGAATTTTATTTTACTTTAGATCTCTTTGATAATTAATATTTTAAAAAAATATATAAATATAAAATACTACCGAAAATGTATCTCCCCCTTTGCAGTGGGTTGCCATTAATTGTTATTAAAAATTGAATTTAGCATGCCTATCAAAAACAAAATATTAAAAGAACGAACATAAAATGACAGCATCTGAACTTCGCTTCCGTTAGAAAAAAAACCTTGTTAAGTATTACGATGAAATGAAAATTAAAATGTCTTTTAATCGGTAATTAAAAGTAAAAAAAGACGCTTTTCAATTTTTATTTATTTTAGCATTCAATTCTGTTAATAAGGCTTGACGTCGAATTCTAAATTATTAAATTTTTTTTAAGATTCGAAACAACGTTAGAATTAATGAGGTTCAGAAGCGAACTCTGTCTGTGTCTCTCTCATTCTCTCTCTTTTCCCTTCTATTTTGTAAATTTACATTTATATTTTTCTTGCGGTAAAATAACGACAGTTGATGGCACTAGTAACGAGAAAATAATTTTGATTTAGATTTTATGCCATCATCGTTTTAATCCACTTTTTTGCTGTTTTTTTTTTTTGATTGTTCTAAAGATAATACAGAAAGTTTCTTCTTCTTCAGAGAGCTATCGTCGTTGTCTTCGGAGAGAAAAGTTGTTTTAATTTAATTTTATTTATCTATTTAATTGAATTTTCTTTTCAAAATAAAAGGTGATACTCTGACGTGCTAAAATTTAATAAAAATCGTATTAAATTCTGTCGATGATCATCATTATTTTCCGAACGACATAAAAAGCATTATTTGTGTTATATTCTCTTCATGCAATATTTTATTTAATGCTTTCTAAACCTCGCAGATTATTAGAAAATTAACTATTTTAATCATGTTTCAAGTTTCAATTCTGTCCACCTTCGTTCATCTTTCTCTCTCTAAGTACAGAGAAAATGGAAATTCGATTTTCTCATTACGGTCCTAACAATTGCTTGAAGGTAAACTAATAGAAGTCATAAAGTCGCCATTAAATGGAAGAAAATAAGTTTCAATTCGTTTTATTTTTCGACTATTGCAAGCACAATTGAAATTTAAAGCTACAAAAGAAAGAAACTGAGAAAAATACATTTCCAGTTTGATTTTCTTTTGCTAGTCCACATGTAACGAATGTTTTGAAGTAAATAGTAGATTTGTGTGTGCATGTGTATGTTTGGATTTCGAGATAGTGAACAGGTGAAATTAGAATTTTCTTTTCCCAAAATACAGACGAAAACGAATAACCTGCTTTTGTAGTAAATAGAAATAATATTTAATTCTTCTTCATTATTATTAATACCTTATTTCGCGTTACTCAGTCTAACCAAAATACTATTTACTCACAAAACACTCGTAATTCATTAAGAACCACTATCAACGCAACACAACGGTATATTTACTGAAAATTTCTATATCGGTTGAGCAGATTCAATTATTTGTCACCTGGGCAGGGTCGTTTTCTATTTGTTTTCTCACCCTCTCTCGTTATAATATATTACGTCCCCTAGAAATGAGAGTATGCATCTACCCATAGAATGAATGAAGTGAGAAAGCATCTGTACTTAAACGAAAGTAGAGTAACAAAGGGACAAAGAAACAGTAAAACCTGGGGCACTCTCTGCTTTTTAAGCTACAGTATAAAGGTGTTTCTTGACAACACGAAAATTCCCTTAAGGGTTTCTTTTTTTAGTTTTTGTTCTAGTTAGGAGATTGTCAGATTTTGAAATGACAGGATGAAGTTTTTGTAAATATGTTACATAGCACCTAATTAACCTATTTTTTCCTCTATATTTTAAATAGCAATAATATTTAAATTAATATTGTATTATCTATTCGGACCTAATGATCTCGCTGAATGTTAAAAATGTTTCCTTTCCCGTCACAGCTCAATCAAATAAGAAGAATCCTTAAGGATTTCCGCAGAATATCTCTTGGGAAGCCATTAGATACTTTATCCAAAGGAATTTCAGTTCTTTACCATCCCTTTTGTCGCTGTGATACTACTACTGTAATCAATCACCGGAAGACACTTTTAGCCATCCAAAATTGCCATGGATTGTCTCTAGATTTCAAAGCCAGTAGAAGATTTTCATTGTTTTTTTTTTCTTGGTTATTCTATTTATTTACTGTTTTTTCTGCAAAATGTTAGTAAATCATTTTTGAATAATGCTGTGTGACTGAAAAGAATAATAGAAACGTTGTGTGTATGTATGTTTTTTTCGAAAGTTAGAGATTAGCATAGTAAATTTAAACAGTAGATATGGAAATATGAACAAAGGAAATCTCTCTGACAACATTACTTTGTTAACATTTCTACAGAAACAAAAAAATTGTAACCCTATTTTTTCGTTTAACAGAATTTTAATTTGCTCCATTTACCTAGCTTATGCAAACTGTTCAGTTTAAAATGTTCCACCAGTTTCAAATAGAGGAAATAACAATTTAAAAGCATGAAGTATACAATACAAACAACCAAACATACAAACGACACAAAAAATACATTTTTGCCTCTGCAGAGGATTCTTTTTTTTTTACAAAACCCTCTGTCCCTCGCTTTTTCTCTGTCCATATATGTATTTCAACATTTTAATAACGATGATAAAGCGTTGAACGCCAATCACCATAAAATTTCTGACACAGAAAAATAACTGCGGGCCAGCTTTCTGATTAATTTTCGAAAAGAATCGCAGGAACAGAGACACTTTTTTATTAAAAGTTAGGTGACGAATGCGATTTTGTTTCAGTTTTATCTTCTTATTAAAAATGTTACTCTGAATTCATTTTGAAGTGTTGATTAATTCCTGTGTGAGATGGCTACATGCAAATGGCATTTTAAAATAGTAAAAGCGAATCCATTTTCTAATTTTCACAAACGCTTTATGCTTCAATCCATATTGAAATGTAAACGTATAGAAACTCAATTTTTTCTTTTATGTCAATGCAGGTGGCAGAGTGAAAACGCTTAATGTCAGCTAATAATAATAAATCTTTTAAAAGTAAAAAGAAAAAATAAAATAAAAAAGGTTTTGCAGTTGCAGTTTAATTTTGTAGAAAACGAATTAAGGGCTGAGGTTGACATTGGTCCCCGACGTGGGTGTAATTTGTGGATCGGTGGAAAATCGAGGAGATACACCTTTTGCTCGTCCCTAATGAGCATTAAATTACATCCTATTTAAAATTTGGTCCCTGGTTTTCCTGAGTACACGAAAGGAAATAAAATGCTTCGGTAAGACATTTTTTATTGGCGGGATAATGTTTGTGGTCGAAAAGCTGAAATATGATCTTAAAAAGGCAAATAGTAAATCAAATAAACGGCTATATTGATTCGATCAGTATAATGCTGTAGAGAATGCGGCCATTGTACACTTTGTTTAATCAACAGTGAACTTTTTTTTAGTCGATTTTTGAATAGGCAACCTATTCAATAAGCGACCACCCAAAATAATTCATTTACTTTTTATTCTCTTCCAATATTCACCTTTCAAAAAAAATGCTCCTAATTTTTTAGTTTCATTTTAAATCCATCATACTTACACAAAGAGCCTTTTTCCTGTGCTATATATTCTATTCCACTGTTTTACAAGACTTTTCGATATTCTACTATAACAATAAAGTTTGAATATTGGTTCGATGCTTTTAGATACATATCAAAGGCACATGATTTATGTATTTTATCTAGCTCAATTTTTACGATCTAAAAAATGTTGGAAAAGCGAACACAAAAAAAGAATGGTATTTGATAGGGGCGGAATCTTTCAAATGGGTATATGAGAGATTCAAACTTAAAGTCGGGAGCTGTTTTTGATAGGGGTAAAACAAAATACTGTTAAAAATTCCTATATAATTGATATAGTATAGTGTACGCGCTTAATTGATATTAATAATATTAAGATATTTTGAAGTAGTAAATCTAAATTATTCAATTCTAGATTATCTCCAGTTTATATTCAACTTAAAAGCTTATTGATCTTCATATTCTGACCCTCAGATTTTGACCGCTTTAATTCCATATTCATATGTAATTTTTAAATCCAAAAAAATTACTAGTTTTTCCATCTTCATTCACAATATCAAAAAAAAAATTGCTCATGCTTTAGGCAATTTTTTTGGGTCATTATTTTAGTTTTTTAATTTCTTTTTCTTTTCATTTTGGAAAAAAATAACATTGCAGTCTACTATTATTCTGTATGCCTCAAATGGAAATCGCCAACAGTAACAAAGGAAAAAGTTTGTTTTATTCTCCGAAAACATATTTTTTTGAAGCATATTATGATAAGGGTTATTAGTATTAGACTTCGTGTAGCAGATAGTATGGGGCTTGTTAAAGAAATACGCATATGTATAATGGAAAAAGTATAGCAAATCGGAACTGTATATACACTAAGCTATGAAGTCTGGCGAGTAATAGGATTTTATCAAAATTGATAGCTTACAACAGCGAGTTGCTTTCATAAAAATCCACTTCAGTGAAAGTCAAAATTGCAGTAAAACAGAAATGATCTGCTAATTTGTAAACCATTTCAGAAATTAGTATTTCTGAGCCATCCACTTTCCTAATTATTATTCGAACGGCGATTGAACGCGGAAGAAGATGTTTTTTAGCATGAAAATGTTTTCTTAACTTATTTTTCCCATAAAGATAGATACTAAACCAACCGGGAAATCTTATCGAAAAACAACATCGAACTTTATATCAATAAAAATGTTTTATTTCGATTTTACTACATGGAGCAAGTTGAATATAAGATTTTTTCAAAGGATAAAATAGTTCTTCTTTGTAAATTGTATCAATTTGTAACATAAGAGCTTGAAACTTTTCATTAAACGAAAATGCTCGATCCATCCATAAAGTACCGAAGCGACGCGACTCGTTTCGACTCGGCTCGTCGTATGGAAAATGTTAAAGCATAAAGAACATCACAAAAAGGAAATAAGGTTTTGGAAAAGAGGCTATAACGATGCAATTTGATTAAGAGTCAATTTTTCCATTGAGAGCGATTACGTTCAATAGAATAATTTCCTTTTTTTATGCATTGATATTTTTTTACGTTTAAATTGTTACTATTGAATTCGCCTAAATGACATATTATAATGAGAATGGTAATTCAGATTGTGACGAAAATTATTTAGCACTAATATTATTTGCATAAATATTAATGTAATTATGAAACTGATAATTAATAGGGTTTTTGAACCCATGGTTATTTTGCTTAATAACGGTTAGATTTAAATATAGACTTGGGTTTCATATTGTCATTGTCTGAAGATGGCTCGGTTTTGCCAGAAACAATTTGTTACAAAATTTATCATCAAGTTCATATTTATACCATTGTTATGATTATTATGTTTTATTAAAAGTTATAAACATTAACAAATTCCAAACTGTATTAAGTGAACATTATCTGTGGAAACTTTCCAAAAGCATGTATTATAGATTTGAAGCTACTTGTGCTGGCTTTATCTCTAAACCGAATCCGCTTTTCGTATATTTATGAGTTTTCCCAGCTAACTTTAAAAGCGACAACAGCACCGTACGGCACCACGTGGCGCAGCATTGCGGCTTTCGGAAATTTAAATTAAAATTCCAAACTAGTCCGGTGCCGTAAAGGACGACTTGCGATTGCTACGACGAATGAAAATTTTAATAACAAAAAAAAAAAAAAATAGGAGGAAATAAAAGAAAAACGAAAAAACAAAAGAAAAAATCGTCGGAAACCCTATAACGTTGACAAAGAATAAAAACGGGCATAATGTAAAACGATTACAGTAATAATAGTAATAAGCATTAAAACACGAGGACGATGATGACTACGAGAGCAAAAAGCTTCGAGAAAGTTACTTTTCCGAGTTCATCAAGAAAATGGAACCGTTACTTCGACGAGGCCTAAAATGTAGCAAAGGAACATAGATCTGTCAGTCTCTTTTTAGCTTCAAGGGATGAATTTAACTTCGAAACGTGCCATTTTAACTTTAAACTTTTAGTCTTTGTAATACGAATAACAGAAAATTTAGAGGGAGCGCGTATGGAAATTTTGTATAGTAATTTCATGTAACTGTTATTATGGCTTTCAGGAATTGGAAATGACTTTCTAATAATAATGATAATAATAATAATTGTTAAATTTTCGTAATCCCTTGACATTTATAAAGACATAATATAAGTGAAATCGGTATGTTATACCGAACCGGAGAGGTTAAAATATTTTAAAGTTAAGTTTTCACTTTTCAAGAATCTCTCTTGTAAATAGAGCTGTAATCATTATGATTATAAAACTTTTGCAAGAAAACTTTCGTAAAGTTAATAGATTCTACTCAGTTTCAAGTTACTCTTAACTTCTTATCTATTATCGCATATTTAAAATAACAAACACCCTCATCAATCCGCCCACATGCGCTACAAATTCCACCCTCAAATTAAACCTGGAAATATGGTAAAACACTCTTGTTCGCGTAATCTAAGAACACAAGCAGTTTCCTTAATATAGTAATCTGACATTAAGAAAAGCTCACTTTACACTAAATAATAATTACCAACAAACATGTATTAAATATTGCTTTCGTTACCACCACGTAATTGGTAATGCGATAGCATATAAAGTTGTTGGTCTACCGCATTACTCGAACATGAACTAGAATAATATCTAGCTACTGTAAAAAGTCAGCGGTAGTTGTTATGTGGTAACTTAATAACTTCAACCCTAACGGTTGTTAATTTATTTAGTATAATTTTGTTCTCAAAAAGCCACTATATAACATATAAACGAATCTGCTCGCAGAACTTCATAAAAAAAGAAAAGAAAAAGATCAAAGAGAAAAGGAAATGCGTTGCCATGTCAAAGAAGGTGGTGGTTAATGATACGAACGTCCGGAAATTTTAGCCCCTAAGAAATGACTAAGGGATCCGTATGTATAATTAAAATGATCCTGTTTCAGTAAAGGGAATACAGAATCCCTGAAGCCATTGAATCATTTCGTATAATTTTATTTGGACAGATATTAGACGAAGGATTGTTAATCCGAAAGAAAAAGAAGAAAAAAAAAAAAAAATGGCAAAAAAGAGAGAATATATTTACAAAAAAAAATAGGAAATGTAGATTAGCCAAGGGATTAGGGCATCTCCAAAAACGAAATACTGAT
Source organism: Platypus cylindrus (assembly GCA_949748235.1). Taxonomy (NCBI): domain Eukaryota; kingdom Metazoa; phylum Arthropoda; class Insecta; order Coleoptera; family Curculionidae; genus Platypus; species Platypus cylindrus. The sequence goes on along the minus strand of OX456491.1, from coordinate 4,207,679 downwards.
TCTACTAACTGATTGGGAATTTAGCATATTATATTTATTTGGAGGAGCATAATTTTACTTACGAAGTTATTGACGTGCAAAATAAAAGCGAAACAAAAATCTTATCATTCATGTTAACAACAATCGTTGCTATTCTGCTCTCTTATACTCGTATTTTGGCGAAAATTTATAGAAAACATCGATGATTACACCAGCAATTTGTACGTTCAATTAATGAAGATTATTTTTAATCCTTCATCGTGCAGTATTAGAAAATGTACTTGAAGTTTAAGTAATGGCCCAGTGCTTACGCTAAAGACCATTAACTGAAGATTTATGTCACGATATGAGGCCGCGGCAAAGATCCGCGGGGGAGGTTACGGCGAATGAAGAAGTGAGAGAAAAGAAGATAAAAATCGAAGAGGTTGCATTTCAACATCCCTCCAGAGAGAGGAGGGAGAGTGAGTAGCGGTGGTGGAATAGAAATTTATGAACGTTGTAAATTCCTGATTATTATCTTTCATTATGGAAAAGTAATTTTAGAGAATGTGAATTTTATTGTTGTAATTAAGTATGCCAAATAAATTTTGGAAAGATTTTTTGGGATATGTTAAGTTAAGATTGTTTTCCTTTTTTCTTTTTATGCTAGACGATTTAGATTTTTTTATGAAACAGTAATATTCTCCAACATAATATTGAAATCAGTAATTTTCACGGATTCGTGAAAATTAAGGGTACATCGTCCAATTTTTGTATACGTATTTTCAATTTCTTTGCCCAGTTTGAATTTGAACCAATACGATTGACTAACTCGCAGATTATAATTAAAGTGCCCTACATTTTTGCTTAGGGGGAAAACGAACAGAAATGTGATGGAAACAGGCTTTTTTTTCTGTTATACCAATTTTATTTGTTGTTTCAATTATAAATTCGTATTTTATTTTATGCATAATAAAATATTTTCTGCAAATAAATATATAAATTTCACAACATTCACAAATTACCAATTAAAAATACGCAACAATATTTATATATTTCCATATTTTATATTAATATAATAATCAATTCAGGCCATATATTTATATTATGTTCTATTTAGATACATTCTGGAAACGGTAGATACGTAATACATGTCGAAAATGAATAGTCATATCGATGTTTCGCCATGTGAAATAAACATTATTATACATTTGTGTTTGTATACACATCAAAGTTGTCGCGATAAATATTATTGAATAATTTAATTAGGAACATTTCGAAAACATACATGAGTTTTTATTTATTAATTTTTTTATCTATTTATTAGCGACGAAAACATTGCTTTTAAGTTAATACCCTACCTAGAGACAATTGAAAGCATTCATATAATTATTTTCACAATTGCAGGTTTGGTATAAATTCACATTTATTCGAAAGTTAAACCTGGATCACTACAGTTTCCATCACAAATATCGACAAACAGCATCAGACCCACTCACACATTCAAACTATCCCATGCTCAATTGATTTTAATATAGGCATTATTATTGTCAGAACACGAAAAAGTATTATGTATCCAGTATCCAATAATCATGTACAGAAAAAAAGGTGGGCCCTCTAAAAAGCCTCTACCATTTCACCAATTTGATATTCGAAATGATATATTTTCATATCGTCAAATATGGAGTTTATTGACCAGTTCAACAAATATGGACGTAAAATGGAAAAGAACCTTTTTCTAACATTTTTCCCTTTCGTATTCCATTTTCAGGCATGAATTGTTACATTGTCCTTATAGCCATATATATATGTACATACATGTTGTGGAAACGCAACCGAAGAAGAAAACAGGAAACTGTGTTGGGTCAGATTCGAATTTGATTCCAATACTATAGAAAAAATATTTATAGAAATACCTTTTTTGCACGATGAATTCGTTAGCAAGTAAAACGGTTTTTTATTTTTCTACAAGACGATGCAAAATAAAGAAAGGAAAGTTTTCTTGTTGTTTTACAACATATCCTTTGTTAAAATATCGACAAGGAATATGTGGATATTATGAACGTAGCTTTCTACCTGAAACATTCGATAGAGTAGATTCTTTGGCATGTTATCAGATGCCGCAATAAATAAATTAAATGATGGTAATAGAAAAGTAAAGGTTTTAACATTCGCAAAAGTTCCTTTTTTTCTAAGTACTGATTATTTTGGTTGAACAACAGCCGTGAAACTATTAAATCTTCTAAGCATTTATCCCGAAGATTAACTTACTTTATATAGAGCAAAATTAAAAAAATATTAAAACTAAAATCGGTAAAACAATAGAATCAAGATTTACTATTGTATATTACCCAACTGCTTCTGAAATGCTCGTAAATTTATGAATATTCCTAGTGAAAACCTAAATTTACAATTTCGGCCAATGGAAAATGAATAATTTAATTAAATTACGAACTCATACAACCGAAAGCTGAGAATGTGGAGATTTATTACTATTTTAATCGATAATATTTTCGTTTGAAATGAAATATTAAATGAGCGGAAAAACGGAATATTGCACTCAAATGTCCATTTTATGAGCATTTGACAGGCACTCGAGTTCTGTATGTGTATAGAGCATATCACTTGAAAAATGATATAAAGAATAGTTTGATTGAAAAGATAATTTAAAAAAAAACTAATAAGCAATTAATCTATGACTTTTCAGTAAGTATTTATTTTTAATTAACTAAAAATTCATTTAATTTGGCTCCTTTCCTTTCGGTTTATTTTGGTAATTTATTCAAAATGTTATCGATACTTAAAATGCAACACTACGTTTGGATCGTTAATATTTACTCTTCTAAACTTTGCTCATTTCGTGCATTCTTGTAAATAGTTAAATGAGTTTAGATTTTAGTTTGGATCAATTCCAAATTGTATTACAATACACAATCGATACAATTTAGGACTTATGGATGTTTTTCTAGATTGAAATTCGGCCATCTTCTAAATGCTAACTTTCATCTAGTAGAAAATCCCATAGTATTTGGTACATTTGGTCAACTGGAAATTAAATTTAAATTAAATTTCGTTTTGTTTGATCTTAATGTTTAAACAGCAGTTAGTTTGCTAATTTATACCGGAAATTAATTTCGTATTAGCACTAAAAGCTGAACAGTTTAGCACCAGTTTTATCCGTCTTTTTTATCCATTTAACATTTTAGCATATTTAATGTTGCGATAATAATTCATAATAACATAACATCTGTAAGTCTGGCATTATTTTGTCAAATTTTTTTGTTTTTATCATCATCACGCAACAACTGTATATAATTTCAATGGCAACTTGCAAATGAGAGCTGCGCTCAGCCTATAAACCTTACACCTGTTTTCGTTCGGTAAACTTTCGAATAAATTTGAATAATTCAGATTTTCACCATATTATTATTCCTCCCTACGTAATTTCTAAAAGGGGAAAATTCTATCTCTCTCTAGACTGGGAGGACGGAATGGAATACAGATAGATAGTTAAAGTTGCGTTTGTTCTGTAACTTTGTTAATTCCCATAGTAGGTATATAAATACACATACGGTTAATAGAGAAATACTCTTCAGTTTATTTTAAACTTAAATACGGGTTTTAATAGTTTGGAAAATACTTAAAATAAATAATAAATTCGAAGCGGAAATTTAGAGACGCCTGAAAATTAAATGAGGTACAAAAACGAAATTTCTAGTCACTAAATTCGATTTAAAAATTAGCCTGAACAAAGTTAAAATCTTGTGAAATTTTGATACGGATCCACAGCATCCCTATTGAAATTTATAATTTCATAAAGATTGTTTTTATTTATCTTTGAAGCTATTCGATCGGGAATTGTAAAAATTTACGCTTAGAATTGAATAAAATTTAATTCGATTTACTTCTTTATACCTAACAAATTGTATTTTAACTTACATGTTGCTATTGCTTACCTTGTGTTGGAGCAAATATATTCAAATACAAGCAGTCTTCACTTTGATTTTTGAGGTAGGGCAATAATCGTTTCAAATATTCTAAACGACCTTTGGGCATTCGCTCTAATGCTGCTGTTTCATTTGTAATGTCTGGCAATTTTTGTGGGCATGCAGGTCCCATTTTGTCTGATACGCGAATACCATCCCATGGTGATGGAGTACGAGTTGGACTAAATCGATTGGACTGGACGGGGGGAGTTGCATATGGAACTCCAAGAAATACCTAATTTAGAATTAGGCAATTACAGTTTAAATTGTTTCCTTTTTACTGCTAGTAATGATAATTCGAAAAAAATAAAATAAAAGGTCTTGCAAATGAGGTTTTATAGAGCACCTATAGAACTCTTATGGGATGCCACTGTTTAGCGGAGAATTGTCCACAATGAAATTTTAAGCTTATGTAAATAGTAAAAATCGGAATTCAAACATTCGAAAATGATCCTAATCTTAATGGTTTTAATATTACACTAACCTCAATAGGTTTCAGATATCGGTAAGAATCCATTGGAACTAATAATCCTTGAAGTCTTCCATACCTTGTCTGAACAATTCGCGTACTAATTTTAGCATTTTTCATAAACCCATTATCAGCCAAACAGTCAAGGAACGACAAAATAACAAGAAAAGTATTTAGTGTTCCTCTGCTTTTGATTTTCATGGTCGTTAAGTTGGAAACATGCCGGCCACCGTGAAAACAATTGCACTTTTCCGTTTTTATTTCTTATATTTTTTAATAGCTTCTTCTTTATCCAGGAGAGTGAGCAGTTCCTTTAAAGGAGCACTATATTAATAGTCGAAAAAACACACAACACGCGAAAACACTATAAAGCTTTTAGAAATTGATAATTATTTCTCTTGCTGCAGTCCTGTCTAAAAGTCGCATAATGTTTGTGATGTTGGCCTGATTACCAAATGGCACCGTCATTCCATTTACACACCCAAAACTCAAGTCGGACATCTTTGATTAGAATCGAAGCTCGAAAGTTGCTTGCTGCTTTATCCTGAAACAAAGCCAATCATTAATTCAAGCTGTTGACAAATAAATGGTAAACTATCGATTAAAGTTAGAATTTTGAATTACTAATGTCGAGAGCAAATCAATAGTTTAGATTTGTTAGATGAGCTAAGTGTTTTTGATTATATAGGTGAAATCATGTTTTAATTTTGTAAGAATAAATTCCTGCTAAGCTAGAAAAATTTAGAGAGGATTTAGGGTGAAATATTATGGGGATAAGACACTAGCCATGTGCAGTTTGTTTTAAAAATATTATCCTTTTTCACGATGATGTAAAAAGCATTGATCTAATGGTGTTAGTGTGCAAAATTTCTTATTCCTGTGAGGATTAATATTTTTTTTCCTGTTATTTTTTTTGTAAGAATGAAGACATTGTAGGTGGCTTAATATTATAAACCTTTCCCTTCGAAGGGAGATAACGTAACATCATATTTTCATAGAACAGCGAGCCGAGCAACAAAACCATTTTTTTGTTAACGTTTGCACTCTTGGGACGTGATTTTTTTTTTTTCACAAAATGGCACGGTTTTAAAAAGCCACATACTTGTCATACACAAAAGCGACATGAGAAGCGCTTCCTCGTATATCAAGGGTTTTTGTTTTGGGTGGCTGGTTTTTCCGTATATTTTTCATACAGTATAGTAGTATGCAGAACTACGTCGGCTTGAATAGAAGGATATTATTTGTGGCGATGTTGTTCTAAATAAAAATAGAGACAAAAAATGAAAGGTTTTGTTTTTCAATTGGAGAATACCTATATGTATGTCACCTAACGTTTTATAATGAGAAAATTTTCCTTGATTGATTTAAGTTTAAAATTAATTTTTAAGAATTAAATATACCTATATAACATTGACAGGGTTTATCATTATTTTCAATGGAAATCTCGCGTTATGCTGATTTCCTTCTTCACTTAATTCCTAAAACCTTATTAGATATTTTATAAAAGCATCTTTATGAATGCATAATACCATTTATGCAAATAGCACAGACCCTTCGAGACCGATTTGCATAAAATTCATCTAAGCCTGGTGATATTCCAACTAAATGTATTTATTTTGAAAATACGATGGTCCTTGCTCGATAATTTTCTTTGTTTTCACGGAATATTCGACAGAACGGCAGTTCAATAGAATTCGAGCCTTTATTTGTTCTTATGTTTATTTCGAAATGGAAATTGAAAGGAATCAAATCAATAACAAGACATTTAGGCGTAATTCATGGTTTTGCAATTAGACAGTCAGATGAGCAAAAGTCAAAACTTTATCAAGACCAATTAAGCTAGCTTAAATATCTTATTAGTTAAGTTAACATCTTCGAAATTTATCGTTTGCTTTTCATTTGCCAATTCAATGAATTCTGCGGTTGGTATGTGAAAATTTCAATTTCGTAAACAAGCAACTAATTTCCAATTTCCACCACAATTCGCCATATATATACTCGACTACGTCAGTTGTATTTCAGCATTGTGTTTATGGCATGTTAAATAAATTTGCCTATTTCTTCAATTGACGTTATAAAAGTTATTGTGCATTTATAGATGCAATAATTTTCAAACGTTTTATTGCTTATATTTCAAATGCAGAAAATTATAAATGTTGGTCCAATAAAGTAAGTTATTTCATTTTATTTGTGCAATAAAAAAATTAAATTTGTTTAGAGAAGATATTCAGAAGTTGGAGCACTACAAATTAATTAATACGATAAATATTTAATCGCCACTAAAAAATTTGAACTAGGAAAATTTTGTTGAACAAAAAATTACAGAATCTCAAATATCGGCATTCAAAACACTTACGTGTAATAGGTGCCTACATATTTATTAAAAAACTTGAAAACAATTTAGTGCGAAAATATTGAAGTTAGCGAGAAGCGAAAACAGCTTTTCTTCTAACTTTGAAAACTTTAAAAGCATATTTGCGTTACCAATAGAGACATCTTTAGACACACAGTAGTAAGGTTGATATTAAGCGTTTGAATTTTTATAAAAAGTATAAAAAGTACCTACATATATTTGAAGTGTAAGAAAAATATTATGTATTCATTGCAAAAAGAAAAATGACAGCTGCTTTGTTTTTTACTTTTTTTTGCTCAATTTGTTATAAACATAGAAAAAGCAGTTGCAGCTTCCCCAAAAATGATTTTGCTGTTTTTATTCGAGAAGTAAATTAATTCGGTGGCCAAGCGTGAGGGACGCCAAAAAAAATGGCCCTTTTTACTTTAAATTATTAAAATTGTTCTACTAGTGATGATTTTGTCTCCCAATGGTATCATTTTATACATCCAAACACGATAAAGCGCTTAAAAATGCTTAGATTAGCAGAATGAAATTTATAATGTATCTAATTAACATTGAGGTCTTCCTGTGTGAAATTGGGTTGCCAGCTCAGCAATTTTACATAATAGTAACTCTTATACCTTTTACCGTACCTTTTATTAATATTCGGTTAACTCCATTTAGCTGTCAGTTTGATAGAATGTTATGCATTCAAAACACATATTTGACATGACACTATTATTCTCTATAGTAATAATCTAATTTGTACATCCAGATTTATTTTCTCAAACAGACGAGCTAATAGTTTGATTTAAATATGGTAATTATAGTTAAATTAGAGAATATATAAATCAAAAAGTATTATACATTAGCGGACTATGATGTACGCTCATAGAAATATTCGTAGATACTATGTAGTAGCTAAATAGGTGATTTATTTATTTTTCTGGTAATATTAAAATTCCCTGTTGTAAATCTACCACAATATTAGAATTTATGTCAACTTAATATTGTCCTTCTTTATTTGAAAATGTGGAAAATTTCCAATTTTCCATCCACATCGTTTATCATATAGAAACACCGACTAAAGCTAACAAATATTTAGTTACACACGTTATATTAAACCACGGATGATTTATTGTAGAAAGCTTTTGCTTTAACTGGAATACGGATCATGAAAATAAAGCGTTCCCGACATAAGTCAAAGCGTAACAAAGTCAATTAAAACTTTTTAGTTTAGAAAACTGTTAGACGAAGCAAAATTATTGTGCTTTTATTTTGCCGTTGGTTTATCCGCTTAAAAGCTTCTAGAGTGAACGAAAGAGAAAAAATAACGGGCTCGGCTAGTTCTACAGAAGGAAATGAAGGTTTTCCTTATGTGGGAGAATGAAAAACATACAATATGCGCCAGGTGGAGCTAAAAACCTTTCAAAAGATAGCTAACAAATCTGGTTTTTGACCACATAAAATTCCTTTTTTTCTTTCCTGTTCTATTTTGAGAGAGTTGGAAGTTTTAATTAATAGTTCGGGGAAGTTTGATGTTCCATTTATTGTAAAGTCGAATACTGGTCTGTTTGAATGTTTCAAAATGGGGTTTGTAGCTTGTATTAAGTATTTAAAAAGGAATATAGCTCTGGTTCAAATGAAGCTGATAAAAAATTCTCAACATATTTTAATGTATTATTCTTCCTATCCTGTTTAACATCTCTCTTTCGTTTATTTTCAACTAGAAATTTTCATCATCTGCACCTGTTGCCTATTGAAATGTTATTGAATTGGCAATTTTCCCTTTCGATAAGAAATCATTTCCGAGGAAATTGGAGTAGCTCGAATAAAAAATTGACATAAATTGGTATTCGGCTGGTTTTTGTTTGGTTGCTGTGTTCAATTTCTTTTTGCTTTAGATGCTTTAGAAACAGGAAACAAAATTCCACTCAACTCAATAACGAACAGTTAGGTTGAAAGAACAGACAGAAAAACTTATGAAATAAAAAAAGCATAAATAAAAACGACAAACTTATATGTAAGTTGGGAGTTTTTTTTTTTTTTTTCTTTGATTTGATTCTATTCGACACGATTGTAAAGCCAATATTTACTCAGGGGAAATTCGAGTATGAAATTTTCTTCAAGATGATCTAGTAAGACGGGAAATTTTCGTCGCCTTCTTATGTGACTTACCGTGTAGCTGTATATATATATAATCCATAAAGATTTCTATTTGGTCGCTATAACCTCGAATCGGTACAATATTGTTTTGTAACTTTATTCCAAAATGTACCATTTAGTCTTTTTGAGTGTTGACTGAAACTATTCATTTTGAGTAATGGCGAAATTTTAAAGTTTACTAATAACTTTCCATCTTTTCGCCCATACAGAAATAAATAAATGATTATAAAACATTAATTTCTGACTAAAAACAACAATATAAGAATTACAGTTAGTGTAAAATAATATTAATAGTTTCTATCAATTTGTAAGAAGGGATCTATAAGTTCTCACGATATCTAACTTGACAGAACAAGAGCATGGTTGAATTAAATGTGACATTACATAAGTAATTTAATTCATATTCTCTTGATTCTTATTCTGCACAGTTAGAAACGAACGTTTCAATATACTAGACATAAATACAATGGAACATGGCATATTACCACCACTATTGAATGCAAGGGCAGCCAATTAATCTTTCCTTTTCTCGTATAAATAGAAAGAGAAAGACTATAAGTACATTCCCTAGTTCAAGAAAAATAAAAAAAAAGAGAAAAGAAAAGCAAAACAAACAAAATGCCTTCAAAAAGAATGCTCTTGGTACTGGGACTGGAATTATTTGTAAATACTTTCCTTGAACGAACGACGACTGCAGGAAGAATGAAGGAATCGAATCAACTTCCTCCCTTCTGTCACCCTCACACCGCTTCTAGGGGCACTAGTCGCTCTATACAATCTATGTATATTCTGCTGTACTACGTATTGAACGGACTCTTCTTGTCCAAACAGAATAAAAAAATAAGACGACGGTTGAATGCAATGGCTAAAAATCGTGGAACAATTGCAGCGAAATAACTGCTAGTGTCGGAAATTTCGCTTTAGAGGAAAAAAATCGTTTCCATTTTATGCAATTTATTGAAATAGGAAAGTCGGTGGGTTGGTTTCTTAAGGCTTTTCTGTTTACTATATTTTCTAATACTAATAGAATTGGGTACTTTAAGGATTTTTACTTAGTTTTATTTATTTTCGATGGAAATAAGCATCAAACTGATATGCCAGTTTCGATTTGCGACTGATTTTGCATCATTTCTTTATCTCAATATTTGTTTATTTCGCTTTCAATAGTTATTTTGCATCTTATATTTTTAGAGGATTTGGACAATATTATAATCTGATTAAGGCAATATGCTATCAAGATTTACTGAATTTATACTGTCCCAATTATGCCAGTTGTCAGTTACACGGTTATTTCCGAAAGTGTACAGTTTTTCAACAGTTTCATCAGTTAAATGCTAAGTCATTTCCATAAATTAAATATTAAATTCTGTAGTAGAACAGTGGTGAATAATTTAAAATAATCATTGATATAAACGTAACAATAATCTTTAAAATCCAAAAACTGAAAAGCTTTTAGCAGCAATAACACTCAGAAAATGGCACCTGGTTTTGTCGATGTGCAATTTCCACACTCCTCTTGTGTTTTTTAATTACTGCATCTCTTTTAATCGCAAAGTTTTATCAAAAACTTTTCCAGAATTAGTATATTACCAAAATGTATGTGGGTTAATTTGAAATTATTTTGCGACACCTTTATTCCCGTTTTCTCGTATTTCATTGGATGGCATTTAATTCCTTTTGTGTTTCGAACGACAATCTTTCCTTCTATCTGAAACGAAAATGGCACATCAACGTCAATTTTCAAATTAAATAAAACAGCGCCAGCTTGAAAAATGATAATATTAGTATGTTTTAGAAGGGAAGTGAACACATTTTAAATTCGTTTTGAGTTTGTGCTGAAGCTTTTTTCATATTTAATCTTTCGATGTTAGAGTGATTTTTTTATACAAATGGAAAAATGGAATATTAATGAAGACGCACAAATTGTTTGTTTTCCTTCCTTTATGGCAACGATTGTTTAATACTCAGCTTTAGCATAATAAATTATCAAATCTTTAAGTTGAAAATAATTTATTTTGAATATTTTAGACTTTAAGCGGCTATAAATAATTTACGTAATTAATTTTAGTGTCCCTTCGTGAATCTTTAAGGACTCTTTCCCATTGAAACTCCAAAATTTACGAAATTATTTGCAACCACATAGAACATTTTATAATAAATTAACATTAAATATTTACTTTTCCAAATATTTACAATTAAACCATTAAAGATATTAAAATTCTACTTTGAATTTAATTAAATTTTCTGCAGAAAACCATTCTATCTTTCATTTATCTTTTTAAAAAAGTTTCCTTGCTGTCTTGCTGCTTTCTGTTAAAAAGAAAACCGTCTCATCGCATATTATTTAGAGAGAAAATGGAAAATAAAGAAAAGTATTTTACCTTTACAGAAATAAACAAATCAACTAAAGAAAAAAGCGGGTTTGGTTGGAAACAGCAAAGTAACTTTTTCTGAAGTTTTTTGTGGAAAGTTTCGTTAGTATTGGGCGTATCCAGAAATACGTCTTCTTAAATAATAATGTTTGCAGATAATAAATATTGTGAAACAGGGAATATTTTTTGGATTTTGAAACGACTCTTTTACCAGGTTCTGTATTAAATTATGCTCCGTCGAAAATTACAATGCCTCAATTTTCCTTCCGAGGTAGATAAAATCACTTATACCTTTTAGTAAAAGCGAATTCTATTAGAGCAAGTCAATCGCATCCTTTTATTCAAGGATTAATTAAGCTTTAAGCTATTGAAAGGGTGAAACTGTTAACTTTAATGCTTTACTGTATAGTGATTTTGTGAGTGAAGCGCCGTGCTCCTATAGCATACAGATACGGTGGATGGAATGGAACTCTTATTGAAAATTCTTAACACACAACACGGAATTTTGTTAGGAAAAACATGTCTAGATAAGTGTCGCTTGCGATAAATAGTTTGCAATCTACACTCAACATCCCCTTAAGGAATGGGAAATAATAAGTGTCCATAATTTGTCACAGTCGGCTCTTCTAGACGACGAAACTAAAATGGCATTCGATAGTGGAGCGTGTCGGCAATATATATATATATATATATATATATATATATATATATATATATGTAGTGTGTATATGCTTTTAGAAAAACGATCGATATTAATCCCCTTTGGATAATGTTTAGAATTTACCAAAAAACGAAACTTTTAAAATAAAACTTCAAACCCTATCTTTTAAATTTTTAAATTCGTAAATTTGATAATAAGCGTTTTGCAAAGCATAAAACAATCGAATTTAAATAAGTGTCATTCGAAATATTGCCAAATGTTTCGATTGTTCGACAAAAATGTAGAGCACGGAACATTTTTTAAAAAACCAAACCGAACAGAGATTTTTCTCATCTTGTCAATTTATTTTGGACAAGAACATTCTGCGCTCATTGTCACGATTTGAAACAAATCAAACGAATGAATGTGAAACAAACAAAATATTGCAGTGGATTTTCTATTTTCCTATTATTTATTCTATCCAGGTTTTGATTTATTTTTATTTTTCACTAAAAATAGTTCAAGGCAGCAGCACAACAAACAAATGCACTGATTTCGATTGATTTATCTTTTATTTGTTATTGTTTAGGGGATCAAATCTTAAATCTCCATTAATTTCCAACATTTTAATTGAATTTTCATGTTGCCGCTTACAACATACAATGTAAAAACTATTCACAAATTTATTCAAAATAAAGAAATCATTTTTATATTTCTCAGCATCAAGTCATTTCAGACTCAATCCATTGAGGGGAACATTAAATGAACTTGTGGCAGGTTTATTGTTCCAGGATGATATTTTACGAGGAAATAAAACGTTTTACCTTACAGCCCTTTTAATACTTAAAAAAGTGTAAATGTTGAAGCATATTCATACTATAGAATAATTTGGGGCAAAAATTATGTATTTCAGAATTTTTTTGCTGTTTAATTTGCGACGTTTATGATTGGGTTAACTGTTGTTTTTATTCATCTCAAAAATTTTAACCTCATTTTTTTGCTTTTTGTTTTGGGTTCTTTTTCCTTTTTGGCTTATTTAATTTAGCTTTTATTACTTATTTCCATTTGCCGTAATAAATAAATTCACTTTGATGTCATTTTTAGTGTTCTGTTTATAGTACCAAAAAGGAAGTTAACTTTCTTCTTTCTGAAATTTGTTGTCACTATTAGAATTGGGCAACAAATTAACATGAATCTCATCCAGTCAGTCCAAGTTTTTAACTGTTCTGTTCAAACTTAAGCCGTTTAAGCACTTTAATCAGTACAACTCAAAACAGTCACCGTTTATCCACGGCACAACATTTAAAATGCTTCCTGAAAAACAAAAAATAGCAACCATTTTGTAAATGAAAAAACTTTTTAAGTCTGTTGAAATTGTATTGTTTTTTTGGTCACACTGTGGGTCTGTGTGTCTGTTTTGTAAGTCGTGATTGACTATCTTTTTTTATTTAGCTCGAATGTGCTGGAAGACCAAAATTAATTTTGATGCAGGAAATTCCTATTCAATCTTCTAAATTTCCATAGAATAATGGGGATAGTGGTATGTCAATATAAAATTGGAAGTTATCACTGCAATGGTATTAATTAATATACAGATTCTTTTACTATTTAATTGATTGAGTTTTACATTGGAAAATGAAATGAATTTCCTGTGTCGAATTTCACACAGTGATGAATAAACATTGAAGTAATAAAACTCGTTCGTTTATATTTTTTTCTATTCTACTCTAGATTGTTTGCGAACATTTTTTAATTAAATTATCAACATATTTTTCTATAAACAAAATTATGAACGCAACAAAATCTAAATATTTTCTCTTTTTCCCCTTTTTTAAGAAAAATTAAAGAAAACCCTCCCTTATCGTCTTCACCGGATCCTTGGGCTGTTTTCTCATCTTATTAAATTATATTTTTCCCCTTACACCAAAGATAGCATTACATTTTTTCCTTTTTTTTTTCTCGTTTTTACGATTATGTTTAGAGGTCGTTTCGCTTCAGGTTTTCTTAATGGCTATTTAGCTTTTTAGCTCAAAAACATGGAAATTACTGGAAGCTTAGAATTTAATTTAATTGCATATAAATTATACTAATTATTTCAGATATTTGAATTTTTACTTGATTTTTGCAGAAATTTCGGAAGTAAATTCATTTAATTATTATAAAATAACTATCTCTAGGAAATCATAAAAATCGACGAACTATAAAGAGTCACTTTAATTAACACAGTAATTTTTCTTTTTGTATTTATGCCTTAAGAGAACCAAGGTAATTAGCAGAAGTTTGTAGATGTAAACTTTTAAAAAAATTAACCACAACCATCCAAAATATATCAAATAAAATCTAACTTGATTTATACTTTTATACCGTTTAAGCGAAATAATACAAAACAAGCAAGTAAATAAGTCTTTTCTGCTTCGTGATCTGGCACGTAATCTACTATTCCACTGGAAATGTATTCTTTAGACTGTAGATGTGATTAACCAAGACGAACAACGTAAATTACTTACGAATAGTCTCCATTCATTTCTTTTTCTTTTACTGTATTTTCTTTTTGTTTTTTTTTTGTTTTTTTTACTAATGCGAAAAGATACGTTTCGTACCATTGTCAAAATCGGATCACTTATTTCTTTTTTCCGTTTTCTTCAAGGAACGATAACGATTTGAGGAAGCCGTTGTCTTGAATCATTTTAATGTAAAATGGAAAAGAAAAACGCAAAAAAGGACGAAAACGAAACGAACAAATCGAAAATAATAATTTAAAAGGATAGATTAAAGTGATAGGATAAAGAATAATTCTTCTAGATTAATGTGACAAATTTGACAAATCATTTCATTTGATTTGAGTGAAGTTTTTTTTAAAAAGTTTTAAACGAAACTGAATGATACCGATGCAGATAGAATGTATAAAAATTTAGTATAAGGCAATTGATTTATTACAACGATATTAAATAAAAATTAATTAATTTTTTTTCCGACATGGAAATTCAATAATTAGAATTACTTTTTTCAGATATCTATACAGCTATTTTGCTCTAATTTGAGGGGTGCATGCAATGATAAGAACACTTAATACATGAGCCTGCTTAGATTAGAAGTATAGTTATTAGTAGCCATACATACATAATTAGGAAGTTCCCCTCACCGCAGCTCTATGAGAAACCGCAACATAATTTTGCCGCAAATAATTTTCATTTGCGCTATTTAAAATTTCGAAGTCAAACCCTAACGACGTTTCCATATAAAATTATAGGGTGGATTATGCAAATAAAAAGGGCTCTGAAGGCGCAATTTGGATGTAGAGTAGTAGGGGATGGTATAAGGAGTGGGAGCGTTGAATAAGTGTAAACTTATCACGCAATCCCAAAATTAAACAACATAACAAAAACTTATTTATTTTCCCTCCTCAAAACACTCACACCAACGAAAGCCGGGCCGCCACCTAATTTGTTCTTAATCCAATATTTACTATATGAATAGTAACATAAAATTTTCATTGGTCACGTTTATGTAAAACTAAATAACCTCGGCCGTTGATAATGATGTGCAAATGACGAAAATGTAAACAATTGATTTTATAATTACACCATTCGTAATTAATAATATTATTGTACTATATATAGTATGTATTCAAAATTGAACAATGAGCGTATTTGTAGATCGAAATCCAGTAATAACATGTATGTTCTCTACTGATTCTAGGCGTCTAAAACAATTAATCAAATTCCATTGAATTTGAATGTCTGGCTTTTGAATTGCTCGCTCTCTTTCTCTCTGTTCAGTAGGTTATACGCCTTGAGTAGTACTTTTAATTTGATTTTTTGATTGAGATTTTTTTCATTCCATTTTAATCTGGTAATTTCCAAGTTTTGAGAAAACCATTAACAAAAAATGTCGTATTCTCTATCCAAAATGAACAACAAGATTTTTTCGCTCTTTAAAATTCTCGCTCAATTAAGTTTAGCATATTTTACTTTGCACCTTTGATACTCTTTTCTAACTTCGCTTATTCACCCTACTTTACTTATATTGTCGAAAGCAAAGAAGAGAGTTTCCTTTCGCCTTACATTAAAAATCAACCCCGCTACACTTACGCATTCTAAATGAAGTTCGCCAAATTGTTATTATGTTTCCCTTTAATGGAGGATGGGTGTTTGAAATTGGCGTCATCATTATTATACCTGCAGACATATTAATATTGTATGAATTGTTGGTGATAAATTGAAGTCAGATAATTTGATTTTGATAGAGTGATAAATATATCTTTTCAATACAATTCAACTTTATAATTTATAATAATAGGAATATTCCCGATTTTTCTTTGTTTTTATGAAAATATCTGAGAGGCTAATTAACTGTACAAGTCTATTCATGTTCAAGTATAACAAATATTCTAATGGTTGGAAATTAGGTTGTTTAACGTGATCATTAATTTCCATCGAAAGAAAATGAGCGTTT
Source organism: Platypus cylindrus (assembly GCA_949748235.1). Taxonomy (NCBI): domain Eukaryota; kingdom Metazoa; phylum Arthropoda; class Insecta; order Coleoptera; family Curculionidae; genus Platypus; species Platypus cylindrus. Next base: position 4,191,298 of record OX456491.1, on the reverse strand, counting down.
TATTGTTAGTGAGGAAAAGGAAAAAAAAAAATGAAAAAATAGTCTGGCATGCAATTTTCTCTCTACAATACGTTGCTTCTTATAACTCGTTAGGAGGAGACGTGTGTACTTTTGAGAATAATCTGAAAATGATAAATGTTAGTGGTGTTATTTTTCAAAATAAATTACGGCTTGATAATAAATGGAACGCTTTTCATTGTTGTTGTTGAAAATTTTGATGCGGTTGAAGGCATATATGCATATTTTAGGGATTTAGAAAAGGTGAATGCATTAGATTTTCTATTGTTCAGCAAGTTCATATATGAATCTTATTTCCGTTAGATGTAAATCTATTTCAAAAATGGTATAGTACATATAGGTGCATCTACTTCTTTGTATGAATATTTGCTCAATAAATTCATATCAAATGTAAATTATGTAACCCAGCAGGTTTGGAAATTAATTCGAAAACTACTGCTTTCAATATAAATATTTAAAAAAAAAATCGAACACGAAAGACACCACTAACTACTTGAATATTTATATCAATATACTATAGGCAAATTACTGCTTATTTTCATGCAATAAACTTTCGCCCGCCAATGTATTTTGAGAACCAACCAATCTATGTATACTCACCCATATTACCTACCTCTGCCTACCAATATACCTACCTCCATGTAATATTTGAGTTTGATAGCTTTCGTTTTCATGTCGACCAAAATGTTCCTATTTTATGAACAGCATAAATTTTCGATGAGATTTATGGATACGTTTTGATCGACCGATATTATAATCGAAACCATGATGGAAGAGAAATACAAGAAGTACTTTTATTTTACTGTTACCATATTTCATGAGCCCAGTTTTATTATGACAAAGAATAGAACGGAAAATATTGGAATGGGAAAAATGTAAGGCGGCGGAGGGGTCGAGTAGGAAATGATATATTAAAAAATTGAAGATTAAAGAGAAAAATGAAAGTATATATTATTTATTTATATATGTATAAAAGTTTTATGCTTAGAATTGCTTAGGTTTGAAGAAAATGGTGCCATATTTCATAGTTTAGCTACATAAAATTACGTATTCTATGACAGATATTTTCCAGGATAACTATTACAGTTGACATTAAATATACTAAGAATAAAAAAAATGTTTCATGTTATGACCTATTTCGTTTTATATTTACTAAATAACTGATTATAGCTTAAAATTATAAATTGATTTCATCAATAACATAATTTATAATTGACCACATCAAAAGGAATACCTACGTTAAGAAAAACGTGATTCTACTTCTCTTTATGGGAGGTATCAGCCTGGGAAAACTTTGCCGATATTCGAATAATATATATAAACGTTCCTACATACATATATTATTTCTATTAAATTTAACATTTTTCTATATGCATCTAGGGAGTTCGAATGTTCCCTCTTGTATTGTTCAACGTCAAATTTAAGTTAAGAAGAATAATTTGATAGCTACTTTTGTGTTCATAGAAAAAAAAAGGAGGACTGAAAAGTTTATGAAATAAAAGTCAATCATCATTCTAAAAACAACATCCCGGATCATAAATCTAATATATCCATTGTTGAAAGAATAAATTAAGACATTACGACGCTAAAATAACATTTTCCAAATCCACCAAGATTAAAACTGGTTGGTTGTATTGTCATAAATATCAATGCAGATATTTCGAAAAGTTTTTCCTTTGCCTTTATAGCCGTTTCGGAAAAAAGAACAAGCAAGAAAAGTCTTTTCTTCTGATTAAGTTAATGTTCGTTAGGGTGAACGGAATACATATAAAGTAATAAGAAAAAGTAAAAGGTAAACAGAGTTTACTGCTACTCTATATACTGGATAAGTACGTCAGTAAGTAAGTAGGTACATAAAAAGTTGCTTAAGACAAACAAGAAAAATATGACAGCGACAAGACAAAAAGAATGGTAATGGCAATTATGCGTTTCCATTTGGTAAAAGAACCAGAAGAAACAGATCCTTTGTGTTTGTTTTTCATTGTCTTGTTCCATTTTTTTGTGTGATTGTTTGCTGTATTGTTTTTCTAACGGAATGTTTTTTTTTCTTTTGAAGATAAACCACTGTCGAAAAATTCATATAATTTTCTATTATTTCTTGAAAAACTACATTAATTTTGCAAATCTAATACACATTATGCGTACATTAAAAGAAGATTAAGTACGATGATATATTATAGTATATGATAGTATACGTATATTATATAAAGCACTTTGCCGCTTTTTTGTACAGGATCTAGATGTATAAGGAGCAACTCCGGAATTTAGGAAATGTCCTCAAATTTATGGCTTTCAGTGCGTAAAAAATATCAGGAAAATTTATGTAGCATCTTGCCTGTCTTCAGAGAGAGATGTTCTCATGGGGAAAATAATTTTATTTTACTACAAAAAATATATGTACGAATTTTCTCAATCGAAAATAATGTAAATTAGTAATTTTTTAATGAAAATTTATGAATATCATGAGTCTTTGCTCAGTATTGTTTTCAAGCATTAATTATTGAAAGACTAATAGAACGTTTGATTTTTCTGCTTAATAAAATTGATTTAAAAAGTAGAGCACATCTAGCAAAAAGATATATACCGTCTGTCTTCTAATTTTTCCAAACACATAATATTCATAAACATTTTCTTCATAAAACATCTTCCATATTTACCACCATACAACCTAAAATATTATATTCAAAACCTTTGGAACAACCTAAAAGCTAAACGTTGTTTTCTTCGTGCTTCAGAAAATATCTTCTCGCTCAACGTCGTTTAAAGCAAAGCTGATTTTCCCTACTTTTCCTTATGGATTAAAAAAATGATATACGCTTTTCAAGCAGTATTATTTGATCCTTTAATCCATAGCAACCTACCCGAAAAAAAAAAAATAGAAAAGACGAGACGTAGTGAATGTGGAGGATACGGGCCTCCGGATTTAGATTTTGGATAAATTTTTAGGGGATAATCTACGGATGGGGAAAGACTCTTTGTAAAGTTCGGATTTTAGGTTAAATTGAAGTCTTCGTTTTTTCTTTTTTTTTTGCTTTGTATTATTAATTTAACTCTAACGAAATGATTAAATTGGATATCAAAGAAAATCTAACTGGTATAGCAGGCGAAGTTTAGTAGGGTTTAACAATTTGTTCAAATTGTTGTAATTGCATCCGCAATTAAAAATTATCGCTCAAATTGATTTATAACAAAAACTATTCGTTTGCATATTTCATGTTCCAGCAAAACATGCAACAGAAAACAACATCAACAACAAAAAAATAAAAAACAAAAAGTTGTATTTAACATGACAATTCATTTTGTTTGTTTGCCTGTTTCAGTGGAGGCCATTTCGAATTAAATTATAGCACTCCGAGTCTGTGGGTTTCATGAAATCATTTTTTCCGCCGACATTCATCCATCCATCAATTTCAACTCGTATGTGTACCACCACGTTAATTTGGCCAACGGTGATTTATTAATTACTAACGAAATAAAAAAAAAAAAAAAGAGGAAAATATGATTTCAGTCTGTCATGTTTATATCTACGAGAAGAATAAGCAGACGAATTACGACGATTATATAGAGGCGAATATGTTCGAATTGTGTTGAATTTCCACATGATACTGGATTAATGAATGCTGGTTCTTAGGCAAATATATAGAAATCAAACACCCAGTGATTTATTTCAATTAACTTTCAATTTCCTGAATATTTTCCAAGCATCTGTATCTATTCTATACACTTTGCTTCAGTTACACTTAGTTTACCGTGAATACATTACATAGGGCAAAGTGTATAGAACTTGATATTTGAGTTGGTTGATTGTGGCTGTCACATACACCTAGCACCCGCCGGCGTTAATTAGCAAATGATGGATTTTATCTATGCGAATTAACAATTTTCACTAGCAATTCGATCTTCAATTTTACTATCATCACTGATGCTAAAAATGTCGTAACTTTTTAGTTTTTATTTACTGCCATAGAGGATCAAAAGAAAAAATCAAACAGTGAAAAAATTTTTTACAAAGGCACATTAATCTTTCTGCTTTTTCCTTCTTAAAATTATAGCGACTGAGTAATTGAACATTCTTGAATAAATGCCAAATTATTTACTTCATAAACTTCTAATACTTTTCAACTTCTTTTCCAATATCGGAAACTTTCCTGTAAAAATTAATAAATAATTAAACATTCGTTCCTTAGCGATGGTATTTAATAAAGTTTTTCCAATTTATATACTTATAATAAATTAATAATCCGGCATTTTATTGAATGGAATAAATCGATTATATTAGTAAATAATAATTAATATGTAGAGTCCAGATCTGTTGTGCAAATTAATGAGTTTTACCACTGGAAATGTTTGTTTGTTTAATTACCTTCGGATAAATTCATTGAGGCCACTCCCGTCAAATCTAATTGAACAACAGATAACCGAATACTGAAGCTTTAATATTCTTCTAATTGATCATCACAATCAGTAGATGTAGTAGGTGGATTTGCATTCATTAGCATTTATAGAGTATTATTAGAAAGTTTAGAAAGTAAAATATATACTTGAGGACACTAACTTACGATTTATTTATAACTGATTTAAAAAAGAATAAAGAACTATCTGTTCTTCATCTTTTGTAATAAGGGAAATTAACAATTTTCGATAAATTATAGCAATACAACCACACATATTATTTTAAAGCCAATAAATCCAAAGTACACACAGTATGTTGTGAAGCACATTAAAGCAATATACAACAACAAAGCGCATTTACTCTACTTTCAACTATTTGTTACATTCTGACAGAGCAATAAAGCGATTAATCTCAATGTATCTTACGTAGAGAGTTGGTTATATCATTAATTAAACCCTCCAGCGAGATAGAGAACTGCCTAGACGCAAATTGCCTGAAGACGATATGAATGAAAAGATACGAAAATCCTTTTGACGTTTAAATTTGTAACTTTCAAGGATTTTTAATTAATCGAATGAAGCGATTTGGTTGGTCGGGGAGAGATTCTCTATTTAAATTTAGACTTTCGGCTGGAAATAGACACCATTTAACTAGATCTACTCGTATATATAGAAAATTAAATATCAACGCGTTCATTTAAATTTTTAAATAAATGCAGTGCCATTTGTCTCTGTCTAATAATGAAAATATTTAGAAAAATTCCTTACTTTCCTGACAAACTAAAATTAATCAAAGTTAAAGATGAAAGAAAAAAGGGAGTAAAGTATCAGCAGCAGAAAAGTAATTCTTTTTCTTCCTCATTTCAATGGTTGCTTAAATTTTTTGAAGACCTTTTTGCTAAACACATACCTAACCAGCCAAGCAATTCTGCTATCTAAACTACTATTTAATTTTCATTTAATTGCCACGAAAATTAGTTTAACCGAAGGTAATTTTCATCGCAGTGATTGCGTCTTTTGTTATGCATTCGAATATGATTGAGTCAGTACATATATAAGGCAAAATTGAGGAGGTAACAGGGTTTATTGGCTTTTACAGTTCCGCTGAGCGTAAAATAATAAGGGAAATACTGCTGGAAAAGATTGATAAAGGGTATTTGTTTGATGGACAACCACTCTTTCAATCTTTCTTTTTCTAGTGGATGGATATTGATTGGATATTTTTAGTTTCTTTGAACAAAAGCAAAGTTTTTTCGTTTTCAATTAATTCTGGCTTATCTTACAAAGGAGTAAATGAACTGAAGACAATGTTTTGCAATATAAAAATTGTCCAATGAAAATAAAATTCTCGACAGTCGGACTTATGTTTGGCGTGCTGTCCAAATAAAATTGACCCTTTAGAATCTTTGTCACGTTCTTGTTGTGGTCCGGTATCGGCTGTTACCTCAAAAGAAGGAGTTTAATTTGTCGCAAAACCAATTCGGTGAAATTGATTTATTATTTGAGGGTCCAACAACAAAAATAGGATTTTCTTTTAGCCAGGTTCGTTTTTTGCAATAAAAGCTTTTCTCCTAGTTGGATTTACGAAACTAAAATAAAATTAGTTAAAATTTAAATTATTTTATAAAATATTCAAACTCGAATAAAACGTGTAGGATCACGAAAAAATAAGAACGAAAATCTTCTGAACTGAAATAATTCAATAGCATTACGAAAACTATTTTCACGAAATGGAACTTCACAAATAACACCATGATAATGCTCATTGGAACAGCCTGAAATGACATAAAAACCGTCCCCTAACACCTAATGGTTCTAATAAACTCGCTCACGGATTCTATTAAAAGAAAATCCCCGTCTATTTTCTTTTTATTCTTGTTTTTTTTTTCACCAGAAAAATTTACCTCCATTTTCCTTTTCTGGTAAATTAACATGTTGTAATGCCCCATTTTCTTTTTGTTTTTAGCTTTTACCATTGTTTATCGATTGTTAAAATCCATTCTTAAAATAAAAATGATCCGTAAAATATTCTATTTATAATTTTCTATTTTAATTAAAGCACATAACTTATAAATTATGTATGTATGTGCTTCTACATCTGTAACGAAATATAGGGGGAGGTGCTCAGTCAGATCATTTGGAAATGCATTTAAAAATAGAACCTGAAGTTTATGTAAAAATGGTGATGTTGAACAATGGAATATACGCTGAGTTTATTTGATGGAAATGGTAAAGGAAAATGGAGTAAAAATTGTAGAAAATTTTGTCGAAAATGAAAATCAATCATTTTGTCTTTCTATACGCACTATTCTAATTGATAATTTCTGTGTAATCTGAGAATCAAAAATTAGCATATTCTAGGAGCGATTTTCAAAATTTGTTTTCACAAAACTGTAACTGAATTAAGTTTCCAACGAAAAACTAAAATTGATCGCATTATTAACAGTATGAATCAATACTTTTCTAATACAGAAAACAACTCGAAAAAAATCCAAATAAAATACTACATTCCCACCTTGCTGTTGAAAACTTCTCAGATTATCACACATATTTTTGTTTGCTTGTGAGTGTATGTGTGTCTGAGTGTGTGGGTGTGTGTGTGTGCTTTTTTTTATAAATTATTCAGTCACTCCAGTTAAAGTTTGGATGTTTTGTTCATTTTCCATCAAACTTTCCAGTAAATACAAATTTATCAATGTTCCAGATGCGGTTGGTTCCATTTTCCGAAATTCTCTTCCGAAACATTTCTCTACTGTATTATGAAACGTTCAAAACGTTAAACTGTTCAGGAATAGTTAGTTTACTGTTTGATTTCAATTTTGATCGAAGACATTTCTTCTTTAAGTTTACTAATTGACAAGATTTAGTGAACTGAAAAGTTTTATAAGTTTGTTCTGCTATCAAAATGTCATAGAGTTGGGGAATTACATTGCTTTCCGATTTAATCCTCTAATGAAAAAGTATATTTCAAATTAAAAATGGTTTAGACACTGTATTGTTGATTAATAATTAATTTGCAAGACAAATGGCAAATTGCCATTATAATGGCAATTATTAATTTAAGCAAATGCAGACAAAATCCTTTCTCTTTTCTTAGTTAGAGGAACTAAAGGCTTGCTGACGTATACTCAGCCAGTGCCGGTTTGTACTCTGTTCACTAGCGTTTTATCGATAGTAACGAAACATTTTTGAAACTGCATTAACAAACAGAACAATATTTGGCATTCTACAATATATCACAATTATCTTAAATTCCAAATTTTCCGACAGTATAATTTTTCAATCCTAAATACCCACCCAGCTTTAGATTTATTCTATAATAAATAGATAAAATAATGGTTGCCTGAGAATAAGACCGTAATATTATTTCTGTTATACCCTTATAAATCGTAATTTGACAAGGCGAAGCTTTTGCCGTGGAAACTTTCTCCAAATTTTCTCTAGCACATATTTTTCTTGAAAAAGGATTAAAACGTTTTAGTCCCTCTCGGCTAGGCTGGGAAATGGATTATTTACGAGAGAGAGAGTGTTATGAATTTATCATAATAAGGAATTATGAAAATTAGGATAACGTTAGATAAGATGCCTTAAGAAATAGGAAAAATGATGATTATTTATTGGTAGTTTTTGGTGGATTTATAAGGGTAATATATCATGCGGTATGATGAATTAGGATACTGAGAATAGTCATAAAATTGCTTATTTCAGCTTAGAAAACATAAACTTAATGATGTCAATTATTGATTTTTTTACATGAAAATTGACGAAGTATTTCTACTTTATAAAATCGGTATGGAAAAATCAAAGGAGCGTACAAAAAGTTCAAATCTCCTACTAGCGAATCTCTGAAAATTTATCAATTTCACAAAAAAATATCAGGGAAAATGAAAAGGAAAAACCACTCACGCAATATGAATTTCAAATATATTGTTTTACTTTTCGTTTCGTTGGCCGTTAAATCCGAATTTTATGTTGCGTCGATATCGATACGAATAAATTGGCCTTTTGAGTCGTTACCATTGATATGAAAAAAGAAAAGAAAAATCGCTATGCTTGTTTATTATTTCTGTTTTATTTTACGCCATTTTAGAGAGAACCATCTATGATCCGATTAATTCGATTTTGACAACAGCATTTCTGAATTTTATGAGGAAATAATTGAGTCACGTTTCCTGTACTTGCCATAATTAGAATTTTAATTAAGTGACAATGCCAATGAATATTTTAATAAATAGAAGCAAATCGTGGAAATGTCACGATAATTACTTATTTCCATATTTATTTTTAGACATAATAAACACAAAAAAAGTCAAATTTTATAACTGCGTCGTCCTTTAATTTTGAATGTGGGATGGCTGGCTTTACGATTAAAAATAATCAGAGAAATCTTTTAAAAAAGTTTTTTCAGGCACAGCTGCTGAAAATAAAATTGTCATTTGTAAGTGTAAGACCTCCGCATCTCCCTTCCCTCCTGTTCCTACATTCTCCTCTTTTTACATATCTATTTCACCGTTCTTCGAATGGAGATTATTGCTTCTGAATATGCAAATAATCAAATGAATTGACGTTTCCGATTCCGAATCTCTAATAAATCGTCGACAGGGAAATACCAAAAAAAAAAGGCGTAATTGAAAATTGATTTAAAAATTGTCGCTGAAATTCCATGATGATTGATTGTTTCAGCAGAAAGTTAGATTTCTAATTTCGACTAATTAATGTGATTAATATATGAATTATTTAAATGAATAAAATCTAGGCAAAATTATTATTAGTTTAAAGAGCCTCGCCTAAAAAGCTTTATACTTATTTAATTAGTCTGAATATTTTAAAAGCTTTTTTAATACATTATTCAGCAATATTACTCTAGGCGGCAATGTTCTTTTGCCTGAAAATTTACATTTTTTTGTTCCCCAGAATCTCTATTTCCCACTCACGCACAATACACTCATAGTTTTTTATGTTTCACCCAATTGGGAATGTACGGTATACAACGATTCGTTTTACTGTACAAACAAGAATTTTACCATTTCCTAATTTATGATTATTTTACTCATAGCACACCCTCAAGACCCTTAGTGTGCCTTCCCCGGTTTCCACCCTTGATTCCTTATTTTCTTTTGTTTTATTTTATGTTTCTCTTTTGATATATAAATATATGAAATGTAACCGACTTCAATGTGGCTCTTGAGAAAACTTATTTTTTCTTTTTATTTAAGTCATTTTTTGGCGTTGAATAAGATGCTATCTAGTTCAAGGAAAATCTTTTCGTTTTCCCATTACAATTGAACATTGTATTGCTTGTCAAACAACATTCTGAAAACGTATAATTGAAAATAAGATTTTTATCGAATCACATTTTAGAAAATTGCGTTAAAGTTGCACAAATGGGAATTAAAAGCATTTCCTGTATGAATAAATCATTTGTACAGACAGAGCTCATTATTCCATTTGATGCTTTAGGCTGTTTAGTTAATTAGAACGTTCTATTTGCTTACCTACGTAATTAAATGTTGACTCGATACAAATAAGAAGTTTACTTTGATGTAGTGGTAATTAGCAGATGTATATGAAACAACATTATTTTTAGTACTTTTCGTGTTTTTTTTCTTAACATATTTTGCATTAATACAACCCCCTAATTTTGGCTTTTCCATTGTAGCTTATGCGATATTTACATTGTAAATTTTCGATTCTGATTTCGGCAATACAACTTCGCCTATAATAAAAAAATTTAGGCCTTGTCAAAGGTTTTTCTCTACCCTACGAAAGTAGCACGTAATAATGGAAAAATACGAGAACAAGGAGTGTTGAATATTCATGCAGCAGAGTAACCGGACACAATACATCCATGACAACTTTATTAAAAATGAAGCTCAAAAGAACAAAAAATCCAGAATGAATCAAAACAAAAGGCAACCGACTCTTTTTTGTGTTTTACCCTCTGCACAGTTCGTATTTTTTCGTATGCAAATTAAAAGGAAGAAATTCCTCCAATCTAATTGAGATTCGTTACATGCCTCAAACCACCACCAACACCACCATCACCAGTGCTTTTGTTTTTCCAAAAATAATATTTTATTTTCCGAGTAAAGTGAAACGCAATTTTTTTGTAGTACATTTTTTTTCGCTAAAAGTGTTACTACTATTTGAAACGATGTAAAAGCAAAAATAATTGATCATACATATTGTCATATTCAGGTTGGAATTGTTTGCCTAAAATTTGAATCGATTAATTCAGATTTATTCTTGTTGACATGTTTATCTTTTTGTCTAATTGTTTATGAAAATAAAGAGATGAAACTAATTATGTCGTTGCTTTTTTCCTGCATGATAAAATTAATTGTAATCCGTCGGTGTCAACAAAGTAAAACAATAAATTAAATTTTGTTTTGTATTTAAAAATCGAAAACATTTCAAATTTATTTACAAGTTCCAACCAGTAAACACAATTCTCTTCTTTATTTCCACCCCTTTAATTGGGCTTTTCGATTAACTTTTTTTTTTAGCTGCAACTGCTGCCACCAAAGCAGCACCTCTTCCACTACCATCCTCTGATAGTACTGACTCGAATTTAAATCCCGGTTTGATTAATTCATACATTTTCTTAGTCATTAGCGCCCTAAAATGATGATATTTTTATATCATAAATAGATAGATTTTTTTATATCCCATTTAACCCATGACTGTATGTTAGATTTCCTAATTAGAAATCAGTACTTAACCTAAAGTGTGGATGAAACTTATAGACTGAACCATCAACTCCAATACAAATATTCTTTTCGCCCATTTTATGTATCAGCACGCACATAGAGGCTGCTATTAGATGAGCGGATCTTCTTGAAATGCATTCGCAAATATAGCGAAGATTTATACAATCCTGCTCAGTTGCGTGTCCCAAACCTGCAATTGTTTAAATTCGAAAATGTTCATTCACTAGATAATTTTGCCGCTACTTCCACTTACCCAGATCACCAAGAATTTTTCTCATATTAGTAAAGTCATTAACTTTATCTGATTCAATGTCGCTTATATATGCAGTGGTAAATTTATACCTAAAATTATGCTACTACTGCCAATTTCATTAAATCAATAAAATGTCGAACTTACTGTTGACCAAGAGCTTCAGACGATTGACCGCCGAACATTAATCCCATTTCCGTAAATTTCATCGCATAACATCGCACCATTTCCCCCAAATACATACCCGAAATCATTTTCTCATGAAGTTGTCTTCCTGGATTTATAGTAGCGGCGTCTATGTCGCGATCAATTTGAGTGCGAATAAAATCTAAAGAGCCATCATCACCGAAAGCACCCATTTCTAAATTGATAAGCACTTTGCCAGAACCCATGTCTTCTTCATCGAAGTACTCCGCGTTTTTCTGTTCTTCGACATAACAACCATTGTTACCCGTACCAACAATTAAACCAATTCGTGTGTTTGGATATTTCCAGGCGCATGCAATCAAGGTACCAGTGGTATCATTAAGTACAGCACAAACATCAATTGTTACGTCACCACGTCGTTCAATTGCATCTCTAAGCAATTGTACGGCATCTTCTCCTATAATATCTTCACATTTAAATCCTTTTGTCCAACGTTCTATAATCCCTTTGCATAGACCTTTTTGTACTAATGGAAAACTGAATGTAAAACCCAACGGAAGGACTTCATCTTGGATTCCACGTTCCTTAATAAAATCCGCCAAACAAGCGGCAATATGATCAAATAGGTCAACACCCCTTCCTGTCATTATCTCTTGTGAAATAGCGTAAATCTTTGAGTCTTGATCATATTTACCGGCATCTAATTCAATTAGCAGTACTCGAAAGTTTGTACCTCCAAGATCCAATGCGAGAAATTTTCCTTTCTCGGTACCATCTGGCAGATCTTGAACATAAGTGGGGAAACATTTAACAGCACAGGCATCATGAGTGTCTTTTCTTAATCCACGTTGAATGTTATCGAGAAATATGTCCATCTCTTTTCGCAACATGTCATTGGTCATCCAGGTTTCACGCATGCCATCCTTTATTTCTGGTGTTACTTTTGGATGTATCCAACTATCTGGATTTCCACTAACGGGCCCATTGCATATACTCTTACAGGCCATTTATATTTGATTATTTTTTGTTTATTTCTTAATACAAGGAATTTCGATTATTTGACAAGTTTAGATTAAAAGTCAATGTTACCATGGTAGTGGTTCAAAGAAAATTTTTTTAAAAAAATGTATGCAAGTTAAAATAGATGAGGGCAGTCGTAAAAAAAAATACTATAAAAACGACTCGAAGACCATAATCTCATTTACCAAACTCATATCCGTCTATTCAAAAAGATATTAAAGTTTCTATCTGCCATCTTAAATATAATAAAGATGTGGCCCCTTTAAAGAAATCTGAAGTTTGCTGAACCCATTTTTAGCAGTAATTTTAGTTACAGTTGATTTTTATAGGTCGATTGAATTATTTTTCGCTTAGAAACTCGATTCTTCTCCTTACAAACTACTCGTATATAGTTACGCCTGAAAAAATCTAAACCAAAAATGGATTATTTCGTCGCAAAACTTTCTACTTTCAGTTCCATCTAAAACTCTTAAACTGAATTAAAGCTAAACTTCCGAAGACAATTTACGATAAGACTATACAAGGTACCAACATTGAATTTCTTACAAAACTTAGAAAAGGATTTGCTAAGTTCTCTCAAAGCAGAGTGTTATGTATACGGATGGGTTTTATCAATGAATGAATGAATGAACGCTTGCTAGCTTTCTTTGTTGGCTGGTTGGTTAGCTATCTGGATTTTCATTGTTTTGACAAGCATAATATTATTATAATCCATGGTGTTTTTGATGATGCTGTGTAGCATTGTTAAAGTACCTAGTTTGAGATTAAGCATTTTGAGAAAGCTATAGGTATCCAAATAATATGTAAATATAATTGGCTACATATTCTGCGAATTTTGCAATTTTGTTAAAAATCTCCAACCCGTTTTGCCTTTTTCTTTTTTTCATTATTTTTCTATTTACAAAGAAATTCAGATTAACCTAATTTCAACGAAACCCAATTTCTTTTATTGTCAAAGTTATATTTGCGATTTCGATTCGTTTCAATTTCTAATATGTTTCCTTTTTTCCATTTTTCATCACACTGTTATATTCAACATCACGAATATTTTTTTTTCTTTTTGCAAGTTTTCGATTGGTTGCCTAATTTGAGCTCGACGAATTTCCAAAAAAAAAAAAAAAAAGCTTCGCATTTTCGCACCCTTTATCAAATCGATTGAGAGAATCTGTAAACAACATTCATTCTCCCCGTTGAGAGTTTGTTATTTAAGGTCGAATGAGAAGAGATTTAATTTGCTGTAGGTTTTTTTTTATTATGATGTTGAAGAAAAATTGAAAATATCTGGAGAAAATTGGAATTATAAGTGTTTTGAAAGGAATGCTATCTGTAATGTGTGGAAGGGTGTAAGATCGGCTTTTGTATCTTTCCTTGCTTGTCTAGACATTCGATTTCGTAATCGGTCATGTCATAAGCTGACGATGCTGTAATATCAGTTTTGCGATTCGACTGCATTATAATTGAATATAGTACCAAGTACTTTCTTTTTTTAAGTCAACATTTGAGTGCTAGTGAAAAAATCATTATTGGATTTACACTACCTTTCATTTTAGTGACTGTTCAATTATTTATTACCGATAATATAATCTATTAATTAAATGCATATTCGTATTGAAATTACTCATAATTAAAAATTCCCTATGTTAATTATTTTATATTAAAATAATTGAATAGGTATTGAATATGGCAATGAAATATGATATAGAATTAATAAAATGTTTTCAGTGTTCATTTTCAATATACAATTAACATTAATCATATGGAAATTTATATAAATAAAATTCGCAATTTTGACGAAGGTAATTATAAACAACTGTTAATAATTAATAGCATTAACGCGCAATATTTTCCGTACGAAATTATTTACAATGGGTAAATTATTTATTTTTTGGAAAATAGCCTGCCGGCAAATTATTGCAAATTGCATATTTCATTAAATTGAGTTCAGTAATTATTACATCGATGGTGATTTGTAAAGATAACAAAATCCATTAGAAACATTTATTTAATAAATTAATTTACATATTTAGGTAGAATTGGCCTGTAACGTAATTAAAAATGAACCATTTTTATGTTGTTTCGAATTTGATTTTATTAATTAATTTTTTATTGATTTTTTGATTATATCAACTACGTATTTAATGTATATACATCTAATATTTTCTACGTATTATTAATAATTTATCTAATATTTTTTCTACGGAAACCAAAACTCACAAATCGCTTAATTCTCTATTTTCTCAGTGACGAAAATATACATATTCCAACTTAATTTTCATTGCGCCGGAATAAAAATTATGCAATCTCATTTTTCAAATTAATTTTCTTGTTCTTCACTAATGGAAATTTTAAGATCGGAGCAAATTTCCCATTTAAAAATGGAAGTAGTTTTAATTTCATTTTGATGCAAGGTGGAGAAGAACAAAAATTAAAAAATATTCAAATTTTCTTGTCTGAATCTTTTTGTAATTTTTTTTTTTTTTTGCTTTTTTTAGTTACTTCCTTATTCGTTTTATGTTTATTTTAATGGTTACAAAACGTCTTCTTTAATGCAACATAAGCTCCAGTAGCACAAGCGAGAAAAAACTGATCTATAATTTAGTTGATGCATTAAAACGCTTCTGGCAATATGTACACACATACACAAGTAAGATTAAACCGTAACCACCAAAAGCAACAGCAACAGCAGCATTGACGAGTATGAAAGGCACACCGTCATCAAACTTGCATTAGACGTAAGTTGTCAGCATTTCCGTCACGTTTTTGATGAATAGCTTCTATTGGATTATACCTAATAGAGGCTGTTCTAAGTCTAAATGTGCTTGTAGCCATTTTGTTTTGACTTACAACCGAAATATTTCATTTGGCAATTGGCCAAATGTTTACGCTGTGGCTAGTAGTAGAATTTTTGCAGAATCATAAATTTATTTCTATAATAGTATATAATATCAAATATATATCATTTTTTAAATAGAGCAACTTTTCTTTCTTTTTTTGTTAAAATTTTCCGTCTGAATTCTCCAACTATCTTCTTTCTAATTTATTCTTGAAAATTGATCATTCATTCCTCTATGAAATTTTCTAGACTCAGATACATCCTTTACATATATTCATTTTATTCAAACCAAACAGCACTTGTACATATAGAAGAACAACTTAGTCAAAATTTGCAAGTTGAAACGATGCGCAATATGCCTCCAACTAATTATCTAATATTCTAATGTATGATTCTTGAAATCCCATGTTTTTAGAGGTCCCAAAAAGCTGGAATTCTCTGTCTCCTTTACTCTCGTTAGTAACATCTGCGTTTTGGGGTAAAAATTTTCAGCAAATATTTAATAATTTTACCGTGGGTGCATGTATTTTTTCGTGGTAAAAAGCTTTGTAGTGTTTTATTATTAGCTACAGTTTTTAGAGATTAAATTCCATGAAATCTACAAAAATCAAAAAAAAATTAAAAGCTGGAAGTTGTTAATAATATTTTACTGGCATTCGAGCAAGTAAATTCAATAAATGCTCGAAAAAAAAAAAAAGAAAATTGTTTTATACGTCTGTATATCCAAAGAGATACTATACATAAATATTTAATCTACTCCATTTGCAATAAAAGTCAAACACAATCTCAGAACATGATCCTTCACACATACATACCTCGTACATTCATATAAAACAAAAAGCATTTATCTCCGATATTTTATGCAAAATTATCATTCTCAAATAGAACATGGAACATTTTCTCAAACAGAACACTTCCCCAAGCATCTTTTAGTATTCAGAAAATGATAGAGGGGAAATATGCTCATGATGCCCTGCTCCATGTACTATCTCTTCGGTATTCGTTCCCTTATTATCTTCAAGAAACATTTTTATCGGTATTAAAACCTAGTTGCTTGGAAATATGTTTCATTCTGTTGATAGGATATAACTGGATGTTATCTAATTGAATAGGTATCTACAAGGAGAATTTTCGATAAAAAAAGATGCATTTCATTCTGTGGATGTGTTGTTATTTTGTTTGTTTCAAACATAAGTTAAAAGCAACGAGCTGATTAAATGACATTTTCAAACATGTGCTTATATGATTAAATATTGAAATAAAAGTCGGATCGGATCAGGCATCTAAAATTTTATTCATTAAAATGTAAAGCAAACAATTTTATCAGGCTTATTAAATCTAATTTGATTTGAAGCTTATATATTTACGGATACACAATATAGGATTTTATAATAGAAAGAAAGATAGGATTTATGTATAAGTACATCATTTATTGATAAGAGATGACTATTAGCTAACAAGGTTATAGTAGAATAACCTATTTCCGCTATACTATTTTTAAAATTGGTGTACCATGGAATCGACATATTGATTTCAAAGAAAGTTGCTAGTAACGTGAAAATCACACATAATCTTTACACAGTAAATATCCAGATATACGAGTAGAATGTTTTTTCCATATAGCTACCTGCATATGCAGATTATATTAAAATGAATAAACTCTACTATATTTCCATAGCTAGTTTTGTGTGTACAGATTAGTATTCTGCATCATTAGAGTTCCCATTCAATGGAAATAATAGCTAATAATAGGACTAGCATACATAATGAATGAAACATAAAATTTTCATTATAATTCTAACTTTTGAGGTAGAACAATTATTGCATGCACGACTATATTGAATATAATGGTAAACTTTTATATGATTGGAATAATCAGCAAATTGTCAATGCGATAATGAGCATTTATTAAATATCGAGTTAATTAAATGAAAGTAGATTTAATATAATGTTATATAAGATTTTTCCAAAGAATTTTATGACTTATTCGTTATTTAGAAAGATGTTCTACCGCGATGCTGTGACATTGATAATATTCAAGTTATTCTGAAGTCAAATTTCACCTACATTTCACTTTGCCACAACAACTCAGTTATTATTATTATATTTGTACATACTATCTTATTATGCAATACCTACCACAACACAAATCACTGTTAATTTAACTTTAAAATCATTATGTGCAAAATATATAATTCAATATTACGCGTATCACAGATAATTTCAAAATCTGATTAATTTCAGTAGAATTTCATTTACTTATATTCATATATATGTACAATATTGATCAATTTTATTTTGGAAGCAATTAACTTGAGCCACTTTATTTATTTGATTTGTATTCGCATAGGCAACTAGTAGATACACGATTCCAATTATTTTGTTTTCCAACACAACACAAACTGTAGCATTTGTTGTTGTTTTTGTATTAACGTGAACATGATGTATTTTCTTTTCCCAAAGAAAATATTTGTCTTTGTCTTTTTGTTGTTAGTTTTCTACCTTCTGTTTTTGTTTTTTTTTTTTTTAAGTTGATTGATTAGGTGTTTTGTGGGTGCTCCTTTTAAAAAGTTATAGAGACACTCTGTTAATGCTTTTTTTTTCTGATAAAACTTGGAATGGTATAGAAGACGTGCGATGAATTTACTTCATTTGACGCTCAATATGGTCTTAAAAATTATCCATTATTTGCACCGTAGCTCAATAAAGAGCCTTAAACAGAAGAAATCGATTCTCATATTTATTAAGTATCGTAAATTCAGAATCGAGCACATTCTAGCACATTAAGCCCCCTATCGTTTCACATTAATAATGACCAACTTTGGAATAATGTCAAAAACCCCTTGAATAATTTGTCACTATTCTCTCTCCATCTTTCTTTCCTTTTTCCTCGAACTGCAACACATCTCTCAGGATGATAATGTTATAATATTATCTATAGTAATACTATATAGTCTATATATGGCAGCAGCAATTTAAACATTTATAAATTGTAAAGCAGCAAAACTGAAGCGCAAGGGGAAAATTAATAAAGTTCATCATGAGTGCCGTTGAGGCTTTCAGTTTTCATCAAATTAGGCTCTTCATCATAAATGATATTAGGATGGTATGATAATAATAATATTATTATCAATTATATGGGGTAATATAATGAGTTTCCTTTTCTTTCTAATTTTGACGCAATATATTCCTGCTTCTCAAAGATGACGATCAGTTTGATACCCAAATCACATTATTGGATAATAAATTAGGGCATCTTATGACTAATTTCAATCTCCAATTTGCATTTTAAAATCGATTAAATTAATCCAATCTAAAATTATTCTTTGACATTTGTTCCGATTTAACTAACCTCAAGGTACATATCACGTTTAAATCCAAATCTATCTGCCATTAGAGACTTATATCTACCCGAAAAAATAAAATAAAAGTGAACTGAAACTAATCGCTCTCAAGAGTTGTTTTCGACTTCCTTAATTACAAAACTCCCTGGAGGTGATACTACTGCTGTTACTGCAGCAATTCACATAAACATCCTTGGAGAATTGCAGAATTTCGATATGCCACCAATCGTAATGTCTTTTGGGATGTATTTTTAGTTCGATGTCAAACAAGTAATATTATTATTGAATGACGTATTACGGTAATTTGAAGCTAGGTATTTGTATCTTTCTTTAGTCTTGATTTATTTTGAGTATTGCCATTGCAGTTTAATATTTTCGTTTCAATAACGACTCGTCTGAACTAGTTTTATTGTTCAACAATTATTATAGATTTTTCTTGTTCCATTTTTTGTTCCATGGAATAAAGCGTTTAGAGAATTCGAAAAGAATAGTAATTTCCAATACCCATTCAACAACGGCAGCAGCTTAAAAATAAAGAACAAAGAAATCAGAAGTGTTAATTACTCTAAATCGAACAGATCCCGATAGAGTGCTCGAAAAAGAGAAAACGGCGCTATTTGAAGTAAATGTCGTGCCCGTGTTAAATTAAGCAATTGCACTTCAGAAATTCATTAATCTCTTTGCTTTACACTCATATAATTTATTTCAATTTGGAATTATTTCCAACTTAATGAAAAGTAAGAAAAGTGTAATTCGCTTAAGAGCGCGGAGACTTCATCGCAGCGTCCACGTGACTCCTGCTGTCGATTATCTTATCGTCAATGCCCAAGCATTTCGGCAATCAACTTTTCAAAATGGAGATGACAAGATGGATGATATAAATATGCAAAATTTCTCATTTATGTAACATACAATTTTTTTTTTTTTTTTTTGGATACCATTTGAAGGAAAGAGGTGCTCTTTAAGCCCTTGCTAAATTTACAAAGAAAAGTGGTATTTTTGACGCGTCGAGTGGAACGCTTTGAGAAGCACACGACAAACAAACGCTCCTCTTTTCTTATTATTGTCGTCTTTGTTTGCAATAGAATAATGTCAGCACTCGGAGATCCTGAGAGTTTTCTTATAAAACGGGACCCGCTTTTTTTCCATTCACTGTCTCGAATAACGAAAGACAACACCATCCTATCTCTGTCTTTCTCTATCTATCTGTTTTCTATCTCCAGCTCCTCCACTCTCACTCGACAGATTCTCTCGTTTGAATTTAACAATAGAAATTTTTTCAAGAAAATTCTTTCTTTAGAATGTCAAGAGTTGATTTACTACATTGCATAAAACATAATTAGTAATGTGTCAGTTTCTTTTTTTGTTTAATGCATTTTCCCGGTCAAGATTTTAGTACGAGTTTCATTGACGCATGCATACACATAGGCATCGTTCATTGGAAAGAATACAGATTTTCTCTAAATACACACAAACATGGGAGTAGACCCTCGGAAAATGTTGTTTCATGTAGGAAAATTCAAAACAACATAGCCATGCATGCATTCCCCAGGTCAAGTCACGGATTGTCCAACTTCTAATTACTTTGTAAATATCCATTTGCTCGTTATATGTTTTGACCCTCCCTCTAGAAAGTTGAATTACCTGAGATATTATTCTCGTTGGGTTCCTGCATATTACAGACAGAGTTTCACTATCATCTACAACCATATATATGTATAATATTCACTTGCATACTCGTACATACATCAGCGTAAATATGTTTATTTAACTTGTTCTATGTTGACTAGCAGCTTTGTAATTAAAGTTATGTCTAAATTGCATACCTCCAACATATTTGTTTCTCTAACACGATTTTCTTGTGTCTCTAAAAAGTAAATTTTGTTGCTCGTGCTGGTTTTTAGTTGCGAAATGCAAATTACCTAAATTAAACAACATCTAAATAATATTCCCGTAATAATCTTACTCTAATTGCATGAACAGCATTCCAAAAAAAAAATTAAGTAAACTGCTCACAACAAGGTTATAATAGCCTATAATTTGACTAAAACTATTTTGAAAAGTTTTCCACGTTTTCCACTGAAAATTGTTGCGGCAAACACAATCTTCATTTAAAGAGCGGCATTTGCATTCGGTTGAAAGTTTAGTTTGCAACCAAAAGTTGGTTGTAAACAGGTTAAATCCTAAATAGTGCTACGTGTAAGGAGAGAGAGAGTGAGAGAGATAATGAGGAAAAGAAGGAGATAGAGAAAGACTTTGATTAATTTCTAATTTTGTTGTTTGTGTTACAATTCTATTTTCAGTAAATTCTATTTGAATATTTGTTGTTAGGTACGTATTTAGAAATTTTGGAGAAATTGATAAATGTATGTGTATTTTCAGTTGGCTACCCTCCGAATTTTGTAAATTGTACTCCTTTGTATTGCCAATGTTTGTTAATAGGTAAATATTATTAGATAAACAAATTTAATTACATTTACATATACGTGCCATGGATTCATAAATAGATTTACGTAAATAGTTTATTGAATAAGAACGACAGTTACTTGAAACGCAATCGAATTTTGCAACAAAATTTCGCAGCAGATAATTATAATTTCCCACCGATCTACACACACGCATTTGTAACTAATTGTAATGGGCATTATATTCGAATAATAGTAACCCAGTCTTGTTTCATATAAAGCTAAATGTGCATAGAGACGGGATATCGCGAACTGACATTTCAAAAGAATAATAATAGAGTTTTATCACGCATTAGATTGACTAAAAATCTAAATGATCTTTTTTTTATATTATTTCACGCTCAACGTTTATTAACTGGAAAGTTTAAAAAAATGATTTATTATTACTTTCATGATTTATGGTTTTTCATTTTATTCTCCCTCTGGGTCTGTCTATAGAAAAGTATTAAAGTTGATATGGATTTTCCATTCAATTTTATCTTGCAAAATATTTAATATTATCATTTACTGATAGAAAGTTAATTATATTATATAAATTGATATAGTCTTCCGAAGGACCGACGCTTCTCATTCCCTTTATTTACTCATATTTTCAAATAAAAGATTGAAAGGAAGTTGACTCTGAAGTTCTTGGAAATGTTCATAGCGAAATACAAATTCAACTTAATGATAGTTAAATTGGTTTTACCTATCTGCAAGCACCGCTATTTCCTTAGGGTAGTTTCAGTCGATTGACCGATCAAGGAAACACAATGGACCTTATTTATTTTCAATTTGCATCCTCTATCTCCCTCTATCCACCTTTGTGCACCATTGTCGACGGAATTCAACATAAACAAATGAAGATTACTGAATATTAAGTTGTTTACAATGACGACAGAGTGCATAGAACTATTATTTTCTGTATTTGTTTGTTTGCTATGGTAATCTAATGAAGTTAGTTAAGTCTTTGTACATTTAAAGTTATAACTAAAATGTTCATTGCGCATTTGGTTAGAAGAATCTGACATCATACAAAATTTTTTGATGTTCGACAAAAGAACAGGAAGGTAATGCTTTGTACTTTTTTTTTTTTGAAATCGCATCCATTAATTAACTTTATGTGAATTAATTGCGTATTATCATATGATTTCCATAAAAACAAATATGGATAGTCAGTGTACCGTATCAAATATGACGCAGAGAAGAAAAATAATTAAATATTCTGTTTGAAACGTTAATGCAAATTTTTCCATTAAATTAATTCGAATGAAAATAATTATCAAAATGGAAAATTTCAAGTTGGAAACAAAATGGATATGGATAATAGGATTTTAAGTATGTATGAGTGTAATTACAGGGAAAGGTTCCTATCTTACGTGAATAATCTGCATTTAAATTAATCGAATTTAGATGAAAATTTATTAGAAAAAACCATTTCCAAAAGTTGAATTCAATCGACTATACCATTTTGGTAAATTGTGCTACGTTTTACCATGGTAGAGAAGCAAATTTAAATTCATCGGCTTTCCCATCTTAAATTTTTATTTGCTTTTTTTCTTGGAAGGAAAAAACGAAAACTAATTCTTCCTCTGGGATTAGTCAGTTTTAATCCAGAATCAAATCTGATAAAATATTCGGATTTCTTTAAGAGAACAGTTGTTGCATTCGGAATTCGACCACGTATTCCAACTAGTTAAAGCGCATACCAAACAAAGAAGCGGGCAATAAAGCTTAGAAGGCTGAATACTGAGGTAAAATTTATCTGTAGATTTTGGTCCTTCTCTATTGTTACTCTACCCGTAGTTCAGTATACATAATATTAAATACGACGGAACACAGGAAAATAATAATACGATAAAGCCGCAGTTCTGTGGGATTTATGCATTTGATATACATTTCGGGGTTATGCTATTCTAAGAGCATTTTAATGTTTACCGGAAATGGAAGAGGTGTATTAATTTTATGAATACAAACAATGAATTACATGCATAGTATTAATTCCATTCGAAACTAAAATTATAAACACTCAATGTACTCGATGTGTAGGTGTAGGCATTCATGTGAATATGCGTGTATTTCACATTCAACGAATTTTTCTGCATCATTTATCAGCACTTCATAAGCACCACTGTTTTTCTCAATTTCTACTGCCTGAAATAAGTGTATTATAGCAGCTATTAATAATTCCTTTACAATCAATCATCAAAGACATTTCACCACGTCAGACTTGAAACAAAACAACGCTCAAACAATTTTCAAAATTTACATGATAAAAGCATTTTAGCATCTCAGTCTCTCGATGATAACAGATAGCATCCTCTTTCGTCACCTCGTCGTTGGCCTCATCGTCTTCATCTTCATCTCTGTTTCTTGTCTTCTATCTTCCACCTTTACCTTTACATCATTTTCAACATTTAAAACATCCATTCATTTCGAGTTAAACATGTGGTAGTGTTAAAGGCACTGAAAAGCGAAAATATAGAAAGAGATAGAAGAGTTAAGTAGATTTCCCTGACAGTGGATTACTTAATAATTAATCCGATTACGTGGTGAGTAGGTCACACAGCAACAGTTGTTGTTTCTTGGGTAATAGAAAGGGCAGTTTCGACCCCTTCTAAGAAAAATATTTGATTTTGGATTTGAGGGCAAGCCTGGTTGTTTACAACGGGTTTCAGAAAAACCCGAAATAAGGCCAATGAGCTAATAGATTTTAGTTAAGACAATAACGACAACACGGAGCCCTGATCGTAGAAAGGTCCTTCTGGAGCTTGCTTAACATGACAACCAGTTTAACAAAACGGACAGTTGCATCCAGTTTTGCCAAGGATAAATTCAGTAACATGCTAAGCTCTTCTAATACCAAACAAGACAAGGAAATAATTATTTAAGCTTGTCTTAAATAATTCTCTACAAATTATTATTAATGAATTCAGAAAACCCTCCGACTTTACTCGGAGGTTGTGATAAAAAAAAAAATGATAAAAATGAATGGATCCTAAATACCTTCTATACTTATTTACAACGTAAGGGAAATTCCATTTCTCGCCTAGGAAAAATTTTTGCTGAAATTTATTGTGCTGATATTTTATGTAAGGTCCCTAAATAACTAGAATAAGGGTAGCTTTATGATGGATGCGTAAAGCATAAGACACATTTTTTTTTTGTAAATGGTTGTAAAGTGTGTAGATAAAATAAGATCTTTCTCATTGTTTTAATATTTCAAGTTATTAGGGTGATAGAGATTTTACAAATATAAATTGAAATGACGCCTGCATATGATGTGGCATGTAATCATCAAATTTTAATTCAAGCTACAAGAGATGATCACTTTATATTACTAAATCAAAATTTCCAAACGAAAAGGAAAAACATCGTTGACAGCGTATATTGAATTGATTAGGGAAAAGTAAGTTTAAATTAGCTTTTCTATCTCTCTTGGAAGCAATAGAAATTATGAGGAAAAGAAAAATGTGTCAGTCTTGAAAATAAACCAGATTTTTTTAAAGCCTTGAATTTTATTCATCAAAAATTAATATTTTTAGCTCGGTTAAAGAATTACAAATTTTATGAATTAATACTCCTGATCACTTATAACTTCACTAATAAATTATTATCATTGAAAATCTCATGTCGATAAATTCCTAGAAGATTTACGCACATCTTTATTTAAGCGTCACGACGTCGTCGTCATCAGCATCGCCGTCGCCGTCATTGTCGCTTTCATTGCCGTCCTCCTAGTTGTGATTTAATGTGCTCTTTGTATTGGTGATGCTTTCTCAGAATATATGACCAATAATAGAAAGAATTTTAGTGAAATTTGTTTTTCCCTTTTTTATTTCCAATGCCAGCTTTAAAGGTTCCATAATGAGGTGACTCTTCACTGTAATATTAATAGTATAAAATTGGATACCGAACTATTATTTCACAATTGAATTTTCATTGGGCGATATAGATAAAATATTCAATCTAATAATGTATTTCCAAAATTAGAATAATGTTTCAATCCTTTATTAATTAGGGGCATTCACGATACATAGCAAATGGATACACACTCGTACATATGTTTATCAGATCTACAATTTGTCGCTTCTAATTTTAATCAACCATACCAATTAGTGAACTGTAATAATATCAATTTTGCGAAGCTCTTTTCATTCATTCGATCGTGCAACGGAAAGCAATAAATAGCAATGTGCGAATAATCCACATATTACATGGATTCCTATATTATTAACTTTTGGAAAAATGGTTCTTTTTAATTATGCTGACGTAAAAATTATTGCAATAGTGCGAAAAAGTGTAAATATTTATTTTCTTATGCAATTAATAATTGATAATCGATTTCATAATTAATTCGCACTTAATTGGAAAGATCGGCATGATCGTTGTTGTAGTTTACGTAATATAGACAAAAAATTCGCAAACAATTCACATTAGTCACATCCTTTCAAACAATAATTACAATTATTAAATTCAACCTGATAGGTTGGTTGTCTTTTAATTCAAATTCACCACAGTGATTTATTCTGACCCCTTTTTTTATATAGAAAAATTATTAAGAATTAGGATTCTCCGCACGTCCATCCAGTTCACCCTCTAATTATTCAGGATTCGTTCGTATATTATACGCGTTTCCTACTGATGTGGTCCATTTCGATGATGCTGCGCAAAATTCCTTTTTCCTTTTTTGGATACTAATGGAATAACCAAATATTTTGCCTTTATTCTTCTTCCAACTTTCTTGCCTCATTCATTTTGAGCTCGAATTTCAGCTTTCTTTCTTATTTAATCACACTTTGTGTCAAATATTCTGTAAGCTTATTTTGTGGAATAAGTCATCGAGATATTACATTTTGTATGGTATATTGAATGCCACTTTTTGAAAATTTATATTGTTATCTTTTTACTACAAAATAAAAGCAAACACATTTTTTTGATATTTTCATTTCAGGCATTCGCATATTTCAAATATAAAGAAATGATGCGTTAATAATCATGTTAAATTGCTATAGAGTAACAAAAGGAAATATAAAATATTAAAAATTGCGATGCAATATTGCTTTATAACCCCCGGAAATGAAAGAAAAACCTGCCAGGATCTTTAATTTTTAATAAAACTTTTCGTTTATATGAAATATCAATGCAGTTTTCTTCTTTTTCTACTATTGCTCATAATCGACCATTCATTTTTCAATTTTAGACAACGTTTAATTTACAGCTATTAGACCAGTCAAAAAAGATTGGAAATGCTCGTTGTTTTATTGAATAAAAAAAGCAAAAAAATGGAAAAAAGAATGATTGAAAATATGGAGAAAAAATTCGAATTTAGCTCATAACGTGCAATCTACGAACGCAGAATACAAATGCAATGAAAAATGACGGTGGAAAACTAGGTGGAAGATTATAAAACAATATTTTCGTACAGCCATGGCTCATTTATCTCACCCAAAGATAATCCAAGTTGTTGTTCTTTTTACTTGCTGTATTTTTTCGTGTTATTTTGTTTCCAGTGATGAAAAATATCATGATCATTAATCTGAAAGTCGTTGGATATTTTGTTTTTAAAAATCAGAATTGTTTTAAGAAAATTTATGAATCTAATCATACTATATAGTAGACTGTTGTTGCTGAATGGCTTTGACACATTTTATAGAACGGAAGTTAATTAGCAATTAATTTTTATTAGTCACATTAATGTTTTATTGTTATGCTTCCCCCTTTTTTTAAATGAATTTACATACAAATTAGAAAATGGGTGGTGTTAACCTGTCACGGAAAAATAAATAAATAAATGTCACTCGCTAATTTATCTTAATCCAATAAAGAATTCGAAATGAAATTTTCTTTTGTCTTTTATATTTTAGAAAAGAAACTTCGAAAAACTATAACAATAATTATTGACCAGTAATCGGGTGACAAAAGATAAAGAACGAAGAAAACCAATGAAAGATCTATAAAAGTTTTTAATAAAACGAAGTTCGGTTTATCGAATTTTCGTTGAGAAAGTTTTCTCCATTGTCCTTGCGGAATATCGTCCAAGTTATATTGTCCTGTTCATATGAAGCGGAAAACTACTAAATCATATTTGCTTCGACAACTCAAATAGTACGAGTATATAAGTATTGAATGGCGTAAATGGAAAATTTCTAGTTGGGAATAATTTTGAAAAGAATATATTTGATATCTCAAGTTATTTTTTTTCCCCGCTTTCTAAATAAGCAAATATATCTCGGTAAACGAACAAAAATATAAGTCAAAACAAGATTTTCAGCACTTCATGCTGCATAATAATGATACCATTGAAGCCACTGCACATGTTCTAAATAAATCATTCTATTTATGTGCAAGCAGTGCATCCCCAACAATTTGAAAACAAACAGGAAAACGAAGAGCTAAAAGATAAGTAGATAGTTTTCCAGAAATACATACATTTTATGGTAACAACTGCGACATCTTCAACTGAGATACTGTAGTACTCGTATAAAACTGTTACCAAATATTGGATTATTTAAGGTTAAATCTATTGCCCTTTTTGGACTTTAATTAGCGAGGAAAGATAAGGGATCGATTGAAGCAATTATGTGCCAAAGCTATCGATTTGGATAGAAAATTTTCTCTGTGTGTGTGTGTGTGTGCTTTTGTGTTTTTTTCCATTTTGGAAAGGGATCATTCTATTAGGGCGTAGTGATTTTCTAATGAATAATATTGGAAAACTTTGCGAGTTTCAGCAATAAACCATAATTATCTAAATTCTCCAAAATAATGCCTGTCTTTTTAGAAACTACTTAGAGAAAAGTATACCTCTTTCCATTTAAAACTCCACCGCAGTAAGTCAATTGGAAGATTAATTAATTATAACTGAAATGGCATATTAATTAGTCACAATATGCGCTAACACATGTGAAGTATACAAAGCTGAAATGAATATATTCGTATTTAATTTGAAAATTAATTAGCAATAGAAAATGGAACAAGAACAAATGAGTAGTTGATAATACAAAAATAGAGGAATTAATTATTTTTCTCTATGTAGCTCGGGTTAAATATCTAGCTGATTTAAATCGTCCTGAATAGGACACATAAATTGAATTACAAATTCAAATTACTATCGGCTTAACCACCATTTTTTTGTTCATACGTTCGACATCAATCGGCTAAATAAATGAAATTAACCAATTTTATTGGACATAACTAATTGAATCGCTATTTTCATAAAATAAATTATCATTAATTGATTTTCCAATGAAAAGTAAGAAAATTTCACAGAAATTCCACTAAATGTTTTTTGGGACAGATTTAGAATACAGCCATTTTGTGTCACACAAAAAACACAAATTGGATTTATTACATTTTGAATTTACCGATAAATTCAATCACCTAAAATCTGTTTGGAAAATCCTGAGAATGAAAATGATGAACGATATTTCTTGTATGTAAAGAGATTAATAGGAGAAGAGCTAAATACGAGCGAGAGACAGAGAGGGACTTGTTGGAAGAAGGGTGAGTTGAAAGTTAGAGGAGAAAGGAAATTCAATAAAATTAACTAAATAAATTAAAATATATGAACGTTTTCCTTTTAATTAATATAATATAGCTAGATTTCAGTGAAATTTAATAACTAAAAAAAGCTTTTTTACGTACTTAGTCGAATAATATTCTAAAATTCGAATATTTGTTGTTTAAAGTTAGAAAGTGTACGAAGATTTAACAAATAGATTGAGATTCCCCATTGATCTCATGATACTGTTTCTTAATGAACTAGTAGTATCATCTCGTTCAAATTAAATTTTTCTCAAATTACTCTATCTTGAAGAATATACGACATTGATTACAACTACTAGTCAAGTATTCTCAAATAGAATCGAAATCAAAACATTTTTATTATCAAATAATTTCAAGGAAACAAACAAACAAACAAACAAACCAATAAACTGACCGAAAAATTATTCATTTGCTAATCGAATTGCTGTTTCTATTTACTTACTTTTCCTTGAAACGAAGAAACTCATGGCCGATTTCTAATAATGCCTGCCAGCCCAGCTTCAGTCAATAAATAGAATAGAGAATTAAATGAAGCAAGTGCAATGAAAATTACCAATTGCAAGTACTTTATTTCTTTCGCTAGAATAAAGACGAGAGAATCGATTTAATAGATAAAAACGACAAATTGAATAATCGTTTTTATTTAGAGCAATGTCGAATTGAAAATATTGATAGTAGAATCTATTACAAAAAGTTGATATCTAATTATAATTGTTATTGATTATTTAGCCACATTAAATACACTCACATTAATGTATGTCAATATATATTTCAATATTTCATAATTAAATCCTTAAACCATTATCGTTTTAATTCGTTTTCCGTAAAGCTAAATAATTGAAACCCAATCAATTTTATGATATAATCAGTACAGGCTACTCTAAAATATCAAAATAAAAAACAATGCAATCGAGCAATGTTATAGGTCAGTTCAGAAAATGCACCCGGAATACATTTTCTGACCAAATGCAACAATACAATTCACATTAAGGAAAACTAGATGGAAACTAATCCTTTGAGAGTGCAAACGACTAACGTGCTTGCTTCTTCGCTGTTTCTGAATAGAATAGAGATTGCAGATGTTGAAAGTTATTGCTCAACATTGATAAAGCAATCTTCGATACGAAATAACAAATGACGAAGATATAAATCTAGTAATGTATGTATTCACTGTACTTCTCTTATATTAATTTCTTTCCATTTTATTTGAACTGATATTGTACATAAAAAATTTGATCTATTCCTCTCTCTCTCGCTCTCTCTCTCTATCTTGATATCATACGATTTCTCTTTTAGTATTCATTTAAATATTTTATTAGACTACTGACTTGATTTGTTAAATATTTCATATGCAAAATGTCTATCCTTCATATGTATATTGAATGAATACATCCGGAATTTTGGTGCAAAAGGGTTTGAATAATTATCTTAACGAGCTCGCTAATACTAGGACTTAATTAGGGTATAGAGGCTATTCGCCTTTTGTATCCCCCTCTTTTCTATTAAATAACTACTACACTATTCTGTAATGTAATAAATCTTGATTAAATATTTGGTAGAGTTTGGTAGAATTAGGTTGGCTTAAGAGTGGAAATTTGAAAAAATATTGTTGTTAGAAAGTAATATTTCAAATTTTATTATATAAGCATTGTAGTTATTCGGTTTCAGGTCTAGTTTACGTCTTATGTACACTCATAGATAAGGCAAACAGAATACACAGCGTCATGGCATCCATAAATTGCTACACTACAGTGAGAGTTCTTGGTCTTAGTCTTAGTTCTAGTCTTCCCGCCAAAGTGCAGCAATATTACAATGTTGCGTTTTCGCGGAAACTACACTTTTTATTTAAAAAAATTGACATTTCCCATTTACATTTTTTCCTATTCAACAAACAGTACGTTTCCATCTTTTTCGACTTCATCTTCATTGGTTGGCAAGGGCAAACAATAAACGTCACATAATTTATATCAACATCATCTTTTCCTCCTTCCATCGCTTCTCCAACTTTAGGCACCCTGTACTTCCAACACCCTTATCTGTAACTGTTCATTTAAGCGGTCCATCCTTTAAGCTATCGTTATCCTTGTTTCTCAGACTTAGAAGTCATGCCACCAGAAAAGAGTATTTTCTCTTTTAGCTCTATTGCTCTTCTTCTTTTACCTTGTCTTTTCTTCTTTGTTTATCTTAAAGAGACCCAAACGGCTCACTATCTTGCGACCCTAATTAAATTTATAACTACGTTAATCTAGAAGTCAAATAAAGTTTTTATGGAATGTATTTTTTCGTAAAAAATAATTATAAATGTACATAAAATTTCACATTGTCGGTTTTTTTGCGTTGTGTATCTCGACTTTTGAGATATTTATAGAAATGGTACATTGGTGACATTCTAGGTCGCATATAACCTAGAATGTCTGATAAGAAGATAAACTCCCATCACCGCAAATCATCTTCATAAATTCCCTCGTATAACAATGTAAGAATATATGCAGTATGCACTGAGTGTTGGTTGCCAAGATTCATTATCGCTCTTGGGAGACCGATCTTAAAACAGAAAAATGCTAAAAGGAAATACAATTTTTTTAAATGCATTAAATAGTCTTTATTAAAAGCCTGCAGAAGTAAACGAAAGAAAAGAGGACATAGAAAAAAAATCTGAAATTAAAGAAATGAATTTCATAAATCTCGTTGTAATCGAAAATGCGATTAAATCTTTTTTGTCGTAGAACGAAGGGCATAAGAAAAGAAATCTGGGTAATCCTCTTAATTCCCCTATCTTTGATGAAGCTTTTCTAATTATAACAGGTCCCTTTTTTTGTTCCCAGTTTTTGTTGTTTTTCTTTTCATTTTCTTTTGCATTTAGAAATTCTGGCGACAATTTAATTCAAGAAATGCTATTTAAATAGTATAGTATGTAGTGTAGGATTTTGCTGAAATTTCAAGCCAATGTTAAACAGTTCAGTACACATCAGTAAACATCAATTAACAAATTACTACATAGTAATCTAATTCATTATTATTATTAATCAACTCCCACATGATGATAAATCTTTAATGGTTCAACCATTAGATTCATTTGGGATCGATGCTCTTCCATTCGTGATAAAGAAAAAACCAATCAACTTTTCCCCTCTTTTGGGGCAAAACAATTTCAATCAATTAAAATCTCAATGATTTTCTCAATTCGAATTGGAAGCGACTAGCTTCCTTTTCCTCTTCTGCTTCTCCTAAAACGAAACTGCTTAATATTCAAAGAGGTCGTGTCCTAATTAAATAACCCACAAGGAAAAGTTGTTGAAACAAATTACAAATTCCTGCTCCTAAATGATTAAATAAATATCAAAATGGCAAGTAATATAAATTTAATTAAGTGCTAGTTAGTTTTCGGTTTTAGTATTTTTTCCAAAAAAAATAAGATGGGAAAGGGTGGGTAAAGCGATTGGGACCAAAGGGAAAATTAAATTTGTTGTCCCGCCGAAAATCGTGATGGTGGTTTTGATTAGGTGGTTAAAATTTATTAATTTGGAATCTACAGAAATAAAATGAATTCCAATAAATAACAGAGGTTGAGTGCAAACTGATGATACTATATTATTACGGCTTTTTATCTTCTGAAAGCCTCATTTCTATTTTACAATACAAAATCTCCTTTTATACATATATGTGATATTCAAAGAACTTTTCTTTTGCAAATACGATTTTCGAAAGTTTCGATGGACTTCTCGATAACCTCATTTTAATATTTTCACCCTGAAGCCTAAAAGCTTCAGCCCACACTCTATAGTACACACCTACCATTTGAAGCGAATATTCTCATTCCATCTTAAAGCTTTTGATACGATACAACACATTTGGGAGCAATATTTAGGAAAAGCAAAAACTTTGTTATCTGCTTTCTACTAATTTTGGAGCAGTTTATGGATTTTTGCAAAAAAGTTTCAATGATGTTGTAATAAAAACTTTAATATGAAATGATGAACGAAGTAAATAAAACTGTTAAAATAAGGTGAAAGATTATTATTTAAGAGAAATAGATGATGCAAGAAATTGAAGGCGCTTTTCTC
This sequence comes from Platypus cylindrus, assembly GCA_949748235.1. Taxonomy (NCBI): domain Eukaryota; kingdom Metazoa; phylum Arthropoda; class Insecta; order Coleoptera; family Curculionidae; genus Platypus; species Platypus cylindrus. Next base: position 4,158,531 of record OX456491.1, on the reverse strand, counting down.
TCCCCATTCTAATGAAACTTTGGATGGTTTCGTTAAAAAATCTTTATTTTATATATATAATTCATAGTGCACATTTACCATCTTCATTACTTTAAAAATGTTGTAAAGATGGCGCTATTGGTGTTATAGCTTCAACTGGGCCACTCTATATATATGTAGCTGTTTTTCCACAAAATTACTTCAATTTTTTATATATATTTGAATCCATGCTATAAATGTATGTCAGTTAATTAATTCCATTAATAATTTTCCTCTACTAAGTAAAACACTAATGTGTAAAATTTATCTCCAACATTCTATTCTATAATAATTATGTTTAAGATAATGATTCCATTATATAATTCACTAACATTAAATTACTTATCTTCCTTTTACCTTAAAATGACTTTTAAAATATTAATTGATTCAATAAATAAATTAACTCTAGTAGAATTACATAGATACCTAAGCAGAAGCAGAAGACGCGCGTAGTTTAAAATTGCTCCCCTTTTGCTTATTTAAAATTTAATAGATAATAGGGTTTGCTATATCAGTTTTTCTTCACAATGTTATATTAATACAAGAGATTTGGGTTAGAATTTGAAAATCAATTCATTAGTATAGGATTTATGTCGATAATTTCAATGAAAGTTTCCTTATTTTAAACTTACCGAAGTAAGATTCAGTCTTTATAGCAATTATCGGCAATAATTACACCCAATTATAATGCACCGGATAGATTGTTTTTACGTTAGATAGTTTTTAAAAAGTTTAAATGATAAAACTCCAATATATCTCGATATCCACGAATTGTTTTTCAATTCACAAAATTAAACTAGACTATATACAATCGAAGTGTTTACATTTTTTTTATATTTTATCATATTTCCTTTTTCTCAATAAAAAATATTTCGAAATTATTCCGGAAATGAAGCTTCAAAAGATCGTCTGAAAAAAAACAAAAATTTAATTCGCGGCTTATTTGCGGTTCAACCGTTCTCTCTATATATTCCCGGTTACGGTAAACGCATTACTGAAGAACTTGCATTCCCGGATCCTTACTGAATGCCAAAACGACACTGGTGTGTTCGCAATTTCCCCGTTTGGGGGCACCACATCTGATGGTGGTGGAAAAATCGTTACTGTACGCGCAGGAATCTTGCTACTGGGGTGTTGCAAATTTATTACATAAAGTGCGTCAATTGATTCTAATTGACAACGTATGATACACGGTTTTTTTTTGTTATCTGTTTGCTTTCTTATATTTTAATTAGTTCAGTTGCAGGTTTTTACGTTTGACCGGTATTTCCACATTTAATATTTGATTTCCCAGCTGAGAATTTTGCACAGTTTATGCTTCAAGCTAAAGTCAAATCTAAAGTGGAAATTGTAGTAGTTTACATCATTCGTATTACTAGGTTGTTATTTATATTTATTTAAATTATTTTGCTGATTTAATCAATATTTATAATCAAAGCAATATAGTAGGAGAATTCAATATCGTTAACATTGTGTGTGATTGAAATTGATAAAATTATCTAGATTTACACATTCGCAAATTTATTTTTCGATTGATGTTCATTTATTGCACTAAATCGCTTTTTGGACATTATACGAGTATATTCTAAATGAGACTAAATCAATTATCCGCTTGTAACAACATTAAATGCAATATTACAAGCACAAAGAATATTTAAAATTTAATCCTATTTTAATAAACCTTGAATTAACCACAATCATTGAATTCGTACGTACGTAATAAGTTATCTAAGTTAATTATATTTTAAGCTCTTTTTTATAAACATCTTACACCCCTATAGTTTCCACAGAGACATAGAAACTCGCTCCATCACTCCTATCTTTGTTTGTGTCAGAATCTGATTTCAAATATGATTGCTTTTTATTTGTTTAAATATATAACAATCTATTATCTAGCCTATAGCCACCACTAGCGGGTGGCTATACTCTATATATATATAACATTGAATAATTTCAATGACATGTATTTTTAATAAGTCAAATTACCTAGAACTGTCTTGACGGACACAGATTATGTAAATCGATAGGCTATAGATTAGTCAGAACCACTGGAGAATATTCTAGGTTGTGTATTTTATATAAATAGATATTTTTATAAGAATCCGCTCGGCAAATCTGTATATAAACAGTCTTTCTTATTTTGTTCAAATAGTGTATTAAAATTGTGTTTTAAATTGTGTTGATTGTTTTATGTTCTTCTTAGACATTTTTCTTTTATTTTAATAAACAACATTTTTTTTGTTTAAAGTGTGATTATTAATTTTACACCCATTCGAACTCATAGGACGAGAACGTTACAATATAAATTTTATAAAAAATTTAATAAAAAAGTCTTTGAAGTAAACACCATCATTGGCGCTTCATCAATCGGATCATCTTTAAAACTAAGTTTTACAGCGTCTGGATGAACAGTAAGCGATTTAAGAAACAGCTCAATGCATTTGTCGTGTGAACACTGAGATTCGCTTTCTGGAACGTTCAATGAATAATAAAGAATAAATAGGGATTTTATTATGTATTACCTTCAGGACCTCTTGGTTGGTTATTACTATCTCACGTAGAACGGTATTATTTCAGTAGGCATTAGATAACCATATGTATCAATATTTGTTTAAATAGCATCTAGTACGAATGCATCGTCTACAGGTTCACATTACACACATAAAACGAAAATCTTCGTTTTCACCAATCCATCCGTATCCATTTTATTGGCTCTATATTTGAGGACTTGTGGTTAGATGTTTTATTAGATTCAGCTCTGTTATTATAAACTAGAGAAATTTTTTTTAAATCGATTTGCAGTTGTATCTCTATACAACCCTAACAGAAAATCATAAAAATTCGTAGCAGTAGTTGTTTTCTTAATTTTTTAAATTAACCAATAATATAAGTTCAAGTTGCCATTATAATATATTTAAATCATCAAGAAGTTACGTCACTAAGGCATTTAGCCAAATCTGATCTGATCCAATAAAATCATCTTAATGGAACAATGTTTATAATATATCCAATCAACTATAAATATCATGCAAGTTTCAACCGCTGAAAGCAGTTTCAATATTTTTATTCAATATTTTTGCCCTAAAAATGATGCACTCTATTTCTAGTAATTCATTTAAAATTATAATAACAACTCCCACACACCAACTACTTCCATCATTTCTAGTTAAAATAACAAAAATATCTCCACGTTCGTAATTTTTCACAAATTGCATAGCTTGTTTTAATTTCATTAAGGGCGCTTTTGTTTCAATTTCAACTCCATCTAGAGAATTAACGTAGCCCAGTAGAATTAATCTTCTTATGTCATCATCTATATAAGCATCTACGTCAGTGGAAATCTAAGACGAAATTGTGTCGTCATCCAAATCAGGTTCAACCCCTACCTAATTAAAAAACTTTAAAGTGCCTATTGGCCAACATTGTTACTTTGCACAGACTTCCGTTCACAAGTCTTCCAAACGAATACTGCACTAGTTTTGTCATCTTGCGGCAACCACTATACCGAACCGATATCGATGTTATTGCCTCATTCCGCAAATGCTACACCATTTCCAATAGTCAACTCTAATATTTTGGCTCGTATCGGAATTGATTTTATATAATAATTTATAGCTGACTGATGTGAACATTTATTTGCTGATAAAACGTAATTCACACAAAATTACATAAGAATATTATTACTATCAGCAAAAACACTGTACCTACTTGGGCATCACCACCATTCTCACGAATATCATGAGTTTCAAGAAGTTCCGTACCGAATAATCCTAATATCATGAGTTCCAATACTGCCGTAAAATTGCAATTGAAATAACATAATAAGTATACTGGGATTGTGTCGCTCAATTGTCGACTTTCCATTTGTATATTTCAATTACACGATTAAATTTGTTGACTAAATGGCGCTGATATACTTACCATCTATATTTATATTATAGAATTAGTGTTGTTTCAAGCAAAATATAACATTAATGTCTCTATAAAACAGCTCTTCACATGCATAATGAACAATTAATCCCTATTTTCCAATGCATCACAAAAACGCGTATTTAACTACTTTATATGCATCGGTTTTTTTTAATTAACTCGTATCGGAAAGTTTTATTGTTTTTTTTTTATTATTTTTAGTAGGCTATTGTTAAATTCGATCAATTCGTATTGTGATTATGTAAATGCCAAAAAAAAGAATAATATTTCAGTTTTGTAATTATTCTGTTACTATTTATTTATTGTCTACCAATTTAATTGATCGTCCAATTATATTATTGATTGATACTATTTATTAAATAATTGCTTTTCATCACTTGATATCAGTAATATTTTCAATATTTGCAAAAAAATAGAAACAAGAAGGCGGAATAATAAAAAAAGGAGGTGGAAATTACAATCATTAAATTTCTTCTCTGTTCAATAAACTCTGCTTTGACACTTAATCAAACAAAAAGGTCTTGAATGAAAATATATTAGGTACATGTTTTGTACCTTTTGGCCGTCCTGCATTGAAAATCAATAATTTAATTTTCATGGTAAAATGAAACTTCTTTACAATGATTTAACCCATAAAAGGACGTTCTGATCTGGGAAGCGTATAAAGGGTGCAGATTTTTTTTCAATGCCTGCAGAATTGACAAAATGATTGCGGTATCCTAATGTATTAATGTGTCATTCCAGTGTAACTACAGCTGATTTTGTTTATTTGATCATGCATTAATTTCCCCAGACAGTAATCTAATTATTAAAGTGTTTACTACGACAACATTAGAACACTAGGGCGGGCATCCTATACTGGACCAAAGCCAGCTTGTCGCTGTCTGTAATGACAAAGACAGATTAAATAACTTTTTTATTTCGAGGAGGAAAAGACCACACATGTACATATATATTCGTTTGTAAATTGAATTAACTTTAACCATAATTTTCTAGATGATTTAGTTCATTAATTTGTAACCATTCTATATTTTAGAACTCATTTTCTGAGGAAATATTTAAGATAGGAGTGCCTTCTTAAAAATATTATTCGTGATATGAACGTTGTTCATAACCAAATGATACATTGTACCATTATCTAACCTATTATCAAATGTAGAGCTTTAGTTAGAATTCTTAGACAAGCAAAGGCGTATAAATAAATTTGATTTAACTATTACAGTTTAGGACTCTGCAATAGCATCAACTACACAGAATATCTTAAATGTTTATACTATGAGTAGAGTATCCAAGTTTTTACGCGCTACTCTTTGGATAAAAGTCACTTTGAAGCATGCTGTTTCAATGAAATATCCGATTATAAATAATCATCAGCGGAATCGGGTCTATTAAGGGTATTATTCAGTTTTGGCAAACTCTTCTTAAAATATAGATCAACAATTGATGGTTCCAACTTTTTCTAGTATAAAGGGCAGATGCATATCACTTGCTGTTGATGAAGTAATATCAGCTCATATTCAATGTGCTCGAAAACATTGGATTATACATAATCCTTGATGTCTCATAAATTTTATTACCAACAAAATGATAACGACTAGGGCTGATATCAAGTTTATTCAAACGGTCGGAAATATACTATGCAAATGTGTCAGCATACCATCATATATGTATCAGTAAAACTGACGTTATAAGAGCCATAATGTATAAAGACAGTGATAATATTCTCAACATTCTGTTTGACGAAATCAGTTGTCAAATGGTAAGTTGAAGATAAATCATTTTGAAACTGTTTATTTAAAATTACTCCATTTTTGACTCACGGAATTATTGAATCGTTACTTGGATGTCCAGAGATCAATAAAATTACTTTTTCATTATCAACTAAATAGTTCATTTTTACTTTTGTTATATTATTAGAGTATAACAGTGTAACTCTATTAGTGTTAATCTGTGATCCTATACACTAGTTACCTTTATACAAATCTATCTCCATTAGCCGAGAAACGTCAAACATTGGAAATGGAATTAATCTCAGTTGTTTCTTTTAACCACTAATTGCCGCAATAAATTTGTAAATTTTAATTAAAGCTTTTAAAAATATTAAGGCACAGTTACATCATTTTCCCTTTAGAAGAAAAATTGGGGTGGGTAGATTATACGGTTCCATTTAGTCGAAATAAAAAAATTAAAGCAGTATCTTTATAAAATAATATTGAAATAAAGAATTTTTAATTATCAAAATAGAACGAATTTTCTGATGAATTTTATTGTATAATTTTTGTTTCTAAAATTTAAATTAAATTATTATATTTCGTTTCCAATTAATATCTACACTTACGATAGAATTGTTTTTTTTTAGTATACGATAAAACTGTATTGCGATTTAATTAATTAAATTTAAATCCTGCATAATCGCCTAGCGATGTATTAAAAGAGAATTCATCTAAATCATAGATCGGTTCAAATTTAAATCATTTCAACAGTTTTATTAATTTTATTAAAATTGCGTGTTGTTAAATAAACTATAATTAAAAAAGTAAATACTAGTTTATAGTTATTAAGCAAACAAGCAGTAAATATCCAACATTTTGATTTTTTTTTTTGTAGAAAATAAGTAAAATTTTATGTTCCCTACTAAAAATTTTATGAACCAAATTCTCCATTACATTCGCCATTGTAGGAATATAAAAATAAATGGAGGAATATTTAAATATGTACGTACAAATAATGAAATTGTATTTGGAATATTGAAAGGAGTTTGGTGTATCTGTTAGTATATGGAATTTTACTGTTCAAAATATTTAGGAGAATTTTAACGATTGTATCAATATTCCAATTTACAGAAAGTTATAATGCAAGACTTGTTTATTCCTTATAACAAGAGTAAAATATCTGTGATGAAAATTGCATGGCCTAGAAGATTTTATAGTCAGTTGTATCTTAGGAATTATTCGGGAAATTTCTATTTTTCAAGGTACCTTGAAATAAGAGCCACCTAGTGCTTAACATACTAAATATTTCTGTTTTCGCTAGTTAGTCAGCAATCGATCAACGTTATAGGTAATACATTCTAAATCCTACCGCTAGATGGTACCCAGTCAATTTGTGAAACTATTTATTTAACTAAAAATATACATACACATGCTTAGCAGGATTAATTTGTATGTGATTAAATGTTTAATAAATTCAAAGTGAGAGTATCTCTATCAAAATTAAAAATAAATTAAATAAATTGAAATTAGATTGTACGGATAGTAATAATTTACATATAAAAAAAGTGCTACATTTAAATCAAATGCTCATATAGATATTTACTTAATGGTTTCATGTTATTAAATTTCAATCAAACTTTCTCATATTTAATTATAAACACATTCAAACTAAATAGATCTAATTTATAAATGGACCACCTGTAGAGTTCTTCAACACTTGTTCAGAAACACTAAAATTCAATTAAATTATCGATTTAACAAACATAAAAGCCGAAACAGCACGTACCTACGTATATAACACAGATAGATACATACATTATTTGCAAAAGTTGTAATAATTTAAAGAACATATTTTTTTCTTTCTTTCTCGGTTGCACCATTTCTTTACTGTTTTAAAATTACCTATTTGCATGTTATAAATTCTTAATGTATAGCTGAAAGTGAACTACTGTATTGGTGTTTTTTATTATATGAAAATTATTACATATACTCATACCTAGAGCCTCGGTATTTTTCCAATAGAAAATATGGTGAGTTTCTCTTCTGTTGGACTTTTAAATGAAGTGTTCAGTCTATGTTTTTTTTTGTACTTCCCTGATATTACTGTAGTAGTTTATATAAGCCTACTGTATGGAAATAAATTGTTAGAAAAAATTGGATTAGTGGTTTTATGATTCTGTAGTTTCAGTTAAAATTCCCTATTTGTAACTTTATTATTCAATTTTGAACTGACTATAAATAAAATAAGTAAAACAAATTCACTTTATTTTGCTCCAAGGTACAATTTACTACAATATTATTCTTGTTTCTGTAATTTTTATTTGTGTTGAAACTACCACACCAAACCTCAATTTTTGTTCTTTTTGTCGCACATAAATGCCATTTTTTTTCTTTTGATACAAATGCACGAATTCGACCGCAAAAGTATTCAAAAATCTTATACACTATATTCTTAATGACTAGCCAACTATACCGTTTATAATTTTAATGTGGGAAGAATAATTTCGAAATATTGACAGAACGAGCTTTTAATTTGACAAATCAATCTACATTTAAAACTACCATGTGCATATTTAATAAACAATTAAATAGGCGTAATTTACCCACCTGATATACCTAATGAGATAATTCCATATTTGATTACTTATGTGCATACATGCAATAATGATAAATTTAATAGTGCCATTTTAAGGCAGTTCCCCAGTGGAAATTTTAACCTTTATGTCAAGCAGCGATTATTGCTTAATCTAAACAGATTATGTACTACGCTATATTTAAACGGTATTTATTATCATTAAATACAATGGCTAATTCGTACAACAGCTAATATAAAAGACAAAAAAATCGATCGAGGGAAATATCGATCTCGATTCAATAGTATAATACAAATAAATTATAAGTAGGTGTAATTCCAATCATAGAACAACAAGAACAAAAATACTTATAATACTTCTATACGATTTTTTATTATTCTTATTGTTGTTGTTGTTGTTATTAAATATCTCTTGAATGAATGTCAAAGGTCTCTTAAATTAATACATAACAATATACAGGTTATGGGGTAAAAAATCACGATTGTTGTGCCAATGTTAATTGGATATTGAATGATATTAAAAGTAATTATCAGAATAACAAGGGAGAATGAGCAAATCTTATTAGATTTTAATTAAAAAATATCTCTCTTTCAGTGCAGTTAAACTGCAGCTAATTTTTAAAAAAAATTTGTTCCTGAATTTTGATTAAGAATTAATATTTCTTCTCCATGATCCATTTAATTAAGGAACTAAGTAATTAATCGAATGCTCATTCTATTTGACCTTTTGATATATTTCCGAGGAAATTAGTTAGTTAGAAGATTAAATAGTTTTTTTTTCATTTTCTTACCTTTAATCATCATTAATTAATTTTAAAAATGAATGGTTAAGTACCTACAATAGTCTAATGCCCATTATAATTTTATATAAGGAAGAAAAAACTGCTTGTTTGTTCTCTAAATCATCCCTTCATCGTGAATAACCTAAAGGTAAAACTAATACATAATAATTTTCAATTAGTCATTTGACAGGCACTAATTATTAGCTAGTTAATAAAGTAATGTTTCATCTTGTTTTTCTATTCTTCGTCTTTTTCCTCCTTCTCGTTTGTTCATCTTGTTCATCTAATTTTATACCACAAATTTTAGTTGGTGATTTACCTTTTGGCAAATACGATTATAAAAACTTGTAATTAAATCGTTTACAGGTTTTATAATTGATTTTTTTTCTACTAGCATGATAACCGTGAGAAAATTAAAGTCCGATTTAAAATTCTCCCAAGAATATCAGAAGATTCTTGGATCCAATGTGAATTTGGACTTGCTAATTATTCTAGGGGTGCTGATAGATTTTGTTGGATATCTAGTATTCAGTGAATATTAGAGAATTTATGTTATAATTTAGTATTGCTTTCTAGATGGGAAATAAATGTATGTGTACGAATATCTTCAAGTACTAGCTGCTCTTAAGTACTTTTTCATGGTCAATTCTAGAGAATAAAAGCAAAAAAACCGAAAATTTCCATTAATCGATAAAAACAAACGGTAATTTCTAATCATTCTATCATCATACATTTCCACTTCACCTAAATAATAAAGTTGTCGGTAATAATAATAATGATTATTATTATTATTATTACTATTACACAAAACAAAGTTAAGTCACTATTTTATTATATCATAGTATATATTACTTCAGTGCTAACTGACGATGGATTTATCTTCTTTACAATTATTAAAGTTACGTGTCAAGTTGGCAATGTAATACGGAAAACTGATAAATAAATTAACAGAAGTAGAAGAAGAAGTGCATTTCCATTCCATTTATAGGAAGAGAAACACGTGCACATCAAATTAATTTATTATATTTACGGGGCTTGTGTCACATTTTCTTTTTGCTCTCTAATCGCATCAATGACTAATGATACAATGTATAATATGTTCTTCTTGTGTACCTTGGTATATATAGAATATACTTACATTATTTAAAATATGTCTTCTTCCGTTCCATTCTTTTGAGTTTATCTTAAGAGGTTTAAGATTGATGAACGTGTAAATAGCAATAATTGCAATTGCAGCCAGCAAATAAAATATTTCATGATTGCGACCAAAATGAGCTTTAGCAATTACAATATATGTATACATAAGCATAAAATACCTATAGGCAGTAAGTAGATATAGATACTTCTCGTATATAGAGGAAAATAATTCTTTGTAGCAAAATTTTTAATGGCACAGTTGTCATGTTTTCAATCACTTTTGAAGAAGATTTATGTACTGTACATACTGTTTTTTTTTTTGCGTTGATTGACTTAAGCAAAACTTATTCGATTTTTAAAATACAAATAACTGGTAATTGACTGAGGAATTCTGGAAAACATGTCAATTTATTCAGTATATTTCCAGTTGTAGAAAATCTGGTTTTCAATTTGCCTCTATCTAATAATAATCGGCTAATACTTGTTATTATTTCAACTAACATAATTTTTTTTTTGCGGCGTTATCAACATATTACATTTTAATTAATACTTGAAACTAAAATCGAACATATTAATTAAAATGCTCATTTTTTTTTTTTTATTATTATTTTAAATTAAACTTTCAATCAGTGAAGAGAGCAAAATACACAATCATAAATATCTTATCTGAGTACCACGTTCCAGTTCAGCTTTTTTTTTTTTTTTTCATTTCGTTCTAAGCCTAAGTAGTAGCTTAATCAGAAATTTTTACAGAATATCTCGCAGCTAGAATCAATTTCCTTAACAACTTGTAATTGCTGCTTCGTTAACTACATAAAGATAAATTGCTTCGAACAAGTTATAAGGCAATCACAAAATTTTAATAATATGTCACTTTATAGAAACTAAAGTGGCAGTATATTAAATGCACATACACAGATATAACTAATGTTATTCAATGATAATAATGAAGAAACCGTAATCGAACTGAAACTGTCCCCAATCGTTAAATGGCGAAGAAAGGATAATTGATCTTCTGTGGCAAAAGATGGCAAGCAATATTTTGCTTGTTTGTTGTTTTTTGGTTGAAAAAGATTTATTTCATATTAGATAATAGCTATTTATTATTTATAGACAAACATTGTAATAAAAAGCTATACATATTTGCAACTTGTTTTATAAATAAATTGCATCCCACCCTTTTTTATAATGCATATTATAATCCACATCGTGATTATCATCGTACAAATTAATCTGTAATTCAATCTAATCAATATAGATTAAATAAATCAAATTGTAAATGTCACAACAATAATAATAATAATCAACAACGTTAATTCATTTTTTTTATCTGCATAGAACATTATAGCATAATAAATAAATTGGTCTTTGGCGTTATGGGAAATTGAATAAAGTAAAATGCTATTTAAATATACATAAACAATATATTACGAGTAGGTACAACAATAGTAATAGCTGCAGCAACAATAACAACAAGATTAATAAGCAGAAACAAAGTTGCACTTAAGGAACTTAGTAGTAGTTAGATATCTATAAATTTCGAAGAATAAGTTAGAAAATGTAGACATTAGAATGATCAGGAATCGCCTTGGGGTTTTTTAATAATATGGAAATACAATAGGTAATTAGTTTTTCATAAACTCGTGCATGCATAATTTTTTTTATATAAAAAATAAATATTCTTAAACCTATACAAATGGAAATCTACTGGGTCAAGTAAACGTTGCGTATTACCGTAGAGGCATAAGACAAAAGTGTTACGCATGCGTGGCCAATGGATGTCCAAGCCCGTACAATGGTTGTTAGTTCAAATTAAATAATTCCCAAACGACTGAAACTGGAAGACATCTTTATGATATTCATTTCGATATTTCTTTTCATATTTTATTTATAATTTTATATTTTCCGTACAATAATAAACTTGTCATTAGATTTTATTACATTTATTTCCCCTTAAGTGTTTTAAATGCAGTCTAGTTAACAACTAAATACAGCCGCTGTTACCACTAAATTGCAAATAAACAAAAACAAATAGATAAATAAATATATCCACATATAGCAAAATATCAATTAAATAACCGCCAATAATTTCCCAATAAACACGATATAGACACGCTATACATACCTATAAAGAAATACTTAGATTTTTCGACCACGCAGCTTTAGAAGAAATAAAATGTTTCTTATTTTATAATTATACAGATTAAAAGGTTTAATTAAACAGAATAAAATTGATACAGAAATAAATAGAAATGAAAATTGGTAAATTATTATTGTAATAACGAATGGCTTGAAGGGTAGGTGGTAACGATACAGAAAAATGTAAAAATACGTATAAAATAATAATTAACAGCTTTTTAAGTTGTGTAATTTGTGCGATTTGTGATAAGATGATTGCTGTTTTGTTAATGTAGAATTGAAGTTATAAAAAGAGGTAGAAGAGAATGCATTAACATATGAAAAGTAATTTTAAAAATAAAGTGATTTGTATTAATTTTTATGGGGAAATACAACTTTTTTCGCTATTACTAAATATGGAAAAAATTATCTTTCTTATACATATGTAAGTACATATTGCTCTCTACTTTCAAAAATTAACACTTAATAATTTTGATGTGGTGAAATGAAAAAAAAAGTAATGATGGGAATATAAAAACTGCGAGAAAAAGAATAAATTTATCTGAGGAAGACTAAAATAGATGAAGTAGACACATTAAGATAACATAAAATTTTACTATATATTTCTACATATTAAAATATTAACTTAATGGCAGGATTTTTTGCTAATAATTAATTTAGATACTTTCAAATAATATTGCTTTAACTATAGTACTTAAAATAATTTATCTCTTTTTAAAGTTTTAATTTAAATAATGCACTTTCTAATGGACGATTAATTAAATAGTGGCGCATTCTTTATTAAGATTATTATCAAATTATTAATATCATTTTATTATGCTTCCGATTGATGTTAGACTCTGATAGGTATAAATAATACAGAATTGATTCTTAGCATATTAAAATTGAGAGTTATTTCTATACACTTGTTTACATTACAGGCACAAGTTAAGTGTAATTGAAAAATAGCTAAAGTGAATGAAAAATAAAATGTAACCATTAATGTATTTAAAAGAATGTTGGCGATTTGTTTTAAAGAACCAAACAGGGAGAACATGTGTATGCATGTACTAATTTGTGACTAACGCAAATAGATAATGATTAATATTATTACAAAACGTGAAAGCAATAATTAAGGCTATACAATTTCCGGTCAATAAAAAACTAATTAAAGTTACCATAATATCTATATTGTAATTATTATATTTACATATTTAATTGTGTTTAAAAATCTAGAAAATAAAAGTTTACGCAAGAATCAATACCGGCACTACAAAAATTATGGTTGTTATTACGATCTCGGTCTTATACGAGATCAAATATCGAATATATTCTATAATATATGCCTACGTATGGGCATAGGTTCGGAACTAGTAACGGTCATAATTCGCCAAAGAGTTTAGAGCAGCCTTTAACTCTGTAGCCATGCCACCACTACCAGGGAAAAGACATTAAAATAACGAACTTTTCTTCAGTTGATTATCCCGGACATCATTTTGCTTTCCGCTCAATTTTTTTTTTTTTTTTGTAGTACTTTACTTTGAGACTCGTGCTAAAACAGGATACAGAAAAAAGAATTAAATCATATTGACAATCTGTGAATTAAAACTTAACTTAACGCATAACTTTAAATCATTATTACTTATGTATCAATAAACAAAAAAAAAATTATTCTTCATCCTGTTACAGAAATGATATATTAGCAACATTCATTAGCATAAAAACATGTTATGCAAGTGATTGGGGGGATAGGTGTAGTGGAGGGTAGTAGGAGATGGAGGAAGAAGAAGAAGGGGAATGCAAACGTAGCAACTAATTCAAATAAATTGTTTAGTTCTTATTGTTGTTAAGCAAATTGATTAGATGGTTGTGATGGAAATTCATTTGCCTTAAATAAGTTTTTCATTCAATTAAAAATGAATCTATCCATATAAGAATAAAATCTTAATAATTTTGTGAGAAAATTCTTGCGTATTTTCTTAACTATAAAATTATGCTGTTAAACCACTGTTTTTCTTGAAATTTAAGCATAATTACGTAAATATTTCCACACTTGGCTTAACCAAGTTTTGCTTTTTTTCCCTATCATAATCTCTTCATTTTCCTTCTCATAGTCAATAATTTCACAAAGTAATTTGAAATATGCATGAAAGAAAATCAATGAAAAACTTGACTATCACGAACACTCAACTAGCCATCTAGGTACCTAATAATAAGAGATGAGATGTTTTCAGTAAATACGAATCTTTATATATTTCGGAAAGAATTTTTTTTTTTTTTTCATCTCGAACGATATAATCTGCGAGTATCTATGTAAAATAAGTACATAAAGGCAATCGCATATCAAGCCTTGTTTGGTTTAATAATAATTTCCGGTATTTAATATCTATTAATTTGAATACCGTTTAGAAATTAAGATTAATTTATTTATTGCCACCAATACACGGATGTATGGAGAAAATGATGTGTTATTTTAATAGTGTTCTTTTTTGTTCATTACTAATTCGTTGTGGAAGCGATAAGTTATGCAGAAAATGATTAGTTTTTTGTGTATCTATGGAGATATCTAGACGTTGCTGCCTTTAACTAAATACACAATACTGTAAACACTCGACAATTATACACAAGAAGGAACGTTTTATTATCCCATTAGAAATAATCAAAAAGAAAAAGAAGGTTTTGCGTTAGTAACGTTTATTTGAAACATTTCGTTATGGTGTGGCACACATTTTTTTTTGTTATTAAAAAAAGTTCCAAATACACTGACTGCATATGGAAAACACCGAATTGATTTATATTATAAGCCAATACATAAATAACAAATAACAACTGTAATGCGGGCAATTTGCAATAAATTATTAAAAGTCTTTTAAGTTAAAGGTTAATAATATCTACATCAAATAACCAATGCCATAAGGCCCATATGCCATAATACACATGTACAATAAGTCACAGTTAGAATTTATTGTATGTATTCTCTATAATATAAGTTACAATTTAAATTATTTATTATATTTTCCTATTAAGCTACCTATCAATTAGTGTAATGTGAAGCCTTTCTCACTTGCCTTACTTGTACGCATTTAGTACTACATTATTATTATTAATTTTTGAAAAAAATGCATGCTAGTAAATGCCTATAATTAAACGTATTAAATAAATATCTACAAATTAGGGAATTAGGAAACATTTAGCAAGAATTTATCTAGCAAGGGTTCTTTTTTTGTTTTGTTTTACGTACTTGTGCTGCACGTATGTGTAAAGTAGCAGGAAATTTGCAGTGTACGTATTTGTACTTGTAATTTGATTTTGCTTTTTACATAATATTCTTTAGAATATTATGTAATACTCGAGATTCAAGGTTAACATCGTATTGTTGAGATGTTAAATATTTCATTGAATACATCAAACCGAAATTTCTCAATTTTTTTCTTCTTTTTAAATGAAAACAAAATAGACTGTAACCCATAAAATTATTGGCTTTCATCAGATATAAAGATAAAAATCATTTAGTACCTATGTATTACCAGCATCTATAATAGGTAATCGTTATATAGAGAAATAAAGCTGTTAAATAGTAGAATTTATCAAATGCCCAAAATCTAAATAACAATGAAATTATTCGTTTAAATATCTATAGAAAAGATCTTCGACGTATAACGTTGATGATCCGTAAAAACTTCTTTTGCAAAATGAAATAAAATCTGATCTTATATACTTATGGTACTAGAAGTAATAATGGATAGATATTATTATGGGCCAATGAGTGACTTACCGCAACAATAATGTTCTGTTCGTAGATATGTATGTGTATGTGTGTGTGTGTATGTGTAGAGGGTACTATGGATTTTTAATTTAAGATTAGATTAATCGGTAATTGGAACCTTAGCTTTGAAATGCTCGATAAAAAATTTTCGGAAAAAGAACTTTCAAAAAAATAATCCATTTTTTGATTGAGTTTTTGGTGCAATCAGATTAAAAAGGTACACGAAAAGATGAATCTTTTTCGTTCCACTAACTCTACTACTTTAAACCCACCGTAACGCTTCGCCCAGTTTTGATTTCTTTAGTTCAAATAGAGCGCGACGCAATATACTGTAGGCAGATATGTATGAACCAATTGAACCGCAAACAATCTATAATAATAATAAAGATAATATTAATAATAATAGTAATAATAACAGAGAAGACAATAATGTAAAAGATATTCGTTAAAATGAATTATTTGTTATACGAATTAATTGGTTTTACGGTGATTTAATTCAACGACAAGTGGACATGCGGACGTCGCTTTCATTAGGCCATTCCTTTAGATAAATAAAGCTCACCACACACGTACATAATCAGCGAAAATTCTCTTTTGATTTTGCCATTAATCAATCTAATGATTAATAATCATAAAATTGATTTACGATTTTATTAAGTTATGAATTGATTTAGTTATGTTGGCAATGTAGTGATGAAGTATACTCGGGGGACAGCGTCAAGGTATATGGGGAGCTTAACATATAAAATTGTTCAATTTATTGTTGTTGTTCAAATATGACCGCTCGTGCCTAACAACATACACAGCGAGATGTTCATGTTCTGATAAAATTTGCCATCTTTCCATTTTGACAAAGTTATTTATAATGACATCGTTTTTTTAACAATTCATTAAAAGAGAAAGAATTTTTTACAACTTATTATCATTCGATTAGGGAGAAAGTATTGAATGCGTGAATGTTTTAATTATACATTTAAAAGAATTTAAATTTGTTCTTTACTATTAAGGAAACTTGCAATTGTGATTCTTAAGCTTTAACGGTCAACACTCAAAATGCGATTTGTAGGAAGAAAGAAAAAATCCTATAAATCTAATTTGTTTGCAAACCAGAAACGATTTATTACTAGAACTCAATTTTTTTTAACTGTCAGTAGACAAATAATCATTTCTTGCCGGTGAAAATTAAGCATATTTAAAAGAATCACACGCAGTTTGTTCCCTGTAACATCTTACTTTGGCTAATAATAATTTCTGACAACTAAAAGGAGCTATTAATTAAGAATTCGAAATACCAATTTCTTATTCTTTACGTTTTACAATCATTAATAACATTTAGAACACACATAATATACAAATAGAAATGAAACATAGTGTAGTCTATGAAGTTTGATTTCATCATGATGTCTACCTATCAATTATTATTATTATATGAATACTATATATATTTATATAAATGTGTATGTATGTATACATAAAGCAATCATCGACTTGGAGGTCGCGGGAATATCTCATCTCATTTTAACCAAATACACACCGATTAAGGTCAGTAATGGTATTAAAAACGTCAAAAAAAAACACAATATAGCCAGCCAGGCTACAACAAATTGTTAAATCTTTGGCTTTTTTCAGTCAAAAATTTCATAATAAAGCAATACGTCCCATATACTATACACTATATTAAGGTCTATGTATTTTCTTTTGACGCTTAATTTGGAAGTAAGTGTTAACGGAAATTATCATCTAATGAGCTAGATGATGATAATGACGTTGCTTCATCATGATGAAGAAAAGCTCTATCTGGATTTTGACAATAATAAATGATGCTATTATTTTGACGATGGAAGTGTTAATTTGATGGTCGTAGTTAAACAATAAATATAAATTAAAATCTATGAAACTTTGTGCGCTACTTTTAATTTTGAAATAAATGGAATTGCTTTGGAAGAAAAACTTTTATGGCATTTAAATCTTTATTAATTTTATAAGTCTATTACCTAATGTAACGTACTCAAATTAGTAATATTTCAGCCTTGTAAGTGGAACAGAGAAAAAAATGCATTGTCTGCCTGCAATTAAATGATTAATTATCGATCTTTGTGTGGGCGTGCAAAGTATGCATAGATTATAGAAAAAAACTCCTTCAGTAAAACGCAAAAAAAATTAGAATAGAAACAATATAAACGCCTAGTAGAAATAAATTATGAATACGGATATCCTTTACGTATCCATTATTAAGGGCATTAAATAAAATTTAAAAAGAAAAAAAAAACAACGCTAACTTACATTGTCGTTACACGCGCAGAACAAAATTTTTAATTAAAATTAATGAGAATCGAATGACTTTACACACTCATCATCATCGTTAGATTGATTAAACCTACTAAAAAATAGAGAAAAAAATATGAGTGATTTCTTTTCTGTTAACATCAAACATTGATAAATTAAAAAAATTTCATTAAGTTGAAACTGCCAATTTGTCAGTCTCTATTCGAGTTCTTTTTCTTGTTTTTAATTATGCAATGATGGAGCAGTTAAGTACTCCGTTAGAATATAGGCGTTTTATTTGTATAGTGCCCATAGGCTAGAGATATGAGAATATCTCCTTATGTATGAGAATATAGCGCATAATGTGGGAAAGCAAATACTTATCAATAACATAGGGATTAAGGGGTAGTAATTAAAAGTATAAGATTAGTCATTAATGATTGATGGGAGTCATATATCTGATTTCTGGAAAACAAACTTAAATACATACATAATATGTGATTTCAGATATTTGTGAAGGCAAACAGAGATTGATTTAGTATTCTTTGATTAATAGATTCACACTATCGAAAATAATCAAAATTTTAATTAGAGTCTCATAATGACTGTAAAACAAATTTCATCATAAAATCAGTGTGAAACGTAAAAAAAGCTAATTATGAATCCATTTCTTCTATGGCCTAAAAACAATGTAATTTATGAATGGCTATTTTTCTAATAATAATAATTAATAACAAACTGTCAGTTTTTGTGTGTGATAGATCAAATATGGAAAATATTGCCGTTAATCCTCATAAATCTTTTACCTAATGTAGGTAATCGACGATTTAATTGATACATCAAATTATTAAGAGACGCCCATTAGATATTTTCAGGATCTGATGTTATTCAAAGCATCATATACGGTTTTAGTTAAAATCTTCTGCTAACGTCATTATTAAACTACTAAATAATAAAATCATTAATTTATGACGTACAACATGAAAAAATTACAAGCAATAAACAACAATTAACCATCCAGTTCTCAAAACGTTGACCTAAATTGATTATAGATAATTTTGTGGAAAAATTATGACCAAGAAATGAGCACCGACACTTACTGATCGTTATTTTACACTACTTGATACATGCATATACATTATACGTAGATACACAAACCAGAACCGGATTTACAACCATTAAATTGATTATTAATTGTTTATTATGTTAAAAGTTAAGAAAAAATATCGAAATTTTTCAGTGCATCATAAAGAGATCATCTTTTTTATTAACCGAAATGGTTTGTTTAAGTAAAAAAATATGTATTTTTATTGATTGTAGACTTTATAATTGAACCTAAATGTATTTGCATTAATTTTAATTAAACACGAATTGTTAATTAAAATTCTTCTTTTCTTACATAGGCTGATACCAGGAATTACTCAGGATTTACTATCGATTATTATAATATTTTACAGGAATGTATTACAATTTCGCATATAATTCTCTCGATCCTGTATACGATAATTTTATGTAAATAAAACGTTCCAATACATACATTTATTTACTTAGTTATATGAATAGATTGTGAGTATCGTCAATCAATACATCTATCGTGATACTTGTAAATCGTCAGCTTTTTTTTTCTTGCATTTTATCTATTGCCTACTGCTACCGCATTTCACCTTGAATAATAATTAAATAATATTTTAAATCAGGGACCAACCTCCATTTAATCAGCTAACAACTCTATGAAATGTATTTAATGTGATCGTATCATCCATATAATATTAACTTTTTACCATGTATGGCATGTTTGTAATTATAAATAATGGGAAATTCATTTTATACAGCAAACAAAATGCATGATAGTGCAAAAACTGTAATATGGAGAAAATTCCTTTGGAAAATAGTAACTACGATTCGATTCAATAAGTTGTTCAAATCAAAGTGTTGTTGAATCAGAGGAAATTGCAATCGTTTTATCTATTATAAGCATATATTCCGAATTTCCTGATGCATATAAAATATTAAAATTATCTGGATTAAAAACATCAAGTCGCAATAATAAATGCGGAAAACGAATCAACTTCAAAATAAATTGTTATCAATCGTAGTTATATAGAGGTGCCTATCTACTTTATTCTCTAATACCATCAATTAAAATATCTTCAACCATTCTTCATAGTCTTTAACATCAAACATAATTTTACCGCATATCTATTATTATCATTATTATAAATAGTATATTACATACTGGTATATTCATTCATTGATGGAAAAGAAATATGGCATCTAATAACGATAATTTTCAATATTTTCATTGCATTGGTTGCTTGGAGTTTGTTTTTATGCCGTAACTGATAAATTAATCAATTTTTCAAGTAAACTTGATCTTAAGTAGGTATTTGATAATATCCTGCCCTTAGGTAGTGGTAATATTTTGAGCTGATAGTATACGCATATGAAGATAGACATTATCTAATAAGCCTCTGGATCTGAATGTACTTTAAATTATGTATTTTTGTAATGAATTTCCCAGATTATTTATCATCGTAATTATCTCTAAGATATGTTTTATAATGAAGGGGTATTATCGTATTCCACTGTATATAGTTGCTTGTAACAATCCCATTTTGAAATCTAAACAATGATGAGTGTTTTATTATACGGTAGTAGAATATCAAAGGCAATTTTTCCGTTTCTCCATATGTACAGAAAATACTATTTCAGAATGGAAACAATTCACTCATTTGATTTATAAAAGAATATGCTTATTACACGCCCTATCAGGCATATAAAAGTCACCATATGTGTGTGTGTAACACGAAGAGATCTCTAAATATATACTGTTTTCAACTTATTAAAATGTAAATGTCACCCGAGAGACATTAAGTACCCATTCAATTTTGCTTTGATCAAGTCCACATAAATTGCTAAAATTTAACACTTAATTTTCACGAAACGATACGTTTGCAAAAGAAAACATTATGTATTATAATCGTAGAGAAAGTGGTACGTATATAAATTACCTATGGGATATTAAGTTATTTTAGAAAATGGTTTCAAAGTTGAATGGAAAATATTCGATAACTATGAACAGGCCACTATAGATGTTTAGCATTATGTTTAATTTTTCTCTTATAGGGGAGAATTATATCTATTTCATATAAGAAATATGAAGCAATATTTGAGATATTAGTGTTTCTCTTTGTAATAGTCCAAATAGAAAAGTAAAAAGAGAAAAACAGATTACTTTAAGAGTTACATAGACTTATTTAGCAGAAGGTTACTTGTCTATTTATTGATGTTTCTATTTTATTTTCTTTCTTAAGCCGAGAAATATGTATTTAATAATACTATAAAGTAATTAACATGCCACTAAAATATGTACTTATTTGAAAATGTAGCAATAGATCATTAGTTTACATCCATTTTTAATTTACTAAATAGAAATAAATAATAATTACTCTTGATTGCAACGCAATGCAAATGCGAAAGACTATCTGCTTATTATGAGATGTCAAACAGATAAAGTAAGTCTAAATTATGCTCATTTATTTCCTTCGTCTACTATCAAAATTATGATCGTTATCAATTACATTATTATTTTTTCCTTTTTTGTTCACCAAGCTGAAGCGTTATTTTAAAAATTCGATTCAGATGCTAATTTTTACTTAAATATAAAAGCGGTGTTCTCTCGCTTGTACAACTTGAAGAAAATGTCTTTGTAAATTATCTGGTCTCCCATTAAGTTAACGAAATTATAGTGTTTTACCATAGTGTGTTTTATTTTAACACGAAATATGATATTAAGCCTTTAAGCAACTTTTCTTCTTTTCCACTATATAAAAACGAATTGATTTAATACGACATTAATTCGTTTCATATTTCCATAATATATAATATCCCCTTTGTATAGCGTCATCTATAATATAGTTTAATTTAATAAATTACATTAAAAAATTTAATATAGTACCAATTATATAAAGTTAGTAACTCTCTGCATAAATTTACAAAGTGAACATGATATTGTTAGCAATAATTGTGTACAATACATAAATACACAATTTAATTTAATTTTAACTGCATGGTGAGACGTTTATGAATTAAAACTATATACTTCGTACGTAGTACCTGCCTATATAAGTACAGGTTATTTTGATTACGAAACAATAATACTTGTTTTCATTTAATTACATGGTTTTGATTATAGAGTATTGCTCCATTTGATCTGTAATTTACATGCAAATTTATAATAATTATATTTTGAAATATGCTTTATTTATAAAATGTTTAGGAATTTTACACCTTAAAGAAGTTATTGGTTTTCGTGTTAGATAATCTTAATAGAACAGCTCGATTATTTTGTGTTTTTGTAGTTCGTATGTAAAGCTGATGGAGAATTATGAAAGATATCTAGGGAAATTGGAAAGAAACTCTAAAGATACAGAAGATACACATCATTTTACCCATAATTGAGAGTGAAATTAAAGTGTATTTG
The DNA here is from genome assembly GCA_949748235.1 of Platypus cylindrus. Lineage (NCBI taxonomy): Eukaryota > Metazoa > Arthropoda > Insecta > Coleoptera > Curculionidae > Platypus > Platypus cylindrus. The sequence continues at coordinate 4,135,727 of OX456491.1, read as the reverse complement.
TTATTAGTTTATTTTATGGAAAAATTATCCTATACGCAGCTGCATCATCATAAAAAAAGCAATTAAAGTTAACCTGTATATTTGCAACAAATAGATACATTTATATATTTACCATAAAATATTTCCAACACTTATTTATTATGTAAAGCTTACAATAACAATTAGCAATTAATCAGAAAAAAAATTAGTTTTCATTCAAATCGCTCATAATTCTAATTAATATTAATAATATTATTATTATCGTTATTATTATCGTTTCCTAATTGCTAAGGGTTTTTTATTATTATTATTCATATGATATTAACTATGCATTTATGTATTTAGAATAATATCTATTTATTTGCCTTTTTAATCATTTTTGAAAAAATATATCCTACATAGTAAATTTCTAAATTTCCTGCATAGGTACTAAAAATTATTGCTCGATTTATTTCTATCGATACATTACACTGTCGTCGATTACAGAACTCTCAATTATTCGAAGAAATCTCGAATCTTAACTTGTAATTTGCATTTTGCGGATAATTCGAATTATTCGAAAAATGCTGCCGCATCATCGATCGTTTTATCCAAATAGTTGATGCTCTTTGGATTTTCACATCGCATAAAACAGATATATAGTATAGGATTTATCACAGATAGAATAGAGGTCTGACTACGTTCAAAGAATCTCTTACATGGCCATTATATAATCACTTTTAGTCATATGTGGTAATTTTATTTGTTCCGCATTATGCCAAATTTTGATCATATTCGAAAAGATTCGATCAGATAATCGAGAGGCCTGTGTACGCACACATACTACTTAAGTAGTTATTCACAAATACATGGATTTTATTAAATAATTTAATATCGTAGGATTAAATCAATTGAAGTAAATTGGCAATTGAAAAATGCAACAAAGTAACAACATTTTTTTCGACAGCAATCCTTATTATAAAAGGTGAAAAATGCAAAAAATATTTTTATACAGTTGTAGTACAGAAAATTACTAACTGAATTTAATAATATGCGATATTGCTCAATGCTTAAGTTTTGCTTCTAAAGTAGCAACAAAACGTTCCTTTTTAACGTACACATTTCACCTACGCTTCAATATTCTGCTGATGATGCCAATGTCCCAGAAGATATAGATTAAAATTGAGCATCAGAATACATAATAAAATAATAAGAATATAAAATTGACATTTTAATGTACATTTAAATTTTTTAAGTAGTGAATATTATTTAATTTATAGATTCCATATAAATTAACAAATTTAACTGTCAAGTTCCAGATCGTCGATTCTTTTCTTGTCTTTTTTTTTGCCTATATAAAATGGTGAATGGTAATTTATCGTTCAAGACTTTGAATAATTATTGATAATCATTATGTTCCTATTAGACAAATTATTATATGTAGGTATCTATCTATAGCGTATATTGCCAATGTGTCGTTTTATATTTTATTGTTTTTAATGTAATACATATGTAAGTATAAAAGGGGATATAGAATATTAATCTATAATATATGAAAGTGTCTAGATAGATAGGTACTGCATAAAATACAAAGATTTAATGTTTTAATTGGAACAATCTATCAGTACTACATATTTTTTTCTTTTGAATTCTCACTTTTAATGACAATTAGATTACTATATTAAAAAAAATCGAAAACAATTTAAAGTCCAATAGGTGTTTTTCGACTATCCTAATCTTAGAAGTGTTTGTTTCCACAAAAAAAATTTTCTAATTGAGATTATCTTGTTATCAATTATGGTTGTTAGGAGAAAAGCAAAAAAAATTGGAAAAAACATACAGGAGATACCTACATAAACGTTGACGGCACCTTGTTTTTTGGCCGCTCGAAGTATTTATTGCTAAATATTTACAACAATTTTAATAAACACTTCAAATACATATTCTATAGAAGCTCCACTAATTACTAATTCATTCTAATTCAAGCTATGAACAATATATGATTGTAACTATTTAATTTTCTTCTTCTCCGCGTTTGTTATTATTATACATGTTCTTGAGTAGTCGATATCAATAAACAAACTTACATACATTAATTAGAAACTAATAAATGTGCATAGATACATATTTGAATGTGCTTAATCATCAGTAATTATTACAATAATTATTAGCGATTCAATATAATAAAACATACTCATAATAATGTAATACCAAAGTCACACGGTACAGAGTTATGTATATTAATAATAAATTCATGTTTATTTTATTACCAGTAGCGCGTGTATATTTTAACAGTAAAATATTGTAAAGGTGCAAAAAGTTTAATTAATAGTTACATAAACTTAATTTTATGTAATCTAATTAAATTTAGTTTGCTTTGTTATGGTACAATTAGACGTTCCGTTTTGCGCGCATGCTATGATTCCTAGACTTTACGTAGGATAATGCCGAACATTCAGAGATTTTACAAGCCGAAAATCGTTCATTCATATATTGCTTTACCAGATTTTACATTTTGTTTTCTTCATACATTAAGGTAATCGTTTGCAAAGTGGGAGGATAACGATAAAATAATAATTACACAATTTAATAAATATTTTTTTATCAAATCATAATCAAGAATAACTAAATAAACAACAAAAAAAATCTAAGAATAATGCAATTGACAATAATATAATGCAGTTTAATTTATATTATGTTGTGCAAGTACTATTTACTTACACTTGAATCTGGCCTTGATTTGAGTTTCAAAATTTGATTAACAAAATATATTCGAAATTTCCTCTTATCTTATTCGATTTCATACATGGATACTGAGTAATTATATGTTTATTCGACATTACTACGATTTTCCTTGTTATTTTATTCCTTTTTTCAAATCAGTTTTCTATTAGCAGCACGTAATTAGATAAGTTGTATTATACAAACAACTAATTATTTTTATATTATTTTAATGTCACATAATATTTGGCAGCAAAAATATTTAAACAGTGATAGAGATAATGATAATCTTATATAATTTAAAACACATTCACAACCTTGACTATTTGTGAATTATTTACGTTTGACCATAAAATCCCATTCATCAACTGCTGCGATAATTACTCAAATCAGCACGTCACTGGCCAATCTTGACAACAATAATAATTATTACCAACAAAGACATTCAATTGTTAGACTATATCTCGACTTATAGATACTATTATCTAAAACAAAAGTGGCCAACCTTGTCAAGGTTGTTGCATAGATCATTTCATTACATAACCCAGTAACTTTTATATAAATAAATGTAATTTTTATATCTAACTAAAGCAATAAGTATATACTCTAACCACCTGTACAACTGGACCAACAGAAAAAAAACTAGATACACTTTTGAAGGCTGGAGGTCATAATTTGCCCACAGATCGTGTTGTGTAGGTTGAAATAGAAATTACTATATAAAATAGTAAAGACAGGAAAATAAGGAAATGATACAAACGAATTCTGTTTATTTATCATGTTCTCGAGATGGAAAATGTTGTTTTATAAATCAGTTTGTGATTAATGAATGAAATTAGTTTACCTACGAATAATAGTGAATTTAAGTACTCTTATTTTAGATTGTTTACAAGTTCAAATGCACATCAGATAGATATACATTGACGAACACATAATTAAAACTGAAGAACTGTCGCAGCCGCTTCAGCAACAAAAAAACAACATTCTTATCCTCAAATTAATAAAATCGAAGCCATTTTTTTAACAATGATTATTATTGCTGTTTATTATAAGCAGCATGCCGTGACGCTCTACTAATCAATTTATAGGAAATTACCTATCACTCACAAATAAATAATCGTAATAAGCGTTAACATAAATAAATAAATAATAATAAGTTAAAAAATTGATTAACAATGAAGCAACGAGAATAATTCCAATTTCCCTTCATTATCATTTAATATAATAACAACAATAATAATCAAACTTAAACATAAAATCTAATTTGTTCGAACAACATTTGCGAACGTAGAAAATAAATGTAGACGTTTTAGTATAACTTACTTAAAATATACATTAGCAATGTACTGAGAATGCTCATGCGTGTTATTGGATTGCTGATCTTAGGGAGGAGCGTCTACATGCCTCATTAAATAATAAGGAAATCGAAATAATCACAATAATCTCATACACACATACACACGAATTAAAAAAATTAGATCATTTTTTTTAAATTAGCAAAAATTCTTGAAAATCATTATATTTAATCTATAAAAAACTATAACCAATAATATTCTCTTCGACCTCATCTATTATAACGCTGATAAATTCTATCTATTAAAAGGATTTAGAAATGATGTTATGTCATCATAGTTAATTGAGAAATAGAAGCAAATGGTCCAATGGTGTGTAACTGAATCAATATTAAGTTCCTTAACTGACCTAATATTTTCATGTTATTACCGATGGTCATGAATTTGATCACAAGGAAAAGAGCAAAAAATTAACACTTCTATACACCTAACTGTAATATTAATTTAGTGAACACATTAAAAAAAAAACGAGACAAATAAAATAATTAAATGAATTATGGGTTTATTTTTGATTAGTTTAAAAGAAAGTTTGCCATTTGGTGTCATCCATTTTTTTAGTAAGTATTACTGTTACAATCAAATATATACTAATAGAATCAATAATAACGCCCTTACAGCTGTTTTTAGCCGGCAGTTGACATGGGAGACATAAGACTAATAGCATCATAAAAATCGGAATCGAATCAACGTAAGTCTAACTAATTATAGACAATCGCGCATATTTTATTTGTTTACAACTATAATTACCATCATCGGTCAGTCTTCAGAATTACTCATCATTTCATACCAAAATATCATAGCCTCTATTGAAAAACTTGTGTATCTTATTTATACAACTAGATACCATCAAGTCATGAATAATTTTGTAATCATTCCGTAATTCTAGATTTCCAAGAATCAATATTAAAAGTCAGAGAAAATAAATTGGCATCAGCATACACATATTTCTCGTAAGTTTTATTATTTCAAAAGCACGCTCTATGCGTCACTTCAGCTTTGAAATACTTTATATCATCTTAATTAAATTGCATATAAATAACTATTTATCTGAAAAGAATATCTATTAATTAGAATTTGCAAATCATTGGTATAAATGTATACGGTATTTATTTATTTCATCACATATACATACATATTTGTGTCTTTAAACAAAAAGTAAAATAGATATGGACTACTCGTATATAAAGTAATTTATTAAATTTAATATTAATGATGACATTTGTTGAATTTAAACATATTGAAAATCTCTATAATTCATCAAATTATTAAATCGAGCTTAAATTAATATCTAATTATTTTAAATTTTGAATTAGACATAAAAGTTTGTGTGCTACATTTTTCCAACATCAGAAAATTATTATTTAATAAAATTGAAAATAGAATTAAGTACATACAATAAATTGATTCAAACAAGATTAATTTCTTCATTATTATTGTAATTGCGGAACAGTTTTTCTTATTCGTTACAATTCGTTAAGTTTTATTGCCAATAATGGTAATTAATTCATCAGGTTCAATTTGATTAATTTACATATAAATACAATAAGAAATACCAATGCCTATCATTTTAAATGAAAAATTGTGCCATGATTTATTTACCCTGTTTTTTTTTTTGCTTTTTGCTCTGTAGTATTCGTTAGCAGAATATAAAAAAAAAAAGAAAAAACACTGACAAGGATGTGATCGATTATTTGCAATCATACTTAAAATAGTTTCTAGTTACTGGTGGCATTAAGATAGTTTTTATATTTCCGTTTGATTATGGGTGCTTTTGTTGATAGTTGTATTTAAATTATTCAATTTTTTCTGTTTTTCTGTGTTTATTGCCAGTTTATAGCCTATTCTTTGACTTATCATTTCCGGCAGATGGCATTGATAGTATAGAAATTTAAACTAGAGGAAGAAATTTCTAAATATTTCTAATAATGCCAATGGTGGTCAATGGAAAAAGAATATAAAAAATTGCGTGGATACTACAGAAGTTGCAAGTTGCATTATACTCCAGCAAATACCATTTGTATGCATTGCTCATAGTGTATGTACCAAGTAAGCATCATTGCAGCAGTAAACATCATTTACCTATCTACCTATGTATATAATACAAAAGAATGTTGACACAGTTAGTAAGTTCGGACTGATTTGATATATAGTTAGTGGGCGGTGAACTTATACTACCAAATTCGACCGAAATGAGTAGTATCTTATATTGAATATTGCATCATCTGCCGAAATTTGAATTAAACACATTGCCTAAAAGATAAGTACGTGTTTGCCGGGCTATAATTGGATTTTTATATTGGCTTCTACTTTTAATATAGTGGAAATTCAAGAATTATTCGAATTATTATTAATTATTGCTACCTACTTTAATCTCTAGTGTGTACGTACTGGAATTATTCTAGCTAAATGCAAATTTACATACTAAAAATGTCGATATCGATTTAATAAAAGAACAGCGGAAAATTCTCCATTTGATTAATAGCTTAAAATCCTACAGGACATATAGGAATCTATGTAAATATCTGTCTACTATGTAAGCATGTAATAAAAGCTATGATTTATGCATGAAAATATATTTGCTTCTTATCTAAATAAGCGAGTAGTCTACCAATAAAATAATATATTAAAATTGATCTATTACGACTAGAAGCTAAAGATGCGAACGTTATAATTCGTTATTCGTTTTGTCTTTTTACTTCTTTGTCATGTAATCAAGAAAATTACATGTCTCTGCATTGCATAGAATAGTTTTCCTTTTTACTAGTTTTACTATAGATTATTAAAATATTCACATTTATGTAAAATTGAAAATGTTGAAATAGTTTCCGGAAAGGTATCAGGTGCTCTGATATATGTATACTTTATAATATGTATAATGAGTTCACCTAAATATTCGAATTCAACCAACAAGCAAGCAAGCAATCGTAAAGAATTTAAAGAAAGTTGCCATAGTTATAAATTTCTTCCTATTTTAGCGGCACCTGTACGCGTGACATAGAGAAATGGACTATTTCTTCAATAAAGTGCAAAACTGGCCATTCTGTTTCTCGCGTATATCGAGAAATCTTATAGAGGTACATTGTAATGATAAAATTAGCAATAATTGTATCGATTTTACCGTATTTGTATAAGTGAAAACACGAGACGAATTTTGTTTTTATAGTATAGGTACAATCGCGATTGACTGAATGGTTAATAGATTTATTTATTCGGTTATTTTTATTGATTTGTAGTATATATGCAGAGTTCCATGATTGTTATATTATATCTGCAGTGTGACGATTTTTTTTTTTAACGGAAAACAAGCTTGTAGCATAAACATTTAGAGATTCGTCTATAAATTAATGATACAAATGTCATTCTACGTCATCAAATTACATAAAATACTCAACTAAATGATTTCAGTATTTCTTGTTTACTGTTCATCTTCTATATATATATATCTAGCTACAGATTAATCGGTTCATCGATCAATTCAACTTGCCATTTATTTGTAAAACTATTATTTAATAATTATATTAATTATTATAGTATATTCTGAAGAAATATAATTAAATACAGACCCATTCTATTCATTAGCTATTCTAATTAATTCAAATAGTTATATCATAATTATTATTAATCGGAAGTAAATTAATTTTAATCGAATTTTACATATAAATAATACTATGTTGTTGATGAAGGCTCCTGGGCTCCGAATACACACATTTATTTATGTATTTATTATTATTCACATTTGGATCAATTCTTATAGCTTAACAATTACAATAAATTACATACATATTAAATTGAATAATGTTAGATATTAATTCTTTTTTATTAATATTAAACTAATCGAAGTACAATCGCTACGAATATATAGAATTAATGGCGAATAAATAGTTGATGCTTTCTAACTGTTATCTTTCAAATTGATGATTCGATATCTTAATTTGATATCATCTTTTGCCAACGATTTATGTATATTCTAGAATAATTGACGGTATTTGAAAGTATTGTTGTAATGCATATACATTCTAATCAAAATTTTTAATACAGTTATACGCATATTCTATATTCAGTATGTAATGTAATTTGTTGATAAGATATATATCAAATTTAACCGCTTACGTCATATATATTGTTTGGGAAACAGCTTCAAGTGGCGGATACTGAATTATTTTTTTTTTTTATAATCTACGCAAAGCAAAGTTTAATATTGAATATTTTGCGGTACTTTAAAAGATTATTCATACTGAGAAACAAATTTGATTCGAATAAAATCTTCACAGAAGCTGAAAGTTATTACCATGCATATTTCAAGCATATTATCTTCTATACGTATATCAAAATACCCAATCTGTACCTGCCTACATCATAATATATTGAATCATTGTTGATTTCACACGAAACTAATCGTTGATATATCTTGTAATTATGTCGTGGAAAATTAAGCCACGTAATAAGTGCATTTAGTAATTTTATATACAGTACATTTTACCTTTCAGCAATTTGATAGTAATTTCAGCTTTGAAACATTCTTTCGCGAGCTAGAGTGACCAGACTTAAAACCAAACAAGACAAAGGAACATAAAACGACGGCTCTTTGTCTCTGTTCACCTACATTTCGTTTATGAAATTACCCATTTTCTACGGCGGAAACGAGGTCCGATCTTCATGAAATTCCTATTTAGTTCTTAGCTTTATATGTCTTTATTATGCCGCGTATCCTCGTAGAGTATAATAACCGTATGTATCGATTTTATCAGCAGGAAAATTACGATAAACATTAACGTTTAATATAAGCGGTAAAAGTCGAGTAAAATGTCCTTTTTATTGTGTAATGTGCAAAAATTAATTGTAACTTAGTATGAGTTATTAGTATTGTGTCGTAAAATTACAGCTCCACTTGAGGTATTATAATAACGACCGCTAAAAATCTTAAGAATATACTTATTTCTAGTTTTATGCTATATGATGATCAGTTAATTTCTATATTGCGCATCATTGTTTCGCAAGAATAATTTATGGAAATTTTCTTTGAAAATAGGTGACATCAATCCTTCTTTGTATAGTAAAAGGTAGAATCGCATCATTTGTAAACTTTAATCTGCTATAGATTTAAACGTACAATTGCGGTTGTTACAGCTATAAATGTTATATCTTTATGTCTATAAAAACTTTGGAACCCATTTGCATCATATGTAACACAATATTAAATCTATGTTGATTGATTATTTTGATGTTTTATAGAATCTTTCGTTCCGCCTTATGTAATCAATATGAAATTGCATTTCTGTTTCTCGCTTTATTAAGTTATATTAACCCACCTGTGCATATTAATCATCTTCTCCACAAAATAAAAATGGCGGCCACCAGCTGAAAGTCGCGTTCTAATAAATTACTAACGTTAATCACACATGAGGTTTTTGATGAAGATTTTTTTTCCCGTTTGACCTATAACACGATTCTATAGATTTTATCTCCAGATTGATTTTTGCATAATTCACTTCAAGCACCACTTAAAGTCAAGTACAATGTTGATTAATGATATTACAATGATTAATTCGTATTTACTTACAAAGAATAAAAAAAAAGTTGCAATGTTTTTTACTTACTTAAAAATAACTTTATTTCCATCGAAAGAAGTTTTTAACAAAAATTTGTGACATGAAATAAACTGATCAAACAAAAAATCAAAACCTACTCTAAATAATTGGAATACATTATTATTGTATAAAATATATGTATTGTATCTATAACTAGTGTCTTTTTTTACAAAAGTTGCTTGTCGAACAAATACTCTCCAAGCGTTCCATGTTGATCTAATAGCTTTTCTAATGTAGATAATTTTCCAGCTAAATCTCGTTGACCATTGTATTGTTCCGTTAAGAAATCTCCAGTTAAGTAATCGACCAGCTGTAAAAGAAAATAAAAATTATATCTCCTATTCGATTAAGCAACAATATGCCACACAAATAACTCACATGATAATCGTTGAATGATGTTTCATCTTCGCAGGTTTTAATAATTGCTCTAATCTTTTTGGTAACACTTGCTTCTAATTGCAGGGCATCACGTAATGCTGAAACTGCATTATTCCAATTTGTTACTGCTGGAACCATCTAGATAATTATTTGAAAAAGAATGATTAGTTTATCCAGAATACAATCGATCAACGAAAACCTCTTACGTTTCTTTTAATCAAATCACTAGCTCCAGAAGTTAATTCTCCTCTCATTAGTAAATAATGGATCAATTTAATGGCATGTTCACGTTCCTCGGAGGCAGCTTCGAAAAATAATTTGGCGAAACCCGGTCGATTAATTTGATCACGAGAAAAATGTGCTCCCATTGCCATGTACTGCATGGCCGCCTTTAATTCTTCCATTACATGAGATTTTATTGTTTGCACACATGTGCCATCCATATCGATCCAGTCTTCTGGAATTTTTGGTCTTCGATGTTCGCCTAAATGGAAATTACATCAGAAACAATACAAATATTATGTCTTTATGCAATCTTATATTTATATCTATAAAAGAATATTTCAATCTACTTAAATATCATGTATAAATAGAATAGTAAACAAAGATAACGAAAAGTTTAGACATTATTCTTGGATGACGATAGCAACAGCATTTCCTTTGTTTTTGTTATTCCCTGATCCAGGGAACTTACTACGTTGCGGAATCATTGCCAAAATTCTTACAGAAATAAATTTTTATTACAAATATGAATCAATACAAAATTAATGAAGAATCTTTAGAATTTAATTTTATAAACATGTTTTTAAATTATTTTCTTGTTTTTAAATAGTCGATAGTTAATTATCAAGCGTCATAATAATCATTAACTATGCTTATATTTATTTATGTATATCTTTATGCATTATCAATACAATAATTCCGTTTATTGATTTAATTTAAACAGAAATGTACATAATTGTGCAACTAATTATGGAATTCTTTAGATATTCTTAATCAGATTAAAATTAACTGCTATAAAAGTAAATTGTACTTAAGACTTTGTACTAATACGTTGTAACTAAGAAAAAGGCAATACGGTTTCAATAGTAAACAAAGAAAAATAAAGCACACCGATATGTCAAAATGACATTTCAATTCCATGTCTTAAATTCAACTAGTAAAATTGAAGGATTCATTTAAACAATTTAATTGAAAATTATAGTCAAAAAGAAAAATAATTATCTACTTACATTGAAAAACAGCTGATGCTGAAGCAACGCAAAAGATAGCTAAAACTGCAAAGGCCTTCATATTGATTTTGATAATCTATAATGAAAGATGAATGTAGAAAACAAAATTTGTTATTGGCGAATTAAGTTTCAAGACTTTCAAGTGATCGCCTTTACACACACTGGTGTAGAAGGTTGACTACCCAAAATGATATTAATTAGTCGACAATGAGGTTTTTCTACTACGTTTTTTTAGGGAATTTATTTGCACACGACACCAAAAAAAAACAATATATCTTAACCTTTATGTTGTCTCTGGTGAAACAATTGCACACAGAAACTAAGGTTGGATTTGTGCAGAGCGCAAAGCCCTGTTGCCATACTTGTTTTGATGTTTTTACACGATATTCTAGAATAATTTAATTTCGATTTTTCTTACTTGTTTGTTATATGCTATTCAAATGAGAAGTTTCTTCAGTCTTTCACAAGACATAAAATTCGAGTACTAGCGTAACTGAAATTTCTAATCGAAATAATCAAGAAATTCTCATTTAATGTGTAGAAAATGTAGAAATTTATATGATAAAAAAATATAAATCATCGATAAAATATAAGTGGAACATGTATTAACAAATATTTCTCAAGTATTAAATTATTAATATGAAAAAAAATCAGAGATGGAAATACAAAAATAGTAAATACAAATAAATTATATTAATGAGACGTATAAAATTCTTTGGCAATGGCAACAATGGGACGGCCGCCATGTTTAATTTCCATTATGCTGCGTCAACATCATCAATAATCTTTTGTTGTCGTGTGCTACTACGATTTATATGAATCAGAGTTTTTCTTTTCCATAATCATTTTGTACTAAACTTTCGTACAGTTTTTTATTTATTGTCGGTTACTCTTGATTACGCTGGCGAGATACCAGGTAAATGATACATCTTCAATATTTGTTTGATATTTTGTTTAGATTAATCAATTTCTATATCGAGTGCTTTTGTTGCGCAGCGTTGTTACCCGAAATACAAATAACAAATATTCTTCAGTACAATTTCATTCATTTAAAGGTACATGCCGCAATAATTGCACGTAATTGATAATTTTTTTTATCAATATAGATACGTACAGTACTTACTTAAGTATAAAATTTTATTTTCATTTAAATAAACTAGTTTCTCAATTATAGGGATCATGAAGGCCTTTATTATTGTACTTACTAGTTTATTTGCAGTGGCATTATGCTCGAACGAATGTCATAAAGAAGCTGTGGATGCTTGCAATTCCAAACTTTTCAAACAAAGTAAGTACTTTTTTATATACTTATTTAAATTTAACTCTTTTGTTTTATTGGACCCTATTAGGGCTAACTTAGAGCAATCATTTAACTCATGCAGTAACATAGTCATTATAATAAAATATTTCACCACAGTACGCCACTGAAGTGTAATAGTTCCACCAGAGTAATTTGTTAAAATGAAAAATTAAGCCATTAAATCTAAACAAATTGCATATTCAAACATGTCTACAAAGTAGTGAAACAATTATATAGGTACTTACATTTTATTCTACAGCCTAATCACTTTTCGTTTCAAATTGCCAGGTTAAATCTCATTACAAATCAATGTTTTAACTTTAATTAAAATTCAACAAAGGAATTAATAATACATTATAAACAAATTTATTAATCTATATACGGCTTATTATTAGGTTAAATAAACAAAGTTAATTAATCTTAACTACTGAAAATATAATATTAATTCCATAAAATTTACTTTGTTCTTATTTTGCCTAGTCATAAAGGAAACATTCTGTTCTCTGATAAGATTCGTTTTAATCATCGTGACCCTTGGCTTCTAGTCGTTGCTAATCAAAATGCAAATTTTTACTGTTCATTGAAAGTTACCGAATAGAAATTTTGCGGAGCTACACAATCCCTATATTGACCCATCAATTTTTTAATAATCACACGTGTGACTTCAAGTATCAATAGCCTTAATGGAAGTTTTGTGGAAGTTCTTCAAACTACTTAGTTTTATTACATTTTGCTTTTAATTTTCAATAGGCCCACGAATGTAATTAGTGTTCTATTCAAGTATGCAAAAAAAAAATAAAAAATCTTTCATGTTACCTATTCATGAAACTCAATGAAAAAATGGAAACAAATAGATAACTTCAATTACTTACATTCAAATTTTTTTTTTTTTTTACGAATACTTGCGTGCCATATTTTAATTATCTATTTGTTACTTACTTTCAGTAAATGTATTAATAGCTTTTCGACGACTAACGTCACAAAAGCACTTAATCTAAAAGAAAATAGTTTTATTATTTGTTTGGAATTTTGATTGGACTATAAACCTTTGTCCTATTATATGTACATACATATGAATTATGACAAAAGCTATTTTATTGCTCAGCTAGACACATGTAGAAGGATAAAATAATTGTTTCATTATATTCTCTATTTTTCGAGGATCTTGTTATAAATTTTACATTGGTTTGAAGTGTTTATACTTGACTTTTGAAACTCTTGTACTGCGGCAATAGAACTCTTTTTAGAAAAAAAAAATACATTACAACTATACAGTACTAATACTACAATACGTTACGAAATTGATATGTTTATCTTTCGAAGTACCCATTTAATATATTAATTAGCGGGTACTTGTGCAATTAATTTAATGATTAAATAAACAATAATTTCATTTAAACTGAACGTGATTACTCTAAAATAATCTCAAATTTTACTATTGCAGAATCTTCTGTAAGATCATGTAATGCGACCTATGGAGGCATCAATGATATTCAAAGTGATCTACAAAAGTTTACCAATCACTTATTCTTCAGATCATTTGATTTCCTTTTAATGGCCACTCATTATGGCAGCTACATTAAGAATCGTCCCGGTTTCGAGAAATTGTTCCGAGGACTTTCCGATTCATTGTGGAACGACGGTATTGATACAATCAAATACATTACAAGTCGTGGAGGTCAAATGAATTTGGCTAATGTTGCCAGAGATCTGAAAGATGAAACGCTTGCATCAACCAGTTTGGAACTATATGAATTACAATCAGTTGCTAAGGCATTGGACATTGAAAAGAAATTGGCTGAAGAAGCATTCGATATTCATAAAACTGCTTCCGAACGGAAACAAGATGCTCACGATCCCGAAATCGCCCATCATTTGGAAGAAAAATTCATGTCCAAGCACAGAGAAGTTATTAGAGATTTAGCTGGACACACGTCAGACTTGTATGCTCTACTGGATGGGCCAGATGCATCGCTTGCATTGTACCTATTTGATAATCATTTGCAAAAATAGATGTTATATATTTTAAGTGTATTTTTCATTTTTAGTTTTAGGAATATTTTGTTAATAGTAACTGAAAATTTATTTCTGTTTTAAACCGAATGGTTAATTTTTAATTTTTTTTCGCGCTTAAGAATGAAATAAAGAGTTCTTTTTTCCTATTTATTAGTTTTTTATTAGTATTTTTTTAATAAACTGCTTATGTCTACAATAATGGGAAGTATGGAAGCTGTACATTTTAAGATGTCAATAAATTTCTCATATATACATTACTTTCTTACATTAGTATAGCTGCTGCAAGTTTAAAAACACATTTGTAAGTAGTCTGATCTTGTTGCCTATACACCTGCTCTAATCAATCCTCTAATTTTGGTGTAATCGGCAGTGTCAATCATTTGAAACTAATGGGGTTGTACATTATATCTACTTAAGCCAATCATGTTCAGCAATTTTCTACCGCCTCCTACTCCGGAGGTGGTTTTTTGTCAAAAAACAAGTTGTCAGGTTGGAGGTTTTTTTGCCAGAATTAATAATAATTGCTACCCCAAACCACATGTTAATTAAATTGACAAACAATTCTCGTGAGTTCGCCATAGGGTACTTGTAGCATGCAGTGGTAGATCTTTCCCTAGAGGCTATGCTTCAGCATAAGGTCCCATTGTAAAAGGGTCTCTAATACAATATTTTTACATTTGATGGACATATCTATAATTCTTAATTTTGAAGTGTGTAAACCTGTATGATTATCACAAAATATAATCTAGTAAACCGCATTAGAATTATACATCCAAAAACGTTTCCCATGGGTTTCGTACATCAAATCACTCATCGATATTTTCATACGTACCGATCATGGCAGCGCCATCTTACTAACAACGCTAGAATAATAGTATTTATCAATTTTATCAGTACTCCAATTAATGTTCTTGTTATAAAGTGGGCACACTCCACTTTGATGATATGATTATCTTTGACTGATAATAAATTTGCTTTCGATATGATACAAAAAAAGTTGTTTCGAAAAAATTGTATCTTCTCAAATGTCGCGAACACCAGTCACTTCAAATTCTGAATCTACATCAGATTTATTTTCATTTTTAATTTTGTTCTCTTGCGAAGGTGACAATGGCAGGTGTTCGCGGATACATATGGTGAGTTTCATAAATTATTTCTCCTACTTTGAATTAAATATTTACATTTTTCTAGCGCCTCTAAAAGGGTAATAGACATCTATATCTATCAAAATGAATCGAGAAAATTTGCAAGTAACTTCCAAGTATCTGAGTTCTCAGACGATACTAGATGCAAACTGGTAATTTTCGTTCTGTAATTAAAGTTATGTTCTATATGCTGTTTCTAAGCATAATAATTCATTTCTAATAAATAACTAATCTCATTTTAACAGCTCTGCCAAGTTCGAATGCTTGTAAATCCACATTCTAATTACGGAACTTGATGTCATTACGTTCCATTAAAAATTATTATACCTATTTTTTTTTATTGTGATAAGGTAATGTTCTCGTAGATATTTTGCAAAACGCCCCATCAAGTCTTATCTGCTTCACCATTTTGATTGAAACTTATACTCAAATAGAATTTATAATAATTCAATTTTCGGTAATGCAGATTAAAAATTTACAAAAACGTCCGATATCAACAATGTCACACTTATCATCTCGTTGGCAGTAATTACGCATTCCCTTCTAAAACGTATTCAGCGTTTTCTGCGTCGGTATCTGATTTTTATAAACTTTTAATAAGCGGTATTTAAGTATTATTTCGTTAGAGAGAAGAAAAATCGTGTAATTAACAACTAGTGATTTATTTTATATTCGTTTTAATTTAAATAAAAATTGATCTCTTAATTCTATATTACATTGCATAATATGATTTTACAACAGCTTTTTATCAAATAGAAATTCTCCAAGAACACCATGTTGATCTTTCATCTTTTCCAAAGTTGATAGATTTCTAGCTAACTCTCGTTCTCCTTTGTATTGTTCGGTTAGAAAATCTTGTGTGAAGTAGTCAGCTGCCTGTGAAACGGAAAAAATATCTCGATTTTAGGCAATACATACGCTTAAGTCAAAATACTAACATGATAATCATCGGAAGTTTTATCTTCTTGGCATACACGAATAATATTTTGAATTTTTCTAGTTACAGATGCCTCTAGATTTATGGCGTCCTTCAGTGCTTCGGTACCATCTTGCCAATATGTTTTCGACGGATAAAGCTGCAAATAATTCGATAATTTTATTGCCGTATTGAAGTTTAAGGAGAAATTCACAAAATCTTACGTTTCTCTTAATCAAATTGCTCACGTTAGATGTCAATTCTCCTCTTAATAAAAGATATGTAATCATTTCAATGGCGTGAGTTCGCTCTTCGGATGCTGCTTCAAAGAAAAGCTTTGCGAGTCCCGGTCGATTTACTGTGTCCCTGGCAAAATAAGCTCCCATAGCCAAGTATTGTATTGCTGCTTTAACCTCTTCGCTCACTTGATTACGTACCTGTTGCACACAAGGCTTCGCCATATCAATCCAACCTTCCGGTACATCTGGTTTTCTATGTTCACCTAATACATTGGGACCAAAGCGTACATATTTGGCCAGAATTCTTGGACAGTTTTAAATTTACTTACATAACAATCGAGCTGATGTGAATACGACGCTGTATAGTATGACAAGCAAAGTGGTTGCTACCTTCATTTTTATATTTTAATAATAAATCAAATCAATTACGAGAACGATAATAGTTGCTGTCTGCCTTTACACACACTGGTATAGAAGGATGACTATTCAAGCGATAAAACAATCCTCCTGTAGAGTTTTTATCAAGTAATTTTTGCACACCGTTTAGTGCTGAGCGCAAAAAAATCTGAATTCTGAATTTCATAGAAATTCGAGGACTTCGTTTTTTTTTTTTTTAATGTCTAGAAACATTGTTGTCGAAGTAACATGAAGAATGGTTTTTATATAGATATTAGACCGGTCTGATGTAAATGATTATGAATGGCAACACTACCATTCATGATCTACTAAAAGCCACTATCTGTACAGGAAACAAAATGATATGTTTTTATTCACAAATAATGCAGGGTCGGTTCTCGCTATAATATGTATAATTAGCTCAGTCGTTCGAAATTAATACTTTTTATATTACCATCTTATTCAGCCTATTATAATTATCATCTTTAATCAACACAAACGACGACAATATTGTGCAGACTCAGTGCTTTGCAGGAACTATGTGGCAACTATGTTTAGAATTCTAAAATTCATATCAATAATTAATATTTAAGTATGTACTTTAATTCGATATTGCGTGTGCAAATATCGCACACAGTCTCGATTCCCACGAGATCTGTAAAACAAAAAAAAATTGCCAATTTTATATATAAAAAAGAGCCACATGCGCCACCAAAAAACTCAAACGTGATTACGCTGGCGAGATACCAGGTAAGAAAACGATTTTGTCCTTAATTGTTTTAAAATTGGAAATTTATGAGTATGTAGATATTAATTAATAATATCGTATAGTTTTTATGGTTCTGAAGCTACTTATTACTGAGAATCTTCAACTATCTAGTTAAATCTCGGTCGAATCGATCAAAGGTCCGGGTTTTCTAACTATCATATCTTTAATCACTAGTGTTATACTGCCATTTTTCATTTTGTTCTAGGGATCATGAAGCTATTTTTAATTCTGTTTGCTCTTTTTGCTCTTAGCAATGCCGGGTTAGAAGCTGAGACTGATGATGAGCTTTGCCTGAATAATATAGCAGAAGCATGTAGTTCCACAAATAGTAAGTTAAATAGTAGCTTAACGTCTATCATTACATATCTACTTAAATTCTGTAATAATATACGTATCTCACTTTTTTTTGTTTGCGTAAATGATAACACAAGATAGCAATTTTTACAGCTGTAACAACACCAGCATGTAACGCACAATATGGTGGCATAACGTTCATCCAGAGTCATCTACAAAAATATGTCAATCATTTGCTTTATCGATCATTCGATTTTCTTTTAATGTCCACATACTATGGAAATTATGTCAAAAATCGTCCAGGATTCGCTAAACTATTCAGAAACATATCCGATTCCCATTGGGATAATGCTGTTAATCTAATAGAATACATTGACGTACGTGGCGGACGGATGAATTTCAATAACGTTCCATCTATAATTTTGGATGTATTGCCGAGTGATGTGAAAGCAGATGCTGGCAACAGTTCGTGGCCACCCAGACCACAACCCATTTGGGAATTAAATGAAGTTGAAGCATTAGCAAAAGCTTTGGATTTGGAAAAAGAATTAGATAAAGAAGTTTTCTATTTACACTTAGCAGCAGAAGATAGAGTAGCAAAACGCTATGATCCTGAGATTGCACATTATTTGGAAGTAATTTATGTCGATCAATTCAAAGATACTATTCGGAAATTATCTGGATATACGAATGATTTAACTGCCATAGTCGGCAGCAATGACGCATCTCTAGGTGTTTATTTGTTCGATGAGTACTTGGAAACACAATAATTCTAGTATTATTGTAGAATTTAAGAAATAAAGTTAAAGATCTTTTCATATATCTTTGAGTGTAATATTTCGTAATTCCTCTGGATTCCATTGAAGAATTCTATCGAGTTTCAAAATACTTTTCTGTCCGAATTCCTTGCCATTTGTCAATTAAGGACACTAACCAAGTCAAAATCCATTCACTCTTCCATGAATATCCCCATCAATCCTCCGATAAATTTTTCCAAAGTTACATCTTTAACTGCTTATTGAAATCACTCAAATGAAGCGAGATTTGGAACACCTGAACAGAGCAACAAGAGCCTACCTACCATTTCATCAGTAGAAAAGCCATCGACACCATGCTGTGCTGTGGTGTGTGGAGATCGTCGTCAGGTGGGAGACCTGGTGGGGAAGGTAAATGTAGGTCTTTGGGTCTACATCAAGGTGGGTGGCTTAGTCAGACTGCGCGCTTTTGCAGAACGAATCAACAGCGTGTAGTTGATCTGGACTTCCGGCTCAAGAAGGTCGAAAGTCCATGATTTCATTTGACTCTTTAAGAATTAGTTTATTAGAAGAACATTGTCTATTTTTTGTCTATCTGTCTATTAAAACAAATATTATTCGCGATTTAGTTTTGTTTCAGTTGTGTGTGTGTGTGTGACACATGGATTTTCTAGAAATACCTTTTGCCTAATGATCAATAATAATAATAATACTGAACTCGAAATGTTTGATCTACATATTTAACAGATAGAACATAGCTTTGATTCATGATATTTTGATTCATTACGCTCAATAAACATTGATCAATTAAAATACAACTGTTGAACTGTCATTGTAGATTATTATTATATCAATAAGAAAATAGTTTTAGTGTTAAATTAAAAAAAAAAAAACCTATAAAACTTTTTCGGGAGAAGGACTTGGCTTGACTTTTTCAACGGTTATCACATTAAACTGAGTAGTTTCGGTGTTTTTGGATGAAAAACTTGTTTTAGTCTCAGACTTGATTCGTCGTCACCAAATAAGAGAAAAAAGGCCATTTCAATTAAAATTTCGACGTTTTAACTTGAGACCATTTTGTAAATTCGTTTTTTTTTTTGGTTGTTATTGTTATTCCTTCTTGGATTGTTTTTTTTGCCTTTAATTTGGATCAGCAATAATAATTATCATCATTGCAGTGTTGATTTATTGGAAACGGTGAATTAAATGACATTTATGACATTTATAACATTATTTTAATATTTGTTGATAATTGTTATTAAATGGAACATTCCTCGGTTTATGTAAGTAATTTGATTAGATTTTTTTTATGGTTTTGGTTTTCTGAATTGTGGGTAGATTGGTGTTTATTATATATCGTAGTAGTTATTGTATAGTTAAATATATGTGTACAAAAGTGAGGTTGGTTGCCTATAGAGACAAGAGACTAAGGGCCATTGTTATAATTAATTTGTGACTTTAAGTCAAATTTAAAGTCGTACACTATTGGCCAAAAATTGTTTTAAGCCAATCATAGTCAACTTTAAATTTGACTTAAAGTCAAACATTGATTATAAAAATGGCCCTAATAATTCGAATTTTAAATTGCTGATTTTACAGAACAATGATCAGAAATATATCGACTTCCAACAATTTCAGTGAAAGACTGATATGATTCATATTTAGTTGAGTGAATTACCATCAGCATTAAAATTGTAATAACTTATATTTTCGAATTATTTCGCAGTCTTCTGCAAAAGATGGTTCCATTGTATTTCACTATAGAATAAGTTGCCTAATGCATTCTTTAAATTCTTTAAAACATTTTTTTTTCATGTCAATAAAACCAATTTAACGATATAATTAGGATGTTGTAAATTTATTTATTAAAAAATATTCTTTTTAATTATTTAAAGCTGCCACCACTAATAAAATATTTGAATACGTATTTGTATCTGTACAGCTTGTTGCCGCTATTTAATTTTTATTGCGGTGCGAATGGTTTCCTTTGTTGGCAAGTCTCTAAAGTCAATATTTTATTTTGGTTAATTAAGTAGCCAGTTGGTTTGCAAACCAAAAAAGCAAATCTGCATCGCATGTAAATATATACATATTGTTAATTATTTTTACTGAATAATTCACAAACATAATGGATACCAATCCTTTAATAAAGCTGATAATAATTGTT
Source organism: Platypus cylindrus (assembly GCA_949748235.1). Classification (NCBI taxonomy): domain Eukaryota; kingdom Metazoa; phylum Arthropoda; class Insecta; order Coleoptera; family Curculionidae; genus Platypus; species Platypus cylindrus. Next base: position 4,114,501 of record OX456491.1, on the reverse strand, counting down.
TTCAATTAGTACTACAGGCAGGCAGTTTAAATCATCAATATCTGATTGTGTGCCACTGAAATAATTAAAATTTTCAAGTTTATGCTAATTGGATAGGTACATGGGTACTTTGTTTTTCCGTAATCATGTAAAATAAAAAATAAAATTAATTGCAAATTAATGGTAATAAGGGTGGGATTTTCAGCGCTCTGGACTAAATCTATTAGATTTGAATCAAATTAACTGACAGTTTCCACTTAATCAAATCGATTTAAAAAGAACTGGAGCTTTAGCGACTATTTTTATGCGACTTTTTATGTAAAAAGATATTCCATTTGAATTGATATTAACTCTTTAACTACATTTTCATTCACTCAATGTCAATTAAATATAAAAATTTATACATATTTTCTTACATATTGATAATTCTTTTTCAGCATTTGATATTTCCTCAATCTTGCGCCATAACATTTCCATAGGTATTCATTATTATGCAAGATGCAAGTTATACACATTATCCACATACATAAACGTACGTACATGCATATACTTTATTCATACAATTTACGTTTACAAGAGCACACATGGCTATGGTACCATAATAATAATAATAATAGTTATTATTATTCTATGTATGTTCTATGTGTTTGTTATACTTTCTTCGCTCTTGTTTTTACCAATTTAACAATTCAACAGGTCATGTTTCGGTATTGGTAAATTGTTGTTGATACTGATTGCAATGGACGACATTGAATACTTACATGGTTTTTGTATTTTAAATAAATTTTGTTTCCGGTAAGATAGCAATACGTAATTCGAAATTACGATAAAAGCTATATTCTGAGTAGATATATTTGACTCTCTATTTAAATTATTAATGCTTTATATCAGTCAATCACGTATCTCCATTACTTGGAATTGAAAAGAACCAAACATGAATTAGAAAATAAATGTAGATTTGCTAGATGGAAATCAAGATCCATATAGAAACTGCGAATGCTATGTGTTAATTTGAAATATGCCAAGTCACAAATTCAACATTAACTTTTCAAGGTTCTTTGTTAAATTTCGGACTCTCATGAGTGTAATAGGTATATGCATATATGTATATATTATAAATGATAAACTGTAAAGCCCCTTTTTTTGAAAAAAAAATTCAATAGTTTCTCCTGTCCATTTTTATTATTTTTCTTTCTTTTTAAACGTTTACAACAAAAAGATATGTTTTTTAAAACATTATTCAAATCCATTAGCGTCGGCCGATATTTATTATTCTGCATTTCGAGAGCCTTGTTCGCGGTTATAAAAATAAAATTTCCGTTGAAAGGTTAACGCGTTTAATGTCATGGATTCAAAACGGCAAAATGTCATCTAAAATTATATGGATTTTTCATATGATTTTTGGAAATGAGGAAAAAGTTTCGCTAACAACGAAATTGTTTTACAACATTTAGCTTCAATTCTTCGTCTAATGTGCTTCTGTTTTGATTTCGCCTTATTGATTGTTTGATTTCGAAATAAATACACCACAAAAATGCAGTAAGAAAAACGTTCAAGTTACGTCAATTTTGAACGCTCCAATAAAAATAGACGCTTCATTTAATAGAAATTGCTGTTATTATTAAGTCTAGGCAAAATTTTTATATTTGAATGTTTTCAGATTGGTTTATCTATGGTTTTTACTAATCTAATCAAAACAACTCTCAGTCAGTTAATCATCGAAACATTTTGATTGATTATCAAACTGAAATTTTGATTTGAGAAATTTGCTGATTTTCGATTAAATTCAAATTTCCCTCGACCACATTTTTACTTAATATTTTTATTTGGTATCTCCTTACTTGGATCATGAAATGACGCACCTCATCCGAGAAAACAACTTCCTTAAAATTCCTGCTAATTTATGATAGAAATGCAAGGCCGTCGTCTGGTTTTCTATATGTTGGATCAGAATAAAAATTAGGTAATTTAACCAGATAATAATTGTCATTTAATTGAATTAAACACACCTATTTTATTCTCTTATTATTAAATCATATTCATATTATGATAAATTGAAATAAATCTAAAGTCAAAATAATTATTCTGATGGGCAAATTGTAAATAAAAAATTAAAATTAATGTTCTCAGCACCTGCTAGGTACTCCCTGGAAATTTACTTCTATCAATATAATTTAGTGACAATTTTTTTTTTCAACTTTAAGCAGTCATGGGAAATTAAATAGCTAAATATTATATAACACTTTTTCAATAAAAGAAAAATATGTGTAATTTATTAATCACAAGGACAATTTGTCTTAAACGACCTCCCAGCGCAAATTAAATTAAAACGAATGATTTATACAGACACGTATTAATTAATCTGCGTAACTAGTAGATTTCGTTCCCAGCTATTATATAGAATCTAAGACTACTTTAAGAGAATAATAAGCAATCAATCAAATTGTAATATAATTCATTGACAACTTGATAAGTAGGCATTGCGAAATCGTTGCGCTATGCGTGTAGTTTCTATCTTATTGGATAGCAGTCGGGTATCAAAATTCATTTCATCTGCACCAAATTTTATCACAAATTATCTGCTACAGATTACAAGGTGCAGAAATTTATTGGTGAGTATGATAACAGTGATAGTTACGATTTATTTGTCGCGGAATCAAAGCTACACCTATACAGGTAATAAACAGAAAAATGCGAATCAAGTACTTGATCATTTATTTGTAAACCAAAAAAATTTATGAATAACGAATTTAAAATTCACGATCTATAGCTACTATTGAACAGGCTAAATAAGTACTTTAGAATACTAATTGCAAAGTTTCTCGGTTAACTTGCTGTTAAATAGCAAATTAATTTCATAGTAATTCATTTCCATTTTTTATTATACTATAAGTAAAATTCATACGCATGCGCTGTAAAAAGAGTTTCTTGAAATCAAATCAAGTGATGCCTCTATTAACAATGCAATTCATCATTGTTGTGCATGAGAATGGTGGTAACTCTTCTTCTAATATTGTTCATTTAAAATAGACCAAAAATGTTCTTGTAATGGTGCTAGTACACTATAAAATAATAGAAACAAATGCGAAAATTGAATAAAAAATGATATTTAATGAGTTTCGGTGACATTAAATGTTTATAAATAACATGCAGTGGTTTTTAAATGGTGAGAAAACCACCAAGGTTTTTTTCTAAATAAATTCATATTTTTATATAGTTTTCTTGTTACTAATTATTTTGCTTTATTTATTTTTTTATTATTATTTATAATCAACCAGTTTACACAATGTTGCGTTTACAAACAAGAAGTTGCACCCATAAAAACCACTAAAACTGACACAGCAATGGCATTTTCGGTAATAATTAATGCAGATTATGTTAGTTCAATAAATGGGAAACTGGGATTTTTTCCTTGCTAATTGACTGATTCATGATTAATTCAGAGAAAAATATATAACAAATCGCACAGGCAATTATTTGTTGGTGATGGAGATTGGAGAAATTTTATTTTTAACGTAATTCCAAGAAATACTTGGAACAGTATCATTACAGATTATTACATAAATAATCTATGCAAAATATACTGCAGTCGCGTTTAGAACTAAAATATTCAACTTTATGACATAAAGTTTCCAAAATTAATTGCAACTGTTGCAACTTAATTACAAATTATCGTTTACCAGAAAATGGCCGGAGCTCATTATTACCCATAACCGAAATTCTCTCTGCATCGAATCTGATAACTGCGCGAACCTTCTTAACTTACAATTTTTTTTTCTTTTCTCTTATTTCATTTTCGTTTTTTTTTCTGTGGATGTTTTTTTCGTTTCTTCTCAAGTTGCTGTTGCTGTTGAAGCTCAGGAAAAAACCATATGGCATCCAGCGGTAGAATTATGACGTCAACTGCTGCTAATGGGACTCCTTTATGAACACTGTACTGATGGACAAAATGTGAAATTATGCCTTTCGGCCTCAATTTCCAGTTTGAAAAATGATTACCTGACATTTCCGCTACATAATAATATCATGTGGATATTTTTTTTATATTTATTAGTTGCTTTTCTTCATATTGTTAATGTAGCGGTAATTGTTAGTTGAAAAACAATTTTTCAATAATGAATTGGCTAAAAGTAGTAAGGAGGTCCACACAAAATTTATGGTGAAATATATAAAATTCAGTTAAAACTGTAACAACCTCAATTTATCAACCATAAATTTTTGGTTTCTCAAGAATTTTCTCTTTCTGCTTTACACTACACTAATTTCCAGGAGAAAATTTTCCTAAAGAGATTTATTTCTACTCTATTATTATCATACCATTTAATCTACCTGAGTCACGTACATACACTGACTCATTATCTATTATAACATTAAATGACAGTCAGTCACAAGTGAACCAAGCCTTTATTTCACCCTATGTGCCAATATTCGATACCCACAGATAATATCAAAGCAAAACACTGTATTTATAATTCGAAAACAATATGAATAGATGTATGTATATGTAGGTATGCACCTATATTCTACTTGTATTATAATATAATAATTCCCTTTGAATGTCAAGGCTATATTAATTTCAATTAAAAATTTAATTAATCTCAGTATAGACAGATTATTATTTATTATATATTATCAAAAGGCGTACCTATTTGTCTGCCTAGTGAATAGTTTAAAAATTCCAACACAATTTTCTAACTAATTAATCATATTGAAATTTTTCAAATATTTGTTGGATCAGGTAGACATAAACAAAATCACGGATTGAACATAACAAAGTGTCATACTTTATCTGCATGTTATATCTATCTATCGCTCTATTCGGTCAATAACGCCCACTACAATAAAACAAAATTGCATGCAAAATTCGAATAAAATTAATTAAAATATAATTTATTGTTGAATTTCATAGAATAGTGAAATCAATCGTTGAGGTACGACCTTCGAATGAATATTTACATTACGGTGTTTATTATCTGCAAAATTTTTGTAAATTTTTCTGTCTGTGAACTGGGTGGGTGTGGTGTAGATTGATGTAACCGTTAATTTTTGTACACATCGCTAGAAAAATGGCAAAATAAAATAGAATTTGAGCTCAAAGAACTGTCTTGAGAAGACAATAGAATACAAAAAAAATTCTCTAGTAGTTTTAAATACACAAAGTTCGATGGGAAACTCAAACTAAACACTCCTTGTCAGTAATGATTCAAGTAAACTCAACAAATCTCTCTGATATTTTAGATCAGCATTTAAATTATTCTTTATTGTTTTAGTAGGCAGTCTATCAGATAATAATAATAATAGTAAAAAAATACAATAATCAATCATAGTTATGTCGGTAAAAAATTGAAAACAAAACAAAAAGATTTTCTCTTATTCTGTTCAGTAATTAAAGAAGAAAAACAATCATCATCATCATCGTCATCATCATGAAACATTGTTGTTCATCTAATATTTTCAGGTCAGAATTTGCATGATATTTTTCTTTAGTTTGCTTTTTGTTTTGGGGGCTTGGGCTTTTCTGTTCCCCATGATTGCCCAATGGAATAGTAGGTATATACCCAACCTGCCTGCCTGCCTACCTACCTATAGTTTATAGTTAATTAACTGGTTGGATATTTAAATAACAGATTTTAAAAGTATATGGATAGCGAGAGATTTGGTTTCAAATAGTACAGCGTGATTTTCAAATTATTATGCATTTGGAATATTTTTTATATTTTCTTGATTTCATAAAATAGAAATCTTAACATAAATTGTCCCTGATAGCTAATGATTTAATATGGCATAGTGGTTTGATTTGCAATGTCTAATTAGGGGTTTTGGGACCATAATTAACTCGCGGTCCGTAGACAATAACAACATTTTCCTATCCAATTGGCCTTTTAATGTTCAACAATGTTCTAGTTTTACAATTATTGCTTATTATTACAAAACTTGACCATGCAATTATCATTATCATTATTATTATACTAAACCGAGGCGGATTTTCAATTTCACCTACCACCAATAAATATTTATTATCACAAGCATCGATCTGTTCTTTATTATCAATACATGGGTATTATATACACTTTGAATGAAATCGAATTACTTCAAGTTGATATACCGTTTTCTGTTGCTATAGGTAAAAAATATATATTCTTTTGTAAGTACTATAATAAATCAGTAAATTTCACTAGCGACGTGAGTCTAACAAGGTGTAACAGTTTATGAATATTGTGTCCTATTTGTAGAGTGAATAACATCAACATAGAAATAAATATCGAACGGAATATATTGACGATTAACAACCAGCAAATAAAAAATTGTATTGCAAAAAATCCTCTTCATTAAAACTAAAAAGTAAAACATAAAAAACGTGCCATCATTTAATAATTGTTTCTTTTGTTCAATCTAATTCTCAATGTGCTTTTTTTAATAAATTAATCATAATCATCTTCACTAATAATCTTCTAATGAAATATTTGAAATGTCCTCTAGGTATAGATAATAATTATTGTTTCGTAAAAAGATTATTAAATACGTTCCTAATAAAATTTAAGTAATAGAAATTTATCTTGTCTGTGTGTGTGTGTATATTGCATTAAATAAATAGTTAAAAAATTTATCCAAGCATTTTTCGAAATCGTATTCGTGAAGCTCAGCATTCTCATCACAGAGCAACATATTAATCCAAGATGTACCCATGAGCATTAATCTGTTTAAGATATCGATATAGACTTAATCAAACGTCATTTGCATATTATTCTACCTGCATCAATAGTAATTAAACATTGAATTTAATTAAATAAGACCTTTTTAATTTAAAAAAATATCCTCAACTCTTATTTCTACGAATAGACTCTAATCATTTTTTACTGTTAATTGATTTCCCGCGCACACACAAAGTTATGCACTAATGAAACAAACAGTCGGAAGTAAGATGCTGTCTGGATTAAATCTAATTACTATTAGTGAAACTAAACCACACACACACATCGAGCACAACTTGCTAAGTTGTCGTTCATTAAAATATTTAGTTAAAAGCTATTACCATCAAATATGTATTTATTTATTAACGCAATAAGGTGGCTTATGAAAAAAGAAAAAAAAAAGTATTACCACCAGCACCTCACAGCAAACACAGTTGCTTGCTTTATGTACATAGATAGATAAATACTTTATAAGGCGGCCGATTATTAGAGAAGCTTCCGTTCATCGGCAATTAGCAGCGCAATTTATAATTTGTTTTTTTTTCTTTAATTCATTTGCTAATGTGGAAACTTGATTTGTTTGACTATAATTATTTAGCTGTTGAAATTTGCCAGTTTGATGTAATTTGATTCGGAAAGTAAAATGACATTTGATCGGATTGAAACAGTGAAAGAGAAATTGAAGATGATAAAATTTACTCTAAAATTTAAGCAATAAAAATACACAGGGCGTATATCATTTTTTTTTCAATGCATCTCTTTTGTTGCTAAATTTCTACAACTTTCCAAAGAAAAAAAAAACCTGTTGATCTATGTAACATATTGACGCAATAGATATCTACATAAAGTACAAAAAAAAAGTGAAATTGCATCTAATATAAAATTCAAGAAATAAAGTGAATATCATAAATTTTGCTATTCAAATGATTTACCTGTATGCAAATTGGTTGCTAGTTAATAGAACTAGCTTACCTACTAACAAGTCAGCCAATATATTCTATGTTGTATGTATTCTACTGTCGCTACCGTTGTGGTTTTGATCACCAAACCGAAACTGGAGCGCCTCCACAAATCATTCCATATTCAACCTGTCTTCGTCACGAAACCGCAAAGATGCAAAGCAAACGCTGTACATCATAGCCTTAATGTGAAAATGAATGGGTATATAATGAATAATACCAACGGTTTTTTTTTATTTTTTATCTTGATTTTAAGGGAAATTAAATGAAAATCGCTAGTGCATTTTACTTGAACATAGTCGAAACATCAAACTATGAAGGGTATAAATAAACTCCAATCAACACATCATTTTCAGAACACAAATTTCGACGTTTAATTTCTTCTAATCATACAATTAAAACAATTTAAATTGATCGTAGATAACATCAAATAATTGTTCGTCTAACTATGTATTTTCTTGCATTGTATTTAGTTAAGAAATTTTCCATTTGAATTCTACTTACCTACCTATTCTTAATAAGTATCTACTATTCATTTTAGCTTTTGTTTTTTTGTTTTTTTTTTGTTTTTAGTTACTTGTTCTTTGTTCTATTTCCTTGTCATTTTTTTCTTTTTACTCTTACGGCCAGCAATTTAACATCAAATAACGCGTAGTTTGTATACCTACCTATGTAAGTATGATGAAGAATCTGGGTTGGACAACACTAACTATTATTATTATTGTTCTAAGGAAAATGTAACGATTAATAGAGTGATAATAAGCAATAAATTATTCTTTATTGCATTGAAGATTTTATGTGATACCGAGGTAAAATACGTTTTCAATAGTTAATAATAGGAGAAAAGCCGCTGGGGAAAATTTTATGAAGATAATTTAGTACGAAAGAGGAAAATTTCGGAAAAATTTTATGTTCTATTGTTTCGAATAACACTAGAAGATTCGAACTAATTGGGAAATTATTGTTGGAAATTTTATTTGAATTAGAGTTTGATGGATAACCGTCGGAAATGATGGTTCTGCAGCATCTTCATAACATGGTGACCTTTCGGAACTGAGGGAATATTTACACGTTTCGCCAATACTCTCTCAGGCAAGGGCCGGCATCAGCAACCAAAACATACACAACCGAATGACGTTTGATGATTCTCATGCATTAGAATGAAATAAAAACGGGAAAGGAATAAACTATGCAACAGAACACCGAATCTTTAATTAAATCTAAAATCTCAATTAGACTGTTTTTAAACATACAAGGCACATCACTAGGTACATTATTAACTATTTATGTAATCTGTGAACTGTCATATTTGGTTTCAAATTCAATTAAGTTACAGTTTTATAGTATGAAGAATCAATTAAAACCAAAAAAGTTGCCTAATAATAAATAAATTTGTTAAGTGTGGGAATAGATGGATAGATAGGATCGTGACATGTCCCTAATAGCATCTTTTCATAATCGATTAATATTTTAAACACGATATACGATTCGTGAAAATGATTTTAAATAGAAAGCTGTTGTTTTGAAGGTGGTGGTGATGTTGATAATGTAAATTGAAAATTTTCTTTCTTTGTTTGTTTGTTTTTTTTTTTTGATAAAAAAATATCAATGTTTTCATGAATTAATAATAATAAATGCATAATTTTACGGATAAATTTTTGTTAATTTGTTTAATATAAAATTGGCAGTACATTCTCTCTATAGGTGGTACGGTGCTCGTTATACTCGAATTTAACTGGTTAATTACCATTAAATTAACCCTAATGCATTAACTGAAATGGCAAATGCGATTTGTTAGCATTGCCAAAAAAGAAATTACACTTTGTGATTTTTCTTCACACCGTAAAAATAAATATTTCCATTTAACAGCCATTATATGTAACTAACTAATTACCTTCTTTGCAATTAATTTAGTTCACTCTTCGCATAGTAATAGGTATTTAGTATTTCGGCACCGTTATCTATGGCAAATATCTAAGGTCGATGTTAATAATATTGCAATTAAAATATCTTCTTCCTATTCTATTCAATAATCCCGTTTAATCTTGTTGTTGGCTCATTACTGTTAACGACTTTGGATTAAAAAAGGTTTAAAAAAACTTTAAAATGTTCAAGGGTTCGTGCAATTCAAAGAAGATTTTTGGTTCATGCACGCAAACTATTCAGAAGATAATCATTTCCAAACATGAACGTTGATAATAAATCTTACAGTTTCAATCGATTAAAGTTTAGTTACTCAATTGAAATGTGTGATATTCAATATTCTTATTATGATAATCTGCTTAATTTTATTCAATAAAACATGAAGTTAATTATATTTTAATTTATAATTTTAAATATGTAAAGTTAAGCAGCAGTCGCATGATTCATTCTAACTGAATTTCTTCATGAGGTATAATATAACATGCCAGTTAATTATCCAAAACTGAGGTCACACAACATGTGATTAGAAATTTTCGCCTCGGGGCCTTACGAGTTAAGAAAGCACTCGGACACTAGGTAAGGAACTTTAGTAAATTGCAGTTTGGTATAGTAATCAAAGCAATGAATCAATTTACGAGTAAGATTTGTCAGAGATGTTGTGGGTTGTCCTAAATAGATACTTACACTTTGGTGCACTTTAGATTGATGATATGTGTGGGAGGCTGATTTTTTATATACATATATTTTTTCATTGAAATACCATTATCGGCTTAAAATAGATTTGGATTAAATTTACGATTAATAAATAAAATTCGATTTGTATATAGGAACGATGGATCGATTCCAAGTTTTCCGACATAAAAATTGTCTTTAAATTTGACGGTTATTTCAATCGCTATTAGATTGGAACACAATTTTCATAAAACTGAAATGTTCGTTTCGTGAAAGTTTCCAATAAAGTGGATGCATTAAATTTGAAAATTTCAGTGTTGGCTGTATATATATAGGTAGTAGATATTATAAAAGGCTCGATCAAAGAAGACACGCATTTATACTCGTATATTCGAAGGAAATGAATAAATTCCAAAATTTACGATTGAAATACATATATTTCTCTTTAGTTATTTGATTGCCACCTGTTTCGATGAAGTATCCGGCTAATTTTAAAAGATCGAAAAAAAATTAATATTACCGTATAGATAAGTGTTACGTGAGATGCAAATGGATTTACCTAACTATATATTTACTACTTACCATATCGTTTTCTTCATAGGTAGATATAACGTATAATCTGACGCCGATCCTTATGGAATTTCGCCAATCTAATAATAATACAGCACGATGAAACTGTGCTATATGATTCGGTTTCACATTCAATTTGAAATTTATATCAGTCGTTCAATTTAATTTGATAATAAACAAATACGAGTTCTGCTCGATACTATTCACCTTGGAGGCTGATACCTTTTAATCTTTTATACTTACGTAGAACAGAATTTACGAATACCATACTTATACTTATTGATCAATATCTGATTTTACTTCGTAAACTTGGAAGGGTCAAGATCATAGATAGATGATAACTAACTGTTCATGCTTCTGATATGTATCATAAAATACCGATTTTTCCTATTGATTGTTATAATAGAATGAAACTTATTATAATGTAATTGCCATATCGTGATGACCACCAGCTTTAATGCTATGCAGCACACACGCAGAAAAATTTTGGAGATGGTAAATTTCATGTGACACATAAAAACAAATCAGAAAATTATGCAAAAATTTCGTTCCAATCTGAAAAAAAAAACACCAAAAACATTATCACAATACTATGGAAGTAATCTAAAGTGACGAAATTAAATTTCTATTTAATTATGTATGTATTTGTGTGCATCACTAAAGTAGGCATCATAAAAAATCCAGACGGTATCTGATAATAGTAATTATATATTTATTAATCAACAGTCATAAAAATGTTTTCCAATAGTTTACCGTTAATTTTTGAATATATAAATTTATTCACCAATTTCACGACTGTTATTTTGATGATAATTTAAAACTAAGTAATTATTAAAAGCTCTTTAATTATCGAAAAAAAAAATTTGTTGTCTGTTTGAGTACCTCGATCTTTGGAAGAAATCATATTTTTAAATAATGAGGTAAAAATGGCGAATTGTTTTTTTTTTAATAATAAATAGCGCAAATTGTATAATTTTTATTGACAGTGCAAAAAAGAGTGAATTTTCATTTTAATTGGACTTATAGGCAAATTAAGCTGCAGTAATAAGAGAAAGGATACTTCATTAAACCTTTTTTATTGCCTCTAATTACTTATTTATTATAAAATAAATCATCAAATAAGAAAAAAAACTGTTTTAAGCTCCCCCAAAAGAACGCAAAAAAAAAATTATTGTTTAATAACTAACTACTAAACATGTACCTAGTTAATACTTACTCATTCATATGCTATGTATTTTACGCTTTCTAAATTCATTTTTAAATCAATGATTTACACAAGACGATACGCCAATCATAATTATGCATTTTATTAAAAAAAAAACGAAACAAAAAGAGTATAGAAACGCATTGATAAATCCACATCAGCAATATTTGTTTATAATAACAATCAACATAATAAAGCCATTAGCATTTTATGCTTATTTTGTTCTTGCAGAGTTTTAGTAAATTATCTATTAACATTCCGTTCGATAAAAAGCAGGTAAATTGAAACAATCTGTATTTTACTGAAAGTAAGTGAATTAAATTTCAGAAAATACATAAATTAATAGATTGCTAGGTGATAGGTGTTTTTTGCTTGAGATTAGCTAATTAAAAAAGTGTCCAATTGTAATAGCTTTAGAGTATAGAAGAATACACTGCATAAAATTTTATATTGGTAATTATATATTCTAAATTATTTGAATATACTGATGATATTAGTTGACTAAATTTATGAAATGCATGCAAAGTTCCATTTCGTTTTATTTTTTATGTGTCACGAAATGGTCCAATATGCCGATTAGTGAAATGTTTAGATTCATTAATTTGCAGCTATTCATTAACCTTTCTAGAATTTTTTGATCGATTAGAATCGATGTAATATTGAAACACACAATTATTATAAACTCCTTTAAATCATTATTTTAAATTTATATCCTGTAATTTCTACTACACGCATCCTTTACAGTTCTACCGTCATAAAACATACGCAGTAAAACTGATAAAAATAAATATCTCTAAGTAATTACATAGAGTGAACTCGATCAAAATATTATTTATTCAATGTTGTAATCAATAGAAACTATTGAATTAAATTGAGATAAAAATCTCGTATTGATTTTTCAAACAAACGTTACAATTTCGATTTTATCGCAGATATATTGTGTATTTAAAACATGTATCTAAGTACATATTATCTTTTTGCTTTCTGATTGGAAAAGGATATACGCAAAACAAAATATAAAATAGGCAGGTATACATTGAGGAAAAGATTTATCATGTAACAAGATTGATATATGAATATACATATATGTATATGTATGCTTTTCCAGATCAGATTTTTTTCATTTGTATTTTTGTGTGACGAATTTCCTTCTTATCGTATACTTTGCAATAAGATTATTTTAATAGTGTCATAAGTTAATGCTTAATTAAGAAATAAATGCGTTGATTTGTACTTAAGAACACTTATCTTGAATGTTAAGTGTATATAGATGGAAGGTCCATTATTACCACCATTCAATAATGATGCAATTAAATTTACTACCGGAAATGTACATTAAATACATAAACATCGAACAGGAAATTCTTTTCGAAATGAATTGAAAAATTTCATATTCACGTACAAATTTTAATTGTATATTAACTTTCCCACGTATTATTAAAACCTATCGAAATAATTTTAATTAATTATGGGAAAAAACGAAAAAAATATATCATTTATCCGAAAAAATATGTATTAACTCAACGAAATGTTGCTTAAAAGTTAAGTAAGTGTAATGAGATAAGATGATAATTTATGCTGAGCTAATTGACATAAATTACCTACTGTTTTTTTTTTTGCTTTTTTATAATAAAGTTCGGGTGGTAAAAAAGTTGTATAGTAGATTATTATTGCAGCTGAGATGACAATTAATTAATCAATCAGGGAAAAAAGCAAAAATTGAAAATTTATCCATACAGCGAAAGGAAATGCAAATAAATATTTGATTTTAATAATATTTTCAGATTACTGTCTAGCCTAACAAGCCTCTAAATTATTCAAAACGACACGTGTGTGACAACACACATAAAATATTGTGTGAAATGCTATTAAAAACATACCCACACCAATACAAACAAATACTTAATAATAAAGACGTAACTTATTCTTTAAATAAGACGTATGCGCACGTTTTTCCACTTTTTCCATTAAAATATTAAAAAAGAAAAAAGAAAATCTAACGCCAGATAGTGGCAAATTTCAAGATAAATACCAGATACAATGAATTATTGCTAATAATTACAGTATTTCCCCCTAAAGCGTCCCTTTTTCCATGTGACGATATATGATAAAATCTCACACTTTAGTAAAATTTAATTACAGGTATTAAAATAATAAGCGAACGCTAAAGAAATAAAGTGTATTTTCTTCTTTATGATAGAGTCGGACGATTAATAATATTAAATATTGAGACGAGATAGATAAATGTCGATAATTTCTCCAATACAACTTTACGGTGTTCCCTATAAATCGAAAGACAAAATTATTATTATTTGTTTATAATACATGCTTATTACTTTTCATTTTTCCTTTTATGTTTATTTGTTGATAGGAGAGTAAATTAATTTCAGAAATTATTGAAAACGACACCGGCGTAATAAATAGTTGAAAATAATAAAATTAAAATAATTAATTCAATTTCATGACTGAATTTAAATAATATTATAGTGGATAATTATATTATACAAACCTTTAAAAAAAATAGTAATATTTTTTTAGTCTATTTCGACTGTTTTAATATTATTTTTTATTTTATAATTGACTGAGAACAATTTCTTGTTTTGCCCAATAGATTCATGTTATTTTCCTTCTACAGTTTCTCTTTTATCTAACTTATTTTCTATTACCATAATTTTAATATATGAAATTTTCCAAGTGTATTTTTTTTTGCAATTTCTATTCTATAAGCTACCATACCTACACACACGCACAAAAGTGTCACTTATTTCACAGTTTAATTAAGCTATCTTGTAAAAAGACAACTTGAAGATATTTAAATGGATTTATGTTGAATTTCCCATATAAAATGTAAACTGGTTCTACATTTTCATTTAATTTATAACAACTTTTTACCAATGAAGTGTCACATCAGGCTCGTAACCTAGAAATAATAATATACTCTGCCAGTTGTTAAGTTGTTACAACTATTTTATATAAAAGAGAAAGAAAATTGTTTTGTTTTGTTTTTAATTCAAATAATATGATTCGTAACCGGATTTTGATTAGGAGAAGATTAATTAAGTAACATAATTGCAAAAGAAATCTACCAAAATAATATATCTAAAAACATATGGCTTAAATTTATGCTAATAACGCATTATTTCGAGACACAAATGTCCACCCACACAACAAATCCAATCAGATTTTCAACTTTTATTGCGTAATAGAACCTTAACTGGACTGACTTAACTATTTATGCACCACATAACCTTTAACCCAAAAATGCAAAATAATTTCAATTTCATCAGGCCACCACTGTTACATATACATGCGCTATTTACATACATAGTTGAAATTGCCTATTAAACAATGACAACAGCAAAGATTCTAATCTTCACTGAATATATTTTGTTTATTTCTTATAATTAATACAATTTGTATGGGCTGTGAAAAGGTGTGGTGGTCAGATCAACATCGACAAAACACAGTGCTTACATATTTTTTGTATTATATTTTTTTTTTTTGGAAAATTATTGGTCTCCATTAAAAACGGTTCACGGCAAGTAATAAAGATTTCCAGATTGCTTTTTTTCCACAGAGAATATTGAAATTTTTTTCGAAAATCGCGCAACGAGCAACTGTATAGTGTAGATACTTAATATTAATTAGTAAATAAAAGCTTGATAAGACTACCGTATGTTGTTATAGTTAAAATTAATGATTGGCACACTTAATGAAGAGTCAAGAAAATTTAATTTGCTACAAACTGAAAAGATAGTTGTCGATGATAATTTTTTTGATGGCTGATGAAAATTACTCAGTGGGATGTAGATATTGAAATATTTATTGCGGAAAAAACTACCAGCATATTTACGACCATTTTTTTCTTTTTTGTTTATTAAAAGGAAAATCATTCATTTAGCATAACTAATAAATTTCGTTTTATAGCGCCGCTTACGGCTTTCCATACGCATTTAATTAGTTTTATGCACAATTATATTCATAATATTTAGTAATAATTTGAATAAAAAATATTTAATAACTGCCAATTAATTGTAAATTAGCGAAGAAAAATCGCACCCATCTTCTTCAATCTCCAACTCTCACAATAATAATATTAAAAATTTATGTATTTCCTTTCTCACGTGGCGATTACGTTAATAAAAGTATATGTAATAAGTACTTATTTAAAGTAAAAATATATTTATTTATTAATTAATGAATAAAATCTGTCAAAAAGAACATTAATTAATAAAATTAATTTGATATTTGGTGAGGAAGGTAAAGGTTACTTGTCTCACGCACTGTTGATGTCTCTAAAATTTTGGCGTGAATTTCATTAAAAATTTAAATTTGACGAATTAATATCGAGGTCAGAAATAAGTTAAATAAGTATTACCAATTTCTGATATAGATCATATACTTTGCCCAAAGAAGATAAGGAAAAGGTTACTTGTCTGACTCACTAATTATTTCCTATGAATTTCAGTAAATATGAGTAGTTAAACAAGGCCGATTCTCCCTCAACTTAGACTCTAGAGGGGGGATTGTAAATTCAGGGGTAAGGGGGTGGTTTTTCAATATGGTGTCAATCAAAGGGGTGTGTACAAGTTTAAGGGGTGGGGGGTAATTCAATATGGCGTCAGAGGGGAGGGTACTAAGGGAAAGGGGTAATGGCGTCGTTGGATTTCATTGGATGGGTGGGGAAAGGGGTAATTCAATATGACGTCGTTGGATGGGTGGGGAAAAAGGTAATTCAATATGGCGTCGTTGGATTTAATTGGATGGGTGGGAAAAGGGGTGATTCAATATGGCACCGTTGGATTTGATTGGTCGGGCGAATGGTGGGTCGTCCGGCGTCCATTAGCGTCACCATGGTTATTGTCCAGTTAATTTTAACGCCATTTTGTCCATTTAATGAGAGTCGCTTAATTACTTTAAAGAAAAAAGGCTGCATGCAGATGTAAAAACCATCGAGGCCAGACGGTCTGACGTTATTTGAAAAGCCAAAAAGTTAAGTGATTTTTAATTGGCAGGTTGATAAGCTACCCTCTATGACGATTATCATTTCTTGTCATAGACGATGAAGAATGTGCTCTTAACAATAATATCATTTGAATGCTATTAAGAATTATCTAGTAAAATTTGTGGTTATCTACACATGAGATTGAGAAGGTCGAAAAGCCACCCTCTACTGCAGACAGATGTAAAAACCATCGAGGCCAGACGGTCTGACGTTATTTGAAAAGCCAAAAAGTTAAGTGATTTTTAATTGGCAGGTTGATAAGCTACCCTGAATATAAAAATAATCTAATCTTCAATAGGGTAGATTTCTGTTATCTTGAGAAACCAACTAAGTACATAGACGATGAAGAATGTGCTCTTAACAATAATATCATTTGAATGCTATTAAGAATTATCTAGTAAAATTTGTGGTTATCTACACATGAGATTGAGAAGGTTGAAAAGCCACCCTCTAAGACGATTATCATTTCTTTTTTTCCAATATAAATATGGGCTCATGTGAGCTATTTGTCAAATACAGTTTCATCTTCAACAACTACATAAAATATTGAAGTTTAAACAATACATATCGAGTGTTTAAATAATTTGGTTTGATAATTCTAATAGGCTACAGGTAAATATTAACATTTTGGATTTAATATTGGTTTTGCAATGAAATATTTATTTTTCCAGTAATGGATTGTGCAATTGACCTAAGCCATGAAGTTATCCGAATTGTTACCGAAGCCACAAAACTATTACAAAATTCCAGAGAAAAGAAAAATTGGATTAAAAAAATTAATACAAGCATCCGACAGTTAACGAAAATATCAAAAGAAGGGCAACTATCAACTGGTAAATACAGAAAGATTTTAACCAATATCACTCATTTAAAACGATTGCGAATTCTATTACAAACTAATAACATACATATTGGCGGGGGTGACAATGGAGTAAAACGTAGTGATAGGGTTAGGTGGGAAAATATTAACGCTGCATTTAATAGTCGCATTAGAACTGGGATTATTTATAATTTAAAACATATAGACATTTTAGAATTTTTTAAAGACGCTTTCCAATTAGTCAAACGTAGAATTCTTAATATATTTAAATCTATTAAAACAATAAAACTAAACACTTGTTTTTGCGGTGAATATATTATTAAGAAGAACAATCTAGATACGTTTGAATATAAATATTTTATTACCAAAAACATAATTATTGACATTGGAAGCAATCTATCAGACTGGTTCCAAACAAATGTTGTGGAAAAAGTATTAACAGCAATGAGTGAATTCCAAGAGCGCGATAGTGGTTGGGCATTACATAAGTTAATTAGTTTGGAAATAAATATTAATAAGCATACATTTGGAAACGGTGCTTCATCTTTTATTAAACTACCGGATGAAATTCGTGTTAAACGCGCTTGCATAAACATTAAGAATTTCGATAATGCTTGTTTTTATTGGAGCGTCATCGCAGCTCTTTATCCTACTCATAATTCAGATAGAGTATCATCTTATCCTCATTACAATAATGTATTAATAACCGAAGGCTTAACTTTACCTATTACCATAGACCAAATTCCAAAATTTGAAAGATTAAACAATATTTCTGTTAATGTTTATATACTTGAACTTATTGAAAATAAGAAAGGTAAGCATTTTTCAGTAGTACCATGTCGAATAACGGACTCGAAATTAAGTAATCATATAAATTTATTATTAATACAAGACACATATTATCCAAATATAAACGATTATGATCCACTACCTGCAGAGAGTAATAAATTTGAGGAAATTTCATATCACTACTCTCTTATAACAAATCTTTCTAGGCTTATCTCGAAACAAATAAATAATAAACAACATGCCATTTTTGTATGCGATCGCTGCTTGAATTATTTTAATGATGAGAATAAATTAAATGATCATTTAGAGTTATGTGAACAGAAAAAATTTTGTAAGATAACTTTCCCAAAGTATGATTATGTTGAATTTAAAAGTTTTACGTATAAACAAAAATCGCCCTTTATAATTTATTTGGATTTCGAATGTGTTCTAGAAAAAGTACATAATAAAAATTTCTATCAACAACATAAAGCTTTTAGTGTAGGTTTTTATTTTAAATGTGCATATGATAATTCAATTTCATTCTATAAATCATATCGCGGAGAGAACTGTGTAGAATGGTTTTCAAATCAATTGGAAATATTAGCATTCAATCTTGAGGAAAAGTTAAAAACTGTGATACTTACGACTCCCGGAGTTGATAAAAATACAGCTATAGCATGTCATATTTGTGAGAAACTATTTGTGATTGATGATGTAATTGTAGCAGATCATAATCTTTTTAATGGTGATTTTACAGGATTCGCTCACTCTAATTGTAATTTAAATTTTAAAAAGTTATTTGTTATTCCAATAGTTTGCCATAATCTCTCTAATTACGATGGACATTTTTTAATTAAAGAATTATGTAAAAACAATAGAGTTAGCTTATTACCCATTAATAAAGAGAAATATATATCATTTACTCAATATTATACAGAAAATAGTATTAAATATAGGTTTATAGATTCATTTAGGTTTTTGGGTACATCGTTAGCAGAATTAGCATCTACTTTAAATATAAATGATCTAACAAATCTTAAGCAGGAATTTAATTATTTAGATAATGAAAAATTTCACCTGCTTACACGTAAAGGTGTTTTTCCCTATGATTATGTTGATAATTTAGATAAATTAAATGATGACGAATTACCAAAAAGAGAATTATTCTATAATAAATTAAACGATCAAAATATTAATGAAGATGAATATGAACATGCTCTAAATGTTTGGAATAAATTTAATATGCTAAATTTAGGAGAGTATAGTGATTTATATTTAAAAACTGATGTAATTCTGTTGGCAGATGTTTTTGAAAACTTTAGAAATAGGTGTCAGAATATTTACAAATTAGATCCAGCATGGTACTATACTTTACCAGGATATGCTTGGGATTGCATGCTTAGAATTACTAAATGTAGACTTAAACTTATTAAAGATATTAATCAATTATTATTCATAGAAAAGGGGTTAAGGGGAGGAATTTCTATGTGCTCCAATCGTTATTCCGAAGCCAACAATAAATATATGACTAATTATGATTCTTCTAAACTATCGAAATATTTATTATATTTTGACGTTAATAATTTATATGGTTGGGCTATGTGTCAGTACTTACCATACGATAATTTTGTTTGGGTCAATAATATTAATGATTTCAACATTAGTCAATTAAGAGATGATGCAGACGAAGGATATATTCTAGAAGTTGATTTAAAGTATCCATCTTGTCTACATGATGAACATAAAGATTTTCCTTTTTGTGCTGATCACGAGAAACCTCCAAATTCAAAACTGTCTAAATTGTTAAATACAGTAAAAGATAAAAAAAATTATGTTATTCATTATAGGAATTTAAAACAAGCATTAAATAACGGTTTAATTCTAACTAAAATTCATAAAATATTGAAGTTCAAACAGTCTCCATGGTTGAAATCTTATATTGATTTAAATACAATGTTACGAACCAATGCTCAATCAGATTTTGATAAAAGTTTATTCAAATTGATGAATAACGCAGTTTTTGGAAAAACGATGGAAAACATAAGAAACCATAGAAATATTAAATTAGTGAATAAATGGGGCGGGCGATATGGAGCAAAAAATTTAATTTCAAGTCCATTATTCCATAGCCGTAAAATTTTTGACGATAATTTAGTTGCTGTAGAATTAAATAAAGCTCAAATTATATTTAACAAACCGGTATATGTGGGCATGGCCATTTTAGATATTTCAAAGACCGTAATGTATGACTTCCATTACCAATTTATATTGAAACATATACCATTAAATCAATGCAAATTGATGTATACAGATACTGATAGTTTTATTTATGAAATAATGTGTGATGATGTTTATAGCGAAATTATTAAAAAGCATATTAGCAAATTTGATACTAGCGATTATCCGTTAAATAATAAGTATAACATACCCCAATTGAACAAAAAAGTACTAGGATTAATGAAAGATGAAGCATGTGGGCATATTATAACCCATTTTATAGGTTTAAGGTCAAAAATGTATACATATAAGCTAGATAATAAGTGTTTAAAGAAAATTAAGGGTATAAGAAATAATGTTGTAAAAAATGAAATAACTTTTAATGATTATTATGATTGTTTAATGTTAGGAAAGGATAAAATTGTTGCCCAACGGTCTATCCGTTCATATAATCATAACATATTTAGTATAGAGGAAGTCAAGTTGGCCCTTAATTCCTTTGATGATAAAAGATATTTATTACCTAACAGTACCGACACGCTTCCTTGGGGCCACTATAAAATACCCAAAGAATTTGCAAATATTTGAATATAATTCATAGGTAGTAGAATAAGTATTGTTGTATATAACTTTATTATATGTAAAAAAAAAAAAAAATACAATTGTTAAAAATATATGTTTTTATTCATGAAGTGTATGATTTTAATATAAATTCTAAACATATACTGCAATTAATGCTGTGATTGTACAACGGTCCATCGATGACGTCACCTTCAGCTGTTGTAGAGTGTCCCCAGCATGGCTTCAATAATAGCAATAACATATTTTTAGGCAATTCCATCTTATATTTTATTAATTTTGTAATATATTCATTATTTGAATCCATTTCGTGGTTAATAATTTTCTTCAATTCTAACACCTGCTCAAGTTTCACCATGCTTTTAATTTTCTAATCAACTTAACAACACACTTTAAGAATAATGAGACAGATAGTAGTGCAACACAATAAAGTATTGCTAAGACTGAATCAAGTTTTTCTGCTGCCAATGTGGAAATGAAGATAGGGGTGGGGAACCTGTTTAAATTCTGCCACTCACTATCTTTAAACACAGCCTTATGGTCAATAATTCTAATTTTATATGTTGTTGAATCTTTCGGAATAGATGTAGATAGAACTGATTCGGTAACTTTGTTCATCTTATTCCAATTGGAAGGCCAATGATCATTTGTAGGGGTGAAACAAATATAAACTTCTTGCACATTTTTTGGATGACTCATATAGAGCACATTATTAAAAATGGTGACTAATATTAGGAAAGGAATTCCCAACATTGTGAGGTGAACTAATTTATAGAAACAATTAACTAGCATATATATATATTTATTGTGGTAAACAATTATAAATCCAATTACTAAGTACAAAACAGTTTCTTAAACTACACATATAAAACTTATCATTTAAATGTTCCATACATTTCGGTACATCAATATTAAATTTAGGTGGTGAATGCCAACTACTTAAACTTTCAATGTTTACAATTTTCGGTAACGATTGTTTGCTAGCATCCAAATCTTCAAATAAATTTAGTAGAAAATCCTTCTTCTGGTGTCCTTTAACATACACAATATCAAATCCATATAATTTTTTTCTTATTAAATGTATATAATCGTAGCTAATGTATCCTGATTGGTATGGAAGCCCATGAATGTTATAAATTGCATAATTTACATCTTTCTTTTCGGGAATAGATAATGCCGAATATGGTTTTGGTTCTTGAAATACATAATGATTATATTGTGAATCATGCATAATAGTGATCTCTTTAACATGAAACTTCCGTTCGTGTTCACTACTATTTAATACAAAACCTTGCATATCAACAATTGCAATTTTCATTTTAATTAATTTTTCGAACAATTTCACTGAGAGGCAAATACTCGATAATACAATCGTGAATAATGATGCAGTATGCTTTTGTATTTTCAGGAAAAGCTTGATGTGTATCAATCTCAATCTTAACGTCAACTGTTGAAGATTTTATACTTTCATCTCTTTTAGAACAATCAATAACAAAGAGCGCGTGTGTTTTAAATTTATCATAACTTAATAGAACCTGTTTGCGTTCTAATAGAGATTGAGCCATGTAACTCCTATAAAACTCTGTATAATTATAATATACATTTGTATAATTATCTGATGCAAAATCTAAATTCATTCGTTCATATGGATAATAATCTCCATTTAAAGACAATCGGATATTTGATATGTTCATATGATCAAATAATGTAGAATCAGCAGTTGCTATATCTTTTCGGTTATTATGAAAACCAATAATAGCATAACGAGGACACTCTACATTTGTAGTAGTTTTCACACTCCAAATTTCTTTTGTCGACCCTGTATTAAGAGCTGGTAATTCGTGATATTCCCATTTCCTAAATGGAATCAAGATTGGCCGATCATGTTTAATTGACTTTAATAATTCCATTTTAATATTATCATTTGGCATTACATGGCTCACTTTCAACTCAATACTATCAATTTTAATTTCAGTTATTGTTTCACTATTAGGATTCAATAGAGCATTGTTATCTGTTCGAGACCTTACTAGTCGCAATGTGTGTTTTCCACACATCATTGTCTTATAATCACTAAAAACACCGAATAAGTGAGCTAAAGGTATTCGCATAAAGAATTCTTTGTTAGCACATGTCGGGTTTTGATTTGGATAGTACCAACTGGCCATTGTTAAATGTTTAGTATCATCTTCAGTATAACATAAATAGCCACGAATAAGGCTCACAATCCCCGGATCTTTTACATGCTCCACTTCAACTCCATTCAATTCATATGTTACTGAATCAAACAAAAAGGCTCCTGCATTATTAAGTAAACAACCATCGCCTTCTCCTCTTGTCTTTTTCAGTGTTCCTTTAATGACTAATGCAGCCTCGCTCATTAACAGCCAAACATCATTTCTATTTACGGTTATTTCGATTACATCATTATTATCAAATGATTTAACATAGGGCAAATATGTTCGATATTCCATATTAATTATGGAGGTATCGGTAATCACCGGCTTATACAGGTTTAAAATTTGATCGTACGACATATCCAATTGTTTTGAGAAAATTGACGTTTAATGGTGATAATTTACCCCCCAACTTTCTTCTTGAACAACTTTTTCTAACTGAGCATGGTGAGGGGTGGATATGTCTTTTATACGATTTAATTATTAAAACCATCTTTTTTCAATTCCAATCGGATGATAATTTCTTCGCCTCGAAAATTCACCAGATTAAAATCTTGATCTACTATTTTCAATGAAATGTTAGAAATCTCTTTTCTGATTATTGGCAAATAAATTAAGTTTCGTGGAATTTCGTCTATAGAATACCCTGGGTTAGATGTAACAGGAAATTCATATAATGTATGAGATGGTATCCCGTTGTAATATGCCCCACTTGTTATGTTACTATCCACGTGAATTGTTCGAACTTTAACAATGTTTACAGGACGATCAGATGAATGAACTATTCCTGCTGGTAATACCTTTCGTGAGAATCCTAGGAGTTTTGCCAACGAATTGTTATAAGTGAAATCTATATCAAAATCACGATGAAAAATTTCACACTTCAAAGTATTATTGTTTGGTCTTAGGAAAAATATATCTTCCTCTTTTTCATTACCATTCAAATTGAAATTTAGCAACTTCTTCTTTAAAAAATTATTAATATCTGTAATTTCGTATACACCACCAGGCAGATGAATTGAATTCAACTGTTTGCTTTTATCTATATAGTAAAATTCTGTATTTTCTTCTACGTTGGGTATAGTATTGTAGGAAAAGAAACCAATGAGTGCTAATCCGTATTGATAATTTGCATCCAATTGTATGGGGATAGGAAAATCTATGGAGAGTGTAGACTTGCGATCCTTCAGCGTTAATATTATAGACATAACTAATAATCAACTTAATTACAACTTGGTATTATATAGAAATTCAATACATAAATGACCACAATTACTAGAATTGAATCTTTGATATTGCTTTTTATTGTAGATTATATTAGTTGATGGACCAAAATAATTTACTAGTTCTACTGGTGGTTTTAAATTACCGAAACTATCGAAATAATTGATTGCACTTCCTCGTTTTTTATATGCCACCCAATGAGTACCTGCATTGGCATTCAAATCTAAATTAACAATAGCACTTTCATTACGATGTATATGATTGGGTAGCTGATCACGCATAAATACACCTCTAAAATATGGTAGTTTCAATTTATTTGCACAGTTTATTATTTCATAGTCATACAGAGCTCTATTAGGTAAATTCAGCGTCTCGAATTTTCGGGCTTTTTTAAAAATAAACCATAACCTTTGGAATTTTTTCGAAGATACAATCCCGAACCTTTCTTGCCAATTTCAATCTTTGAAGCATTGTTGCCATCATTTATTTTCCTTTTGATATCCATTACATTTTTAACAACAGTAGATGCTCCACCAGCTAGAGCTCCCATTGCTCCTAAAGCAGATAGAATTGGCAATAGTGGTAAAAATCCGCCAGATTTATGTTCAAATGGAATAATACGAGGTAGTCGTATCTTTTTTCTACCACCTGCTTTTTTAATAGCCATTCGAGCAGCTTTTAATCCAGCTAATGAAGATTTTCGTAAACTTTTATTATTCACTGCATATTTTCGTAAACTTTTCGATGTAGGATTTACAACATGTGTCTTGAATGACAGTCCCATACCCATTTTTCTTTTAACTTTCATTGTATTTAGAACAACCCAAGACGCGGCTTTTTCACCAACACTAGAATCTTTTGATTTAACGCGTTCCCAAGCACTATTTTCTAACTCTTTATCTGCTTTATGTCTATCAGACAATGATGAACTTGAACTATATAAAAGATCGTGCTGCTTACAGGCGGCGTCTAATTGATTAATACCAGGATCGCCTCGCGCTAATCGTTTTAGTACTTTTGTACCAGGTCCACACCACTGATAGCCGGGAATATGTAATTCAATAGGTAATTTATTAATTAACGAATTTACAATACCCGCACCTTTGTGTTTAACAGTTTGCATATTACTAAATCATATTATAACTTTGCAGCTTTTATATATAAATAATAAATGGATGTTTTAAATTTTCAGTTAGAATCATGCATTTAGTATCACAAGATCTTAAGCTCGATGTTGAAAATTTAGATTTTGATGATTCCACGTCTAAAATCTGTGTACATAGTAAATTATTACCAAATTGTTTTCGCGCTATATTTTGCGGCCCTAGTGGTTGTGGAAAAACTAATTCACTTTTAGCGTTGTTATTCAATCCTAATGGACTGAAATTTGCTAATATATATTTATATTCAAAGTCTCTTTATCAACCAAAGTATAAATTATTAGAAAATGTTTTGCAGCAAGTTAAGGAAATTGAATATTTTCCATATAAGGATAATGAATTAATCACTGATCCTGATGAAGCTAAAGAAAACTCTGTATTTATATTTGATGATGTTTCCTGTGATAAGCAAGATAAAATTAGGGCATATTTTTCTATGGGTCGGCATAAATCTATTGATGTAGCATACTTATGTCAAACTTATTCCAAAATCCCGAAACAATTAATAAGAGATAACTGTAATGTAATTGTATTATTCAAACAGGATGATGTTAATTTAAAGCATGTGTTTGATGAACATGTTACACCAGATATATCATATAATACATTTAAAACCTTATGTTCTCAATGTTGGAATTCCAATAAATTTAAGCCATTGGTTGTTGTTAAGGAATTTGAATTAAATAATGGACGTTATCGAATGGGGTTCGATGAGTATATAAAAGTTAATGAATAGTTCTATTAATAATCATTTGTTTATGATGAAGCTTTTAAATAAGGTTGAATCAGAACGTAAACAGAAAATTATAAAATTAGCTAATGATGTCCGAAAAAAATATATGGCATTAAAATTGGGGAGATCAAATGAAGATACCACAATAAATAGAATTTTTTCTCCTATCACCACCCATTTAAAAGAAATTGAAAATAATCAAAAAGCGGTAAAATTACCTATCAAAGCAGAGGTGAAATCAAATGTGATGAAAATAAATAAACAGGAACCTATAGATGAGAGTGAAATAAAAACTATGTTAAAAGAAACGGATACTGATAGTGATAATACAATGATGACAGCTGACGATGATTATAGTGAAATAATAGAGGCGAATGCTAAAAATGTAATAAATTTACAAGATTATCCCAACGTTACACAAAAATATATAGAAGAATATTTTCAACATTCTTCGAAAATTGACGTCACTCATGCCCCCAGATATAATGCTACTACTAGAACATGGAGCTTAGGTAGTAAAGAAATAGAATTTGATAATATTACGGGTGAGATAATCGTAGACGGTGTCCCTTATGAAGGCACTGAGGGGCTTTATGAGTTGTTATTTTATAAAAAATCTAAAAATTTTAATGATGAAGATACTGATGCATTCGAAGACATTATAGACAAAACCAATCTCTATCGAAAAAATTATTCTGCAGAAGGTAGAATTATAGGTGCAAAAAGCTTCAAATATAAACATATCATACGACCATTACTATCAAAAAAGGGTGGTAACTATGATAATAATTATATGACATATAATACAAAACCAGTAGAATATGTCTATTGGGATGATGTTAATGAGTTAGTTGATAGACTACGATTATTATTTGCATCTAAATATGCTGGAAATAACTCCCACACCAATGAAATTGCATCAATTATTGAAGAATTAAAAGAAGCGAAAATCGTATATTAACTCTTCTTAGTTAATCGTTTTCCTATAGTAGAAATGAGTATAGACAAGTTCGGACGTGCAGCTGATAAATATTATCAACCTGTTGCTTCTCCTTCGTCATTGTTTTCTTTTACATTAAATGGTGACTTAGATATTGGTGGTTTAAAAATATGTAATGTTAAATTGCCCTCCCAAGATGAAGATGTTTCTAATAAGAAATATGTGGATGAGTCATGTAAGACAATCATGAATTTCTATTTGATGGTACAACAAGATGTCGCAGTTATGTCTGAGAGACATAGAGAACAATCAGTAGGTTTTGCTGATAAAATGAATCTGCTTTATAGAGGACTTGAAATAAAGATTGAAGAATTATCAACAGCACTTGAACTAAAGATTCAAAAATTAGTAACAGCAATTGAAGATGTTAAGAGCAAGCATATTGATGATCGTAGGGAAATAGCTTCAAAATTGCATGAAGTTCAAATAAATATAACTAACAATATACGCGAAATTAATAAAATTAATAATATTGTTAGTAATATAGGAAGCCAAATTACAATTCTTGATAATAATAAAGTTAATAAACTTGATATTAGAAAACTTAAATAGGTACTTCAATAGTGAATTAGTGCTAATCAAATTGTGGCCGTAAAATGGCATCAATCGAAAAAATTCAAGTGGTTAATGAATTACATAGATCGATAAGAAAAAATTTCCCTAGGAGACGAACGCTTATTAAAGGGCTGGATGATTTATGGCAAGCCGATCTTGCCCAAATGGATACATATGCTAAAGAAAATAATCAATTTAAATATATTCTGTTGGTTATCGATTGTTTTTCAAAATATGTGTGGACTGAACCACTAAAATCAAAAACAGGGGAAGAAGTGACAGCGGCATTTGCTAGAATATTATCCACTTCTAAGCGTTTTCCGAAAAATTTGCATACCGATCAGGGTAAAGAATTCTATAATCATTATTATCAACGTTTGTTGCAACAATACAATATTAATCATTATTCAACATATTCACAAATGAAAGCGGCCATTGCCGAACGCACTATTCGTACCATAAAGGAACGATTATATAAATATTTTAGTTTAAATGGCACACACAAATGGATTTCTATTTTACTCACTATTGTGAAGAATTATAATGAATCAAAACATAGTGTAATTAAAATGAGACCATGTGATGTTAGTGAAACAATTGAAAGAAAATTATTGAATACTGTGTATAATCACATAAAAATATTTCCTGGATCCAAACTTAACATTGGAGATGAAGTGCGTATTAGTAAAGAAAAACATGTTTTCGATAAAGGCTACACACCGAATTGGACTACTGAATTATTTAAAATTATTAAAATTAATCACACCAATCCTGTAACATACTTGTTGGAAGATATAAATAAGAGACCCATAAGAGGAGCTTTTTATTCTTATGAGCTGCAGAAAACAAAACAACCAGATGTTTATTTAGTTGAAAAAGTTCTAAAGAAAAGAGGCAACATGGTATATGTAAAATGGCTTGGCTTTGATAATTTTCATAATAGTTGGCTTGATGAGACAAATATATTATAGGGAATATTAGTTGTTTCATAGAATCTTGACTAGCACGATGTCTTCTGAAAATCAATGTGTTTTTAGTGCCAATCAAATAGACAAAGAATGTTTTGAATTATTAGACGAGTTTGAACGTGAAACAAATGATGAGTGTTTTATTTTAAATAAAAGATTTTTTTTTTCTGATAACGAAATTTTCATCGATATTGGTTTAAACACATACAAAGAATTTAGACCATGCATTAATGTAAGCAATGCTTTAATATTCGAAATAAATGAATGGCAAAAGTTCATATCTAATATGCATTGGCTTCTTAGTGGATATTTTCGAAATATGGATATGGATTATCTACGTTTTATCATGTGTAATGATATAATTGTCTTAGGCAGCAACGGTATTGATGGACTGAAGATGGTGGAAGTTACAAGATGCGGAAAAACTATTGTTTTAACAGAGACTAATATACATAACTTGTTAATAGCTAATTTTTATTTTATTGCTGATGTTGTTAAAAAATTAATATTAATTGATTTTAAGGCATATTATAGTAATATTATACATGTTTTTAAAGAATTGTTTTCGGATCTAGTTACTCCTGAAGATATTAAGAATGTAATTTGTGAATATGTTTATAGTTTTAATGATGTATATAGTAATTGTTTAAGAGAATATATGTTAATTAATAAACACAAAATATTGTCTGATTTAAAATAAAAATACCATTATTCAAGTAATAAGCGTTTTATTCAGAAATTTCAAACTCTGGTGTTGATATGGTGTTGGATATTTTTTTCATACATTTAAAAATAATATAATATTTATTGTTAATGAATAAATGCAAATTTTTCTTAAAAGGTTCCGTCATCCTCTGTGGTAAAAATAATATATTGTTCTCTAATTCTAATTTGATCACTTCCCCGAATTTACTTTTGACTACTGTGACGTTTAAAATTTGATACTTCTCATCGGGAACCAGTTCATCCATACCAATTTTCGGTTTTGATGATGATACAGCAGCAGCATTTAGACATTTTAAATCCATTTTTCTCTACAAATAAAAATATAATAAATTATATTTAGTAAATAATAAATTTTTCAAAAATAATTGCTAATAAATTAATATTTACCTGAACACATAAACTTGAGACCTTTAGTTGTTGAAGATGAAACTGTATTTGACAAATATTTACCTGTAGCCTATTAGAATTATCAAACCAAATTATTTAAACACTCGATATGTATTGTTTAAACTTCAATATTTTATGTAGTTGTTGAAGATGAAACTGCATTTGACAAATAGCTCACATGAGCCCATATTTATATTGAAAAAAAAAAAAAAAAAAAATAAATAAATAAACTGATTGGCTCCTCCTTTCACTAATCTCTATACAGTTGAATTTAGCACATTCTTCATCGTCTATGTACTTAGTTGGTTTCTCAAGATAACAGAAATCTACCCTATTGAAGATTAGATTATTTTTATATTCAGGGTAGCTTATCAACCTGCCAATTAAAAATCACTTAACTTTTTGGCTTTTCAAATAACGTCAGACCGTCTGGCCTCGATGGTTTTTACATCTGTCTGCAGTAGAGGGTGGCTTTTCGACCTTCTCAATCTCATGTGTAGATAACCACAAATTTTACTAGATAATTCTTAATAGCATTCAAATGATATTATTGTTAAGAGCACATTCTTCATCGTCTATGACAAGAAATGATAATCGTCATAGAGGGTAGCTTATCAACCTGCCAATTAAAAATCACTTAACTTTTTGGCTTTTCAAATAACGTCAGACCGTCTGGCCTCGATGGTTTTTACATCTGCATGCAGCCTTTTTTCTTTAAAGTAATTAAGCGACTCTCATTAAATGGACAAAATGGCGTTAAAATTAACTGGACAATAACCATGGTGACGCTAATGGACGCCGGACGACCCACCATTCGCCCGACCAATCAAATCCAACGGTGCCATATTGAATCACCCCTTTTCCCACCCATCCAATTAAATCCAACGACGCCATATTGAATTACCTTTTTCCCCACCCATCCAACGACGTCATATTGAATTACCCCTTTCCCCACCCATCCAATGAAATCCAACGACGCCATTACCCCTTTCCCTTAGTACCCTCCCCTCTGACGCCATATTGAATTACCCCCCACCCCTTAAACTTGTACACACCCCTTTGATTGACACCATATTGAAAAACCACCCCCTTACCCCTGAATTTACAATCCCCCCTCTAGAGTCTAAGTTGAGGGAGAATCGGCCTTGTTTAACTACTAATATGTATTAGATATTTATCGATCGTTTTCCAATTCAAGTTGGTTTTTTGTTGTTTTTCACAAATTTTTCGAATAATCAGCATGTTTAAAATAATTTGTTCTAAAAATCACCAAAAATGGAATTCCTTAGATGTTTACCACCATATTTACGCTAATTAATTGAATATAGTGACACAGTACTACTATGCATGTTAATTACACATACACAATTAATCAATTGTCTAATTAACGAGAACCAGGTACCTGCCCGCATTTTCTACATTTTCCAGCAATATGTTATTAAACAAGCAGAATTTCTTTTCTCTCAATCATTCCTGATAATTTTTATTTTTCTTTTAAAATATAAAAACAAATGATGATCTATCTATATAAAAAAACATTGGGAAAGAGAAAGTTTAGGGTAAAATTACACCACTTTTTGTTTAAATAAAATAAAAAGAATTCATTCTGATGCATCTAAATCCCCGTTGTCAAATCAAAGTTTGATTGATTGTTTTTAAAAGAAAGTTTCATTTGAAAATTACGCTTGTAATGATTTTATTTCATTTTATTTTATTTTATGTGAAATTTTCTAATTACACATACGTACACATACCTACACATCTTGAAATTAATGAAGTGATCCGCACACCCATCCTCCATTTGAATCTCCTCCATTCGTTCATCTATTACGTTTAATTAAACTATTAAACTGAATGTGTTGGTAACCAGTAAAATGACATAAACATTTACTTATATGCAACTTCTGCTTGACGTCCTGCTGATTTAAATGTGCATAAGGAAATCCATTAATATTAGAAATTGCAATTTGGTAATACAACTCAACTTATGTATGATGGTAATAAGGTTACAGTGTTTATTTATATGTGTGGTGGATAATGGACGCTTTCCATTTATTTCGTCAAAGAAAAAAATGACGCATACTTGATAGTTATACTTCGAATCACTAATTAGTCGTTTTATCAAATCTACGCGG
This sequence comes from Platypus cylindrus, assembly GCA_949748235.1. Lineage (NCBI taxonomy): Eukaryota > Metazoa > Arthropoda > Insecta > Coleoptera > Curculionidae > Platypus > Platypus cylindrus. Next base: position 4,082,045 of record OX456491.1, on the reverse strand, counting down.
TACATCTTATATAGTTAATGAAATTTATAGAGTAGATAATTAAAATAGAACGCACACATGTCACAACAAACCATCAATAACATTATTTTGCTCTAGTTTCTTGCTTTAGTACACGTGGGACACGTGTGTAAAAAATATGATACTCGAAGAAGTATAGGTGGTAGAACGAAGGTGTCGACAGAACACCACCATACCTATGTGTTTTTATTAATATAGTATGAATGTCAATATATTTTGGTAGATAATTAAATTTCAATACGCCTTGATATCATAAGGGAGTGTCTGCCAATAAATCAATATCGTTTTAATCATAACTCAATTATGTGTTTGTTTGGGGTGGAACTAAAGGTCACGTGAGTGTTGACATCCATATAATGCTTTAATTGGCTGATTGTTGCGATCTTTGTCTTTCTTTCTTTGACCTATTTTCCGTAGGTTTGATTAATTAATATTCCCAGACCTGAACTGTCAATAGATCAATAGAAATATTTCATTTATTGTTTCATCAACAATTTTTTTCTGCTGTACTCATAATAACTAGAATAGGCCTACCACCCACTGGGCGCGGTTGCTACACTTTTTGATTTATATCGTATAATTTTTTTTTTTTTGTTTGTTTTTATTTTGCAATTGACATTCGTACCTTTAGGGCAGATATTACATACTACATAATATACTTATGGTGCAATTTAGCCTATATTTTTCTATAGTTAGGTAGCTAAGTTCTTATATGTAAGTATTGGTGTGTGTGTACTTCGTCTGATCTATTGAAGATTGAAAGTTTTAGCTATTAAATTTCTAACCTTGAAATGCTAATTTAGGATTATTGAACTACATAACAGTGTGCAGTGTGAGTGTAAATATGTAGAGGCTAATGAATTACATGTACCTACTTAAGTTTGAAACATGCGATGAGAATTAATCAAATCTGTAATTAATTAGAAGCCACTTATTATTAGATGATTGTATTTACATATATGGTTCAACAAATAGAGTTAATATAGACAAATTGCTAATTCTGAATCATACTTGACTAGATTAAGTTTCGGTGGAGAACCTGAAGTTTCTCTAAAAGGGAATGATCAGTGCAAGAAATAACAAGTGCAATCAAATCTTCAGATTTTCATAAATTGCAGGAAAACCCGAATAAAATCGCCTTCAATTAATTTGCGGATCCATTCAATTCACGGCAAGTAACTACGCGGATTTTTCTACATGTGTTAAAAAAAATTGTGTTAAAATACAACATTTTTTTCGCATATATCCTATTTAATTCTGATGCATGTTAATTTTGTGTTTTTTTTTCTTATTTTAATTTCCCGCTTATAATTTCATGTTAGTAATTACAATACTACATACTTTTATGTAACTTACCGCCTTTAAAATGTTAATTTGAAAATGTGGGCGGATTCTATAGTTATCTATTCCAAATAGATAATGATCTTTTTTAGTGCGAACATTAAACATGTATCTACATAACATACAAAAAAATGGTTTAGTATTTTTGTATCTTAAATTACTCATTATTAATTTTTTTTTTGGTCTTACTGCGTGAGTGTTTGTCTATAAATATAAGAGCGTGTGTGAGCGAGTGAGTTTTTTTTCTCTTTATCAGTATCATTATCTGATATAAGTAATAATATAAAACATAAAACACACCCCTGTTCACGCATTTGCAAGACTGAACAATAATTATTACAGTATATTTAAATTTGACATTGCAAAAAAAATCCAATTCTTTTTTCTTATAATAAATTAATCTATTTTAAATAACTTATCAGTTTCGATTTATAAATAATAATTGACAAATCGGTTAAATAATATTTTACTTATAAAATTCAATCACATTTACGTAATAAGAATAATTGTAATTTGTGGTTTTAAGTTGTTGCTGTTGTTGTTGGTACTATTCTTGGAAATAAAAACTGTTCCATAGGTACTCACCAACTGACTGCGTTTTATGTGCCACAATAAAATTACGATTACTACATAATTTTGTTAAATTGTAAATTATTTTTTTGCTTTTGAAATTATTGGATAAATAGAATTTTGTTAAGTAAATTAGGCAATAATTGACTTATTTAGAATACAATGAGAATCAACTGCTATCCTTACAGATACTATACCTATTCATTAGGTTTCATTAAACCAATCAAATCTTCTAAACAATTAATTTTCTACAGGTGTTTTTTCCATTTAATTAATTTCTGCTAGAATGCATGCCAACGCATAGGTATTAGTTTACTAATTAATCAATATAGTGTATAAAATACATAATTATGCATAAAAAAAGGAACTAACGGTTCACAATGATGACCTTCCTGCGTAAAGTAAAATAATTGACCTTAGGCAAGTTCCGCACGCAATAATAAATTTGTTAGGGCGTAACAAAAGACCTTCGAATATCACTATGGCAATAAATACATATTATAGGAAAATCTCACTATAGAGACCTATTACATATTTCTACCCTAGAGAATTATAGCTTGTCATTTTCAATCATTGTTAAATCTTAACTAGCGGTTAAGAGAACCTTCAAAGCGAATACGATTCCATCAATAAATTAAATACGAGTAGTGTCTAGTAGAATGTTTTTCTACGATTATACATCACATATGTAATTAATTTATTTATTTTAAACTGAGAGAGACACAATGAGTTAAATTATTAAAATGTTTTTATTAATTGAAGTTGAATTTCTTGTTTCACTATATAGATAAAAATTAACTGTAAATTATTAAAACATTTTAAAGCATACGTATTATTATTATTAATATTGTTATATGTTTTCATACGTCATGATTCATGATTAAATCATAATTTTGGGCGTGGCAATCAATAAGAACATTTCTTAAACAAACTTGATGGAAAAAAAATCATAGACTAATAATAATAATAATAATTTTCAACTGCGCTCCATGTTAAAGCGTAACCGCGTAGAGGTAAAAAAGCAAAGCTAACAACACCTTTGTATCACAGAGAACACCTTCTGAATATTATGACCTTTACATTGAAATAAAGCGTAACAGGAAGGTGATTTAAATATGTTTTTCGTTCTTAATACGTTTTTTTTTTTTAATTATTTATGGTGAACAGTTAAATTAAAGATTTTTTTTCATCTTAGCCGTTGTTACTTATTTATTTACTCATATTATGCATTTCATTCTGTAATTGAAACGATATAAAACTCCATGGGAACAGCACAAATTATTTTTATTTTTTTGTTACAGTCAATTTCAAACGACATAAGGATGCAGAAAAGGGCAGCAGTTTAAGGTATGAGATTAGGTTAAATTAAGTTCGATTTAATTGTGTGGTATTCTACAGTTTAGCTGTTCAATATCGCTTCCGCTAAAAACGAAGTTCTCTGTATTGGAAAGATCAAACTGCAGAATACGCTCTACAACCCTAAAGTTATAATTAGTACATTGTTTGAGTAATATAATTTTCAATCGTTCTAAATCAAATAGGACACTATGTCGATGAAATCAAAATTATTTCAATAATATTCAGCTATTAATTTCTGAAATTCATTGCTTTCATTTTTCTTTCTTTTTTTTTATAATCAAACATTTATTCATAATTAAGAATAAATTGAAAATCACGAATAATATTGATCAAATTTACATGTCTGCTCATTTGTTTTACTGCGTTTTCATTTGAGAAATTAGATCAAGCAAGTTCGTTTTCTATGCAATTAACCGTTTAAAATCGATGTCTACTTCAGATACCTACTTAGAGAATTCCATATTGCTAATTGCAAGAATACGAAAACAAGAGAACAAAAAATCGTGTAATAAATTGTTATTAAGTAAGGTGATTTATGAAGTATGTATACAAAGTTGGTATTAATTTAATTTATGTCAAATATATCCATATTTATTTTCAAAACATCTGTTTAAGACATGGGCATGTATTTATATATGTTTGATTATTGATTTTATCGTATTCATTTGATATGTTATGATACCTAATTAATAGATTCAAATTATGCATGTAACATAAGTGAACAACGTTTTAGCAATTTGACAGTCATGATATTTACCACTTAATGAATTTAAGCATTAATAAAACAAATCGCTCTTCAATAATGGATATCTAATAAAATGTGCAAAATTAAAGAAAAGAATAAACGGTTTCTAAAATCAGAAACCAGAAATTTCACCATTTTATTGTTCATTGTCCATTAATGAAAGAAAGAAAAAAAAAAAACAAAATAAGACAACAACATAATAGTATTAAATTTAACACCTCTGCACGTGTCAAAGATGCGAAAAAAGTATAATTATTGAGGCCGCCACATAGAAAACTAGGAAACAATTACATTGAATTGCTGGAAGCGACTTCTTTTACTATAAAACACTAAATTGCACATAGACAGACAGATTCATTTCTTCTTTTTTTCCATTTGTAATGTAAGTATAGAAAACTGAACCAAAGAAAACCATAATAATTGTAAAAAATGTAAAAACTAAGAAATTACTTGTCGGACAGTTGAAACGTATTAATGTTGAACTGAATTACAACATAATATGAAGAATATGTCATATATATTCAGAGCATCTCTCATTTTCTTCCACATAAGAGTGTGGTCTTAAAACTGGGAAGAAAAATAGATAAACGAATTAAAAACACATTTTATACTTACTTCAAGTATGAGATGTGGGTGCAGCTTTTATATGCTGCGCCTCTGGCTGGCACACCACCACCATTCAACAACAAACAATTGAAACATGACAATAAAGTTGGTTGTTGCTGTAGAGCCTTCAAAATGAAATTATTGAAGACATTGTTGAAGGTTTTCTCAGATTAGTAGTACATTATGTATCTATTCTACTACAGTATCCTACCGCAATGTAGTAATAATGGTTGCAATTTTTGTTCATTAACATTTTCCCTCTTCAATTGATCTATATGCTATAATAAAATACACAGAGTATTTTAATTAAATTTGTTTTTCTTATTTTCATTGAATATAAACAGGTTTTTCTTTTGCTAATAGATTATTTCAATCACTTAATGTAGTTGTGTATAGTTAGTGTTTAAAATAATTTAATCACAGTCGTTTTCCTGTTGATACAAATTAGCTGGACTAAATTTTCGTGAAAAAAGATTTACAAAATCGTGATTGTCAGTTAATATTTCAACTGACATCGATTCCAATCAAAAACAGGAAACAATAATGCATATACACCAGACATGAACAATACCTCATAATTTTTTCCTCTCTCTGTACGTATATCGGTATACCTCCTCATCAAAAATAATGCTGAAGCAATGAAATACGCTTCTAGCTTCTTTTGGTTCATTTCCCATTCTATAGGTATAGAATCTAGCTAATAATAATTCTGGTTTAATAGGATTGGAATATCAAAGAAATTTGCAATGATAACTAACGTAGGAGGTGGAGGAGAAGGAAATATCTAGTTTCACAGAAGTTTGTGTGCGAATGTATAACAGTGTCTTCTCCATAAAAGATAAATCAGAAGGCGTTTGTGGCAATTTAGATGTACTCGTATAAGTACAGTGAATAGTTATTAAAACGTATTATTTATTAACTTTAATTTATTGGAACAACAGAAAATATTAATTATTTTACAAACATTCGCTCTCATAATAATTATCATTTTTATACATACTCACGCACAAAATGCAAACACTCTGTAATTTTCAATTGAAATGATGAAATAGATTTGCAAACGTATTAAAATCGTAGAGCCAGAACCATAAATCAGCTGAAATTAAGAGAGCAAAAAGGTATCGGTTGTAGATAGATAATATAAGAAAAATAAAATAGACTATAACGTGCAATGTTAACACAAGGTGTTCGTTAAATACTTTAATTAAAACTTAGAAGAGATATTTTTCGTGAGAAAATCTTAATAGCTTGTTAGGTAATGAACTGTGTTATGTATGCATACAGACAAATACATGCCGTCCATACATATATATTTTAAATAGAAGAAATCTGAAAAGGAAATCAACGTCTACCGACGCCATGGCAAGGACGAATCAGTTTGCTAATTAAAATTTCATTCTAAGAATTGTTTGAGGAAAGTAATACTAATAAATGTATGTAACTATATTTGATGCAATCAAAAAATAAGTCATTAAATTTATTAGTGTAATAAATAAATATGGTGGGTATTCTATAACTACATATATGAAAAAATGGAGAGAAAATGAGAATCATTAATTTTATATGTTATACTATGTATGTCTATATTTTATTATGTATTTTATTAAGTACATTTTAATCTTTGTTGCTACTCAAAATCAACAATAATATTCAGTTCTCAGTTAATTATATTTACTGATCTTTTTTCTTGTTTCTCGAATGGTTGCATCATATATTTTCTTCATCTTCATTTTCATCTTTTTCGTTTCGCTATTTTTTTTTTTTCAACTGCACGTTTTTTATATTTTATTGTAGGAGTGAATATTCATTAAAAACAAATAAACTATGTAAATAAACTGCGAGTAGTAAATATAACTAATATCATTAAATAGCATGTAGATACAGCTAAGCCAAAGAAATAAAAAAAAACTATTAAATTAATAGAATCAAATAGTGCATCGTTAATATCCATTAATATTTTTTTTTAGTATTTCATAATGATTTATGCGCGACTGCCAACTGAATCCTATAAATACGATTTGTAATTAACAAGGATTAATTTACTAATATACATTTTTCTAGTCATAACTGATTTGCAATTAACTCTGTAACTCATTAGTCATAACGTATAAAGATGACTAATTAATAACAATTACATATTCATATTTAATTTAGTTTAGATTTTCTTTTACTTAATCTTTATCTGAGCCCCTTAAGTGTATGTTATATTTCACAATGACATATTAAGAAAATACATAATTCATAGAGCAAAAATGTATTCTACATGTTCCCAACTAGTCTTTTTCAATGAACAATTAATTTAAACTCCCTTGTCCAACAGCGCACCACACACAAAATGTCAACGAATGACCTTTAGAAAAAAAAACAAATCATTTCTTCTTTATGTAACACTACATAATAAAATGTGGGATAAAATGATGCACGCTTTTCAACCAAAGGCAAAATTATTAATTTATTCTTAATAACAATTCATTGTATTCTCCTTGATCTTGATCGTTTCTCTTGTTTAAATAAGTATGTAACTAGATACATAAGTGAAAATGCAAAGAAGGAATACAAAAAAAAGGTCAAGTTTACGTGAACGATGTAAAAAATGACAACTGAAGTTGGAGTAATCATAATAATAATCATTGATCAAGTAAAAAAATGTTCACCGTCCGCACCAATAAATTTAGTATATTTTTATTTACTCTTCAGATACTATAGATTTTGTGGAAGCTTGTTGATAGTTGGATACGCTCTTCTCCCATCTTACCATTTCCATTAGGCAACTAATATTTGCTATTTTCTCGGCAAATGGTTCCGTCTAACAGCAAACTATTCGTGATTTATTGAAAGTGATACGTGGAAAAACACTTAGTCAGTTCGCATTCTCATCATTAGAGGAAAAGTATTATTTTGGTGAAATGTTTCTTTCACTTTAGTCATCAATTGTAAATGTAAAAAATAATAATAATAATCTCCTATGAAAAGAACAAATTTCCTTCCGTTTGTGGTGCAAGTGCCCACATAAACAAAATAACATGAACATCATCCACACCTAATAAAATCCATCTTAACAAAACGATGAAGAAGGAAAAAAGGTAAAATATGTGTATAAGTAATTTGTTCTAATCGATAAACATTTGTATTAAAATGAATGCCATTTTCTTCCATGCCGGCTAACATAACAAATGCCCCGTGTCAAACGAATAGGTGAGTGTTTATTATTATTATTATTATTATTCTTCTTCTCTTGTAGTTTTTAGTGAAGGGTACCAGTATATATATATATATACTATATATATATATATACGTATAACCGATGTGAAATTTTTTAAATATTTTATACACTTTATAGAACCATGTAATAAAGTGCAAGACGACCGTAGATGGAATTTGCTACGGATAATTCTAAATTATCTATGGGGCAAAATCCCGGAAATTCAAAGTGTGACGTATAGAAAATTCTCTATTTAATATGTGTATTTAAAAATGGTTAAAGACCATTTATCATTGTATCTATGGGAGGGAAATGAATACGTGTATATACATATGTTTATGTGTGAGCAAAGAATATTAAATTTAAATAGTAAAATCAAATTCTTGACGGCAATTGGAGCTGTGGAAATGGATAATTTCAATAGCCACAATTTGAAGGGAAACAAATCCAAATTGCTTTAATTTTAACAACTTCAAAAAAAAAAAATTTATAGTGAAGGTTTATGTTTTGATAGCCTGTTGATGTTTTTCAATCTAATTTCTTTCAACTACACGAAACTGACCTAATAAAATTAACTATCCAGATGTAGACACATACCTACATCTATCAATCATTATTCATATTATTTATTTGAAATTCCTCCCTCAATACATCACATCAAACATTTCATTTAACAACAACCGTAAATCAATCTCTGTCTCATCATCATCATCATAATCATCATCATCATCATGATCATCTGAATTGAACGTAAATGTAGATTTATACATATTCATTTTCTTCTGTGATGTATGTATGTGTATGCGAAAGTTTTATTGAAATTGAATTATTATTGTCTATCATCGAGCATTTAATTTGAAAAACGGAATGTTGAACGTGAACATTTTACAATAATAATTTAAAATAATGAAAAATCGAGATTGCTCCAGGATTTCGCAATCAGAAATATAAAAGTAGTAGTTTTCCCACCGCGTGAACAAAAACACTAAGCGAAGAAAGTAATTAATTTTTCATTTTTTGTCGTCATGAAGATAATTTAAAATTAATTTAAATTTAATTAATAATGTTTTTTTTTTTTGGTTTTATGTTCGTTGAATGTGCGTGTAGGTATAGGTGAGGATACTCGCAGCTAGAATAGGATATGTTGTATATTAGTTGTAGAATGGAAATCATTAGAAATGTTAATAATTACTTACATATTATAAAATTGTTTGGAAGTTAATGAATAAAAAACAATCTGTGTGTTAATTATATCACACTTGAAATCAATTTCGTGCAGAAAACTGGAAAAATTGAATTAATAAAGATTGTACAAGAATCAGCTACATTAAATGTTAATGTAAATAATAATTAAATGGATTCTAAGTAAAATTATTATATTCAAATATTACAATTTTAATGAAAAAGTGAAACTAATTTTTAGAAAGTTTTCTAATCTAAGTATATTTATTTTCATTTAAATTGTTTATTCAGTTTTTTTCCTACAGGTTCAAATATGAGAATATGTATTTTAATAACGGAAAGATTCTGGATGATTGAGATGAAAATTTTGAGTGAAAAAGTAACGGATTATATTGTAGATAATAATTTGCATAGAATAATTAATAAATAACACGCTCACACATATGTCAGACAAATAATGTCGAATGACTTTTTAGTATAATAATAATTATTATTATTATTGTTATTTGCCTCGACGGAAGGGCGTAGCCAATTCGTTTGGCGATAATTTAAACGTTTATTGCTACATATCAACTTGACACCACCACCTCCTGTAACCTGTCATTATTATGTTCGAATTGTTTCGAGATTTTTTTTTGATTATCATTATTATTATTATTATTATATTACCCAGAATTGAATATGGCGCAAAATACACTTTAATATAAAAAGTAAATAAATAAATAATAATAAGGTGCGGATGGACCTCAAAGTAACAACTAAAGAGTACAGATGGTAAACAGAAAATGTTTATTAATTGAAAATTGATGCCATCAGTAGCCTACTGTCATTATTACCGCATGTTCTCTTTATCAGTTTTAATGGAAATTAGATAGAAAATTGAATTTTTGAATTTTTTAAATTGAAGAGCTAAATGAGCTCAAAAAATTGATATACAAGAAACTGAAGTAACAAAATAAACATCAAAATCAGTGAATGAAATGAGAGGATATCGAACTGAAAGGAAATCTAGACCGGAATTAATTTAAATTAAGATTTTTTATACAGTTTGCACTCTAGTTTTTGATTTATTCCTAGAATATAACAGAACAGGCCTTAACTGTATCTAACCCCCAGCATAAACTTCGTCCCGCAACAAACACCAACAAGGAAATAGCCAAAACTGGAAAAATACTAGTTACATAGACAAGCGAATTAAAGTGTGCGTATTTTATTAACTCGAAACGCAGTGGTAGGTGCATATAAATACTACATAATATAATAACGTATGTACATATGTGTGTGTAGGTTAAATAGATTCTTGGGAGTTCCCACATGAGATTTTTTTTTTCATATATACAAAATAGATATGAGCTGAATTATAGTTGATTTTCCCGAACAGAATAACAACAACAACAAATTTCTAAAGCATGATTTTCAAAGTGTATTGTGAAAGAAATGCAGCAAACAGTTAAAATCTGACAGTTTTTTGATTTACAACAGAACAGAAAACATAAAACACGCTGCCTGATTTCGCCAGGTTTTACCATAGGAAGAAAATTATGAGATCTCCAGTGAGCAAGGGGAAAAGAGGGATAAAATTTGATTTATTGTATGGGAATTGATGTTGATTAAGCAAAATGGGCAAAAAATGTTATTTTACCCATTTAGAATGAGAAGAAAATCAATAGGTCAAAAGGTGGTCGAAAATGATTTTAGATTAATAAAAAATATGTTGAAATTGTTATAATTATTGATGTAAGATGCGTGAGAAAGCAATTGGCGTTAAAGTACGATCTGTCTAGGAAAAATTATTGTTTTGCTAGTTTAATTCTGTTTTCACCTTTAAGTATTATACATCAGTTTAGATTTTAAGTTAGTTTATTTCTATTACGGACCGGATATGATAAGATACAGATACATGTGATCCCACTTGGCTGATTTTCTGGTTTGACATCCAATTTGGTTTGCTTGTCCAAAACGTCGATTCAACTTTTTCTTTAATTACCTACTTGGAAATTCGACTCGAGGGGCCACCAACTAAAATGCGCTTCATAATTTTCTGGTTCGGCAGAACCAGCATGTTCCACAGGTACATACTTAATTAAAAATGGAAGTGATGACTTTAATTGCAAATATTAATTTTAATTTCTATCAGATAAATTCACGGTAACACCTGTGATCGTGTGATAAATGATAAATATCCAATTGAGTGCGTACTTACTTAGTTTATTAAATATGAAAATATGAAAGAATATTAATGCATTTTTAATAACTGCATGTTGGTATTTTAATCTTTTTCAAAGGCTGGTTTAATTGAATTCATTTCATTTCATCATAGATTAATCAATAGTTAATAATTTTATAAAATATTCGATGCATTTTCTATGAATAACAAATAAACTTCGCCTCACATTATTATTTAAAGTTTCTACTTGAAAAGCCATTAAATTAAGCAAAGTGAAACCGTATTATTAACTACAATATAAATTAAGTTTTTTTTTTATTTTTATCTCGTTTCATCAAATTAAAACCGAAAGGCAAATACTTATAATGGATAAAAATAGTATCGTATAATAGATGTTTTCGAAGAATTATCGTCAGATGTACTATAAGTAAATAATAATAATGTTGAACTACACAACGAAAAGAAAAATTAGGAATTTGTTTCGGTTAGAATCGCTATTGCTGGTTTAGTTTTTAATATAGTATGTTTTATAAAAAAGAAAAAAAAGTTTCTATTTTTCGTTCATCAGTGAATTTTTACACAGAACAAAATTCTTTTAAGTAAATGGCAATTTCTTTACGCTCTAATAACGGAGTCGTCAAGTATATTTATTTGAAAATGAAAAAGAACATTTGGTACATTTAATTCAAGGAATTCACCGCTTCTAGGTTGTCTTTATTTTTTATTTTTTTTTTTTTTCGTTGGATGACAGAATTGATTCATATATAATGACAAAGGAATTTCAGTTTCTTGTTCATGTAATCAGTATTCACATAAAACAATCAGCTCATTAGCAAAATAATGAACTGGTTTTTAATCTAAAATTTTAAATTTTAAGTTAAAATAACACTGCAACACTCCATTAATTATTATCTACATTAATCATCAAGAAAGCAAAGAATGGAAACTCGATCCTAAAACTTAACATGACATTTCCGCAAGTAGGCGACCTTCGAGTGCGGGCGTAAATATGTGTATTTATATGGCAACAGGGCGCATTGCCAACGACGACGACGACGACCTATGAAGTAACCAATAATAATGGTTTATGCAGAAAAGAATATGGGAACAACAAATTCCAAGACATGAAGTGAATCGTATTTGAATAAATAAATGATTCGATCCCATCGCCAACTATACAGATTATCAATATTCAAATGTGAGTTATTCATTTAATACAGAAGAAAAATGACCTTTGATCGGAGCTTTGAATTTATGCTCTACGCAGGACAACTTTATTGGTAAATTTTGCGTGATAAAGGCAGTTGCCAATGAAGTTGTAGTTTATGTGCTGCGACTATATGTATTTTCTCGTACAAGAACACTGATGCGGGTGGACTAATATTTAATCGTTAAATGTGCCACAACTCTATATAGATCTAGATAGTGAATTGTTAAGCAATATATAAAATTGAACAGGAAATTGGTTCAACTGGGTCTTAAAAAATAATTATTAATGGACGCAGCACGCCGATTAACTGTATTGTCAATGAAAGTTAATGCAAATAAAACAAATCATATTTGGCCAAACAACAAACACATAACATTAACTTAAGTATCCTAGAACGGCCTTCTTAATTCACTTTATGTGACGAAAGAGAAGACTCGCACCATTAACTATGTTAATGATTGTTAAGCTGACGCAAAACACGTTTTCTTCTAGAAAATCACGATTGCAGAGCACGATATCTATAACTCTTTAAAATACATATAAAATCTTAAATATTGTTATTTAGCAGTAATAAAATCGTAAGTATATTAAGAAAAATATTGCGCGATAGATTTAGAAGCAAATCGTACCATTGAAGAACCATTAATCTACATTATTTTATTTATCTTTTATTGTCGTTTGTGATTTTTTCTTCAAAAGTATCAATTGCTCAATGAGTCGGATAGAAAGCGAAATTGGATGTATAGTACAAACACATCGATTGACAGTGGAAAATATAATTTTTTTCAACAATGCATTAAAATCAATGTCTCAGTCGTACTCGCCTACAAATAGTAATTGAAATGACATCGTTAAATATCAAAACGAAACAATTGCATTTCGACCACAGAACCCATAAATAACGTTGCACGTATGGAATGTATTGTAGGTTGGTAGACTGACGGACAGAGGTAGAGACGGGAGGATATTGAACACGAATGAAAAATCAACAAAACTCTATTTGACATTTAAAACAAATTTAACATTACACTTAATAAATTTGCAACAATGAGAAACCTTTGCCTTCAGCCTTAAATATTATTAAATTCCCGGCGCTATTCGACCCCAAACTCTTTCAAACCCTCAAGAATCGTTTGTTCGCTTATATTGTTGTTAATAGAGTTTTTCTATTTGGTCCAGATTTATATACATATATATATATATATATATATATATTCTGCTTCGTAATAAACAATAATAAAAAGGTTACACCACGATTTATGTGTGTGTTTTGCACAACAATAGGTCTTGTCTATGTGGTTATTATATTGGTTTATTTTATATGATAAATTTCATGAGAAAATTATTCTGTTTTGGCTTATTGTTACTAAAGAATTTTAAAAATCAATTATGACGATATCCGTTATATATTTAATATTTTTATTTTATTTTATTTAAGATAATCGACAAGCCAGCCGTATCCTTATATTAGTGTGATGAGGATGTTAAAATTATCCCATTAAAATCAATTCATTGTTAAAGCAAATGTAAAACAACGACTGGCTCGTTGACCAAAAAATCTCGATTACTTGACATTTTCTTTCTTAGAATCTCTTAGTTTTTCCACAAGAGGTCAAATTGTTGCAACAAAAACTAGAAAAAAAGCACTAACATATACCAATATATATCTATGTACGTCCTGACATCGTATAATTCTTGTATTTAAAGTTTCTGCTCGATGATATTTCAAGATAAAAGGAAATAACAAGGTCCGTTGTCTTATTATTTTCATGTTGTTGTTGCTCTTTTTATACTTAGTTTAAAGTATTTTGTTTATGTTTTATTTTACGTGCCTTTTATAGAATAATTCTTAATAAATCAAATGGCGTGACTAGTTTCAATCCAGTCAACTACTTTATAATTAAATTACTCGTATATTGAAATTGATTAATTTTGTCATATTCCTTTTTTCATTCTCGATCAATCAGTCAAGCTTAAATTCCTCAATATGTTCAAAAAACACATAGTTTTGGTACATAGCTAAATCCACTAGTTTAAATCGAATGAATAACATGGTTTTTTTCTTGTTTTCATTTAAAGAACATCGACATCAACACGAAAGTTTTTTTTTGTCTAAAAATAGTCAAGGCTGTAAAATTTCTCCTAGTTTGTTTTACTACTTTTGTTGTCTAGCATGTTTCTTCCTCTTTTAGATCAATATCATCATACTTTTTATAGAAATTGTTGCACGTTTTCCAGATCTATGTTTAACTCTTTTTTTTTTTTTGTTAGAGCCTAGAAGTAGACATGATTGGTTTTTAAATCAGTATTTTATATAAATAATTTCGTACAAGATGTCTAAATGATATTTCCAAATTAACAACAAAGTAAGATGAAACCATGAATCCGTTAATGATTTTTGTTCGACATATCGTCCTAATTAGGAGCGGTTCGATTTCAATCGTTTCAACATTTACATAAACGTAATTAGTTAAGATTTTCAGAATATTTGCGCTTCTCATTAATAATACACTGTCCATACTATATACATATCATGTATTTCAATCGTTCAAGTTTAATATCTCCATCTTTCGACGAAATACGAATTAACTAACATTAATCTTAACGATTAGTTTCCCGTAATGCACAGCACCAGAGTATGAACTAAACACCAATGGAAACACTGAATGTAAACAGTTTTGTTTTGCCAATGGCATCCGTGTGCTATAACCTCATAAATTATTATTTGTTTGAAGACAACATCAAAATGCACCTGTAATTTTGCTTTACTACTGCAGTAGTACATAGGTACTGTATATTCGTTCATTTATTTAGTTTATGAATAATGCATGGTAAAATTCAAAACAATGAAAAGATTTTAAGAATGAGATTAACAAATTCGAAAACTACATTAATAACAAATCATTTACGATATCTTTTTTTCATTATTATTATTATTTCGCTGCTGTTGTTGTTGTTGTTGTTGATAATCGCTAACTCTACCATTAGCACAGTTTAATTGAGAGTGAACAATTGACAGATGGTATAAAGAATGAGAAATCGGAGATATCAAAAAGTCTGTCGAAACGATAGTATATTATTTATACTATAGTATTGGTTATTATTCATAATTATTATGAGAGGCTTAATGTTCCATATGATTGCGATAAAATTTTATTGCTACTGCTTGATATGACACAAATTAATGATTGTTTGATACAAGACATTTCACTAAGAACTCTTAAAGCCTAGGCTCGATTCTATAATAAAGTAATAGGAGTCCAAGATAATGGCTTCATGAGAGAATCGATTCTCATCAAATCTTTCCAAAGCTTTTGCACTACAGACAAGCTAATTGGTGCGTATGGTGACACTGACGACTGTGCGTGCTTTTAAACCTGCAGCCTTAGGAAATATAACCAAGTTTAATTCAAAATCACCAATTATATTCTGGATTGATTTATTGGTCTTCTATACGACTAATAATAAGTAGTGGCTTTATATTCAGGAATATATAAAAATCTGATATTCATTCAGCATGCTGGACAACGGCAGCACATTGAGAGAAGGATTTCTTATCGTGGACATATCGCTATATTAGGTGATCATTAGGCTGACACCTGACTCGGTTCCACCAATGATTTACTATATCCGTTCGGACCATTGTCTCAAAACATTTTCTCTCTTAGTTTTAATAATGCCTTTTATTTACATATATTTATGTAAGTAAGAGAGTCAGGCGCACATATATAAAAGGCACATACATTCATATAAAGCAAAAGAATCAGACGTCAGCGTGAGTGAAAAAGAAGAATCTTTTTGTCTTATTGCTAATGATTGATGACACTATTAATTATGGATATTATTATTATTCAACCAGACTTAATGAATGAAGCATATAATTGATATCTGATTTAATTCATATATGCCAGGAAGTATTGTATATCTACCAGGATGATGAAGCAACCGACTATGTACAGTTAGATCTAGTCGTCCTTGGATTATATTGCAAGTCAAAATATGTACCTATGTTGTTTTATTTGTTTAAAATATAAATTCAATACATATTATAAATATACATAGGTAGGTATATGAGAATACCGAAAAAGCAATAAATATCTCGGAATTCTGTCATTTCTTCATGGGTAGGTACCTATACAACAACAGATCTAACAGACAAACAACTAACTATCATCAATTGAAGAAAATACGATCGTGTCATTATCCGATCACTTCGTGTTGTTTCTTCCATTTAAAATATTTTTCAATTTTTTTTTTTGTTACATTTTGTTTGCGGTACCCATGTGATGGTAGTACCTATATTGGCTTTGATCATGAAATGGCGAGGATCGAAACAGATCTGATAAGAGTTCGTGAGTGAGTTAACCTTTTGTTTTCTCATATTGATCTTTTATCTTATACTTAGGTATACCTAGTCGAACTGCGTAACAATCGTTGTTGGCGGTTGTGAAAAATAGTGGTGTCTCGTGGGCGCAAAAATCAACTATTGTATAGAGGTATACTATACTAGTTCAGTTGGCATTTGAAAAATTCGAAGGACAAAAATTTGAACATTTGAAATCTTCAATTCATATACATAAGAAGATATCAACGGGTGTATAGAAAAAAATCACTTAAAAATTTAATCGTTACAAATACATATTTAATTAAATTATTCCGCAACTATTTGTACAACTCATTTCACATGCTTATGTTCACTTGAGAACTTCTTTTATTCCAAAATACCAATTTTAATGTGCACAACAACCATTATTATTTAGATAAATTAGAAATTTATTTTGCCAAAATAGAAATTTCAATATGGTGTTTTATAATAAGTTTAGTGATGAAATCAATCAGTAGCGTTTCAAATTGGTTTGTAAAAATCTAATGGGTTTTTTTCTGGAACAATTTAAACTTTAAATTGGTAGTTATAGATAATCTGAAAATGTGGCTTATCGACTAGTGATGACTAGCATTCAATCCATCCCCATCAATCTCAATCTCAACACAAATTCGACCCTACACAAAAAAATTGGGTATAAAAATGTTTCTTGTCACGTCTATAGTAAAAATGGCGAACGCACGTCTCTGTCGCAAGACAAAGCTTCAATCCACACTTTTAAGTTTCAAAATAAATTCTAATGATGATATTTATCATCACGAATCAATTTTTTTTTCTCCACACTAACTAGACACTGTTTATTGTCTGAAAATCAAATGGAATCAAAACAATGGAATCTTATCAAGATAATGATGTTTCTTATTTCGTTTCCTTTGTGCGTGTGTGTGTGTGTGTGTGTATTGTGCGTTGTTTTTGTACATCATCATCATTGATTGTATTCTCTTATATTTTGTGTCTATCACTGTTTGAGTTGCTTTTCTATCTAGATCAACATCATATTGTATGGATAGGTATGTCGAATATCTTTTTAACTGTGTATGTCCATACGCTAAATCGTCGCTATAAAGAGTATAAATCATGATCTAAATATTTGAAATAAGGTTGTCAAATGTCAGATGTCAGTAGATTTTTAATACAGATGAGATGACATCATAATATGTAATTAATGATGCTTCAGCAGCATCCAAATTAGATATATATTTATAATTTTATACATTCAAATTGATCAGAAATTTTCCATATCTGATACGATTCGTCAAGGAATCGGAAATCGGTATGTTCTAATCCATCTGAAATTGCTGTTATGTTTTATAGTACGAATAATGCTGAACTGGAACCGACCGAAACATTATTTAATAGAAACTAATTACAGAAATAAGTGAGGGAAAATGCTTATGTTATCATGTTACAATCTAATATGTGCTGTTTTCTTTTTTGTCAATTATAATTTATTATTAAACCATTTAAATATTTATAGCAAATAGTTGTAAAACCGTCATGTTTATTTTATTTATAATTAATTAATTAAACATAATATTATTAGATCGTCTTATATTTAATGGTCAAGTATACATATAATTAATTTTTTTATCATTCTGAAAATCTCCAACAGCAGTAGAGATATGCTAATCATAATTGATATTCCGATTCGGTATATTTCTTTCAAAAAAAAAAAACAAACAAAGACCAGATTCCACCATGGAACATGACAAATAGTTTTTATATAAATTTTCGAAAAATTTAAATATGCAATTAGAATATCAGACTAGTTTTCGATAGATTCAACGGCCGTAGTAAAAAAAAACATAAGATGGCCAAAAACTTCTGCAACTGTACCACCTTAATTATTTATATTGGTTCGAAATTTATTATTTTTGTAGTACCGTGTTACCATATCTTGTTAGCGAACGAATTTTAAATTAATAATAATGATAATAATAAGGCGAATGTACGAGTGTTTATCTATATGTATAATGATGTGCTCTAAATGTTATAGATAATTTATTTCGTTTTTATTGCCTTGACGAATTTCAAAATTTAATTTTTCATTAATAATGATCATAAAATCTGTAGCCATGGGATATATTTTTTTTTATTGTATTAATTTTGGAAAATCCAACACTTGTACTAATTTAGTCCATAGTCCAAATTACGATTTGACCTTTGAGTTAGTTTTAAACTAGTTTCTTGTTAAACTAAATTAAGATATAATAGATATATTTTGATTACATTTGAATATTTAATTATAAGTGGAAAATATAGATTGGTATGTATAATTGGAGCCACTACCATATGTGAAATCGTATAAATTAACTATATGTACGTATTTTACATGTTCCATTTATATGGGATGATCAGTAAAAACAAATCATTAATAGATTTATATGCTACGTATGTTTTTCGTAGAAGTTATAAACAATCATTGTCTCCAGTGGTTTGCCACCTTGTATACTGATTTCCAAGTTTTACCACTCCCTAAATCTTATTTATGAATTCTAATTTTTCGATCTATAAACATCAATTAAATACGAATAAATAAATTGTATTTGCATAAATTCTCAATATTGAATAATGCTTATAAAAGATGATTCTATTGAAAGTTAATTAGATGATTTTCTTATATCTTGAATAGAATAAATAATAAAATTTAATGTAGATTCACACACACACACACACATATATAATATTTTAATGATGGTATTAAGCACATAGGTATCTTTGATAAATTATGATTATATCGATTAAATACATGGACACCCGTTTTATTGGACCCCCATTACTAAATCAACAGCAGCACCAGGAGCAGCAGCAGCCAAAAATGAAATGTACCCAATTAATTAATTAAAATGCGCGAAATTTATTAGAGCTTTTTTTTTGCTAGAATTAGACGGCTAGGTCATTGGCTCAATTATGCATAAATTATCTAAATAAATGTTTTTTTTTATTTTCGTTGTTCTTTTTACTGCTCCAATGTTCTCACGAGAAAAAAAAACATTAAATGAGAAACAAGAAGTATGTATCAACAAATGAGCGCACGCGGCCTCTTAAAATCTAATTAAATGTATTTAGAATAAAATTTACATAAATGTGATCGATTCGGATAAAATTGTAATTGTTTTTTGTGTATTTATTTTGTAAAATAGATCTTGGTTGTCAAGAAATTTTAATTCTATTAAAGTAATTTCCTTGAGAGTTGATTTTAAAACAAGAGCTACTACATGAGTCAGGAAATGAACAACAGAAGAACAGTTTAATCTTGTTATCTTATAACGTTCTCAGACAGTCGATTATATCAATTGTCAATTATAATGAGGTTTCATGAAATTTGCAAATCAAATTACATAATCAATCAGATACTCATTATTGCCATGAAAAGTAAACAATTAGTTGGTGATTATAGCTTTAACAGTCTCTCTTTTAATATGCTATATGACATTATAAAATTGCTCAAAAGCATTAAGCATACTACCATATTTGGTGCTACGATATGTATTTACAGAAAAATTTCCAGGAAAATATCGATTTAAATCCGATAAAAGAGAAAATTACAATAATAACTAAATAAGGAGATTTCAAAATTGTCGGTGGTTTCAAGTTGGACGGCCATTATTTTCAGATTCCGAAAGATATGTAAAATAAATATACAAACATGTGTATATGTATATATGATACTTGCCCCATTGACCGGGACCAATTGTGAAAACGACTTTGTGAACCATTTTAGGAAAATTTCGCATTTTCTTGATGAAATTTTTCCATCCTCGCCCTGAATTATATGGTTTTCTTCTCATATCAGGCGTGAAACTATTAAATTTGATAAAATGTTTACGCATTTTACATTAGAACAACTTTTACACACATTATCACCTAAATTGGAATTTGGAAATTTAACATAGTAATTTATTTGCACTGAAATTCATAATTTTCAAATCGAGGTTGAATAATTTGATAAAATACAAATGATATTTTCTAAGGTGTAACTTGATGCTATTTTAGCAAAGAAAATCGATATGGAAAAACAGTGTGTTATTCACTCAAACTTTTCTCAATAATAAAGATGCCGTTACATACGAAGACAACATTGTTAGGTCTATGAAAAATGTCAAATTTTTAATGTAAACGAAAAATAAATGTGTATTCATTCGATATAATCGGAGATTGATCAAATTTCCTCATTCAAAACGTACGTTGAAGTTACAGGTTTTATAAAGCAAATATATCAGCAACTTTAGGTGTGGATTTACGTTTAGAATTATTTAGATCTGCAATTAATTTCGTAAATTTCCTTTTTCGTATTATATCGTTGTTCAATTAAAATGTTATTTATCATCCTGATGAATGGAAAACAGTACAAATTCATTTTTTCCTTAGTGTTTTTGTTGCAAGTCAGCAAAAACGTAAGCGTGGATTTAAAAAAAAATAATCTTCTTGTAAACGAATGGGTATGTAATTAGACTACTGCACTATATATATATGTATATATGTCTAAATAGGTTTGATTTACTGTAAACTTATCACTGCCCATATCCACATATACCATTAGGCTATTTGTACCTATGTATATCTAATATTAAATTAACCTGATTTACAATATACCAAAAGAAGCCTTCAGCATTTTATAATATGAAATCTACAGACATCACGTATTATTTTCATACATGAATGAATGAAAAAGATAATAGTAGTTCCTGGGAGCCATATGGTGTCAAATTATGAGAAAATATGTAGCTATAAAATCTTGTTATGTTATACTGTTAGAATAAAATGATTTATTGTTATTTTTGACAAAGTTTCTGTTATACAATGGCTTCATGTGTTGAAATTAATCAGTCATTTTTTCACTCAGTAAATACGCCATTGACCATTTCAATTTGAAAAAAAAATCTGTTGTTATATTAGATTTACGTTCCGTAGAGGCCTCTGAATAACTTTCTCGTTATGGAAATATCAAAAGTAAACCATCTGATAAACGAAAAAAAATAAATAAAACACAAACGACGTTAACGTCGTCGTGGGAGTAAATGGGTAATGTCGTCCATCTTTATCTACATACTTATACTGATTTTTCTCAACTGATGTCGCGAACTATGGACATAATCGTAATGGACGATGAATAACAGAAAAAAAAAATACTATACATCACATCGTCTTTTAAGATGTTCATGTATATTTGAATTTTATGTTAATTTTATGACGAAAACAGGATCTTCCATTTTTTTTTTATAGAGAAAGATGACAATTTTTATTAAACAATTAGAATGGACTAGCAGGAAATTATCGGTTTATGACCCTGCGATAAAGAGACTAATCAAATAATCATTTAAAAAATTCCTAAATTTAATCAGCAGCATTAAAGCAGTATTGGTACCAGTGCACAGTTATATGATAACTGTAACTAAATCTATTAGAAGTAATTTTTTTTATGGTGCAAATTTTGAACCGTATAAAAAAGGTAAGACTAACCAGTCGTGAGGAAGGCATCATTGAGTCTTGTCTGATGATAATATAATGACATTAATGATTATTCATTTTTTGAGCAATGAATAAGCAGCTTCAAATAAGAACTGTCCCTGATGAAACATTTATGATGTGATTCTTTTAAAACCATTCTCTATGCCTCTATATAGAACTTTATTCAATGTAAATATTTTCTGCTATGTTTGAGACCACACAAGAAAAGCTGAAGAAAAACATCCTGACAGTTTTGATTAATTTTTATTATTTACATAAAGATTACATACAATAACGTAACCATTAATAAAATCTTCATGTAACAAGTAATTTGATGTTACTTGTAGAAGAAGCGGTAGCTTAAAAAAGAATAAACAACCATATTATTATTATTATTATTGTTCATACAACGCGGTAATAAGAAAATATCCTACTGATTATTTCTGTAATAAGTATTATACGCCTTCAATTTTGGTGAATTAACATGAATGGAATTCATGTCTATGCAAATTAGATGGAAAATGGCAATTTATTCATTGTGTGAGTCAGTAATGTTCTAGTATCATTATTATTAGTATTATTATTATGCTCATAAAAATTGTCCTAGTTGCATTTAACAACATGAATAAAAGTACCATTAACAAAAATTGAACTAATAAAATGTAATACAAAAATTTCGATTGTAATTTTTCTGTGTTAAAATGGCTATGTCATTTGTTTTGGTTATATTGCCTTTTGTTTTAGTTTTTGTCCTAGTATTCCGCATTTTCATCTAGCTAGCATTATTTAATTAGGATAGGTTTTATTCGTCATCCTATTAAAACATTCTCCTCCATAAACATTTCCAATTGCAAATGAATAATTATAGGAAAAAACATTTAAAGAAAAGAGACATGAATCGATTAAAGGTTTTTCTTATTCAAGGTTCAGTGACACAACCCAACTGTGAACTAATTTAATAATTGCAAATATTTTAAATAAATCTAGGATTACATCTAAGAAGTGTTCTTCTTCGTACTATCGAAGTAGTATCTATAAATTGATATTAGACGCAATTAAAAGAGTTGTTCATCTTTGCAGCGGTCATATCAATAATATAGCGGATTGCTATAATTTTTTTTTGTGTCTTTCCATGATATTGATACATGATCATCTATTCTGATGATGATTTTCCGTAGTTTTTCTTCTTCGTTCCATCTTTATTGGAGCGTATATTAGTAATTAGTCAATTTTAACACTGTCATCTAATTGGTAGAATGAATTGGCAGAGACGATTACTTTAAATGATGGAAATGAATCTTTTAATTACATATTATTAATAATGCGAAATCATTAATATTAAAATATACATACATATTAATAAAACAACAATTTTATTTCTTTCGTATCGAAACTACAAAAGGAATTCGCAACTAATTGGCAACTCAAAATGTAATCATTTAAAACGTGGATATAAATTGATCTAATTTTAAATTGCTATCAAATCATTGAAATTAATCAACTATCACCGTGTGAACAAAAATTAGCCAAACGAATTTCGAATAAAATGATGATAATCGACAAGGGAACCAATTTTATGATAACCATCGGAAGCAATAAACAAATTTCATTTTGTTGAAAGAAAACACACCATTAAATATCGATGAAATTTTAAACTAGCATTTTTTAACCAATTAAAGCTGATAAAATTTTTGTGGAAATTTAAATTAATGAAACCAAAAAATTTAATTAACTGTTCATTTTTTTTTTTTTTTTAAGTTTACCATAATATGTCAGGAAATTGTTTTAATGAAATGTGGAAAAGTGCACGGTCAATTAATTTTTGAAAGATTTTCAGGGCATGTTATAATAATAATAACTATTATTATTATTATCTTTAAAATGAAATGGAAAATATGCTAAATTTTCATGTGTTGGAATGTGTTGTAACAGTTTTCACATGCAGCATCTATGATTGTGAGAAAATTTCCCCATCCTGCTGCATTTTTTCAAAAATCTCAGAATTTAATTCATTAATTTTCCACTGCCTATTAACATAATTATTTATTACATTTTAAACAAAAGCGAAGCAACTACACAAATGAGATGAAAGTCTTTGTGAAGATATGCAGTTTGTACACACCCAATGATAGCAGACAATAAAATGAATAACAAATTCGTATTTCTAATAAAATTTTAATACATATTTGGATTTTTCTCATCTTTTCACCATTATCCCATTCTATCATTTTATTGCGGATATCGATTTTGAAAAGCGAATACAGAAGAGAAATTGAGATTTATTTACACCTTGACCTGTTGTATTTATACGTATTCAGTTAATTCGTTTTGTATAAAAATAATTTACGATTCAGATTCGTGATAGTTATAAATATAGAGAAGTTTATTGTTGATCCTGCTCTTATTTTGCATTAAGTATAAGGTTGGTTTATCTGTTATGGATTGTTAAGACAATAATTAACAATAACCGGTAGTTAGATTGTAAACGATTAATTTTAATTGTTATGTAAATGTGTAGTTAGTTAGTTCTATTAAACTAGTAGCAGACGATGAAATGATTTTAAACTGTAAAAACAACTGTTTTTAAGTTTAGAAAGTTCCCATTACATTTAAAGAAAGAGTAAAGCAGTCATCGCAAACTCTGTCTCGCTCTCTCTCAAAAACTCCTTTTTATCATTAAATTCTGCATTGTCTTTAAAGTGCTTCTTAAAACTTTAAGCTACTGTTAAACAAAATCCAATGAAATTCCAAACAATGATAGCATCGCCCACATTTTAAACAACACCTGAAAGAACTTTCAACATTAATTGCCCAATAATCGATCGTTTTATTTACTCATTTAATACACCCTGTCTGTCATTGAACATTAATCGTTAAAAATCGCTGCTTTTATTGGCTGCCGAAAATGCAATTTAATGTCGCTGATTAGGATGACAGGCTGTCGTCCAACTAAAGCTTATACTTGTACATGTACCAGTTGGACTTGATGTCTATCGAGTTTTTGGGAAGCAATTTCGCGCAATTTATGCCATTTGCGGTATCGATATTATTAACATTTAAAATTTTAATTAAAGAAAAAAAAATTGTTTTATTGGAGATATCAACCAAATGGCATTTTTTTTTCTTTTTGTTGTTGGTTGTTTAAATATAATTGAGAACTATATTAATTATTATATATCCTTTATGGTTGATGATAATGACAATGATGATAAATTTAAATCATCAGTAATTTATCCACTTCTTTTTGATGATGAACATACACACAAGCACACGCATATTGTTCAAAATCAATTAGTATTTCTTCTTCCATCATTCATTTTCGCATTTTTAATTACCTGTGTTATCTGCTTCAATTAGCATTTTTTTCATTTCGATATATTAATTAACGCTTTTAAATATCGATTCATTTTGCATTAAGTTATTTACTATTAAAAGTGTAATTCATTAAAATGAACGATAAGTATCGATGTTTCAATATAAGAATTTTGATTAACTTTTTCAATATATAATAATTAATTGTGTATTTAAACATTTTTAAAATGTTTCGTGATGTATTCCAGGTCAAAATTAATTTATTTTCTTTATTTGGATGATTTGGTGTGTAATTAAGTAATTAATATAATGAGAGAAATGCATATTATGATGATTGTATTCCGGTTACGCCCTTGAGCTTTCCTTTGACTCTAGATTAATGAATCCGGGTATTTTCCTTAACCAATGTAAGTAACATTAGATGGGTTGCCTATTACTTCGTAAAAGTGCAATAACATTTTTTTGAAAATTAGTCATATCAAAAGATTTTCTACTCGCATTACGTATTCTAATCATAGAATTCACTCATCAAACAACCTTGAGTTTTATGGGGTTTTTCCGTTCTACGATTATGTCAAATTTACAGTGATATCAGGCACATTTGTGCCTGATTTGAATATTATTTTACAAAGTTTTAACACGTTTTTAGAAAAGGTAGTTACCTACCTAACTACTGCTTCATTCTTTTTGCATTTGAAATGGAATAATGCCAACACAGTATTTATAGTGTGTATAAAAAAATAGGATCTTGGAAATTTTTAAATAGATTTTTATAGTTACGTGAAATGAAGTTGTCAGTATGTGTATAACCGTATAAATCAGTCTACTCGTTACAAATTATAAAGAAGTTTATATAAACAGATTATAATAAGATTCTAGTATTCTTCCATTTTACTATGTTTCTTGGTATGCCAAGAAATCTATGCCCATATTGATCCATTACATGCATTCTTGTGGTCTATTGTCAAAATTCTCTCTTAGAATAATTAAGTAATATTAACGACGATGACGTTACCAATAAATATAGAGGAGGAGTAGTAGGATCTTATTTTATACAACTGAGCTAGATGTTTTAATGGTATTACTTGGAACATACTCTACTTATTATTTTGTATTTGAATCTGTTTCGTTTGCATTAAAATTATGCGCATATTTTCATTTTCGGCGTATGCAACACTAAGTAGCCATATAGAGTAGTCCAAGCAGATTAAAAACGAAATTTAAAAACTTATAAATATTTATACACAAATTTGATAAATGGTGAATATATCAGATTAAAGAAACTTCCTTCTGAGGTATTAAGCGTTTCAGGAAATAAATATATTGTAAGTATTCTACTTTTGGAACATTAATTCGTGGAATTATGGATATTTTAAGCATTTTATAATTTATGCATTACGTATCAGATTGCGAAAAAATATATACTTACACACTTAAATTTTTAATGAAACATTTTTCAATTATATGTCAATTAATTAAAGAGTGCACAATGATATTTGAATAATAGTCTTAATTGCGAGTTGTTTTTTATTTAAATATTCAAAATTCAACCAATTGTGTCCAACGATAAATCAATTAAAATTTACGTCATCATTCTATTAATTTCTCTGTAATTTCGTTTACGATTATATTAGAAACGGAGGAGTGTGGTATTTAAAATTTCTGGAAGCGTCACACAACCAGTATAAATTTCCATGCAAATTTAAATAGTGATGGCAAAATAAATTCACGTTCATTGACATGTTTTAGATCTGAACAATAAAAAAGAGTTGTTTATTAGTTTTTTTTGCACTGGTCTCTCTATACATGTATCTAAATTTACTAAAAAATTTAAGTAGTCCATTTGTCATGTTGCAATTTATTTATATAATTATTCGTTTAAGTGGAAAAGATATGGACAGTTGTTGATGGGTGAAACAATATTTTAAATTGAATTTATGCCCATTCGATACACGGATATTCGAAAAATAAATTAATGGTAATTAAACTAAAAAGTTTTAATTAATAAAAATCAACACGAAAGACTGAGTGACGACATTGCCTGCTCAAAACTTATCTGCTTGTGGCATATTTATTATCTTTACATATAGATAAAAAACGCGTTGTACTACAACCTTTATTCATTAAATATATACGTAATTATTGATCCATTATGACCAACAAAGTAACATAATCATAATTTAATCCATCCAATGATTTCATCAAAAATCACATCGTTTTAAACGTGCATGTAATATGCCCCACTAATTAAACTTTAGCAAAAAAATATATATATAATTAAACCTCCAAAATTAAAGAGCAACAATGCAATTCACGGTTTTTTTTTGCATAAACAAAATCAATTGCAACGAACGTAACCAGTTAATAAACATTTTAACACAATTACATTGTTAATTACATTATTTGCAAGCTTAAATAGGATTACATAAACTGCATAATTATATAAACTCTAACCTAATGATATCAATCAATAAAATGAAAATAATAATGACAGACAATTATTATTATTAAATAAAAAAGAAAAGAAAAAATATCAATTTTTTACGATATAATTTAACCTTAAACTTTTTCAATGTTAATTCAAATAATATGTAATCGATTCTTTGTGTGATTTTGTTAATAATCAGTGGGATATTTAAATAAAAGATAATTATATAGGAATAGAGTATACTAGATTTTTATAGACCTATATATTTTTTCTTTAATTATATAGATCCAACGGTTTATTGCTACTGAATATACTGACGAATGCTGCGTCCGCTTGCGCTTGGAAAATTATTTTCAGTCCTACGTCCGTCCATTGGCAATACTCACATTGTACAATTGGCAAATGGTACATTATTCAGTTTTCTCTCAGTTCAACTAAACACCAAAATTAATTAAAACTATTCTGATAGTAATACGTATTTGATATTGATAGAATATAACAATTAATTACTATTATACTATGCTCATGCGCCATTAGAAAATCGGCGCAATGGTTCTATGCCCCATAAAGTACCATGAAAGAAATTGGTGAAACTTGGAAATTTTATTATTGCTGCTGTAAAATGACGGATTATGTAACAAAACTACTAAATTTTACAACTAAATAAATAAATGGTCACCTACTACTACTACTACACTACAAACTTTTTAATGTCTCTCGTAAATAATCATAATAATTAAATCAAAGCATACATTTTACTACATGCATTATGTAAATGAAATTATTGGGTAAAATTCTCAGTCTATAGGTATTTAAATTCACTCTGTCGTAGTTAAAATTTGTGTATAAATGTACGTAAATCAGTAGATAATTGACTTTGTTTTAGATAATCAATAAATAATAAGTTTATTAGCATTTTCCTTTTGCATAAAGTATAGCTAGTATGTATAAAGGGAACTAAAGTGAAATCTTTGTACATAGTTTAGTAACTAAACAGTTACTGGCTCAATGTAATTGATTTTAATTAGTGTTTAAATTTATTGCATCGTTTCAATTATGATCAATTTATATCATAGCTGTAGGTAAAGGAAAATACGATATTGATGAGAAGAAATTTTCCAGAACAGGAATGTGTTATTGATATCACTGTAAAGCAAGTACTCTAAGTGCATTTGCCCTCATTTACATTAATAAACAGACGTATCAAATGCAATGACATTTTTTTTTATTGAGCCACTAACCGAATAGAATAATATATAGATTTAGTATCTGATATGTATATTAGGTATCTTTTTACAATACAATATGTATTTATTTATAAAGATATAAAATATTTATATGTGTGTGTGTTGTATGTAGTTACTGATGCGAGCCAAAAATTCTGTTACCTACTGTGTACACATTGTACAAAATAATTAGAGCATACCGAATTCGAAATGAAAACAACACTACAAGACAAGACAGTTCTTGAAATCGAAGAAGTTTTTTTTTCTTTTTTTTTGGTACATCCAATATGTTCAAATTATGGCAATTTTAAATATTGGCGAAAGTTTTTCATTTCGGAAAATCCCAAATTTCTGGGTTATTACAAAATGATTGTAATTACTATTAGGTATACAAATTAGGTTAATAGAAAACTTAAAGATACAGATATCCACTTATGTTGTGAGAGCTTAAAATATACGAAATGTTTCGTTTTTGCTGTCGTGAATAGAAGAATTTCAATTTATTTTTATAACGTTTAAAGCGAAAAAAAACCATTTAATTATCTGCGCCATATAGTTTTCTAGAAATGTTATTTGGCCATCCGAGTCTGACATCAACAAAACATAAGACATCGTCACATATTGTTTACAGCTGCTTTACAATCAGGAATATAGGCAAAACCGTTTTGAGAAATCATACAGAACTGCATCGGTCCCGCTGATGTTTCAGTAAATGTTAATTTAAGAGATAAGGCCCTATTAAAATCGTAAATTCTGCTTGAACATTTTAGATTGTCCTTTTATAATAACGGTAGTAACGTCAAAAAAAATTGTTTTCTGTGAAATCCCTGGAAAGCAGTAATATCATTCTGAACTTTGTGATGTAGAGAAAATACACAGCAGAGATACAGAATATTAAGATATTAGTTTGGTTGATAATCTTTCTTTGTTAAATTTAAAATTCAGACCCCAAAGAACCTAAAAACCTGACGCAAGAGTCCAAAATATCCTATGATTACTTTAGTTCTTCAAAATATTCTTTTTAACCGTATAGTAATCGTAGTATTAAGACCTCTAAAATGTCACTCAATATAGTAACAAGTATTAAAGAAGTAAAAAAATATAAAAAAGAAGAATCGAGACGAAGCAGTAAAGCAACAAAATACATCCAAAAAGTATAAATTCAATTAATCGAAACTTATCATAAATATCTGAACGATTTAATGATTTTTTAATCATACATTATGAAGCCATTAAATCGCCGTTAATTTTTGATGCAAATTTCAGACAGTAATTTTAGTAAATAAAAAAGAATATGTGAAAATAAAGACCGGGGAAAAAGAGGATATTCGAAGAAATCGAAAACAATTACGATGCGGCTTCGGGCTGCAATAATTACAAATTTCACCACATAATTGTGTTTTTTTTTTTTATATTTTGGGTAAAATGAGAACAGCGCTGCCATTATCCAGGACAGACATGATTTGCTTAGGTAGAATGTTGCCGAATGTACATTTTTGTCTTTGACTTACTAATTAAATAGATAGTGATAATGAAAATTGATAATTAGAAATGGAAAAGGCAAAATTGACCTGAATAATTTGATTGAGGAATTTTTTTGGTAGTGCAGCAAAAACTTTTACTCAATTTTTTCGATAATTCGTTTTTTTTTTTTTTTATTAATCCAATTAGCTACTACAATTTCATTAATTAAGTGACCAACTTTTATTTTCACCACATGAATTGTTGATTGGGCCTGCTGCATACCCTTCTTTATTATCTGTTTTTTATTGATACTTTCAATGGGCGTTCATAATTTTTAACTGTCCAAAAATTAAAAACAAATAAAATCTGAACATGTCTCAGCACAATAATTTCGGTTGCCAGTTGCACAAAAATAAATAAAACGAAACTAAAACAATTTTTATGCGATTAAAACGAAGAACTTTAAACGAGATTTAGTTTAACAACCGAAAAAAATAAAAACAAAAACTTGGTTACCGCTTTCCTGTGCTTAACGTGATCGTCTCTAATTTTCTTTTTGTTTTATTTCGAAGAAGGACCGCTAAAATTTTTATTCGTTTCAAAGATAATTATTCGGAGAGATGAAAATTTGTCATGGCGTTTTTGCAGCACGTTAATCGATTACTTTATTGAAGCTACAAAAGGACATTTAATGGGTTGCTGCTTGTGATGTTTCAACTTTTATTTATGGGCAAATCGTTAAATTATATTGGGGCTTCTTACATATTGTACAATACGAAGTAAAGAATGAAACATTACAAAGAGAAAAAAAAAAGAAGAAGCAAATTATTATGGTGAAATTAAACAAGTTTTTTTTTTTTTTTTTATTTCACTGACGATGTAGTGAAACAATATTTTACATTAATAATTATAATTAAGTAACTGGTTTCATTTATATATAGAAAAACTTGCTGGAAATTCTTTTTATGAATTTATTCAGTTTTCACATGAAATTCTCTCATTACGTTTGAATCCATCTACCACTATTCGTTTCTATTAACCAATTAAATTCGTTTTTATTCGCATCAACTACTACTAAGAAGAACGACAAATTACAAATTAAAATCACATACACAGAATGCTTTTAAGATTCTTCCATAATCTAACGATTGGTATACCTACGCTTTGACACTCCCATCATCATTATGAGTCTTATTTCCTCAATACTTAAATTTAAGAACTAGAGCAAGAAGCGCTCGCTTAGTTACTAGTGTTGTCAGTTAATAATATATGAAAATGGGTACTAACGAAGTGAGAAAAAAAAAGACGAACTATGATGAAAAACTTTTTTATTATATATTAAAAATATTTCATCTAAAATATAGATAGATGAAATTATGGGCAAAAGAAGGATGAATAATAATTTAAATTGCAACGGTTAGTTTACACTGAGTTAGCTACTTCTTAAAAATCTCTCTGATGCATGAATAAGTAACAAGACGAGAAAAGAAATAATAATTGGTATCTCATTAAACTCAGCTTCAATCATGGGTATATTTCTTTCCGATTTTTTGTTCCTTATTCTCAATTTACTTGATGATAGTTCGAAGTATCTACTGCTTATGAGAGGAGGTCATCCCATTTATTTTAGATCTCGAGAATTATCCATCCCGATGTTCTTCTATAAATGACATTTATGTTTACACATTATTCATGCATGAGCATTAACATTTATCGAATGCATATGTTGATAAATGTTTTAAATTACTTCTTATTTGGATTTCCTTCTAGATGGACAAGTGATCGGTTTTTTATACATGGCAACACATATAATCGCAAAAACCGTATGAGATCGTCTTATTATTATTTTTAGAATAATTCCGCATGACTTGATTTAATGATTTCAATGTTGTTTTAGCAAAAAAATGTCCACAAATTAAACAAATATGTAGAGAAACAATTAAAAACCGTCGGTTTTTTTCTTCTAAAAAATTCAACCAGCTTGAATAAATCTTAATCAAACTGGATATATTTTTGCTATTTTATTGGGAGTGGTTAGAAACTTTCTGTTAAAAAACATGTTAAATGAAATTATTAAAATTCAGGCAAAAATTCTTTTTTATTATAAAACACTTTTATATACATTCTAGCTTTCAGGGTACGATTAACATTTAAAATAGTGTGTATAATTGCCATATTTTTTAACAGTCAAAAGTCTTAAATTATCTAATTTGTTCTACATTTACTCATATATCTTAATAATAATTTTATTTCAAATGGTGTAAAATATTAAATTATATACCTACTCGTAATGTTTTTGACGGAACTGCTGATTTGAGACATATTTCAAACTGAAATAAATGCGACACAGATTACTATCATTCACTCATACTACTATCGTAATGGACATTAACAAAAAAAATATTATAATTTATGATAATTACTTTTGCCAACATAATAGTAAAATTTGTCTTGATCTAGATTGTTACTACAGCTGAAAATAATAATATTTAAATTCTGGATAAAAACAAAGTCGCATTCGACCCAAAAAAAGAATTAAAAATTTCGGCCTGCTAATTGTATAGAGAAAATTCGTTAAAAGATGTTTATCATTTTAGTATCGGTACATGTTGTGAAGTATATCTTTATATAAGACTTTTGTTATAATAGAATACAGCTATGAGATATACCATCGAAAAAACTTAATTTTAATTTTTCACCTTTGGAATTTTAATTCGAAAAGCTTCCGATTAAAAATAGGAGCAGAATTGTATTGTAGTCAAAATTAAGCGTGTTTTATTTTATATTTTTTTTGTATTTAATATACTTCTAGAATAACCTAGACGGTTCTAGAAAGAAAAAAGAAATTGTCCACGATAATACTCAATAATTACTTTCATGAATGCAGTTTTTTATGCTCGAATATATATGTATAATTCTATTTTATTTTATACAAAAATAAATGGTCATAAATCAGTAGATTAATATCTCTGTTAATTATTTATTTAGAAAAATTTTAACAAAAAAAGAGACGCAAATCTTTAAATTATTTCTTTCAAAGCAGTCAGCAATAAATTCTATAAAACTACTACTACCAACTACTTCTACTACTGTACCATAATATAAAGAAAGCTTTCCAAAAACATCTATCGTCCTAATTATTAATATTATTATTATTATAAAATTTCATGTAGGAGTTCCACAGTTAGTTAGATGATGCTTTTGAATTTGAATAATAAATTTTGCAGTACTTCTACAGTATCATAATATAGACACCAGGTGTTTTCAAACTTCTTTATTTTAACTTCTTGTTTTTTTTTTTTCAATAAGCAAATCAATAGTTCAGCATATTAAATAGATTTAGATGGATAGATGGATGGATGGTTAGATTGATGAAGACTAGTTTTATAGAAGCCACTTAATTCATATGGGAGTTTTTTTTTGCACTAGAAAATGTTTTAATCAAAACTAAAAAAAAACAAAAGTCTGATAGTTAAGTACTTTCTCTCTTTTGTTTAATTTGTATTGTTTTTTTTTTAATCTTTTTTTTTTTTTTTGATGTACGAATGCTCTAAGAGTAATTAGAGTAGAGATAGATTCGATTTTGCTTAGACATACATTGTATTGGCTAGAATATTTAATATTCATTGGCGAAGAATTAAAAATATTGCATATGCATGCATGCTTCGGTATCTTTTACATTAGTATAAATAAATCTATATACCTGTTCTCGCTTAATTTATTTCTCTAACTATATACGTACTATAACGTACTTACTTACGTACTATACTATTCTTAAATAGTCATATATTTCAATTTACAATATGCGATAATATCTCTTTTTCCCAATTTCAATATAATATTTTCAAACATTGTTTATTTGTATAGCAATAAAATATGACAGTTGCTTTATTGTCCACATTTAAAATCACATTGTTTATAATTTATTATTATTGCAGTTTATATTATTTCGAAATGTCAAGAAATGTTGTCGTTGTCGTACGAAAACTGTGTTGCCGTGTAAATTTGCTTTTAATTTTTATTTTTTGTGGTAAAATGAAAGAAAATGAAGAAGAATTAGTGAATGTGTCAAGATAGGCAAAAAAGGGACAAAAAGCTATTTAAAAAATGTGCAGACAACGAAATGGGCGAAAGTACATATTTTGTAAAGGTATACTTTATAAAAGTACATGGAAACTTTTAAAATATTTAAATAACAACAATAGTAATTTCTCTGATGGTTGTATTTAACGGCATTTTCTTTAAAGAAGAAAAAGTCCTTTTTATTCATTAATCATCATCTTCTCATTAAGTTGGTACATGTTTAAATTCTGATCTTTAGGTCATTTCTAATTTTACTGTTTTAACAGTTAGAATATCTTGAAGTTGAAATAATTTTCAAAAATCCATTTCTATTCCTATAAAAAATGTATTTAAAATCTATTGGCTCTATATCACTAATATAATATAATATAATATTTTAAATCTTTCTTTATTCCTGTGTAAAATCCCATTCGCCATTCCGCCTTCGTAAAACCATAATTTTCAGGATTGAAACTGTATGATTAAATGGTGGGTAAAGCATGGTTGGTTTTTAATTTGAATTTACGACATCTACAGATTGTATGTGTATTTATGTATGTGTAAGTGCATTTATGTATGCTTAAATTATGGTTTTTCCTTCATATTTCACAATAAGGTTGAATGGATGGGAAAACTACGGAATGGGAAAAGATTCTTGCTTATAGATTTCTGCTTTTTTTAAAAATTGAGAATCAATATTTATAATATCATCAAAAAAATTTGAATTTATTCACTCAATTTCGTTAACAACGCCGTATGGACACAATTTATCGTAGAATTTCGATTTCGATCTATGTTAAATTAATGAGGCATTTAAT
Source organism: Platypus cylindrus (assembly GCA_949748235.1). Lineage (NCBI taxonomy): Eukaryota > Metazoa > Arthropoda > Insecta > Coleoptera > Curculionidae > Platypus > Platypus cylindrus. The sequence continues at coordinate 4,046,500 of OX456491.1, read as the reverse complement.
TGAGTCTATATACATTAAATCACCCATTGCGATTATTTGTTGTTGTAACATTTATATATGATTTTTTTTTTTTTCCGTGAAACTTATACTAACCTGTACTTATACACGTATGTTAAATTAATCAAAATTAAATCATGTAGATTTACTGATAACATCAGTGCGCACACATACACATGATTTAAAATACCCAATTCATTAAGCCCATAATAACGTATAGTTTAATTAAAATAAGATTGTTATCTTTCCATTATTGCACTTTTTTCTTTTGCAATAATCAATAATTAGTCAACGGGGTAGTTAATTTTGAAATAATAATTATTGATAATGATATCCTGTTCAGTATTTAACCAAACCAGCAATTTCAACTTTAAAAGAAAATTCTTTTAAATTTCTTTATTAATTATTAGTTTGAACTTTTATTTTTAATTATATTTATTTTGAAATTCATTCAGTTTTATTAATTGGAAACTTTGTTGCTAAAGTATCAATTCTTTACGTTTATTACTACTTCATCCTGTCCAACTGCTGAATAGATAATGTGATGATATTAAATTATCCAATTAGCAGATTGCATGAAAAAAACAAATTTAAAAAATTCAATTAAAATATACCTATAGCTAATCAAGTATAGAACTAGTCGTACAATTATCTAGCCTTTAAAATAGTTATTATAAATTAAATTAAATCTCACAATTTACAGCATCTTGTTAAATTGGATTTAAATTGACATTTCAACTATATACATATACCTGGATTAAGTGACATTTAATTGCTTGTTTTCTTCTATTGAAAGATAATTAAAAAGAAAAGATCGAACATTGTAATTTGCATAGATGAGTACAGATACACGGAGATATCTTAGCTTGGAAAATTTGTGCTTTTTTTATTTTATTTTCTCATTTATTAATTATATTAGCAAAATTGAAAGAAAATTAACATCCAAGTTGGAAGAGAAACAAAGAGATTCATATAATGAAGTAAACGTTCTATTACACACTGTTACTATTATTACTAATCAATAGTATAATTAATCATCTATTCTGACCTCAATAACTCCCAAAAAAAAAAAAGAAAGCATTAACTTTCACCTTATTTTGGAGCATTTATTAGATTCCTATAAACAAAAATAGCTAGCTATTAGTTATTTTTATTAGTTTGAAATTTTCATATTAGCAGATCATATTATTAAATACGTGGTTTTGTATCTTCATTAATACAGCTATTACAATTCTTATTACTTTTTTTATTTTCTTAATAAGTTTATGGATGAATAAATTCATTTGGATGCGATTAAACTATGAAGAAAAGAAAATTGTGAATTACACACTTATGACATAATGCAGTTGTTACTAAATTGTATTAAAAATTGATATTTCTTTTTCTTTATTAAATAGACGTAATAATAATAATAACAGTCATAATAATTGTTGCTTTCTCGTGTATTAATTATACACGCTCTGTTTCAATGTATGATGCCGTATTGTTAATACAAAGGAAAATAAATTATAATGCCGAAAAAAAAAATACTTTTTGTATTCAACATTGTCTAGACAGACATAGCAAAAAATTGAGCTAGAGAACATAGAGGTAGGGATAATATGTCCAACAAACTTGCAGAAATTGAATAAAAAATAAAATTATTAATTCAAATTATAACAATTTACTAGAAAATAAAATGTTAACGCAACTTATGGTTGGCATACAATTTGCGCAAATTGATTGGACTTAGAACTAACCATATTTCCTTGCGAATAAGTAATCATTATTTGCACTACTGACATTTTATATAAAAATCCGCACACACAAAGCACTAAAATTCAATTTAAATTACATATTGAAAATTATAACTCCTTTGATTTAGGATAATAAAATATAATTAGAAAATTAATTAAATTTTTATTAGAATATAATTTAATTCCGCATTGAGATTATGTGTTAACAAAATTCTTTTTCTATAAAAGCGATACGTAAATTTCATTTTCTGTTAATAATTATTACTATTATTATTATTTATTATCTATCTATGGACCAATTTACAAAAGTCGATTTCTGCAATAAAGTTTTAATTTTAACAGCAGTAGTTAAACATTACGAAATATAAATATGTTTATAACATGTATATTATTATCTTATACCGACTTTATTATTATTTACATGTGTGAAATGTAGAAATCTTTTTTTACAACATTTTCCCTATAATTTCGATAAATAATTAAATATGGGCGCAAATAATTACTAAAAATTAACAACATTAACCTGTGGACAGCGAATATAATAATTTTGTCGCATATGAGAATATATTTGGCGACTAATAAATTCGAATGGAAATAAAGAATTTGCACAACCATATACAATCGATAATTACAATTTATACTTACATGTAAGTACATATAAATTGATATTATATTAAAATTTATGATGTAAGTAACAATCAAATACACATTGTTTATTATAATAAGGCAATTATTAATTCGTACAAGTTAATTAATTATTATTAGATATTATATATACATACATATTTGTAAAATGGGAAAAGCCCAATGAACTCGAAATTCTAATGTCGCAAAACACGTTTATTTATTAATTTAATTGTATTTTATTCATGAGATGTATAATTTCTTATTATATATCCACAAATAATTGTAGTTTAATTGAACAGAATTTAAATTTTTCCAACAAATTTCACTTATCGATAATTATCGCTTTACCACCATGATCGTAAGAATAATAGCCAGGACAAGTTGCATGGCATAAAAGAAATGCATACTATTCTGTTTTAATTAGCCATCAATTATCATTATATGCATATACAATAAACGGCAAAATTTCAAAGCTCCAGAATGTGTCAACACATTCTTTTGTGCAAAAAATTGGCTTCGCCAATACACAAGTCAAACAATACAAAATACTGCGACTAATTGGAATATGCGTAGAAAATTTATTAGAATGTCTTTGATGCAAATTAATGGATAAATTATGGAGATATTTAGTTTTCCTTCTTTTGATATGAAAAGCAGAATAAATATTATAGGTGTGAAGAAGAATTAATTAAAATGTAATGAAAAAAACTAGATCTGCAAAGAAGAAGTATTTTGCAAAATTCATCTAAATGGAATATTTAAGCGTTCTCATTTTAGTGCACGTGAGTTTCCCGACTCTTGTCCATGAAGCGACCAATTAAAAATTGATGGGACGCATTTGAATCATCATTCAGAAGTTCGTTTTGAAATGAAGCGAGCGTCTAGATGCACCACAATCTAATTTTCTAAATCGAAAAAAGAATTACTTGTGTCGTATAATTTAATACGGTTTCAATCCCACGTAGAGGCCACAATTAATTTCAATAATATTATTACCTTTGCGACCACCATCGTAAAAAAGAACAAAAAAAAAAAAACTAGACAGGTATATTTCTAGTTCAAAAGAAAATGTAGCACGAGTCCAGGATCTATCTATCTAGCTATGCATGTATACACTGTATAGTTGTGTAGTAAGTCACGACCCGTCACTGCAGGGTGTCATTTCATTTTATTGATTGCCATTGGCGTAGGTACGACATTATAAATAAAAACTTATTTTATTATTTAATGAATTATCTAGTAGAACCACTACAAATTTCAATAAATTCTCAATAAATTTCAAATTGATTTTCTAATTTCTAGCAATATTTTCTGCAATGAAAATATATAAGCATAGTTGATTTCATGTGGTGAAATCCTTTTCGTCTCTTTTAATGCGCCATTAAAGAAATTTGCCGTTTTACAGTTTTTCATTGCGGCAAAAAAATGATGGAAAATGCAAAATTCTTCATTCTCAGCTATTTGAATAATATAATAATGTGAATTACGTGCATACTATTCATTTATTATTTTGATTTTGAAGAACATAGCAATTCATAAATCAGCTACTATTTTTCTTGCTTTGCATTCTACCACAACAGGTCTGCCTGTAGAGATTAAATATTTTGAATATTTTTAAGTTTCGAATTTTTTGAAATTCTTTCAAGACCTTCTTCTTCATCATCTTCTACTAAGAAGTTCTTTTATAGATAAAATAATTGTAACATAAAATGCCGGCATGCGGATTCAGCATCATCTCATTTGGTATTTTGTTCTAATTATCCTACATATTTATAATCTGATAATTTCTAAAAAGGATTTTAATGATTAAGCTTTAAATTATAATAAACAAGTTATTACTGTAGAGAATAGATTAATTTAAGTTTTAAATGGATTTTTTTTTGCTTCAAGTACTTAATTTTTGATAAGATGCGGAAATTTAACGACGTTTGACATTTTGCTCTGACACTATTCTCTTGTTTGATTTAAGTCAGTTAGATAGGGCGTTTTTGAAATTGAAAATAAAAATTGTAATTGATCGCTGATTAAAATAACATTCTCTCATATTATAGTTAAGGAACGCTTTCGTCAATTTCCGCATTTTCTGAACAGAAGAAATGTACAAGTCACCGTGATACGTCTACAGAACAATATTAACAATAATAATAATAATAATCGTAACTGCACAATACCCGCATTGCATATATGCTATATCTATCTATATGTATAGTATATACGTATAATATAGGTACGCATAATTATAATTATTTTCTTGCGGAATAGAGGAAAATGAAGAAGTAATTCTTCTGGCGCTACCGATAATTATTGCAGATTTGACTAGAACATATGATTATGATTATATCTACAAATTGCGTCAATCCATTTGTATGCAATAGATAAATTGTACAATTTTAAATATAGGAATGTTTTCACTTTAACCTTTTGTACGTTTTCTCTATAATGGCTATAGGACAATTTTACTAGCCTTACAATTAGACTATAACTAGGTAAATTACAAAACTTAATAATCCGTTAAATCTTGAAATTTTAAAAAAACTTTTCGATGATTCATTCAGTTCAGTGATTTAATAAGTGCAACTTAAAGCTCATTAAGCAATTAATTAACCATAACGAAACATTGACTTCGAACCAATGGAAAATGAAATCTTTCATTTCACTTTTCAACCCAAACTACCTGCACATGAATTCATACATAGGTATATCCAGCTTTTGTGTTTTATTATTGCGATGTGTCCCACTTTTAACCAACACTAATTCGCTGTATCGATTACCAAAATAATTATGTTATTTTTTTCATAATTCCACCAAGCCAAACACTTACATACATACATGCATTTATAATTTAATGATATAGAGTCCAAAACGTATTAAAATTGACTCCATCCACTGGACTGAAATTGCAACTTCAAAATGGCAATTTCACGGTAGCTGTAAATATAGAAATTCAGAGAATATAATTTTTTTTTCTTTAATAATTAGCTGTTATTATTATTATTATTATTATTATTATTATTATTATTATTATTATCATCATCCATCCATACACCCATACAACATATACACAAAATCTTCATGGTTAAATTTGTATTGGTTCCTTTTCAGTAACAAATTTGCCTCTGTTATTATTATTATTATACCGCCAACATAATGAAAATATATTATTATCATCATTATTATTATTATTTGTAGAATTGTTTGTTGATTTTAGATTGAATTTGATTGCCATTCTTTCAATAATTTGTAATAAAAATTAATACTGTTCGAATTAGTTATAACAACAACAGTATCCAATAGACAGCCTTATTAGATTTAATTTTCGTTTATTTAAAATTAACTAAAGCCGGTCTTGCAAAATATAGAACCTTCTAGAACACATACACACACATATATGTTAAGTATGTACACAGATATACTCAGAGAGACATAATTGAAATAAAAATGTATGTTCACAACTTTCACTTAATAATTTACTATAATTTTCCGTCATTCATTTCATACTACAACATTTATTATTATCATTATTATTATTGACAGAAACAAAAAAGCTTAAGAATGCTCAATGGACTTCTTTTTGTAGAAATTTAAATACTCAACTGAAAAATACCAACCAATAAAATACGTACTTTGTATGTTTCATACCTATAACACAATACCTACCTATATTATATTAAATGTATGGAGAATCTTAATTGGAAAAATGCACCTGATGTGTACATTTTCGGATTCTTGATATACCCACCCATTGTTTTATGGTAAAATCTGTCTGCAAGACAAAGCCTACCTGTATAGGTACTCAATATAATAACAATTAAAATTGTTAAGGTTTTGTATGTTTTTTTTTTTTATTTAAATTTTCGTGGACATAATTGATGGTTAAATAGCTGCATCATCAGTTATTTTCGGCCAATATACTTCCACTGGTATCTGTCTTTCACAATTTCCTTCGCATTTTCCAGTTAAAATAAAACCGTTTCTTTTTCAATCAATTTATCAAGCAAGTTAAAATGTAGAACACAGCAAAATAAATGTGTCCTAAAGCAAAAACGTTACCTGTATGTGATGTGAAATCGCTATTATTTTTTCTTTCTGTTTTCTTTTTCATTGCCTATACCTCCTTTGAAAATCCATACAATAATTTCCAAAATAAAAATAGCAAAGAGTAATTGCATCCTTTTCAAAACCTACGCGAGCGTTACACAACTAATTAGTTCATTTAAGTGTTAGGCGTAGGTAACATGTACATACAGTATCGATATGTGGTATGTATACGTAGAGACATATATATTTTACCTATCACATGCAGTACGTTCAGTACTACTACAGCTATACATAGTATTTGGTCTTAGTTGTTTTATTAGATTTAAAGAGGAAGTTGGATTCTCCATTATAATGACGATCGAATTTCCCCGCATAACCATCATCAATCGAATCGTTATCTGGATTTATTGCTATTTCCACGCATGCTTTGTTGTAGCTGTGATTTGTTGATATTTTATACGAGTTTCCTTATAAATGAGGCAATGAGCGCTAGAATGTTTCATTCGATATCAATTGTTGGATTAGTTGAATTCTCTTATCAACAACGTTCAAAAAATACATTCATATTTTATAATTAAATTAATCTATGACTATGACCTTATCGTTGAATGAGATTAAATACCATTAACCTAATTCTATAGGAGATTTTATGGTCACTAATAAATGGTCATCAATTTTTCTTTTATTTATATGCGAAAGTTTCTTCTCGAATATACAGTACACAGAAATGTATATGATTTGCCATAGCGGTGTGTGGCGATCTTGCCTTTTGCAAATGATATATAAGTACACGATTTTATAATTTATAATATAAATTATTGACTCATCTTCTGCTATTATAAAAGTAAACTTTACGAGTTGGTACAATTCAGTTTGCAATTTCTAATAAAACTATAGGTAAAGAAAATTGGTTGTAAATGACAATCCAGAATCCGAGATACCATTCGAAGTATCTCTAAATTAATGTACCTATTGAAAACCAAAAAAGGTCTTCAACGAATTCCGAAAAAAGAACTTTGCCAATAATTGCCAGAAAAAAACAACATATTCTGACATTAAGCGCATCCAAATCAGGCGCAAAAAAACGAATCAGAATCTTGTTTGAAAACATTGTTTCGATTGGTTACTTATGATGTGCTTTTTCTTTTTCGACTTTTTCTCTTTCTACTTAACTCTTCTTCCTACTCCTTTTTTTTATCGTTTCTTTTTTTTCTCTCATTTTGGACTATATGCTCCATCAATCATACCAATGAAAATAATTCATCATTGTTGAAGTGAAACGTCGAACCAAACTGACCCGAAGATCAGTACCCAGAGAGCGAGAGAGATATAAATAGTTCATGCGGAACATTCAAGTGCAATACTTGATTTGGCGAGAATATGTATGTTATGTGTTTATGTACTTATATAAATGGTTGAAATTTTTATTTAATGCAAAATACAATGTTGTTGTATGGGCAACGCGAAAAAAAAAATGCCGTATGATAAAGAATAAAGTGTAATTATTATAAAGAATGAAAATTTAAATACTAATACAAGATAAACAATTAATGCTTGCCGCTATACATTTCTCATTTTGCATTTACTCAATCTGCAATTTATCTAATATCCAGGTGTCAAAATTCATTATAACACCACTTAGAAGACATACAAACAAACACACATTATAATTTACAATAACGATAGATCGATGTAAAGTGAAACAAAACGACAAGCGACCATCTGGTTGCCGTTGTCGTCGCCAACCAGCCAGCCAGCCATATACTCGTATACTTACACATACGCGTAGACGACATTTTCACACACAAATGACAGAGAATCAAAGACTTTACCACAGTAATCAAAGAGAACCAAACATATTAGTTAACAAACATGCAAATAAAATAAATCAGTACTCTCTCTTTCAAATGATATACGAAAAGCAATTATTTATACTGTAGTAAAACTATGCATGTGTTTGTGTGTGTGTTGTGTATATATTGGTTTTCTATTAGTATATAGGTATTTTGAGAAGAACTCCGCTATTCAGCTACCAGCTATTTTACGATAGCAATTGATTTTTTTTTTTACAGATGAAGAAGAAATTTAATTTTGATATATTATGGTTGTAATTATTTGAATTGATGATGTGTATATTTATACTTGGAAAATATATCTAGTGAGACGCCACTGTCTTTTAATAATTCTAAAAGAATCTAATTTTACTATACATATTAAAACAAACTACATGTTCAGCTACCGAAACTGTAAATCTCCTTTTTTGTATGGCCAATAATACACAAACACACACTTATACAAAACATGTATGTTTTTTTCTATAAAGTATAGATAAAATACTAAATGTTGACCCCTATAATAATAATATGTATTACTACACGTTGCTTGGCGTTGACCGTGTTATATTTCCAATATTAATTATTATAAACAATGATAATTTCCGTATACAACAACCAGCAGGTGAAACTCTAGTGCCATAATTTATTGAATGCATACCGGTTTTGTATAAGTTAGTATATTATATTATAATATTTAACTGGAGCCTATGTGTGTGCATGTTCATTAAATCGGTAGCATAGATTAATATTGGGTAGATATACAAAGCTGATTCTGGCTCAAAATTGAGTCCCTTACCCATCAACGATGATTCAATTATCAAATCGGACTATGTAAATGTCTGTTCCACTCTAAAATTACTTGGACATTATTTCAATTTTTTTAACAAATTTCGACATCATTTAAAATTTCCGCTGTCTTTTTTCTAATTAATAAATAAATTATAATAAGAATAATACAATGTTGAAATATACCAGTCCACCTATTCAAATATTACTATAGTAGATATGCTCTATATGCTTGCATCAGTATACTACGTTCAAGAATTCTTTAAAATTATTCAAATTGGGTTCGTTTTTATATATTATTCAGAATATTTTTCATTTATTCGGAATTCATAATGTAATTGTAATTTTGCCAATCCCTGTATGTTGTTGCTGTTTCCGCTTGCAAGAATTTAGGTAAATAACTGGCTTAGATTCTTTGATGTTGTTCATTCATATATGTATTTATTTATAAACAATGTTTGATGTTTTATAAATCGCAAAAGAATTGCAAATTTCAATATCGATTTGATTTTTTTTCCGTTTGAAATCTTTTGAGATGGCAAAATTTGTTTTTACAACAGCAACAAAAACTGATTCCTGTAGATTTTAATTTATCTCTACTTTAAAATTAATTAATGCAATTAGTTTTACTGACACTTTTGATAGTTTCAAATATCTCATCTTTGATTCAATGCTAGGTCTGTTTTTTTTTTGTTTCAAACCGGATCATTTTTATGTTGTGGGTTTACAGACAAGAACACATTTTTCTACCATTGAAAATCTAGGTCAACAAATAGTGGCTTCCAGATTAATTATTATTCTCCCGTGAAGATTTTAAAATCGCTGCAGAGCTAAAAGACATTGAAAATCATTAACTAACCTGGATCCAAACCGTTTGCTACTGGGCAAATTTTCCTTTTTGTGAAATTTAATTAGTTCAGTTTACAAAACGTATTATTATTAATAAGTGGATGTTAAAATATCAATCGATCATTAAGAAATATTGGCTCTTTTTTCCCTAATTCGTATCCGTGGGATGTAATTAGATATTTGCAATTTTTTCATTTGTTAGAAAATTAGATAATAATATGCAATATTAGAAAAAAAACAAGAACGTCTAGAAATTCTCTTTATATTTATAACTTCTAATTATTATTATACTCAACACTAGAGGAGTGAAAGGGGAATCTAGTAGAATATAGTGTGTAGACACAAGAGTAATTTTAACTCTTTTTTACTGCCAATGTAATATATAAGTACTCTACAATGTAACTAAACAAGGAAGCATCTCACTTTTTTTACCATCTGAATGCAGGTATGTAATTAAGAATACCAACAAAGAATCTGAAGGCAAAATACTTATTATTATCTGATGCGTCATCGAAACTTAATGGATCATCGAGTTTTAATCATTTTAATGGAATCAAATCAATCTGTACAAATAATCATCTGCTGTATCTATATAATCGTCTAGCCGCGCAGTCGAACACAAAAACAAACATTTCTAACACCATTTACCTATTAGGTATACACGATGGAAATCAAATTTACCTGAAGGGCATTTCCTGAATGAATTCTATTCCATAAAGAACAACAAATAATTACACAGATATTTGCTTTATTGGAAAACAAAAGGAGGTTAAAATCGATTGAACGCTAAAGAACACCTATCGGACATATAAGTCTTTAATCAGCAACGAAATAAGAATTGTGAAAAAAAAGTATAGCTGCCAGCTAGTATAGGTGGAAATTGCACGACCAAGTGCTTTATTCAGTTCAAAGTTTAACAATGAAGTAATTGGGAATCATTGCTTTGAGAAGACCATGACATATGCGATAGCTTTTTTTTTTTGTATGAAGGAAATGAAGATATAAAATTAAGTACCCAAGTATATAATAATGTAAATATGTATGGTTATTAATAAAATTCTTTGTAAGTGTTGGCGTAGAGTCGCACAACTAGCAGGCAAGGTCGTATAAGTGCAGTAGTAAAACTATGGATTACTGCAGTAATTTTATTGATAGGACAATAGAATCATTTTCAGGGATTACAGTTTTATCAGGTTTTGGTAATTTATTATTGTTTTAATTCAAAATAACTTGAAATCTGCATTGAGTAAATTGTCTATTTAAGTACTTACTAATAAGGAATGTTATGTATACTGTACATATTTGTCGTTTGCAAAAAGACTTTTTGGTGTTAAATTTAATATTTATGTGGTTAAAATTGGAATTTCATTTTCTGTTTTCACCTCGATTATTGCACAATCGTTATGTGTTATTCAAGAAATAAGAACAACCAAACATGGACAAACCGATTTTAATACAATTATTAATTGATAGCGACAGAAATTATTTAATAATTTCGCACCAATTCAATAAAATGTAGCATAATGTTTGTGCTTAATTAACATCTCGACAGTATGTATGGCTCGGTTTAATTAATATTCAAACGTTTAAATTTTATAAATTATTTATCGGTATAGTTTGACTGAAAGTACTTCCTGTCATGACAAAGAGATACATCTCTTGTTAAAAACAGAAATCGAATAATAATAATAAAGTTATAAGGAGCCACTTTTGTTAAGCGCAATTAGTACAACGTATATGTGTATGCCGTATTAAATTGATCCCAGAGGCAACTGGCTCTATAATCTTTGCAATAGAACCTTGTTATACAGCGAAATGCATAGAGCTGAAACATGTGCTCTTTCTCTCACTCATACAGCGCACAGTGGAGATTTTACCGATGTTATTATTGCCCACTAGTAGTATTCGGCCTACTCTTGTCAATAGATAATTCATATTGTTTACGAACATCCAACCACACCCACCCATTTATCATTAACGAACAGGAACTGCCACGGTTGGGTGTTCGACCATTGGGCGAAATATATTGTATATTAGCTTCTTGATGTTGACCAAAGAATTGTTGTGTACCTGTACGTACATGGATAGTTTATAGGTATTCTTTATTTTAATATTGTATTTACTATTAGAGAAAGAAGAGAAAACTTTACAATTGACTAAACACACGTTTTTCTCTTTTACCACTGTATGCGTCACATCTCGGCAGAGGCGGCGGCGACGGCAACAGCCTTTTCTTTTCGGACGCCATCGAATGAAACTGGATCGTTGTAATTCATTTCATTTTAACTCCTTCAGGGTATACCAATGGAATGGAATGGAATGGAATTATGTATTATCAATACACACCCTATAATTTGTTGACACTATCGGAAAATTTTCATTTATAGGTAGCTGCAGTAGAATACGCGTTGCATATTTATCCTATATTCATGTCATGAGTGTGTAGCAGAGATTTATGAGCAATTGTAGAATTTATCTTTGTATAGATACGAGTAACGGTTAAATTTTGATTTTTTTGGAAAGATTTAATTAAGTATTAATAATAAATACAATTGATAGTATTAGAACATAGTAGATGAAAGTTTTAAATATCAAAATTTCTGGGTCGCTCGCTATAGATACAAGTTGAGCCCAGTTTTCATCGGACAAGATCAGCCACACTTCTATTAATATAGTCGAGCACATTATTTTTTTCATTGAATACTTTTTCATCACAATCATTATTGTTCTTTCTTGTTAAATATTTGTTATTTTGTTTATTTGTTATTTCAACATCCAGCTGTGATTTCAATTTGAATGCATCGTGTTGCGATAATGATGATGATTCTTCCAAAGCCCCATCAGCTTCGAAATATCATTTATCCATTGTTCCATATCAATATAATAATGTTAATAATAAAACTGCGTTTATCGATAAAACACCTACGGTGTATAATTTCCAAAGTAAAGAAAAAAACAATGATGGAAATAATTATCAAGTTATAAACTCGTGTGTGAGTAGAAATTGAGAGGCGCTAATAAGAATAAATTAGTTACATGTTAATGCTCTTGTAATTTCTAATCAGTAAACTGCAAATTACCTGGAAGTTAAGTTTAAACAGAAAAAAATAAATCGACAAGGTTGGTAAACGTGTCGGATGAAAATTTGCTTGGAAATTATTAGAAAATTGAAGAAAATTACTTTAACATAAGATTTAGTTTATTAATATACCAGACATACTTCATGGCAGTTAAATTAATTTCACTGTTAGGCTATAGTGAATCCAAACCGACAGTTAATTATATCTATTAGTTAAACGGATTTAACTGAATACTAATAAACTGGATCTAATGATGTAATTAGACAATATTCAAATGTTATGTATTAAGCAATAATTAATTGCAGAATTTTTAAGTACATACATATCCACTATTCAACACTGTATTCAATCATTATTATTAACCACTTTAATAGTAAAAGAAAACTATATATTTTAAAGAGAACAAAAGAATCAACATTGAATCAAGTGGATTTACTACTCAGACAGGTATGTGTAAGTGTACAACGTACGCACGTATTTTTTCATATACTTACTTCAAACGAGTTTTTCTTATAACAATAAAAAAATAATACGCAAATTACCTAAAGCATGTCTCTCAATTATCCACGCACTAAATAATTTAATGGATAACTAATGCCTATTAATTATAGCATTTGCCTCTGTAAACAAATAATTTCATAAGAACGTATCCTACGTATTTGGAAATATATGTGAATACAGTTCTTGAGGCACTATATGACTTACGGCATGTCGGCGATTTTATTACTTTAGACACATATTTTTTTTTTTTTTCTTTTATTTATATATTTAAAATTATATGTTTTCGAAGAAAATTTGTTACGGCAACAGGTGGTTAATTCGAATTTGCTTTTTCTATTTTTGTCTCTGCATGCATTTCTCTACACCTAACGCTAATTTTTGGCATTTCATTTACCTAATGATCAACATGGTTAATTACACATACTGTCATACACATACATACATATACAGACACTTTACATAAACATTTATTGTATTATCTTTTAATATGCACACAAACAGCATTTAAGCATGGCTTTTGACCTATGTGCCGGGGCATATAAACCCATTCATCATTGATGCTAATGAGATATCTATAAAGAGTTTTCATGGGTGGCAAAATGTCGGTTTAACAAAATATATACGAGTACTATTATTATTCTTACGACATGATTGGTGAAATTTCGCACAAAAGGATGAACTCAGCAGAATGCAAGTACAACAATTTGAAGATTTTTTTCCATCAATTGGAAACCTATTGGTATTTAGTAATTATTAGAAAACTTGTGAGTGTAATTTACGCCAGTAATGTAAAATTTTATATTTAAAAGAAATAACAGCGATGTGATTACTAATAAAAACAAATACTAAAAGTAGTTGTAAGACTAGATGCACAATGCTGATTCTTGACATAGAACAGCCACTTAGTAGAAACATGAATTAAGGACTTTGTATATTAGATACGCCTGTGTCGGTGCTGCTTGATCTTTATCTAAAATCGACATTGTTTACCTTTATGTCGGTATTTTCGATTCATTTCGTTAAATAAGTTCATAATATTAAACCGTATTAATAAATCAGGTTAAATTAAAAATATTTTTCTTCAATTGAACTGTCTATAAATTGACAAAAATACTAGAACACAAATCCAATTATTGTTAAACTGAAAGAGTTATTTCTTCTAAATATGCATACTTCTTATCATAAAGAATTTCCTTTAGATCTAAAGTCATTAAATTGATCATGTCTATGGGCAGTGGAGTATAGATAGCTAGATGCAGAAATTGTCGTCACACCCATTTGAACTAATACATTATGATTTATTCATTTTTCGTATAAGTACCCACCCTTTAATCAATACATAAAATAATGTCGAATTTAGATGGAAAGACAATAAAGGAGTTTTGATCGCAAAATGAAAAAGAAAAAATAGATTTTAAAGTTATGATATGGATTATATCTGCTGTCGTATTAAAAGCGTTTTTATACTTAACTTGGTACTCGGAAAAGTATAAACATCAAGAAAATTACCATAACAATAGAACTATAGGTACATGCGTACTTCTACAGTAACGATCTAAATTTTATGGTACTTTAGTCTTTGATGTCTTTCTATCTTCGATCATTCTCGATCGTTGATAATTCAAATTTATCCAATAAATATAAATGTAGAGCTTATCAGATTATTTTTATAATAATATATAATTGTACAGGTAGGCATATTCAAGTATATTCTAACTGCAAATTGTCATTTAGATTTTTGATCGATAAGCAAAACTACTATTTGAATAATGCGTTAAATGTAAAACTAATCAATACGGTTGACAGGTGCAATATTATTGATTATTAATATTTCAAGTGGGTTTAGCGTAGAGATTTGTTTTTATTGTTGAGTGAGGCAAATAAGGATCATGTTAAAAGAAATTATTTGCTTTTACATGCAAATACTGCTCATTGAAATTAATCAAATAGAAAAACTATTGAAAAAAGCTGTAAGGGTCCAACAGTAGAAATTTAATACAATCTTCATAAATTGTCATAGCGCATGTTAAAGCGTTGAATTCATCGTAATTGATAAAAAAAGTGACGATTTGAAATATCACCATATCAAATTATAAATTCTAATAGAACATAATCATTTTTAATGCCACCTACCGATCAAGTTATCTTCAGTTTAAACCTACACGAGCCCCAGAGCCCACTGGTACAGCCGAGGAGGCCCCAGTGCGATGGTAAAACATTATTAATGGTAAAAAGGTGTGTCCAACACCCTTCGTATTCATTATATGTATTTTAGTTATAGTAGTAGGCTTCCACAATTGCCTTAAGAAATAAATAAATATATTACTCGTATATACAGTCTGTGAAAACTAGATTACTAATATCTGAAAGATAAAGATAATGAAGAATTTCGTTGAAAAATTGAGCAATTGCTGGAATAATAATAATTCATGGGTTTGTAGGTATCTATTATAAAATTACTGTATATTTGACAGTCATAAGCAGTATAGTCATTTGATTTGTTACTTAGTTGAGCTAGCTTGATCGAAGCCATTTAGCTGTACTTGTAATGTATTCATCGAATGAATCATAAAGTTATAAAGTAAATAATTCTATAAATTCTAGATAAAGATCTGAAAACAGAAATTGAAGAAATTCGAGGCTTTTCTAATGTTTTTCTTCACATGTATGAAATGCATATGAAATTCATAACTATTTCATAATTATCATTATTTTTTCCCTCATAAAATATAATTATGACACTAAAATCATTTGAAGAGGTTACTTACACGTAAAGGAAAAATTATATTATGGTATAATTTATATGGATTTTCAAAACAAGCAGCATTTTATCGTTGCTATTACATTATACGAGCATAATTACGGTGCATACAGGCCAGTGCAATATTTTTACATTTTATAAAATTGCCCGGTAGGTAGTGAAATGTCCATTCATGGAACTTCAATGATTTTCTTTGCTTTTTATGCTTGAAAATTAATCGTTATTCAGGAAATTTTCTGCGGGATGTTTTGAAACTATGCATAAGAATATGTTGTATGTTGATAACAGTTATGGTAAATTATGTATGGAAAGATGCGTTACATATAAATGGTTTAATTTTGTCTTCGAAATTGAAATAAAGAAAATTATTTTATCATTTTCGCAAAAGCTTTCTCGTTACGATCAACTGTTGCAACCTGGCTTGGTATAATAAAAAATTGAAATTCATGATTTTCCTATTAGCAAAATTAACCGTCTATAAAGAAATACACAGGCATAAAGGCGCTCACATTTATTAAGTAATAAAATTATAATTAACGAAATGAAAAATGTATAATTATTTTATTATTACACAACATTAGTTGTCTCATAAAAATGCCGTTTTTTCCATACGTACAAAACGAACAACACAAAAAAAAAAACAAATATTTTAATTGCACTCCTTTCTTGTAAAGTTCGACTGAACTCCACCAGCAATAATAATTATTCTTTATCTGGACTTCTAATTGATATTAATTAACGGCTATTAGTGTTTTGTTAAATTACTTATTTGCACACTGTCAAAATTGCATTTGTAGCAGCACGTTAAATGGACAAATATAATGTCATTATCACTTAGATGGCATTTCATATAGGTATTTAATCGAATTTTATAATTAAAATGAAATTAGAGTGACACCATTAATTTAAATCTGTGTGTAGTGTATTCAGCTTTTAATTTTAGATTTTTTCCCCATGCAGTCTTCAGAATCAGATAAATTCTATTCGGTATTTTTAAAGCATCGAATAGAGGTACCGTTAACAAGCTGGCTGTACGTATGATAGGTAAAACGTTAATTATTTTCAGTCATGAAATATGAAACGATCGATATATTATTATCTAATTTTTCAGAAGGTCATTTCTACAATCGTGAATTGCCTAGAGGTAACAGTATATATTTATTTGTTTGTATACAATAGTCATTATTTAGTCATTTTTCTCTAACACTTTCCATCATTACGTACTACCGATTTTACCATTAATTATTATGTATACTTCAATATCAGTTGAAAACTAAAAGGAAAATTTGTACTGGCAACAAATCATCGAAGCTTTCACACTTAAATTACATCTATTTTCTTACAATAATTCACTAAGAAAAAACTATGTTAAAAAGATCAATCATCATCATACATTCATCCATTATTCAATATAGCTATATATTTGACACCTCTTTCAATCTACCTTAATAAATAAATCATCATCATTCTTGACACAAACACATACACAAAAGGTGGTGCTCGATGAAACGACAAACGTGTCAAACACAATCTGTCATCTCTCAAATAAACTCGTGAGCTTGATCCATCATGAATGGTTCAATATATGACTGAATGAATCAATCGCTGGATAGATGGATACATAGATAGATAGATAGATAGATAGATGGAAGATGCAGCGATGGGTGTCTTTTCTACATACTACATTTCATCTAATGAACTAATAAATTGCTTTTAACCTTTTCGCTTATGTCGTTGCTGTTACTGTTGCCATTTAGTGTTTATATGTATGTGTATAGGTTGGTACCGGTGACCTCGTCCCACCCTTTCAAATTATTATTAATCATTGTTGTTGAGGGATTTGATAGAAGAAAAAAAAAATAGAATTATGTTGTATGCCTGTAACTTTATGTGTATATTACAGACAAAGGTTTATTAAGAATTATTATAATACTTAAAAAGCAATTTGTTTTTATAACAATCTGTATACTATATAAAGGAATTGATGTCTTGTGCAATTATTATCATTAATATCGATATGAATGAATTTACTTCCTAAAGATTTTCTAAGAATATATTTATATGGAAAAATGCAGTTAAGATCTCAGAAAACTTAATTAATCTTGTCGAATATACACAAATCAGTTTTAATTGAATCATTTTCCATTAGTTATAATGTCATCGTTCTCTATCAATCTAGGATGTTAAAATAAGGTGTGTTAAATGTAATACTTAAATTATAATGCATATTCGATTCTTACATCACCTTATTATACTCACCTACATCTATTATAGATAGATTTCTGAATGCATATACATAGATATTTTACCAAACATTTCCCAACATTATCATCGCATGCAACGTTTATGCATTCATAAATGATGCAAATTAAATTTTATGATGCAGATATTCAAAAGAACACAACGTTAATTATTATTAACTTTTCAAATTGACACTTTAAATTTAATGTCTACTTGTCTATTATAACATATAAGCGAATAAGTTCTATCATCAAATCATAAATGAGAGAAAAATACCAATATTAGATATAGAAAATACATCGTTCGTGATCGAACAGAGTCGAATTGCCTGTTGTCGAGCTATGAGAAATCGAATCAATAATTTGCAGATTGGTCAAAACAACTGAGTTGATCATGTTGTGCCACCTACACAATAATCACGAACGGACAATTCAGGTTGAATTCGATGTTTTATTAGTAAATTGAGCGTTAAAAAGCGTGATTTGTATATAGGGAAAGCTATTTTGTCACTTAAATATATGTGACGCTTTAGTGAAAAAAGGAGTTTCATTTACAGATGGCTCTAGATATAATTATGAGTTCTGTCTAATGATAATTAACTTACTCCAAAAAATTATAGAAAAGCTTATGATTAATAATAAAATAGTACCTAATAATAAATCTGCGATTTATATTTATTTCAGCAAGTTGAATTGGGTGCAAATTTCAGAATTTGATAGGATTATTTTAGATATCAATTTGCACGATAAATACGTCGTTTGCTTGTACAAGCAGCTCAATAAGAATCATTAATTTAATAAGTGCATTTAAATATTCATTTTTTTCTGGATACTTTCAAATCTGCAATCTGACATTCAACTTTCTATATCGTTCATTCATCTCATTCATTGATTTTTAACAAGAAGAATATGAGAGAAAAAAACGAACGACGAAACGAAAATAATGCCAATATAAATGAATGTTCCATTCCGCACCTAACCAATTTCTACACGAAGAATGTCCATTTAAATCGCCATTTTTATTTTCAAAGTTACATTCCTACTATTACTACTAACTAAATGAAACACACCAAATACGCCACTGAACTATTAAAGTCTAATGAAAATCAAATAAATTAGTCGGTCGCCGACTCGGCCATATTCGGTTAAAAAACAATTCATAGTTAAAAGCACGTTTACGCTAATTATCCGAATGGTCATTAGACAGAGTTATGCAACAATTGGACTAATTAATTGTTTGGAAAAGCGAAGAAAGTTAGCATAGATATTTTCAATTTTGTTCTTTTTTTTGTGTAAAGAATCGTGCTAAAGCCATTCAAACATTACACTGGTATGACATGACGATTGTGATGTAATTCAATCACTTTACGGCATATAAATGAAAATTCGTTTTGATTTTGGAGTTAACCTATCATATGTACCTTTAAAAATTGGAAAAAATCGAAAAGTTTGTGTCCTCTGTGACTATTGATGTCTCAAAATACGATGCTGCAAAATACCGCGGACACGGCTAGTTTAGGCACTTTTAAATTTTATTTAAATGATTAAAGGAGGGTTATAAACTCTATATAGTATTTAACAATGTCATATAATTAATAAAATGTGAATTATCAAAAATGATTGCCAAAAGCGAATGTGAAATATACGGCAAATGAAGAAAAATTGATTTTCTTGTCGATCGACTGATAATATCTCTAAAATAAATGGTGGTCAATACAACCGAAAAATGATTTGCCACAGTGTACTTTTTTTTTCAATAGTTGAAACAAGATATTTTTTAAATTTTTTGGGAATTCGTTACTATTCCTATAAAAATTTATATTGGAATAAATGAAATAAAAGCAACACAAACAAAAATTTGAGTTGAGTTCTCATCGTTTGTTTATATCTCCATGTGTTACTTAAAGGGCAAAGAAGATCTTTAACTAATTAGCATAGTTTTCTAATATTATTAATTTGCAACTAAATTATCACCGATAAAACTGAGAGGCATCTAAAGTTGAACTAAAATAGTCAAATATATTTTGATTTTATTAGAAAGCAACGGCGTCTCACAAACGCCTTAATTTATTAATAATTTAATTTTAATGACTATTATAATTTGTACATTAATAATAATTAAATTTATGGTTGCCTTAGTTAGTTATAGTAATTTTCAAATTGAAAAATGTTGTCGAGGAATTCAAATTAATCTAATCTACAAGAAAAATATAAAATATAAAAATTATTAACAATAAAAATATAAATTTTATTGCTATAAAAATGTAATTTAAAAATTCATAATTATTTCTTTAAAATTTTTTATTAGCAGATGAATACATTAACAGATTGTTATTAATTTAAATTTTTATTTCTTTGAAATGTACAGGTTGTTTCAGAAATTGTACAACTTCAAATTACGTTTTTACAACATGTTTATTATTATTATTATTATTATTATTATTAAGAAAATCCCATTCGTTAGCGCAATGCGTCTAAATAAATCTTCTTTAAATAAATATGTTTTTCTCTTGACAGTTATTTGTTG
The DNA here is from genome assembly GCA_949748235.1 of Platypus cylindrus. Lineage (NCBI taxonomy): Eukaryota > Metazoa > Arthropoda > Insecta > Coleoptera > Curculionidae > Platypus > Platypus cylindrus. The sequence goes on along the minus strand of OX456491.1, from coordinate 4,025,523 downwards.
TGTCCAATAAGAAACTCTCATATAAATATGAAGATATAATTCTAACTCCACTAAAATTTGACAGGATTTATTGATAGATTCATTTAACAGTAACATTTGTCAGCTAATTTTTTAACATGAAAATTTGACCTACTCAATCAATCAATTCGAATAGAATTGTAAATACAATTCAAATAATGCATTAAAGTGTTGGTTATCAATAGATTATGTTTTAGTATAGAAGAAATGGTAATTTGAAATTCCATTGAGATTACATGCATACACGTGATTCAGTTTTATGCTCATCGATCAAAATTGAAATCACGTTTTTTTTCTTCGTTTATTTGAATCTTAATATAATATGCGGAAATAGAATATATTAATTGACCAACTATCAAACAATCAGAAATAAAACAAATTAAGTAGAAAATTTTAATTGCCAACTATCGATTTGATACGATTGTATAATCCGTGATTCAATAGAGAAAAATAAACACAATAAAAATTTGAAATTTCTTCTTCAATATAATAAAATTGATACCGATTACTTTTATAATAAAATATACGATGATTAATCCTATTGCTTCTTAACAATTTCCATTTGATTAACGCATCTGTTAACTAATTGCTAATCAATTTCTATTCGACTATTTTAAATATTTGCAACACACTAGAATCCGTATTCTCTTGCGATAAAAGCTTGTATTTAATTTACCAATTGACTGCGATCGGTGGCTGTTTAATGCGCTAATATATCTATTTGTATTTTACAAAAAAAATTATATGCAAGTCTTATAGTAGTAGTGAATACAGGGTGTCCTAAACCTAATACGTTTGTCCAAAAAGTCTTATCCATTGAATATTTTCCTTCGTTCGCATTTTATTTCAACAAGGTGATTTCATATTAAGATATTGCTACATTAAGTGCTTATCTAATTTGTTAAATTACAGTTAGCGGCCCTATTAGTATGCCGTTAAAAACATGTTGGCTTATTAGCTTCAACTTCACATACATGTATACTTACAAACATACGCATACAAAACGACGAAAGGGAAAACTTTTGATTAAAAAAAAATAAGATTGCATTTCGAAATGTGTTTTATCTTCAAATTTATTTGATGATTATTGTTGTCTCTTTGTCCTTTTCCTTCTTTCATTTACCAATGTATTTAGCATGTTTTAAGTTGCTTGGTGCTGGTTCTCTTTTTCTCTTTATCTGATTCTTATCTGTGCGTGCGGCGGTTCTCTTTTCATCCAATCGTTTAGTTTATGTAAATAGGCGCATTTCAAGTAATATTAAGAATTCATTGAATCACAAATTTCAGTTGGCAGGTCAGCTATGTACAATTCTGATATGTGTACGGTGTTTTTGACACATAATTGTCAAAAGATTAGACATTTTTCTTATTTTATTTCCTATTGAATTACTAATACTTAATAATTAATATCATGATAGAATACAACCAAGATTAGAGTGCCCAAGGACTACTTTCAGTAAATGAATATTTGATTGACACGATCTACATTGCGGCTTATTAATTTATTCAATAAAAAATACACTACAATTAATGTTCTTATAGGAATAACTTTTTTCTTGTTTTGTTAGCAACTGAAAACTAATTCTATGTCGTTCAAATTCAATCTATTATTTTCTACAAGAATGCCGCCTATTCATCATAAAACAACAACACCTTTATTGGAGATCAGCATTGACCTCAGAAAGAAAGTTTAATAATTATTGCTCCTTTTTGAATTTTTACTATTGTTACTGTAGTAGATCAATTAATTTGCTGTAGATTCTGTAAGTAAGTATTCCATTTTAGGCAGTTAAGAATGCTAATTATATTATTAAAAAATGTATTAAGAATTTATTTTAATTTATTTATGCATACCATCTTGACCACCCTGTATATTAAACATATAGATATATATATATATATATTCACTAATGATAAATATACAATAATACACCTTCTTACTGCCATCATAAAAAAGCACAAGAGCATTAACAATAACAAATGCTTATTCGAAAATTTTAAATTGCAAATTAAAATACTCGTTGAAGCAACACTTAGGTAATTGACTGATTGACTCAAGATGAAGAATTGACGTATTTTTTTATTATTATTATTTTCTACTATATGTGAATTGATTTTGACTAATGAACTTTTTTTTATTATAATAAAGCACTCTTTTCTATCATCTATCTATTCATTTAGCTATGGGAAATATTTTGATACAAGTATCTACTGCTCATCTCTCTATTATTTTATGATTTCTATTTGACTGAAGACTCCTATTTGAAGAAATCCATCATGCAAATTATTATTTTTTATTGAATTGTTGAATTTGTATAATTAAACTGACCTATGCCAATATATATATATATAAAAAAAAATAGCAAAACCGGTCCTGCACTGTCAAAAGAAATAATAATAATATAAGAAACTAGAAACTAACAGTATATACAGTTCATATAAAAAGCGGTAATGTTTTATTTTAGTCACGGTTTTAATGACAAACCAGTGAAGTTCTTTTTTTGGCTTCTCGTTTTTTTTTTTTTTTTTTGGTTAATCCCTTCTTTTTTCCATTTTATTTTAATTCAACTGCTGAATTCCGATGAATTTTTAATGGCCGCCAAATATAATTGGTATGAACATTTTTAACGCAATGAACAATAACAAAAAAAAAAAAGAAAAGAAAAGTTTTTAATTCTTTCTTGTCTCTCTTTCCGACGCATTTCTTTGTAATTTCCTTTCGCACTCTTTCTCTCTCACTCTGTTTGCTTTTTACATAGAGCTTGAAATCATAAAGAAAATTCTTCTCGTGCCACAAAGTTTTTTTGTCTTTTGTGGCAAGTGAATTTTTATGGTGTCATGTATTTGTTTCATTCATTCATATGGAAGAAAATCAAATATACACGATAACATTACCAATAAGATATAGCATCTGTGTATATCAGCTTTTTATTCTTTAGGACCTTCTTGTTGTTTCGTTTTTTTTTTTTTTTTTTTTTAATATAGGTATGTATAATTCATAACAATAGAGCCTCGCCTAAAACAAGCATTCGAAATGAGAATTTAATTCAAAATAATTTGTCCGAAATGAATACATTAACTTTATCCTCGAGAAGTAGATATTTCGTTTTTGTTCTGTGTGAACTCTGGTATTATTGAAATGGGCAAATAGTAAATAAATTAAATTTTATACGGTGGGAGACTCATGAGAAGAAAAGAGTTTCTTTTTTTTTATTCTAAAATTAATTTCGTTGTTTATTATTCAGTGCTGTTTTGCATTGGGCTGTCATCTGATTGGATGTCATGATGTTTTTAACAAAGCTTCAATTTTTTTATATATATTAAAATACCTTAGTTGGTCAAAATGGTGTAATAAACCTTGACATTTTGTTCTTTTAACTTTATTTTCTTCCAAGGTAAATGTCATCGCGTTATTAATTTCGCACAAATTATCAGGAACATAATGAACTTAATGTGGCTGATTCATAATTATAGTATAAGAATAAACACGCTGGAAACAACTGTAATAATTACTTACTCTACAAACAAAAAATCGTTTAATTAAGTGAAAATTCTAATTAAATAAATTTATGGAATTATGCAACTGGAGAAGCCCTGAGTCTTGCATTTCTATTTGCTTTTATACTAATAATTTTGATTACGTTATTTTCATTCTAGCAATTCTATAACATATACATTTATGTAGATTTTAATTTTATATATAGAAAAAGAAAAGCAGCGTAATTTATTTTGAATATTCATGGTGGCGATTAGAGAAAATAAGTTAAATGTATAATTTATGTCTTCGTAATAAGTCGATATGATGAATAGTGTAAAGCATACAATTTATGGATGATTGAGGAGAGCAAAAAATATAGGCAGGAATGCAAGAACTTATCCTATTTAACAAAAAAAACAAATTAGATATTCCTTACTAACAACAATTTTATATGTACATATGTACGAAGATTTACAAATAAATTGATAGATTTTATGTGTCTGTTTGTACATCGTGGACATAGACAGAAGAAGAAGTGTTGAAACGACATCGATACGAGCCATACTATATTATCAAAATGGCCATCGCATAAATCCTTTAATACTTACTTATAGTTATACTTGAATGTATGTAGTACTTACTCGTATATACTAAATGAAAATGTCTACACTTTATACAACGTATATGGTAAAATCTACATGGACAATCAAAACGTTAGTTAAACTTAAAACACGTAGAGAAACTTTTTTTCTGTTAAATAAATTTTTCGAATTTCACATTAGGAACTGAAGAAGGCATGATTAATGTAGTGACGAGTCTGTATGTAGGTACTTGTTGTATGGAATTTTGTTTGAAAATAAAGTTGAACATTGAAGAATTTAATAGAAAAAATATTAAATATTATTCGCGTCAATCCAGCGGCAATATATTACTTTTCAATCAGCCTCGATATCATTGTCATATATTATTTCGAAATGTATTTTTCTATTTCTACCTTTGCATTTTCAGTAGTAATTTTCTTTCTTTTCTTTTTCAGATTCTACTTTGTTTCCACTTTTATTCATGTTAATTTTAGGTAAGTACTTCGTAATCATATTGTTCAGAAAATTTGCCGGCTCGACATGCGACGACGAGATGGAAGGTCTCTTTACAATTTGATCTCGGTCGTATGACGGGCACCACACCTTCAGTTTAAATAATAACAAATCTGTATCTACTGAACTTTTAAATTAAATTTTCTGTTACTATGCGGATGTACTTAACAACGGTACCAACTGCAATAATAAATATAATCAAATAACAGCAATTTGCCAATTGCTTAAAAGAATAAGAAAAGATTTGAACGGAAATGAAAATTTTATAAGTCAGTCAGTGCTATCCATTGTTAATTACTTATTATTCTTATGTGTGTACGAAACTATATCTGCTATATTGTATAAATATATATGTGTTTCATGGTGGTCAAAAAATAAGTATGGTTATTATTAAACCTACCTGTCAGATTGCAAGTTCATTACCGTACCAGCTGCTGTGTATTAAGAAACAATAATTATTTTTTTATTCACATTTTTGATTGTCATTATAATTACAAATTCATATATATTTTTTTTATGAATGCTTTAATAATATCTTGGTTAATTAACAAGTAGTACAAATTTTCACAAATAGATAATAGATGCATTAAAGTTGAAATTGACGCGGAAACTACATACGTCGGAACATATGTTTAGTAGATTATAATTTATAAAAAAAATGTGTAATTCAGGTTCAATCAAACTATAGGTACACGGAATAAAGATTAAAATTATGATTAGAGTTTTTAAACATTACCCACTACGTCTTCGACCTTCATGAAAAGAAAAATAGCGCAATTACAGCGCCAGCGTAAAAAAAACGGAATTGCGAATAACCGAAGGAACAATTTAAATTATTATCGAAAAGTAAATAGTCATCGTCTAGAAATATCTTTAGTTAAAAGCGGTTTTCTTAATATTTTTCATCCTTTTTTTTTTTTTCATTTTTCGTTTAAAAATTACAATTATGCTCGAATTATACTCAGACATTTCAAATCAGCAGAAAAAAAATCAGTTTTAGAATATTGATTAATTGATTTGCTAAAAAAAAAAATTAAATTTATTATGCGGTTTAGAAGATTCTGTTTTTGTAAACAGGAAGCGCAAGAAAAGAGGATAGTTTTTGTTTCTCGGGAAATTAAATGATTAAGCTTTTACAATACGAATGGAAATAACAAGAAATTTTTATTCATAGTTGATTTAGTAATAAAAAGATCGGATCTGATGAAAATAGAATTTAATCTAACAACTGTATTTAATATGGTTCTGGCTATTAAAATATTCATTTTGGTAGTCCATGGGTTCTGCATAGCTTTTGAAACTCTATCATCACTGCATCTATGAAGAATATAACGATAAATTTATTGAAGCATACGATAAAAATGGCGCTCTTTTAGTCGCATCAAGAAACTCACACTTTTAAAACCCATTAGTGTTCGGTCACCAGATTTTCCACTGATATTATTTGCTCAGAACAAAATATCGATATTTAAAATAGATGAAAATTGAGCGGCTTCTGCTCAATGAATTTCTACAAATTCTTCGATTTCGGATACATTGATGCAATAACGAATACATAATAATTATACACTTAACATGAATTCTACAGTCATCTATTAACTAATCTCTCAAATCGATTTTTTTCATATACTCGTACTTGCTTATCTGTTTATGAAATTACCACATGTAGCATAAGAAACATTTCACACAAAACTCTTTGATTTATAACTAGAGATTTAATAGAGGTGAAGAGAAGGAATTAGGTGTGACGATTATCTTTTAGATAGATGCCTATGTAGTTTATTCGCAATTTGCATATAGCAATCGAAATTCTTTTTTTTTTTTTTTCGTTTAATGTGGAAAATACGGTGTGAGTTATGGAAAAATGATTGATGATAATTGTAATTATTAAGATTAGAAGCATTATAGAAAGTGTTGTGGAATGTTTCAATGTGTTTTATGGATGGTAGTAATGATGATAATGATGATGGTAGTACTTATGTGATGTACAGAGAAGATATGAAATTCGTATTAGTTTAAACACAGTTAGATCGTATGACATTTTCACACAGGTGTATTACAGCTTCTGCAATTTGTTGAATAGGATTCATTTGAGTAAAAATTTTTTTTTGTTGATCAAAAAAACTTAACAAACTACTTACTAGCAACTCACCCAACACTTTCATATAATGAAACCGATACATATTTAAATCAACATATAACTGATTAAGTTATTATGTATCTAAAACTTGAACACCTGTACCTGTTTAGTAACTAAGTAGATATAGCATACAAAATTTGGTCGTTTTTTTTTCTATCGCAACAAATTGAGAACATGATTATTCTACATATGATTATTAGCAATAATTCAATAATTATTATGTATACATGCGTATGCCTAGTTAATGCATGCACTCATTACATGAACGGGCAAAATAAAAAATAATGATAATAATCATTTAATTTTTATCTTGCCTTGATCTGATTCCGCCCAAATCAAAGGCATATAACCTAGAAAAATTGTTTCCTTTTGACGCATTTTTTACGGTACTTAAAAATCCATTAAGTTACGAAAGTCTTTCAATGGAATAATTTTGTATATGTTATTTGTGTATATACATAAAGATCAAGCAAACTAATTAAATTTCAAGTTCTTTTTGAATATGAATCAATGTAATTTTTCTTAAGTTTTGAAAAAGATTTTCTAAAAGCCGTTGAAAAAAATATAATCTTAACATAAGTAACAAAGGGTTTAGGGAGTGTCGCGATCGTCATTTTCACTTTATGCATCAAGAAATTTCTAGACTTTATATTTGTTAATCAAGTAATCGGTGATGTATGAATATGCATTTTTAAAGACAATTTGAGTCGATATTCAATAATTTGAACTGCTCGTAGTTGTAATTCTTTTTTATTTTTAGAATAATTCATTAATTTATAAAGATTTCCAAAAATTTCGATAAAAATCTACTATATTGTCTCTCAGTAAAGTACTTTCTTTATTATACATATATTGTGTGTATCGATAATACACACACAAAAAAAAGACGAAAATAAAACGATTATTAATTAATAATTGCAAAACATTCTTCATTGTTTTACCGTTTGTCTGTAGAGTTAGGTATCTCAAAACTGACCAGTCCCCGATCCCCGGCCGGCATTATAAACATTTATCAACTTTTTTGATCTTCATTGTTATTGTGTTGTGTGTGTGTTCGAATCTCAAACCGACCGTTGTGAACCAAAAACGAAGAAATGAATTGAAATGAAAAAGAAACGAAACGAATAAAAAAAAAGTACATGAAAGAAACGATTTGCTTTACATTATTCTTAACTATTCAACTAGAAATTGCTTATAGGAACATTATTATTACGTCGTCGTCGTCGTCGTCGTTGTCGTCATTGGCTATTATTTTATGCATTAAAATCATTCGAACATGAACTGGAAATTGCCGTTACGTAAAAAAAAAATAACAAACTTCTTATATAATTTTAGTATTGACTTAGAAAAATCGCTTCGGTTAAGGTCTTAAACTGTATGCCGTATTTTTTATTAATTCTCTTTTTTTTTTTGGGGTACATTCTTTGTTTGATTTTAAAATTGTATCTCATTTAATATGTTATTCAAAAAGAAAGCAGCAGTAGCTACAGCAATAGCAGCGACAGCGACAACAGCAGGTTCAGTTTTAAACAATTCGCGGATAAAATACACAACAACGAACAAGATAATGCGCAACGTAATTTATATGACCATTTACATGATGTAGACATTACAGTTTTTCTACCATTTGATTTCACCGGATACCATCTATTAAATCTGGCATAGTGTTGCCATTTACCTACCAGATACCTGTGATAGGATTTATCTTTTGATCGAAACATCGCGGCCTGGTAGGTAATCTTAATATGTTGCTTCCTCTTAACGATAAAACAATTCGAATATAGAAAGAAATACATGACACATTAGGTTATCTTATTAATTAATTTCAATCGAATAGAGAAGAGTATCGAGAAGTTTAAAATAATTCAGAATTTTCTGTGTTCAATTTGATATATGGTTTTTATGTGCTACTTTCCGTTTTGCTATTGAATAGCTAGTAGTACTAGTAGTAGTAGTAGTATCTATGTATTTTGCAATTTCCGCTTTGTTTTGCAATAACTAATAGTCAATTGATTTTTAGTAGATAGATGCATGAAAGCAATGGCCAATTATGTAGGTTTTGCAAAAAACAGAAAACGTGATCGCTACTTAAAGCATCCGCAAATTTTTAGCATTTCGAAATGGGCACTATAAAGCATACATCTAATTCTTTTCGCTATAATTATCGCTAATTTTCGAATTCATATGTCAGTAACACGATAACAAAATAAAAGTAAATAAATAAATAAAATGGAAACAAAAAATTTCGCTAAAAATATTTTATGATCATTTCGCATTCTTTAACATCGGTAGTAAGCTTTTAAAATAGACAAATAATAATTCTTCATCTATCTATTTATACTATACAGTCGCTTTCTTCTTCTTCTTCTTCGTCTTCATCTTTTACTGCTGCTTCTGCTGCTCCTCCTGTTGTTGTCCTGCCGCCTCTGCTCTTTCTTCTCCGCAGCACACTTCGGCACACTTTCTGTTGTTAAAATCCATGCAGATTTAAGAATTAAATTAGAAAAAAATATTTTCGTATAGAAAAAGTGAAAACATACAATAATAATTCTTTCTTGTTGTGTTTATAAATAATGCAATTTGTACATGTGTAGCTACATACATGGGATTGATTTTGTTTGTATCCTGTATCTTCTATTAGAATTTGCAATAAATTTTATGGAAATTTATAAATTAACTGTGTAGTTAAAATTATATTTATTAGGCATGTATTGACAAAATCTTATATGATGATAACAGCATCCAATAAATTCTACAAAGACCATGTATTTATACCTGCAACTGGCACTGTGCAAAACCACTCTATTAAATTATCTTATTACCAAAATTGTTTGTCTATTTTTTTTTTACATATTTAAATAGCAAAAACTTATTATTATTAAATAAATATTTGCTTCGTAATAAATTACACTATAAATTACTATTTTTATATGTTTTAATTGCTTGATTATTATTTTTTGTATGTTTTTAATGTACATTTCATTAAACATCCTCAACTCAACTAATCAAAAAAAAATTATTATACATTCATTTCATTATATTTATTATAAATAATTATAATATATAACGAAGATCCACGAAGCGTGCCACCCAATTTTTATTATTCTGTTTTTCTTCTTTTTCTAGCGTAAAATTCGTGACCAAATTATTTATCAGTTTCAAGCATCTAACTTTACTTGGTTCTCTAGTTTTATTTCCATTATTATTATTATTATTATATATAATTTACACAAAGTGCGATTACCGTTCAGTTGCAAATTGGTTTTTAAGTTGGTAAATTTTGATTGTAGAAACAAATAGAATATAAATTTAATGTTGTTGTTGCTGCTGCTGCTGTTGCTTTTTATATCATTAAATTAAATGAATTTGATGTAATGTTGACCTAAAACATGCGGTTTGAATTGGTAGTGTTAAAATTAACTTGAAAAAAATTAATGTGTTCAAACAAAAACAAATTATATAAAATAAACTTAGGTGTGGTTATTATATTAAGGAGGAGAATTGGAACTACCAATTTTTTCCTGCAATGAAAAAAAAAAACTAGAAAAAAATCATCCGGGTGTTCGTTTAAAAACTTCTTGTCTTTTGATTTTCATTAATTATTCATGTAACTTCTACAGCATTCATTTTTTTCCATTTCTTTGTTCAATTTAACCAAGCAGTGTCTAGTGAAGGGTTAATTATTTATTAAAGATTTTGTTGTGTAAAATCATGCAGTTTCTTCCAAATAAAAAAAAACAAAACAAAAACGTCGTTCAACTGATTTATTAATAATAATAATTTTTATTATTGATAGCAGAAAAAGTAGTTTTAATACGTACACTGCCCCCCATTGTCACATTAATTAAAAACAAGTAAAATTCGAAAATAAACAACACGAGTAGCAGTGATCAGTGACCAGAAGTGGTCTATTATTTTGTATAATCCGCCAACTGCTTCCCGTTTCTCTAATTTTATTATTTATTCAATTTCTTTTCATTTATTTCGTCTATTTTAATCGGTAGGTATAACGGAATGAACATTGAAATTGCCGTAACATATGGTACATATAATTAACTAAAATAATGAGCATGGGTTAGTCACCCTTTTAGATTAAATACTTAACTAATAATTTTTATAGCCAAAATAATACTTAAACCTTGAATTAAGTGTTATTATACTACTCATAGATATTTTCACACCTTTAAATTTATCTTTATTTTTTTTTTTTTTTTTAGTCTAGCCAAACAGTTTCTGACTGAACCTCGTGGTTTTTGGTTGAAGGTGAAATTTTTTATATAAATACATGTAATTAGTGTTTGAAGACTTTAAATAGTTAGTTCATGGTAATGTGAAATTTCACACGAAAATTGCCTACCGAAATTTCCAATTGGTTGAGATTAATTTGTTTTGGAATAATAATTGTTAGAGTGAAGTTACGAAAAATTGTTCCTAATTATAAAATAAAATTACTATTTTGCAATCAAAATCAAACGGTGTTTAATAGAAGCATAACAGTAGGTATCTATCATCTCCTGCGTCACTATACAATCATTAATTGGAAATTATATGGTGAACTACTCGTACAAATTGAATCATAAAATCATAATGGTCCTGCATTTATTTTCTTAATTTCAAAATTCTTGTGCGAGTTTTTCAATTTTTCGAATTTTTTAAAGTATTTTAACGACCTCCGGGAACAGGAGCAAAGCATCCATCCGTTGAAGAAACCCATTAATATTTCGCAAGCATATAATTTTATTAACATTACATATATCCGTGCGTTTATCATTTTTTTGTTTCTCTTTTAACTTATCATGTTCATAAACTTTGTCATTAAAATGACTGGCACGTGAACATCATAATATTAAATTGGCTAGGAATCGATGAAACTGAACTGAAGTACGCGAGTACATCCGTTAATTACAACAACTTGTAACTGTTTAATATATACATCCCAACATTATATTAATATTATTACTATTATTTATGGTTTTATATTATTTATGTCTTTTTAACAGAAAAAAATTGAAAGAAAGAAACGCAACTGTGGCGTGCAAGTCATTATATGTATATCGCGACGTTGTTGTCGTCATCATCCGGTTTCCGGATATTAAACGCAAAACCACACACACACACTATCTACTAGATATAGATAGATATCTATTAGAGTAGAGAGAAAACCGTCCTTCGGAACCTTGACAAGCATTATGACTTGTCCAAGGAAATTTTACTCTTGTTCTTGGTACCTGAGAACCGTGTAGTCGACCGCTGTTTTGTGGTTATACTAATATTATAATGAACAAGAAAAAAAAACCTTTTTTGTTTTGAACAACTATTGTGACGAAATAAATATGTAAAGAAAATCTTTGAGCATGAACACATATCTGTATAATAAGATCTGGTCTACTAATAAGATGCGTGTATTCGATTACACACTACTTTATCATAACAGTACAGGTTAATCAACCATAAATCATATCGTAACATACCAAATTATCATTAGTATTTCTCTAATAATTTTCAAAACACGTGCTTAAATCTTTGTTAGTGTATAATTTTAAGAATTGACCTTCAAGGATTTCGATACGGCTTTTAGTCCATTTTTTTTTTCATGTTGTTCCTCCTCAGTGGTTGCCAATAATAAAATATTATACGGAAATTACATAGCAAAACTTTTTAAATTCGAAATCTGACGCACACTTTGTAATAACTAAATGGAAATTAATCTATTTCTTTGCCAGACAAAAAAATTATAATAATTAAAAATCGAGAGCACTTTTTGTTGTGCAGCTTCTGTTTATCTTAACCACATTTTGCAATTCTTTAAATCATTAATGGTGGTTAAAAAAAAGAAGGAAAAATCGTTTATATCCGGATGCTGAACGGCCAAAATATCTTTAGTTCCTTGTCTGTCGGTGTGTGTGTTTTTTCTGTTTTTTTATATCTTCTTGTCTGTTTTTATTATTGTTGTTGTTGTTGTTGTTAATATTGTTCTTTTCTGTTGATGGATAACAATAGGTAATGGTTTCTCACGGTTCCTTTATTGATGATGATGATGATGATGATGAGTATTACTACTATGTATGTACTAGTAACAAATACAGGTATTATAATATAAGAAGCCATAACCACTTTTGATTAATTATTAAAAGAGAATTTCGAATAATTTAAGATAAATACAGATTCCATAATCAAAGATTCCACGAATACGGTCCCTCGAACCAGAAATCATTGCTAACATTTAAACTGAATATTAAAAATAGATTCTAACGGTTCTATTGTTATGTACATTTATATGTATACACCTGTTATTAACGCTACAGTGACAATAGATATTTGCCAAAGTGACTATGGAAATATTAGTACCACCACACCACACACACACACACACATAGACAACAACAAGAACCGCATTCAAAAAAGAAAAAAAAAAAAAATCATTATTCAAACACAAATTGACCTTGTGTACTTTTGTAATAATTATACCGGTATCTGTTGCATAAATAATTAATTAATCACGAGCAAAAAAACGTAATTAAAAGCGAAAACAAAGAAAATGTCGAACAGTTTCTCATGTATTGTATTTTCCTGTTTATGAATTTTATATATTTAAATATTGGTTAGGGTTTAAGATACAGGTTAATAGATTATTTAATTGAATTAAGTTATTAAATATAATAATCTCTTCATAAAGAAAATCGCAACTATGAATAGTTATTTGCACGCAAATAGCTCGAGAATTGTGATTTAAGCTAGTGCGAATAATTTATTTCTGGAAAGTGCTTATGGCCGAGAAAAATCTAAACGATTATGCTGCAAAAGACAGCTTCAAAATTAGTTTATAACTTTAACTGTATAAAATCGAAACTGATAGTTTAGTTCTTAATTCCGTCCATCTTTAATTTTAATCTACTTGTTCATATAAGCTCTCAATCTTCCATTAAGAGTTTTTTTTTTTTTTATTGATCTGGTCATCGAACTTTATGTATCATCTAAAAAACGCTCACATGGTTCACTGAGCATCCGAGATGTTTATCTGTACGTAAGTACTGTCAAAGTATGTATCTATTTTTTTCTTACTTATTTATTGTTAACCGGAGTGTGTCAAATACAAATTGAAGCATTTTATCTAATTGAAAGAATGCAATTCTAGTTATTTTTTTTGGAATGCATTTTGTTGCCGAACAAATACCGTGAGAATTAACGTTTCGTTCTTCTGTGACTGTTGATGTCACCAAAAAAGTGATACTTTTTTCTGTGACATGCTGTATTTCTAATTGGAGGTTTAATGTAAAAATAATTTTAGATTTTTCAGTGGGTAGTAAATGAAAATTAAGTAATATCGCTTTGATACATTTAAAACTATAGAAGATAGTACCCAGAGGATATAAAATAGAATAAGAAGAGATAGCTGAATTGTTAGGAAAACATCTTGAAATAAAATTTTTATGGATGTCACATCGATAGTACTTTTTAGGTAGTACCTACTTAGTTAGTACTACTACTCTTCATCTTCCAGAATCGAAATTACATTTACATACTATTGCATGGCAATAATATTCATTTTTCTATAAAATACAAATCCCTAACTACCTGTCAGTGTCAGTACTACTACCTATAATAAAAAGTCAAAATCCTTTTCTCAATAAAGTTCAACAACAAAACAATGATCGCCAACCTTGAAAATGCGTCAACCAAGGAAATAATAACGATAATCATCGTCAGTCACTACTACTAGCAGTACCACTATACGTAGAACGTACCATAGCGCTCAAAGAACCGTAGAATATTCAGCAGGAGCAGGATTCTTATTGCTGCTGGTACTGTTGTTGCTGGTAGTAGTTATGGCAGTGGTACGTACGGTACGTTTTCGAGTCAATAGTACCCACAAACCCAGTACCCAACTATATATACAATGTAGTATTTGAAAATTTTGACGGTATGGGTCAAATTCAGATAGATATACCTAAACACCTGATCCCCACCTAAAGTTCTTCGTCGTAGCCTATTCGGCTACTTACAAAACTTCTTAACCAATCTTTGACAGTACCACCGTAAAGGATTGTTGTATCGTTGGTTTGTTAAATTGGTTGGTTGGTGGATTGTGTGGCTTTGATACGGTGGTGTTATGGATACTCATCGTTTAAATACATTTTTAATTTTATTGTTATAATTAATTAGCATAATTGATAAATCGATATGTTGATAGAGATGACAACGCGAAGTACCGGTATTTGTTGTAATTTGAACAGAGACAATAATGTAAAGTGGAAATTGTTATAGGGGGAATTGGAAAATTGAAAGAAGTATAAGAGCAATAGTTAAATTAAAAGAGTGTGAAGATTGTGTGGCTTGTAGTACCTATGATAATTTTAGTTACGTAGTGACTGTGAATCTCAACTAATTTGGATACATGGACGCTAATGTATTTTACCTTTAAAGTAAGTATTTATTTTTTTAATTTCAATATTCACACTAATTCAATTGCACCTTGTCATTTATGAGTAACTTAATCTGACTTGATCATTTTGTTGGTTAAAAATGGTGTTATTCGATGAGCGATTTAATTTATGCGACGCCCATGCTTGGTCGTTAAAAATTAATTTCTAAAACAAATAAATGTTGTTCGTAAATGTTTTCGATCTATCTAATAGGATGTTTTGCAGTTATTTCGGTAATTTTGTGAATAACCTCTTTTTTAGAAATTCGTTTCATCATCGTTTTTGTACATGTGACTCGTGCGCGAAAACTTATTGAAGGTACCGTTAGAAAATCTTAAATTTCGTAAGTTATCTTCTATTCCTACAATGAATATTTTAATAGCGTTTTTATCTAAATGTTAAGTACGATTCATGTTTAGATAATCAGTTTTTTTTAAAGATTTATTGTGTTTTTTTTTTTTACGAAAGAAAAATGTTTGATATTTGTGATAAATAGTAATTTCGCTTATAATTTTTTGTAAACTTTATATAAAATTGTTTTTGAAACATGCAGAAATAAGTTTTTTTTGTTACCTTTTTCCTAAATATATGCTATTTTCGTAAGGGATAATAATCAAAATTAATTCCCCTGTTTGACCGGTTCGAATCAACTTTTAACTAAACCGATCAAAACATTTATTTTTATTCATTCACCCATCGGCTTTCTTTTGTTTTAAGTCGAATCGATACTATCATTTTACGAATTTATTCAAAGAAAATCTCTAATAACTCTTGCCAATGGTTTTGTATATTTCATTAATGGTCTCCGAAAATCTCGGTAAAAATTTGATGTTTTTTTGGTGTTCTATCTATAGCAGATATTGTTAGCTTTGTTTCTGCAAGCTGTTGGACATGTTTCAAGCTACTTGATTTCTAATTTCTATTAAAAAGAAATTCCTGGTTTTCAACAGAAAACATTCAAATTTTACCTTTAATTTGCAAATATGTACGTGAACGTTCTGGCTGCAAATATTTTTAGCACTTTGCTATAGAATAGGACTAATCCGTATATTTAGATTTTGTTGGCATGAAAAGTTAACATTTTCATAAGCAATTTCATTTTATGTAAATATAATGAATAAAGACGTACATTATAATAACAGAAGAAGAATATGTAGGCCAATATTTTCGTCTGTTTACTGGCCTGAATTATATTATTTTAAGAAGTTGTTATTGCTAGTTTCTAAAGAAATAGAAATATTTATTTTTGGTGAATTAGCAGGCGTGTCAAAATGGCCCATTAATTAATTTTCTTATTCTTCTTTAATTTGGCTAAATTAATTTAAATGTTTAATTAAGTGGAATTTGCTGGGTGAATAATTTTGACTGGCAAAAATTTCTTTCGAAATTTTTCTTTATTTCTGCAAAGTCATTTTACTCAATGAAATGCCATGAATATTTTATGAATTTTCTATTAATTAAATGTTCGTGTAAATCGCACCGTTTCGTTAAATTCAGACAATCAATTCAAATTAAAAGTTTGCTTTCCGCTACTATTTTCGTGCAGTGGCAGGTCAAAGAACAAACCTATTTAGAATTTCTGTAAAGATGTTAATTATATTAATTGCAAAAAAAAAACTCGCTCAAACACACACCTGCAGCAGCAAATAATAATAATAATAATGGTTAATAAAATATATCACCCCATTTCTTTTATAAAGGCAGAGCCTTTCATTTTGTTCCGATACGATCCCTTTCTAACTGGACTTATAAATTAATTATATTATCATTATTATTATTATTATTATATACTTCGTGATACGGACACGTCCTTAATGCTAGGTCATCTATTTTGTCTTTTAATAATCGAATCGTTAGTTAGTTATTAAAATAATGGCTCTTTGATTTGGGTCAGTTTCAATTTTAGAATGCCGTTTTTTTGCCATTTTCTTATTTTAATTAAATTTTTTATTGGTTCATGTGCAATGCCAAAAATAGCAAATTAGTACATGCCATCATGTACATGTTTATTCAAATTTAAAATTGTGGAATTATAAGCGTCTTGTTCAATGACTTTTTATTATATTGAACTTGTACAAGTAGATATTCACCATTTATACAAAACAGGTGAAAGATGTTATAGAATGTAATTTCTTTTCAACCAGTAATAAAGTACAAAATGAAATGAAGTTTATTTTAATGCATCTTTTCACCTAGAGAAAAGCATAATAATTATAGAAGGTTCTGATTTGTAACTAGGAGTATCCATATTTGGTGGCATTTTAAATAATTACAATTTATATTTGGAAGTTGCCTAGTTTAGACTAAATTTATAATATCAAATTATGTTAGCAAGTATCTTTCGGCAAAGAATTAGCCGGCCTATTTCCATTCTCGGTACAGAACCGGTGCTGTAAATCTACTGAAACCCCATTGCATAAACGTGAACTTCCAAATTGCGATAGGATTAATTTACCGATATTTTATTACAATATCTTCTAATATAATATTAGTCCATTACAGCGTTTTTTATTAATCTTTCCCGAAAACTTCCACAAAAAAATCATAAGATAAATTGACTCGAACATTTTTACGACTTTAATTGTGTCAACACTAATCTTAATTATATGATAATAAAGGCATTTGTATTAAAATTAAGCAAAAAGAAAATTAGAAAAAATTAACCTGATTCTCACGACTACTTTTTTTTTCTTTATCCATTTATTCTTCATAAAAAGTACTTTTAGTGAATAATTAAATTTTTAATTTATAATATTTTTTAACAAGCCGGGATTACGAATACGAAGAAGAAAAAAATACATCAGGTATTATTAAATTGAATGGAAGTGGAGAAGGTATTTTGTCTGCGTGACTTTTCAGATTAATAAAAGGAAGATACCGGGTGTTGCATAAGTGTGGCTAAAAATTTTAAAACCTAAGAAAAAATATATATTATTTATTTCGCGAATTTGAGATTAATTCAATGTGAAAAGAATCCTACAGGATGCAGGACGTTTATTCAGTATCCTATAGATATAATTGATTCTGACGAAAATAATGGTTTTCTTATTTATGCTGATTTAATGTCTATACCGTAATTATTATTAATAGAAGGTTAAATGCTAATAATTACCTATGTATATGTATGTAGATTCTGGATTGGATTTTCCAAGTTTAATTTTCAAAATCATATCTAAATAACATACGGAGTTAATTTTTAAATTTATTCACATATTTTCATGATAGTTAGTTAACTAATCAATTATATACGTTTCAATGTTCGTGTTTTTTAACACTTTTTCATCGGCATTCATTTCGTTATAACATAAATTTACTATTGGTCCATGTTATTCGTCGGGCATGGTGTGAAACTTGACAGTTTTATTTACATACATATCCATGTATTTTCATCATGTAACAAGCATGGTGCCACCTATAATATTGTAATCGAAACAAATTTCCATAATGATGAAGCACTTTTATTAATACATCCATCCATATAAATAATTAATTAAAAATCAAATTATTTATTTGTATATTGTTGTCATCATCACGGCATGCCAGTTATGCTTTCTTCCCATGAATTTCGTTTATATACATAAATATGTACGTACAGTACACACTAGTGTGTGGCGGCAGTCACCTTGCCTAATATGCCGCAAATATAATAATAATAATAATTGTTTAAATTTAAATTTAGTTTATATTTTATGGTTTGATAGGTAAAAACCTGTTCTTATGTAGAAATAAAAAATAATTAAAATATAAGTAATCTACATAAGACTGAAATATTTTTGTGTTGTTTTTGATGTCATTTTGCGTTTGACTCACAAGAAAAAGAAAATTGTTCCTAATTATTTATTGAAATTCAATATTTTTACGACAAAAAATTGTCCAGTGGGTGTTCCGCTTTGATTTCATTTTACCAACTAATCACAGATTTATTATAGAAAATAAGCTTAAAATCTAAGTAGGAGACCAGGATTTTCGTAAATATTCATATCTAATATAATAATTAATTACAGAAAGTAGATGAAACGGTTGTCACTGCATCATAATCTTTTCAAGATTATAGAAATATATTATTCATTCGCACATCCCACACAATCGCGACTAATACGCAAATTAAATTGAATTAGGCCGTATTGAGAATTCATTCATTCATTCATTCGTTTATTGAATTGAACTGAAGCTTCAGATGTTTGATGATCAGGCTTTTCTTTATTCATTGGATCCGTGATGCGATTTATATCAATTAGATTTATAACAAGTAGGCCTCAATAATTCATGATCAATGATCAAGACAACGACATTTTGCATTTGCTTAACATAAATCAATAAGAAAATGTCTTTTCTTGTTTCAGTCCAATTTAAATGAAGCGGTTCAATTGATGGTATGTAATTCTTTATTCGATATAATAATATGTATTAAACACATGAAAAATGGAAAATAATTAGTATTATTGAATTAATAAAGGAAAACCGGGAAAAGACCGGAAGAAAATCGTATTAAAAAATCGATATGTTGAAAGACGAGGACTATAAAGAATGTTAAAAAAACATTGAAAACCCCGATTATAATGTTTAGAAAATAATAACGAATAAATTTTTAATATTGCAAATTTGTTACAATTGAAAAGTTGCATGAAAAGTGAAGAAATCGGAATGTTTGCGTGCAATTTCCGGAACATTGTTATTTTTTATTATTTTCAACAACAAAATGATAAAGCGAAAGTTAATAACCGTTTAATTTTCTAATAAATTCGATGAAGAAATTATACAAAATTGTAAGTAAGTACTCTAGCAACTCTACGAGCACGATTTTAGTTAACTGATCTCATCCCTGATTTTCTACCATGTAGATTAATTTACTAATGGTACTACTGGTATTTTTGGTTGAATTTTTAAATAACCCGAAACCTAAACAATGTACACCTTAATGAACTTATCACTTCCACTCATAAATCTTTTCTATTATCTTGAATATTCATCAAAAAATAAAAAAGGAGAATTTCAACAATAACAGTATACTGTTTATAGTCACCTATATTTATCTAACATTTCCACATATAGAAAATGTTTTAATTAGTTAACAAAAGACACAAACGTGAATTGCAGTTAGGTTTTTACACATAATAAATCATTTGATGTGCATACCTAGGACGAATACATTCATGGAAATACAGCTCAAACAGCATTGGGATTATGCTTCTTGAAATGGACAAATACATACTGATATACATATAATGGCGGCATGAAATGCGTCCGCTGAAATACACTTCATTGTTATTGTAATTATTAATATTTTATTTGTATCACTAGCATGTATAGTATCTTCTTCAGTCATATTGACATCTGTACCTTATTTAAAATTGAAAAGGTGTTTAAGTGAGATTTAAGGAAGTTATAATAGGTTAATATTTTATCAAGAAAATTCAAAAAGATTGAGAAATATTCAAATTAAAGCTAAATTTCACCAACTAGACTTTTTTCTTTTTCAAATAAAGTCTACATTATTAGTACGCTATAATTGAAGATGGACGTTCTACATGTATCATATTTATTGCCTCATCCATACATAGAAAAATATTTTCTATTAATTATTGATATACAATAATGATTTTATTTTCATAACTGACATGTTCACCTATTGAAAATATCGAAAAAGAAAAGAGAGAGGAGGGAGCCTGATCAAATAAAATAATTTTTCATTTTCTTTTCATTATTGTTATATTCGATTTCTTTAGACGCATTCCTATTATTATTATGCGTTGTGTATGCTGTTTATTGACTTTTTTATATTATTATTTGTTATCTATTTTGATACATAGTAATTTTTTTCTTTTGAATAGAGAGATAGATGAAGGATTTTTTATATCTATAAGCAGATAGGAAAAATTATTGGGAAAGATTATATCAAACAGTTGTTATTGTAATTTTAATCATTATAAAAATGAGATTTTTCTCTAATTTGTATTACAATCATTTTATGGGTTATTTATATGATTTCTATCAGATGCAATTATGTAAAGGAAAAGTTGTACATACGTATTTACGCATTGCTAATGGAATTTTAGAAGAGAATTAAACTAATCTAATTGGTAATCTACGAACTGTACAAAACTCAGACAGTTAATTTCTTAATTTATAGATTAATTAACATGAATTTAATGTCTTAAATTTGTATTCAAGGTAAAAATCTTAATTAATCCATAAAACTACACATTTCCCACACACCCTGCTTCAAACAAACGACCAAAAAAAAAAATATATACAAATGCTTATCCATCAACGGAACGCACGTTTTTTTCCTATACATATGAGACGATTTTATACGAAAAGCACACATAAAATAAAGTCAATCTATGTCTACCAACAAACAAACAAACAAACAATAATTTATTTAGGTGGTGTTAATTCACTAGATAATTAATTAGCCATTTGGTCAAGTCGTAACAACAACGGTTATCTATCTATAACATTTCAAATACACGAACATTTTAATGGTTATTGAGATATGACTGAATAAATCGATATATATATATTCATGGGAACTTGAATACATAGATAGATAGATACTAGTTCGTGAGTTTGGACACCATAAAACTATGTATATGTATGTATAATATAAAAGAAGCCCGAATGAATTAATTCACTTCTAGTTTCTATAGTAGATAATTAAAGTCGATTTAAATGATCATTTAAAAGGAATGGAAAAAAATCCATATTTATGAATCTATAATATGAATTTTGCGAAACCAGGCACAAGAAAACGAATACTTCTTGTGTAATTATGGATCAATTGTTCTTTATTTCTAATTATCTAGTTTACCGATACGTAATTTAAAAAAAAAATACGAACACCACAGTTTAAGTAGTTGATTTTTACTCGAGTCAGCTTTGGTTGTTCTTCGTCTTCGTCACCGAAGTATACTAATCGTTTCAAATATAATTAGATTTTGCGAAAATAAAGTGTCCATGTCTAAATGTAGTAGGAAGTTGGCGATAAACAAAATGTAGCCTCGGATACTTGCATCATAGAAAACGGGACCTTTTCGCGACTGACTCAACTGTAAGTAAACCAGTGCAGGAAGGAATCAATAAATTTTAAATTATAAAAATAGAAACCAGAAACCGAATATTTTCCTTTACATCATGGTAATTACTGACTTATTAACTTTGTTTTTGCTTAAATAAATCTATGTATAATTTAGTTATTCTTAAAAAATACGAGTACCGACAATCACACACTCACACACATACATAGATTAAACTATAATAATTTATTACACATATCTACAATATATGTATCCTACTACGTAATCAATAGTGTTAAAACCAGCTGCACATCACATCAAATTCTTCTTATTTTTTCCTGTCCTCTATCATTATTAATACATTGAGCACAGGATGTTTCAAATGGATGGATGATTCGATTGCTATATGTATATGAAACTCATTAAATTGAAAGCAAAAAGTGACAAAGTGTGCCTTGTGTGGCTTTTACGAATACGTAAGTTTAAAATGTACTTTTCGATTCGATTAAAAATTTAATTTAAGTAACTTATTATTATTTAGCAAAATTTATATCTATAGCTATGAGTGATAATGATAATGATAATGATGATGATGATGAGGAATTATAATATATTAAAGACTGACATTTATCTACATTATGATGATGATGATATTTCGTTTCTTTTCATTTTTTTTTTTTTTTGAGCCTCTAATTATATACCTCTACTCATACGTAGAAATATACAGTTATGAATTAAGTTATTTGGCCTTTCCAAATTTGATACATTTAATTATTATTATTGCTGTTACACGCATCAGTTTTGTTGCTTAATTAAGAATGGAATTTATTTCAACGAAACTAACAAGTCCAAGTCACAATCAATTAAAAATAAGAAAAAAAAAATATAATAAAAATCTCTCCGAATTAAGAACAACAAAAAGAATCACGAGCTTCTCGTGAAAAATTTCATCTGATGCGCATCCTGTTTCCTTTTTACTTTGTATATTATTTAAAGGAAATCATCAAAAGTATATCCTGTGAAAAACACAAACAGAAATAGACACCATAAACATAATCTGTTTTAATTAGCGTCTTCATTTTTAGTGTATGTAGAAGCATCAAATAATTGAACATTCATCTATCTACCTGTATATGTGTTGATGGTCATGGGTAATTTCGCAAAGAAATTTTTTCTTCCTTTTTAAATAAAAAAAAAAAAAAAGATTCTTTTTTTCATTTGAATTACTTCGAGGTGTTGAATAAGTAAATTCTTGATTTGTAACGAATTAATTATGCTAATTAGACTTCTGAATAATAAGAGTGCATTTAGAAGAATGAAGAAAGCCGACTGTTAACTTACTGATCCATTAAAATTAAATTATCTTGTGATTTAATTATTATTTCTAATGCCAGGGGGCGGTGTACTAAATCGTGTAAATCTAAACCTAATAACGCTTAATTGTTATGTTTTTTTTTCGTTGTTTTTTATTATCATCATTAATTAATGACCTCGATAGGTTTTAGTGTCTTCTTACGAAATCGTCAAACCACGCTCTAATTAAAAGGCGTATATAAATTATAGTATAGTCATCTGATAGATGAGTTCGGTGATAAATTATTATTAATTACAAAACATCAATAAATTAGTGTTGAATAAAGGCGTGGTACAAAGTTTTGGTACTTAAATTAATAGATCGTTAGATATCATAGTAATTCCATTTTTAATTTTATTACATACGTATAGGGTACACTTTGAGCTAATTGTGAGTATATACGTTCATGCCAACAAGTTTAATCTATCGTTCCGAAAGACCACTTAGCTCAAATACTAACCAGCCGCTGAATAATTAATAATAAATTTAAATACATTAAAATGCGAAAATTATCTTCTATCTGTCTGCATATACATCTTTAGATAAACCCTTGTAAGTAGATTTAAAATTCAAATTTCCAGTAATAAATAAATCTAGAAGAAGAAGAAGAAGAATATGTGTGTTTTTACCGAGATGATCTAAATCTGTTTAGTTTATCATTAAAAAGCATTAATTAACTACATCGACATGAATATGCAAAAAAAAAACGAAGTAAGAAAGAGTAGCTAACTGAACGATGATGGCTGGCTCACATTCATGAGGCCGTAACCCCAAAATGTAAATTTTACAGGAGAAAGGTAGATCTTTTTTGTTTTTTTTTTCTTTTTCTTTTTTAGATTAAATAGATAGTAGTGCCTAGGAAGGTGTATCTTTTGCATTTTGCAGCTGTAGAATTTGCAAGACGTAACAACAACAACAAAAGGAAAAATTTATTGCGAATTTTTATCTAGCTATATGATTAAAAATTACATATAATTTCTATAGCAATAAATTTCATAACAATTATTAATGTAAAGAAAACATGCAGCGAAAGAGACATTGTAGACAGACGCCTAGGCTTAGAGCAGAGACATGCATATATTTCCATTTATGGAAATCTCTAAATGGAACATGATTGTTCTCCGTTATGCACCCACATCTTATTGGAATAAAATGTGGGTTTTAGAGCGCGATTTATTTTTATCAAACTACAATAGTCGTATCGTCACTTGTCGAAACCAGCGAATCAAAATAAATATATAAATTATATTTAATTTATATACTTTTCTAAATCAATGAATTGCGATCAATATAGAAAAGGTTTTGAATGTAAAGAAGACCAAATAATTTTTCTGGTTTAATTTTACAAGACCTCTGTGAAATGAATCGGTAGAATCTAATCTGTATTCGTTTCGTAGCTGATACTATCAACACCACATTACAATAACGTGTTTACTCTGTATGAGTCGCCCTTATAAGAAAATAGAGTAAATTAAACGTGAAAAAGAAAATTATAATTACTATATTTAGTTTCCTCATGATGCACGATGATGATTTGTTAGTATTAATTGAGTATTTTTATTTTTTAAGTTCGTTGTGTGTAACAATTGTTGCGTTTTATATCTAATAATAAATTAAACATGCATTATTTTATATTCGTTTGTTTTTATTGTTAATTTACTTTCAGTTTATCGATTTCTATCCACATATTAACATATGGACAGGTATTAAGTATATCTCTATCTATAGGTTTAAAACTAATCTGTAATAATAAATTAGTTTGTAATCAAAGTGGATAATCAGACGATCTTTACACAACACTTTAATAAACACATGTATAGATAATTTATGAATGTGTGCAGACGTCTTCAGATTTGAATCTTTTTTAACAAATATTTTGAACGTGCACACTTTCTAATACTATTAATAATAATAATAATAATAATAGATGTAAGTAATAGCAGTAGAAAAAGTGCAAATTACAATTATTTATAATACAAATAATAGCAATCAAATACAATAATGATAATTGAAATTTAGTTCCAATTGTACCAATTATCGAGAGGTTATTTATTTAATTTTTTCCATATTTTTCTATTTTTATAAGAAATAAGTCTCGTGCTCATTATTATTTTTAAAAATGTATATAATATCTAGCCGGACTTTCACTTAATGCATATAGGATCTTCTATGTAGAATAATAAACTAACGAATACGTCAATAAATAAAAATTGTAATAACAGAACTATGTAGATACGTTAAATGAAAACTATGGCATGCCATTCATTTTTGATAATGAGCTGACATTTGAAGAAAAAAAGCAAAATTTATAAACGTAATATTATAATTAGCGATAAACATTAGTGTCCGTTATATTTTTCCATCAACCATTTCTACGGTCGCGTAGCGTAGGCCGCCAGTGCTCCAACCGCAGTTTCTTCGTTATATTGCGTCTCTTGGAAATGCTTTTGGTAGATCAATTGTATAGAGCATCTGCAGAGAAAAACTTAACAAATTAATAGTAATAACAAACAACCGAAATGAAAGTTTTCCTGTCGATCAGCGACTTCCATCAGGACACACTAGACCTTCAATTCTCTGACCGGTTTCATTACATCGTTGCTCTTCAGTGATACAAAAAATGAATTATTCAGCAGATTTCTCACTTTTATTGTACAATATCTCATTTTCAATTGAAATACCTTTTTGAACTTTTTTTCATTCATAAACATAAAATATCAATCAAAACATATGAGAAAAATTACTATGTGTGAAACGTCAATGTATTCTGAATATGACTTATATTAAATAAATATATGCAACAACATACCTACTTATATGCTTGATTCAATGCTAATTGTGTTTATGTGAGAGATGAAATAATTGTGTGGGAGAGAAATAACAATTTGGAGAGAATAGAAAACAAATTGAAAAGAAAAAAATCACATCAACGTAACAAAAGGATATCCTAAACCGGAAATAGTATCGTCGGGTGGTTGATTGGACGAGGCTATTGACAATACTATGGATGGTAGATTTCATTCCATTATTGTCTCCATCCAGGAATTTTTATCGCCTACACGTTAGTTAAATTAAAGACAGGTTTAATGGAACACTCTGTATTTGTATCTAGAATTCCTCACTAATGTTTTTTTCTCTTATACTTGTGTATATGTATACCTATGTATGCGTATGTGAGAACTCGAGGTGTGTGAAATTTTGAATGCTAATTTTAAAATTTGGCACTCTATGCGGGGGGTTTTCATAAATAGCTTGGTAAAAAGAATGGATTTCTTTTATCGTAAAAAAAAAAATTAAAGGTCTTTATATTTTGTTATAAAACCAATTAACAAAACCTCATTGCTATTCAAATACCTAATATCAAAACGTCCGGGAAGTTTTTTTTTTTTTTTGTTTTTTTCTTTCTTAAGATGTCGCGTGAGCGTATGTACGTACGACGTATACGTTTACATATAGAGGTACCTACATACAATCTGAACATAATTAATATTCATAAAAGACGAAGAGCATGACGACAAATAACTTGTCGTTTAGATCTTTTTTAATGCAATCAATTCAACGACGAACTGCAGACAAGACCTGACTATCGATTAGCATAAAGTAAAATAAATGACAGGATGGATCGACTTCTCTACTATTTCTCGTCATTTTATGTTTTGTTTGTTTGTTTGTTTATTTGTTTGCTTGTTTCGAAGAAGCATGTGAATTTCGATAAAGGAAATCAATAATGTTAATGTCTGTTTTTAAACTTTGTAAAGTAAGTGTTCAATTATTGCGCAGAATCCTGATATCATGACTGAACAATTCAATTACAGCCACCAGCTGAATATAATGATGTTTTATCAATAATTTATGTTCTATTAACTCTATAAATTGTCAATATAATGTAATTTTTTATTGTTAATATACTAAACAATATTACAATAATTTACATGGTTTTCTATACCTATTCGACTATGCAAAGCCCATAAATTACAATTGGCATTGCGAAGAGAATCGCACACAGTATTTACGTTACAAAATGATAACTGTTTTGCTGCGATAGACCGCGAATACCCTCTTATTCAATTCAAATTTTCTTTATACTTAATATGTGCCATAGAGGCAGGCGAATGGATGTTTTTTATTGTTGCTATTTGAAAAACAAAAAAAAAAGATGAACCTGGCCAACATAAACCTATAGAAATTTAGATATAAATATTCATGAGATGATGAGCAGAAGAGTATATTGTTTGTCTTTGTTTTTGTGTGTTCTTTCTGGAATAGTAATCGTGTCATCATCATCATCATCATAATTATCATTAATTATCTACTGGTCTTTTTAATGGTGTTTCAAAATCTTTTCATATTTTTTTTTTCTTGGCCATTGGAAATTCAATATTAAAAATGGAAAAAGTCCATTCTGATGCAGTTTAAAAATCCAAGCGGAATTGGAGCATATTTTATTGACATTTTATACTGACTGAACTGTAGTAGTAGATATACCTGTACAGGACATCGGATATTTTTTAAATTTATCTTTGTGTAACATAAGAAGTTGGTATACTTATGTGTGAATGCACCTGCATAGATATAAAGATGCCATGCCAGAATATTGCGTGAAATTTACTACCAGACCATAAAACTTGTGAATCGATAAAAAACGTTGTGTGCAGCACCATAATAATTCTTTTCTTAGTTTTTTTTTTTTGAGCACTTCATTGTCAGAGGCGTTCTTAATAGGCATCATAAGATGAAAATAAGAATTAGTGCTCTGTAAGTATTTAGTGACCACCGAAATCCATTCAAGGCTGTTTGGCGTTCAGTAAACGAATTTTATTGAAAGAATTTAAGTGTTACCGTTTCTCTCTTGTCGAAGGCAGTTTGAACTCATATCATTGTTAGAATCATTTTCACTAATTGTGATAATAAGACTAGACGGCGCCACTGTTTCAAAACTATCATCACACACGCGCTATTAAATAATACTTAACTATATCTATTCAGTAATAAGTAATTTTTACCGACTACAATAAGTATTATTAAAGTGTGCATTCCTATATGAATGACGACGAAGATGTTGATGATGATTATGATAATCGTATAGTATGACGGTCACGAGAACGATATTTACCTACAAATGTCTTTAGATGGAATAAATTTTGTTGTTATTTAAGTCCATTGTTAATTTACATTTTACGTTATTTCTAAAAACACGCCTAGAACGTACCTATATTATAAAGAATCTTTTTAACGTAACCTTTACCTTTATATTGTCGCGTTCTTGTAGTTAAGATGCACGTTAGATTTATCTGGTAGTTGTGCAATAGGGCATTAGAATTTGTCAAGTTCAGTCAGAATAGAAAATTCCTCGAAAACAAACAGGATCATATTATTACCTAATGATCAGCAGTCAGTTTTCAATATCTTCTTTTTCAATGTTTATAAATTTCTGCCTGAGGCAATGTTTCAATAAAAAATGTACCTTAAAAATTATTATTAAACAAACAAGACATGTAGGTAGATATGTCCGTTATTATTACGTTGTTATTATTATGTTGATGGCGTGCTTTTTGCACATTAACGTCATCTATCCATTGCGTTAAAACACAAGCGAGTATCATCATCACGACAAATTATTATTGCTTATTGTTTCATTCATTCGATAATGATGATTTGTCCGATGCCGTTAATTATAATCGTTATTTTTTTTATGGAATTTTTCATTCATTATGAATCAAATTTCTACGAGAATTTAATTATTTATATAATAATAATAATATCTAGAAAAGTGTGAATTGCATATTGATGCATCATATAGAAAGTGTGTTATTATTGATGGGATAATTCTTCCCACATTTTGCTTCTGACAAAATAATTAAAAAAAAAAAAGAAAAAAGTGAAATCCTTCTAAAAATATTTATCTAAACATACCCTAATATTTAACTATTAAATTCAACTAGCTGTGCATAAGTAAATATGTAAATTAATGTCATGTAATTCCTCTGTACTGCCGTTTCATAGATGGAAATTTTAATTAAACTTGTGACATTTAATTAAATAAATTCTTTTACTTACCTGTCATACCATAGAATCAACAAAAAACATCTTATTCAATCTATTGAATGTCTACTGAATAATTAGTAAGTACCTACTCGTAATGATAATAATAATAATAATTGAATAATAAATAATTAGTAACAGAAATGAGAAGAAAAAAAACGAAATAAAATTCTTCTACGTGATGATTAAAATATCATGTGCTGTCAACATCTTCATCAAAATCAATCGTCCTTTGATTGCAAATTATAGTTGTTAAAATCTACATTTTGCTGAGGATTTTATCAATATTAGTTAGTCATAAAACTAAAAGGGATTTAAATTTGTGAAATAATTATTTTAGTTCACTGTATAATTTTCAATTAATATTAAATTTTGTCTTTTAAAAAATATGTCTGCATATGTAGGTATATTTAAGATACACATTTTAATTAAAATAACAAGTTTTAGTAATACTAATTACATAGTAAGAAAGACAGTATAATAATTTTCCTTTATAGATTTATACATTTATAATGAAGCTGTTGTTGTAAAACTTCATATTATTTGTATTAAAATATATTCATGAATTTCCATATCTATGTACATATGTGTGTGTGCAATTAGAATATGTATTGATATCGTATAAAATATTGTCATGAAACTAGTTGCCAGACATAGAGAAAGAGATACATATTTTATAATACATACATGTTATGCAAGAGCAATTTAAATTATCGAAATTTCTATTAATGTCATTTCTTTTGAGGTTTTCTTAAAATGAAAATGCTGTTAATAATATATAATTTGATTGCATATAGAAATTCTTTAGGAAAAATATCAAATTTTGACCAATTAAATTAATATTCCTAGAAATATAAATACAACAATCATTAAATATCAGATTAATTTTTCAAATTTTATTAAATAGATAAACATAAGAATTCTTTTCTAATGACCGCAGATAATAATTAATTGTCCATACTAAAAGTATGCATTCAGATGATGTAAATTTCAGGTAGTCCACTCTCTACAAAGATAAAGATCTCAATAAAAACAAAACAAAGATGAACATCTTATTATAATGATGAGCGAGCTGGAAAATAATTGTTTCTCTGTGTCGAGAGAGCAGAAGAAGTGCATTTTATTTGCACTTTAAAAACTATTAAGGTCAACACGAAAAAGTGCAAAAGATGAAATTACACTTACAAGCGCAATGACTGAAAATTAATCAAAATTGTGTTAAAAAAAAAAAGGAAAAAAATCATGTGCATGTATGGCTGTGTACGTCACTGATTTATGTCTGAGAATGTTGAATTTAATTTTATGTTGTTTCTTCTTGAATTTTCTCTAGTTTTCCCAGTAGTGATTAAAAAACAAAATAAATTGTTATACAGTGATTTGGTTTAAGTTTTTTGTGAAACTAAAAGAAACTAAATTATATAAAATATGTGTATTTAAAGTTATAATTATTTAATTTCTCTAACTGCACGGCGAAAGCTTAATCTACATATTTTAATTGCAATCTAATTATATATTCTTCTGCATATTATTTATAATAAAATAGGATTTATCTAAAAAATTATATGAAACGAATCATTTATATAGAAAATTACAAAAAAAAACCCATCATCAATTAACATATTAATTGAGTCTAATTCTGTTATTTTTCTAGCAACAATTATTAATGTAGATATCAATATTTAATTGGATTGATTTACATAAAAAAATATAATATGAAATCCTTAAAACTATCGAATGATGGCCTAAAATAAAGGTACTAAAATAAAATTAATTAAAAACACGACAACGTTGAAAACCTGCTACGATTTTTCACAGCAGGAAATCAATAATTATTTGTTTTGTAAACTTTCACGAAAAAATGTATTAATAAAAATCAACACACATAATCTTCATTAAGCCATTAATTCAAAATTTAATAATTAATAATAATGCATTATTAATGAAATCACCATACTTGATGACAAAAAGATCCAGTTCCAAATTTTAATTAAAAATGAAAAAAAAAAAAAATTAAAAGTTCGATTTGAACAGCCACTAATTAATAAGAAAAGACAAATCTTCAACTGTTTTCAGCCAATTATAATCGACAAATGTCAATTCTCCAAAATTCAGTTCTGTTTTTCTAGGTTTCCAATATCTGCGAATCTATATTCTGTTTAGGTCTCTTTCCCTCTCTTCCTGCAAACATCCATTAATACAAACCTGTCTTGACAGTTGGAGGTGAAGTGCCTCGTGATTGATATTCAATTTATCGATTATTATGGAAGAGTTTCTCCATTTTCTTCTGTATATATTTGCGATGTGAATTGACAATAGTTCCGGTTAAATTGTCTTTTATTGTTTGGCTGTCTCTATCTATGTCTATAAGGTGAAGTTTCCATTTTATAAATGCAACTTTGGCTAAGCACTTGTCAGTTGTTGTAAATCTTTTGATCTTTTATATTTTTTTAGGTAAAGAAATTATTATTTATAGAAAGTATATTTTTGCATAATTGATCAGTGCGAATTCTTCTACAATTGAATTTGAAAATATCAATAATGATTTCCAGATAAGTTCTGTGTAATAAAGGAAACTGTCAGGAATGCCGTAACAATTTCTTAGGAATTCAATAAACCATAGATTAATCTATGGGCTTCAAATCTAATCTAGCTTAAATGATTTAATATTTTGTTACTTCAATTTCATCATAATTTGTGTTTGTTTTTTTTTTTGTAAATCAAATCATACTAAAGTGAAGTCATTATTTTATGCTTCTGATGATTCCAGTGACATTTGAATGAATAGGTTTTTTTTTCTTTATTTAGATACATTTATGCTATCCATGCCATGTATAGCTGTTTGAATCCATTAATTTTTTCAAGGTAATCACGGCTAATGACATCAAATTGCCGGCCACTTAAAATTTAAAATCAAAATTAACGGACACCCTCCATACCATATGTATTTGTATGTATGCTGGTGTTTTTTTTTTTTTTTTCTTAAATACATTTTATACTACATAATTTACTGTTATTGATGTTCTAATAAATTTGTACGATTTTTTTTTTTTTTTTCATTTAGTAATTGCGACCATGACCAATTTTTCTTCACGTTATTCTGCTTTGCCAAAATCAAAGTTATTACCTACTCAAAACTGAATTTGAGCTTTTAATTTAAGTTGAGTTATTAATGGATTCAAGTTCAGTTATAATCAAGCAACAGAAGAGAAAATGAAACGGAAGTCATTTGCGATATTAAAACAGTTTAAAAATTTCAAGATTCTGTTAAACTCGAATTATTTGAGATAGCTACGCTTCTTGGTAAGCTCATATATGATTAACAGTTCTTAAATTGGACCTTCTACAAGGATTTGTCGTGCAAAAACATTTTTTTCTTTTTATTTAAATTAACAAGGACTCCTAATTACTTGCAATGTAAAATCCTCTAACGTCATTTATTTTCTCCAAGAAATCTTACAACAACGTTGGGCCATAATAAGAATACGTAGGTAATTAAAAGTACTATGAGGATGTCGTGTGAAATTCAGCAATATCAGAATCCTTATTTCTTCATTAATACGTACTGACAACAACAACCACGTATACGTACGCGACAGAACGATGTGAGCGTATCTTTCCAACTAATTAAAGTTTTGTTTACGTGGAATTTCGAAAAAAAAAAAAATCGATTCAATTTAATGCCATTTTAAAATGGTTTATTATTGGGCTTCTTTTCTTTTGATTCCTGAAAATCGTTACCGCTAAATTAACCAGTAAAAAACAAGATGTATAGAACATTTTCGATCAACACGATGACGCAGTCAAGCACATATGTATTTAGAGCTTAAACAAAAATCTACAGAAAAAAAAGGAGAAATTATCGCATAGAATTAATACCGAATCGTTGACCAATAATAGAATCTAGTTATATTTTATTGAAAAAAATATATGGTGTTTCTAATGTGCATTTCCAACATTTAAAATCCGTGATAGTCGTGACAGGCGTAACCGATATTTTCTCCGTATTGTTCTATAGATATACATGTTCACAACTGGTATAAACACTTTTGTTTTATTATTTGTAACCATTTTTGTTTTATATTTTTAGATATGAATATATTATTCGTTGCGCTCGACATAGATCGACGTTTTTTGCCTGCCCTATTCAATATACGAGATAGAAATACCCAAGTCTTTTCCCATGAAAAATTATATTTTTTACGTATCAAAAAATGTCTATGGATGTATAAAATGTAGATATATGAATATCAGGACCAATCACATGTATCAATAGATTATGATTTAATCAAAACCAAATTTGTATTCAATTCCAGTAGCAAACATGTTGTTGAACAATAAAACATAGAATTTAATTCTATTTTAATTACAATTCTTATCCTGCAATTAATAAAAAAAAAATCTGTTCCTTTGTGTAGCCGAATCACAAGCGAAGAAAAAAAATCTCGTCGCACAAAGATTTCGTTTTTTTTTTTGTTGTTGTTTTGTTACCACCAAGAATAATGAAAACGACCTTGATATTGATATTAGAAATTCCATCAAAGCAAGACTAATTAGGAAATGGTTGGTTCTATTCAAGGTTAAGAAACCAAGCAAAATTATTTTATTACTATTATTATTACGAGTACAATAAAAGTACAATGTCAATGAAATTTAACGCAATTTTTTGGGTATGTGGAAAAAAAATTATTGTAATAGAAAGAATTGGGGTATAAAAAAATAGTTGCACTGTCAGGATTAAGAATTGGCTAAAAAAATGCTTCAGATTTTATACATAAGATTATTAGGTTGATTTATTTTAATTTTTTATCTTAATTAATCTATAGGAATTATTTACGAAGCATAAAATTCATTCTGATTGATGAAGTGATGACTTACCACAATCCATACCGTCTGTAGGTAGCCCTATGAATATAGATTCATAGGCTTCATAGATGTCCATTAGATGGCGCTTGTGCTAATTACTTCCCTATTATTCCCTTCATGTCCGCTTAAGAAAGCTTCGAAAAAATAAGATCAGTTAATAAGTTTGTTAAGTGAAACATTATTGTGGATCTAATGAGTATTTATTTAGTAATAACAAAATTAGCAATTAATTTAAATAAAATAACAATGGCCACACATTGGAAAATCATAGAAGATACAGATAAATATTTTCCATAAAAAATCGTCCATGTCTTCTTTCTTTATTATGTAACAAATAGATTTTAATCATATAACAATAATATAATCAAGAGCTAATTTATTTCTCATTGTTTCATCATATTATTATTAATATTTTTATTAAAAGAGCAATTAACTAATACTCAATTTAAATTTAATTAAAGAAAAAAAAAGTAGAAAAATAGAATACACACGCTAATTCTTAATTGCTATACTTAATTATGTTTCATTCGTATCCATTATAATTATTAATAAATTTCGGAATTATTAAAGATTTATTATTATTCTAAGCTTTTACAGGCAGCTAGGATCATTTCTTTTTTTGTTGTATTATTTGCTAATCATAAAATAGTGATGAGAGACGGTAATGGAAACTTTCTTCTTTTTTAATTTTCTATGATCGTGATTTATTCCAGGCGCTTTTGTTTTATTGTTTTCAATGTTATTTTAAACTTAATTGAACAATGAGGAATACTTATGTGGTTTCTTGTTTTAATAGATTTTTGTAATTAATTTCATTAATTTATTTTATTAGAATTATTGTTGTGGAATTTACTACAATTTCACAGCAGTACAAACAATAATAATGAATTTGTGTATTCCAATTTGATTAAATAATAATAAAAATTCGAAAATTGTTTTTCCTAACGAATGGAGTAAATTTAATCCACATATTTTTTAATTTTAAAGCTTTATTGTTTTATGTGTTTCTATACATATTTGTTTTTTTATTTTTTTTTTATATACTTACATAAATGAACCATCGTTTTCGAGGAACGGCCTACATACGATATAGCTAAACCACCGCACAGCGTCAAAATACATTTATAATTATTAATTAAAATTTAATTTGTTTTGAAACAAATTATTCAAGACATTACATTTAAAAAATCTCTGGCAATTAGTTTCGGCTGTTCTGTCTGTAGGCTAACAGCAGTTTTTGAAAAATTAGCAAGCTAAACGAGCACATTTTAAAGTCGGCATATTTAGGTACTTACCTATCTACATGTTTAGTGCGATGGTTAAAGAAAAATACAAAAAAAAAAAACAGTAAAATTTCCTCTGAAGCGTAAAACCTTAATGATTTATTTGAATAGTTAAATAATTTCTTATTTTATTCGCGTATGCGTATTTATCATAATTATGATTGTGATTATTCGTTATTATTTATATAAATTATTGTTATTATCAGCATAAGAGGATTGAATCGCTTTATAAAAATTTATTCTAGCCTACCATAACAGTAGAATGTGCTAAAGCACTTTTTTCTAGGCTATTATTATTATATTAAATTTGCATTTTGCAATCATTGTTTGCATATTAGTTGCTATTCTGATTTTACATTGTACAAATATTTAAAATAAGAAATTTACAGAATTTCCCCATGCAGTAGAGAAATCAAAATGTAATTCTTTATAAAATAGATTTAAATAATTACTAAATAATTGAATGTTGTTTAAATAAAGCACCGCAACTAACATTAAAAATATGCAAAAGTTATTCAAATTAAATTTATCTAGTGCAGCGAAAAACTTGTGTGCTTATCGCCTGTGGAGTCCCCAGTAGAGATTTAATAAACTATTACAAAATACATTGTTAAATATATATGTATTAAAAAATTGTTGCAAACAATTTTAAAGGCCATTAACTTTTGAAAATTCCGGACGTTTCTTGTAGACTGAAATCAAAAAAAAGACATTTGATATCTGAAATATAAATGAAGGTTTGTGTTTTTATCGACTGTTGAAGTCTCTCAAATTAATCGATTTGTTAGGCTTAAAATGTTTAGATTTTTTCGGAAAATATCTATAATAGAGCTTAGAAAATACCTAGAAAAATATTATAAGTAGCTCTATATTTAACCTTATATACGTAGGTCCTATTTTTATTCAATACGCGCTCTAATTCCCATTGCAAATGTATTTTTTTATTAATTTTTTACTTTACTATCATATACGTACCTAATACGTATCCACGCCAGAAACATCATCAACTAAAGAAATGTTTTCTTATTTTCACATAGATTTTTTGCCATGATGATGCTACGATGTTTTTCAAACAGATCAAATGTTTGCCGAAAGGGAGAGAAAGTTAATTTAGTCTTTCGACTTTTTTTTTTTGTTAAAAGCTAATTTTGTATAGGTAGATTATAGATGAATTCGATTTTGATTTTATCAATCAAAAAAAAATTATGTGGTTTTTTTATTTCTATGTAGCTATTTGTTTTTGTTGTTGGATATGTTTGTTGGCTATTTTAGACCGATTTCGTTATTTAAAAAGTACGATTTCAAGTTTACTCATGATAAATTTTCTCGATTAAATTTTCAAACAACATAGGCTCACATTGGGGGAGCGCAAATCACCGTATAATGTTCTTTATCCAAATGCATAAATACTTTGCTTCTATACCAAGCTAATCTATCAGAATTATTATTATTATTAATCACAACCTGATCTAATTTCTTATAATATCAAAAATGCATGTAAATACATTCTTGTCTCAATGAATCTCTCTATAAGTATAGATATGATACTTAGTTTGTTATTTATATTTTGAATTGCACAATCGAGAGAGACTTAAAATATCATGTTTTTCCATAACCAGTTTAAATTAGCCAATAAAATTTGATTGAAAGCCACTTCAAGTTCTTTATTTAGTATGATATTGGATTGGACTATAATAATAATAATAATAATATGTAATAATTATTATGAGTTTTTCATATAATAAAAAAACAAGTGCATTTCTGCTGTTGTTGTTAATAAAATTGTTACATATGCGTTTCATTTTCCAGTCCTAATTTAGTCTCCATAAATCAAGAATAATATAAGAATTTCATAATTAATTAATTAGGTAGCTATAGTACGTAACATTCCTGATTACAATTATAAATTCATATTAATTAGCTGGTTAGTTTTATAATAGTTATTAGTACATACATGTTATATTTATGAGCAATGTAAACTATGCCTTCCATTCAGTCTAATTAAATTAAACAAAATTAATTATCGGTACATTTAAGGGCACATTTAAAGGAGTGTAGGTGGAGTTTGCATTAATAAATATAAATAGACAAAAACTTTTGTTATTCAACAAACACAACAAAAGAACGCGTAAATTAAATAGAAAAACACAAACACACAT
Source organism: Platypus cylindrus (assembly GCA_949748235.1). Classification (NCBI taxonomy): domain Eukaryota; kingdom Metazoa; phylum Arthropoda; class Insecta; order Coleoptera; family Curculionidae; genus Platypus; species Platypus cylindrus. Next base: position 3,987,653 of record OX456491.1, on the reverse strand, counting down.
ACATACAACTAGATGCATTTAAGCCTTGTCTTGTTACACATTCTTGGACATAATCGGAATGTTCAAGAAGTCACCTAAATAAGGAGTGAAATTTAATTGACGTTGAACGCCCACTGTATGTAATACATACTTACATATAATAACATGTACATAATGTACATATAAGATGTGTATTATGTATAATAGATACAGATATACATATACGCGTATCTACTTCAAACAAGAGCTATTCGGAATACATAAAAGAAGTTGTAGGCAGTGGCATTAACAACGATTTTGCTTGTAAATTGAAAATTATACTTTATAATAGTTACATTGCAATTCATTTGATTGATATTGGTTTGTGTTATTGTCCCGATTTTCGATTGATTAATGATTTATGTATTTATGTTCATTTTCAATGAGTATACGCAATTTTCGATAATACGAAAATACTATTTGTTTGCATCATAAATTAGAATTGTAAAATTTCAGTGAATTTTGATACAAATTTAATATTTTGCACACCACTGAATTCACGCGATTCAATTAAGATTCCAATTGATGAATGAAAAAAAGGCGATCCCAATTGACAATTTAAGTGACTTTTTTTTATAGTTTAGTTTATTTCCAACGGTCTATAACTACCATCATTAACAGCGCGCGTATACCTATACAACTAGTTTATCCAGTGAAAACCATATAAAGTGAAACTCAAATAAAACACTTTTAATAATTTTTAGTTTTAAAATTTGATGCATTCCAATGTCTTCTCGGGTTTCTAATACGCGAAATTATAGCAACTAATGGATCTCATTAGGTTTATATGATGGTGGAGTAATAAACGTGTGTGTTTTAATCGAAATGATTCGATTGAAAGATAAAAAAAAAATTACAACATAAAGCAATGGAACAGTAAAAGAAATAGAAAACTTTATGGAGAAGTATTACTGTTTTTTTTTTTTTTGTATTCATTGGAATTGAATCCATTGAAACAATAAACGAGCGAATCATCATTGGATAAAGATAAAAACAAGAAATAGTTAGAGTCTTCTTTAATGGAACCGGCAAATCTAGATTCGCTATAGAATCAGATTATAAAATACCTTAATCTTAATTTTATTTCATAACATACTCAAACCATCAATATCATCGTACACAAAATCTATGTCAGTCATTAATAATCAACTGTAAAAAATTGAAAGTTTCGCCACGAATTTAATTAATTAGCAATTAATACTTGTGCTATATTAATCTGGAAAGTATCATCTAAAAAAAGGTTTAATTAAACATCCGAAATTGATTCAGTGTATCAGTAGGAGGTATCTCTGTTCCTTTTTTTTGTATATAAATTTAAAATTTTCCACTAATGATCGACAAAATTTTGCAGACAGGAAACGGTTAAATTGGCCAATCGATATTCGGTCATTGATAAATTTAAAAGGAACCAGTTTTATATTTTGTTGATGCGTTGGTAAAAATATCTTTATATTAATAATAATAATAATAATCGACGGATTAAAAATGTATTTGTTCTAGTTTTTTTTTTGTGGTGAGAATCAATATTTGTCTGCTGCAAGGAAAGGTCAATTTTTGATATTTGGCTTTTTTAATACATACTTAATTTGTAGAAATCGAAAGCGTAAATGGGATGACGAAGAAAATAAGAGGTACATTTTTTTTAGATCTCATAAAGTTATCTAACCAAAGAGTATTAAAAAAACAAATATTATGTGGAGAATTTAAGCACTCACTTTTTTTATATCGCTATAAAGTTCCTCGCCTCGATAATAAATTACGAAAAGGCTTTATATGTTATTTTTACCAATTATTAATGATACAAAGAAAATATCAAATGAAATCAATTGTAAATTAATCTCCAAATGTATTCTATAGAAATTTTGACGTTTATCCAACTGGGCATGCTAGTAGAACATTATTTTTAAGATTCTCGCCCATGGGAGTTGACTGTTTCTAAATTCAATTGGCTGCATTTAGTCTAGTTTAGTAGTTCAAAAACTCTAGATTCCATCATCGAATGTGACAAAGATGAAGGCACCTTTACAAGAGTATCAGATGTGTGTGTACCTTTAGTAGATAAACAAAAAAAAAAAATCGAAATCCCACAAAATCTATAATTAAAGCAATTTCGCAATCATTCTAATTTAATCCCATAATGTAAATATCATAAAATTGCCCCATCTGAACACCAGTAGCATTTACATTTACAAATTTAATGAAGCCAAGTGATATTTTATTGTTACAAAACCTTATGGTATAATCTACCCATATACACTTATATACATATTGTGTCTGTCCATTAAACTAAATAAGTGTAGAATTTTCATACCACCGATGCTACTGTTGAACATGTAGTTCTATTTACAAGAGGCAGATTGTTATCTCTCGAATACTATACATACATATATATATCACATAAATACACCTAATTAAAATTCAAATAAAATTGAAAATGTAAAGACCGAACTTGGTAGCGACAACAAAACGTTTTTCTTGTTCATTTTCTTCTTTACATTCTTTTCTTTTGTCGATTCCATCCACTATTTTATTTCTTCTTTATAAAGACGTCAAATAGAGTTTGATCGATACCGATGTTAATCGTTTTTTCCCTCCTTTTCTTCATCTACTTCTACTTCTTCTAAAAGTATAATATATATAGATGAGGAGAAAGAAGATACGACTATTCTACGCGATGAAGAAGACAACAACGAGAATCAATGAAGACGACGACGACGATATGCATGCATGCATACATGCACATGCTTGTATGTATGTATCTATGTATTATTATACCTGTAATATGTTTCGTGTTACCTGTCGTCTTTAGTTTTTTTTTATACATGAGTATTATAAAAAATGTGATTTATTTATTCGCTTAAATATTGACATGGACATTGATAATGATGATAGTGATTATAAATAACATTAATAGATAATATCACATTCAAGAAGAAGTAACTTTACAGTATTTTTAGTGAAAACAAGGAAATTTGCAATAGGAATTTATAGTAATTTTAAGTGCTATCACAAATTAGAAATATTTTTTTTTCTCTTTTCGCATAGGTTTCTAAAATTTAATTTTAGTTTCTCTTTTCTTAAATATTGATTCATAATTAGATAGATCAGAAATTCTTTACTGAATTGACCGAATAACAATTCTATAACTTCCAATTTTGCTATTCCTGTTTATGTCTATGAATTCTAAAATATTTAAGGGCAAATTAAATTCAGTTTGTTACATCACCAAATTGACATACACCAAACTGAAGCGAAACCACCAAATAATAAAACAATTAAAGTTATAATAATAATAGTAAAATTTCATTCGGTATCCAGATGCTCTTCTATCAACATATTATCAACGAAAGTGTACATAGATGAATGATACAAATCAGTAGATAAGTATGTATGTATTTTCAAATTAAGGTCTAAATCTGTTCGCCATGTCGAGCACGCACCACCAAATGAAACGAAAGAACGAAAAAGTGAAATCGCGGACTCAATAATAATACATATAAATAATAATAATAGTAAAATAGCATTCTGCTGAAAATAATAGTTAAACTTATGCAATTGTGGTTTTTGGTTTTGAAAATTTTTATTGGATTCTATAGTCCCACAGGCTTTACTCGCTATTTTCTATAGAATTTGATTTAATAAAATAACATTGATTGATTGTTGAAGAATTGAAATGTAAGATAGGGAAATTTAATATTAATTTTATATAATAAATGTCAATTTAAATCTCCAAGAGTACACGCTATTGAATAGAAAATTCTTCTATGCATCCGCTTCTTTCTTGTCTATTCTAGTTAATCATCTATCATTATAGAGGCACGCAAACGTTCCGTTTATCGCATACATTCCTTTGAACATCATCAATCTTATTATACGTACAGAGCATCGCTCACACCACGCACGCGTCAATTTTACGTGTGTCCAATAGAAAGACATACATTTAGATAGAGCGTTTAGCTGTCCAATTATTTCGAATTGTCGTCTATTAATAAGGTTCGTTTATTATGAGGTTCGTGAATTAATTAAATCAAATAATGCAAATTTTAATTTTGCCGTTTATCTTTTCCAATTAATATTTTTACAATTTTGACCTAGAAAAGTCTCTCTATGAATTGATTCTAATTTAAATGTTTATTTATCGAAATGACCATCATTGGACACAATGGAGTTCTTAGTATAAAAGGAAACGACACTGAATAAGGCCGCGTCCACTTCAACAGCGGTACCTATATAGAAGAGTTACGTTTTTGGTTGATTTCAGGTGGCGATGGCGGCTGAAGATACAAAAAAAGTTAATTTGAATAGAAACATGTATTATTACCACTATTATTATTATTATTATTAGTATTATCATGATAATAGAGCACCAGCAGCTTTCTATTCAGGCTTGAGGTGTTGCTTTGATTTTTTTCCTTTTTTTTTTTTTACTCTCATGATTTTCAACCTATGTAGGTACCCGCTCTTGAAGGCAATCAATTTTAATAAGTAACTTATGTCGAAACTCCTTCAATGTAAATTTAAGTTTGAATAGCAAGTGAACACTTATTACTTCTGTACCTATATGCGATACGATAGATCGTCAATTAGTTTGAGAATGAATCAATTATTTCCGCTTTCGTATTCTATAAAAACCGGTACAACAACAACAACAACAATAATAATAATAATAATGATAATCATAATTTGAAGATTGTTTTTTTTTTGTTACAGATTTAACCGTCCAACAGCAGACATTCCTCATCATCTAAACAGCAATGCAAATTTGAGAAAGTACTAGAAAGACGACAGATACTATATATGTATATGGAACTTAAAGAAACTGTGATAATGGATGTTTCAGAGTCATTCAGATCCAACGAACAAACGATTACAAAAAATGACTTTTTCGACTTTGTGATGACACCAGATTCAAATGATTCACAGTCAATACAACAATTTGCAAAGCAAATGCGAAACGTTAACGCCTTTTTGAATAATAACGTTATTGAAGATGCAAGAGAAACGAATAATAATAGTATGCTTATTACTGAAATACCCACGACTACCTCAGACAACAGCCTGACAAATTTTGATACGAGCTTATGGAATGAGAAGGAAACTGTTAGATTGGAAACAGCCATTTTAGAAGATTTCAACAAATATTGCTGGACTAACGATGAAACTAACGGAGTGATAGAGATAAAACAGCAAACGTCCCAACAACAACAGCAACAGCAGCAACAACAACAATCACAGCAACAAAATAATAGTAGTAGTACTAGTGGTACGACTACCAATAATTCCAATAATAATAATAACAATAATAATACCGATGGGGAAATTTACACAACACTAACGGTACTTAATGGTTTAGATCAAAGTTCTTCATGGTATAGAACGCCATTATCCATAAAAGATGAAGATGTATCCATATCCAGTCCGAGTTCGATGGAACATCTTCAAGCTGGCTTGGATATTGATTCAATATTAAGTATAATGCCAGGACAAATTAATTCATTTGCGACTGCATTTACTGATGGTACAATGAGTCCAAATACCGATGGTTTGATAAAATCGGAAACTTATACGTATGAAGATAATGGCTTCTCTGACAATAAGGAAGAACTAGCCAATTCATTAATAATTGATACACCATTATTAGAAGCCCATGATAGTTTTAATAATAACAATAATGATTGGAAACTAATCAACAACAACACTCAGCAGCAGCAACAACAACAACAACAACAACAAAATGGTTCAGCTGATTCATTATTGCGCAGTGCACTACAAGGGAAAGCTTTTGTTCGTTATAATGGCACAGTGAAAACAGCAAAAGTAAATGATAATAACAGTGAATTGCGACGATGTCTGTCAGCATCTCCCAGTAAAACTGAAACGATTTTTATAACAAAAGATGATACTGAGCATATACCAACAATATGTGCCAGTTTAAATCAGAATGGCACGGTAGTATTTGAAGAACAAGGATCATCACAGCAACAGCAGCAGCAGCAGCAACAACAACAACAACAACAGCAAATGGAAACGAATGAGAATCCATCTAGTACACATAATGTTGATGATCTGTTGCTTAGTCAATTGGATCAACCATACTCTGAGGATTATGAGAAATTGAAAAGGATAGCAAATGAAGTGGCTGAATCAGTAAATCAGTATTGTTTGGAGGCATCAACGACAAGTGAAACTAGTACAGCACAAACGAGCAGTATAAGCTCAAATGAAATTGGAATACTTTATAATATTAATTGTCCAATACAAATTACAACCGCACCAACTGTAACAAGTACACAAAAACCAGCGACGAAAAAATACAAACGATCGAATAGTGGTGCTAAATCACAAACTAATATACAAAATGCCACATCGACAAGTAATGGCGTACGTAAAGAACGCTCATTACATTATTGTAGTATTTGTTCAAAAGGTTTTAAAGATAAATATTCGGTTAACGTACATATTAGGACGCACACGGGGGAAAAACCATTCGCTTGTAATTTATGCGGGAAAACATTTAGGCAGAAGGCACATTTGGCTAAACATTACCAAACACATATTACACAAAAGAATGCTGCAGCAACTGGTAATGTTTCTTCTACGAAAACCAAAACTAGGTAGCTTGTGAATGAGTAATAATAATAATTTCGAGAAATTAATTTTAAGATGTGAAAAATGGAAATTTTTACGAAAGTAAAGTGCCTAAGTATATGTGTATAAGGCATTGATATCTGTTTTGTCCTATGGACAAAGGATAGTTAAGTTTCGATAAATGTAAAACAAACTATTCATATCAAATTTATATTTATTTCATCGCGTCTTTTGGGCGTACGTATTTAGTTAATTTTGCCAAACGTATTTTCACGTTTTCACATAGTTCATTTTAAGAATTGATTCACCGCCAGAAAAAAAAATTATCACGTTCTTCTTGTTCAAATTCAGCCCAATGACTGTGATAAATTTTTAATAATAATTGATTATTTTACGCAGTCCGATAAAATCGCAAAAAAACTATTACGCAACGGCTTTCAATTTTTTATATTTTCAAGAAAAAAGGGAAAAAAAGAAATGTCTTTTTCATAGCACACCTTATAATAAGTATCTACCTATTTCTGTTCAATCAACCATTACAAAATAGCTTTAATCTGTCACAGTAATGCCAATATAATTATATGTACATATTATCTATGATAATTAATCGGAGATTTTTTTTCTTTAATGAATACAGGATATAATACTGGTGGCCCGCAGAAAGTGGAAATTTGCTACTACACTTAACAATAAAAACAATAAAACTAGAAATAGAAATGACTTTTTTATACATAGAACAGAAACGCATTTTAATAGTGTCTACTTAAGCGTCTATTACACACAACAGTATCAAGTATCTGTTATTCGCATCATAAGTCGATGTTCCCTCAATCGCAGCCAATGTTTATGTAAAACTTTTGTCCCGTATAATGGACGCTTTATCTTTAAAGTGAGATTCCCCATTTGCTACGCCACTGAGTATTAATTTGAAATTTTCCATACAAAAGTGTACGATTAATTTCTTTTGCATCTTATTTATATTCACAAGAATTTTCTAGAAAAATAAATCTGGTTCCTATAAGAAAAAGCTACGTCAAAGTCTTTTTCATTTAAATAATTTAATTATTCTTTTTTATTAAAATAATTAATTTACTTAATAATTAATGTGCTGTGATTATTAATTGTGAAATTAACGTAAAAATGAAATAAAAAAGTATAAATTATTAGTAACCTGCCTAAATTTTTTCTTGCCATTTCTGTATTATTTTTTAATTTAATATTTTTTTATATTTTGTATTAGTATAGAATATGATTTAGTTTTAGATTAATATTATTTTAACTTATTTAGTTGCTAATATTATTGTATTTTATATTAAGAATAAGTTCTGTTGTGTAATATATAGGGCGGATATTTTGATGGATAATTTTCTTCTTTTTTTGATGAGGTGTTTATATACTAGTATAAAGATACCTATTTTCCTAATTCAAAGTATTATTTATACCCTTTAGAACTTTTTTATAGTTTAATTTAATCTATTTTAGTTTATAATCATTCTGGGCGTAAAATGCAAAGCAACGAAAACGACAATAAAAAACATTCCTTATTAAATATTATGTACTTACTACAATATAAGTTTTTGACAATATTTATACACTTTTTATTTTAATTTAGTTGTAAAATAGTCATATACATTTTATTTATGTATTAGTTTTCGATTTGTATATTTCGATTATTTAGAAATTAATGCCAATTTACCATTATTGTAAATTTTTATACAAACATACACAATTTACCTTAAAATACTCACTATATATTTTTTTATAAATAATTAAGTATATGCATGTATCTTCTTGTTCATTAATTGTAATTTTTACAATTAAGAACATAGTACATACAAATACATATTTACATAGTAGGTAGCATAATCTGTATAATGTATTACATACGTTCATTAATTTAATTACCCCCTTTTTGCTTTTTTAATTCTCATAGGGCGAGTACAAAAGAAGATAAAAGCGCCCTCTATCGCTTATAAAATCATTAGAGTTTTCATTTTTTATTTTGCTTTATGTACCTAATTTTTACTATTCCAATTAATTCATTGTTAATTTTTTGTATTTTATCTGATTATAATGCAGGAATCTACTATTTTCTTTGAAAATGTTTGAAAAGGAAAATGTTTAAAACTTTAAATTTAATTTAATTATTCATTCATGCAACTAGCGTATTTGCTTATTTAAAACATACGCTGGTCTTATTGATTGTCTACTATTTTTTTAATTATTTATAAAGACTTTTTACTTTGTTTAGAGATTATGCATATATGAACTATAAAATAAACATACATATTAATACAATTAGGCTTATGACAATTTGCCATGGGTGTTTACTGTTTAGGAAATCTTGTTTCTCAATTCTTTTCTTTTGTTTTTGGATCTCATTCTATTTGCGATTGTCCTATTTTTTTAATTATCAATTTAACTGCCACTTGTTTATGTACCTAAATAAAAGACAAAAAATAAGATTTCTTGTAGGCATAATTTTATAATTTATAATTGAGAATGTCTTCAATATTTTCCCTCTTCATTTCATATCGCCATAGTAGTAAATGTGTGTTTTATTTAATTATGTATTTTACATCGTAAACGTTATGTATAGATATTTCAGATTTTATATTTGTCTTTTATTTTATTATTGATTTTATCGAAATATTTTTATACTAGGACCATTATTATATTTTGTAACTTTTTTAATAATATATAATACTTATAAACAAATTAATGTTTAGTATTTTTAATCACAAAATTATCCATATAATAGAAACATACGAAATACGTACAAAGATAAAACTGATTAATAAATGTTGATTCAATAGTAACGCACGAACGGAGGACTCAACCAATTTATTCTTTCATTTTAATAGTTTCATCAAATTCAGTCCTCTGTTCGACCAACCAATACATTGAAAAAGTGGGGTAGTCCGTTCCGTACTCCGTAATGGCGTAGTGGACAGGAAAGTGGGAAAAGTTGAAAACTACAGCATTTCATTTCTCTTTTAATTAAATTAAATAATGGACCTAAATTTATCAATTCACGAATAAAAATTATGGATTATTATTATTAATTATTAATTATATCAATAACATGATGAATAACAATAACAAAACAAAATCAAACACAATAAACAAATAAAATTAAAAAAATAAAATAATGTGCAGCAGTCCTAGTACATAACTGAAAAGCGGCCAATAGTGACTAAAGTAAGAAGAATTTTCATATAACCTGCAAACTGATACTGAATAGTGTTTTTGTTGCGTATATTATATTATACGCAAATAAAATATTCTTGAATATTTTAAGATTTTCAATACACCAATCTTAAATATTTCAATGTACCCAGACATTTTTTAAATATTACAGGTAATACATTCGCTGTAAATTATGGCTGCCGTATTAAAGAAAAGAGCATTAGCAGAATATAGTCAAACGTTACAGGTAAGGAATGATTCTACGAAAGTATTTAATAATTTTCATTATTTACATGAAATTAATTACATTTCACTAAACCTTAAGGAAAATGCAACTCCAGTGCCTATTAAAAAGTTGAAATTGACCAAGAAACCTTTACCTGGCGTAACTACAGCAATTACAACAATTGTAAATCATTTGGAGGATTGCAAGAATAGTAATGATGTATTAAAGTTATTGTTAAGTGTTTCTGATAAACTTGAAATGGATGCAGCCGACATTCCTGATGTGATCAGAAAACTGAGGTAAACAAATAAATTCCATAAAAAAATTTTCGAATGCAAATATAAAATTCATATTTGCAGCGAACATTTTAAAAATGAATCTGAATCGGCTGTACGAGTTAAAATTCTAATGCTGCTTTGTGATATTGGTCTTGAAAATCCTAGTGAAGGTGCAACTATTATTGACGAAACAATAATTTTATTAAAAAATGACAAATCCCATAAAGTAATAACACAAGGAATGAAAACTATATTAAGATTGGGTAAATTAGTAACTGATAATATAACTGATAATTTACATCAAAAATTGGTAGAAGTAGCAAAGAATTATCTAAAGGTAACCATTATATAAATATGCGCGACTATAATTTCCGTTTAATTTTCATTTAAATCCAATTTAGGATACTAATCATGCTGTAAAATGTCAATGTTTAGAAATAATTGGGACTCATACACCACTGTGTGTAGGTGAAGATGCTGAGAAATTACTCTATTTGATAAGTTCATATTTTAAACATGACGATGCTCGTGTAAGAAGTCAAGCATATCAAACTGTTTTGTTACTTTATAACAGAGGATTTAAAATTAATCCAAACATATACGTGTATGTTTCTGAAGCATTAAAAGATGATTATGAAATTGTTAGAATTGTTGCATTAAAATTAATATGGGTTTTAGGAAACGCTTATCCTGAAAAGTAAGTTGTTAATAAGTTTATGAAAAGGGTTGGTCCCCATATTTTTATATATGTATTATTTTTGTAGTGAAATTTTAGTATCTGATAGTGAACATGAAATCAGATTAATTGACGACGCATTTGGTAAAATATGTAATGGAGTTACAGATTTATCGATGCACGTTCGAACATTAGCCGCTAAATTATTGGGTTCAATGAAACTTATCAGTACGAAATTTTTAAATCAAACTTTAGATAAAAAATTAATGTCAAATATGAGAAGAAAGGTAAGTTTTATTAATTAAAAGATGGCTAGACTTCTCATTATAAAATAAAATTAACAGAGAACTGCTCATGAACGGGCATGGGAAAATGTTACAAGCGGTGAATGGGCTAGTGGTAAAAAATGGGCAGATGATGCACCAAAAGAGGTATTAGATGCAGATAGTATTAGTTTAATGAGTAGTGGAGCTTGTGGAGCATTTGTTCATGGACTGGAAGATGAATTCTTAGGTATAAATTTAACAAATCACATTGAATTAATACATACAATGCAATTTCTATTTGCAGAAGTACGATCAGCGGCCGTTGAATCGCTTTGTCAATTATCAATAAGTAATCAACAATTTGCTAATTTGGCATTAGATTTTATGGTCGATATGTTTAATGATGAAATCGAAGATGTTCGGTTAAAAGCAATCGATTGTTTAAGATTAATTTCGCAACATATTATCCTTAGAGATGACCAATTGGAAACCATATTAGGTTGATATTTTGTATTGATATTTAATCAATCTGTGATTTTGAATTTATTTGTGACAGCTGCTTTGGAAGATTTCTCACAAGACGTTCGGGAGGGACTACATTACATGTTGGCTTCTTGCAAAATGTCAACAACCGCCGGGCTTAAGATGTGTGTAGAAAAGTTATTGGACAATTTAAAGAAGTACCCTCAGGATAAACGATCGACTTTTAGGTAAAAGAGCCAAATAAAAAAAGGCATCTCACATTTTATTGATTTTAACGTTTCTAGATGTTTACAAAGTATTGGTGCAAAACATCCGGAGCTAGTATTACCTTTAGTACCTCATTTTTTGAGCATACATCCATTTTTAGATACGGCTGAACCTGATGTGGAAAATCCAAATTGTATCCTTTTTATGGTGACGCTTTTTATTGTTATCGCTTGAATATTTTTCCCTTAATAATATATTAGATACTTGTCTTCTAATTCTAATTTTGAATGCTGTCAAACATTCTCTTGCTATTTTACCGCTACTGGAACCACATACAATACGGCATTATTCATATTTAAGGGATTCAATGCCACAATTTGTACCAATACTAAATCTGCCAGATTCAAATTTAAATGTAATTTCCCGACCATTTTCTGTACCAGAAAGTTTAGAATTTTTGAACAATATCGTAGCAAATTTGCAGGGGGCTGATAACTTATCAAGGTTGGGCGATATCTAGATATATATAGAGCAATAAAAAATGTAAATAGTGTTTTAATTTGTAGAGGACATATTTCACTACTTAAAACTGCTAAAGACCATTTAAATCGTTTAAGTGATATGGATTCTGTAGTATCTGGAACCGCACAATTTACTGCACTTTATATTGGTGCACAGTTGCAGATTTTACAGATACTGGATAAGGGTTTTTGGGTATGTTCAAACAGCAACTTCAATGATATAGTCAGAATTGTAATTGTATATGTATTCTTATGATTCTCTAGGTAAATCCAGCGATATTGGCCACCCAGCAATTGAATACGTTAAAGACAAACATTCAAATTTTATTGGAGCATTGCCTTAAATTGCAGTTTTTCTTTGTTGGATTAAACCCAGGTGAAGAATGTGCTGTTAAACAATTTAGATTAAGAGCACTTGCTTTAAATTTGGTTTACATTGTCAAAGGTATTAAAACGTAATGACATTCGTAATACGAAGATTAAAACAGGTTTTTTTTTTTAGGAAGTAATTCTTCCGCTTTGGCTCCGTGTCATCATTTCTTAGCGGCAGTAGAGGGAATGCAAAAAGACCTAACTCACACTAATCTTCAACCTGACGGTTTTACTTCAATGGTTTTTAAAGAATTATCACAACTAGAAGAACCTAAACCAGGAGCAGTTGCGAGAATATTAATTCCAATTTTGTTACAATCAAAATTAGGAAATATTCCTATGCCGAATATAAATGTAAGTTGTATAAATATAGTACAGTACAACTTTTCCATAACGGTCAATGACCGTTATTGTTCTACCGTAGAGGTTCCACTCTATATTGAATCTTGACGATTAGTTCCAAATTCCAAAATTTATTTTCAGATCAGAATGAGTTCAGCAATAATTATTGAGCCATCTGGACAAACTGACACTTCGCTTAAATTTACAGCAGGTTTAGTAATGTCAGTACCAATTGAGGCAGAATTACGATATTTATTAGACCCAAGTAGAATTCGTCTGAAAATTAAATACCCTGATCAACGCATCCAGGTCGTTTTACCAAAAGTTCAGCATTTGAAGCAGTTATATTATGATAAAGGAAATGATGGTACATTAAATAGTGAAGAATTATTTTCAATTAAATCTAGAATATTATTTTTTTTTTAGAATCATTAATTGGCCATAATATTCGTTTATTAAGTTCAGTACTTATTTCCCATCAAGTTTGGTCTGAAGCGTGTAATGTAGAAATAAATATTGCCCTATACGTACCAGAAGCAGATGTTGGGAAGAGGAAAATAAATTCGGATGCTAATATGAGTCTTTTAAATTTATGCCCACCAGTTAAAATTAGTGTAGCTCCTAAACCAATTAAAAAGACTTTGTAATTAATTTTATTTATTGTTTGATAAGTATGTAAGTTTTATGTGGATTTTAATAAGAAACATAATGGCAATTCGTATTTGTACAGTAAATTTTGAATAAATCAAAATAAAATCGAAAATTACGATATATTTTTAAACAAACGAAAGTTTGAAAATATGCCTCTTCTAATTTCTGTGATCCAGATATAAAAATCGAAATTTAAGATCTTCTCGTCAAATAAAGAAGATCCCAAAAATACATCTCTTTTAGTTTCTGTGATCCTGGTACCAAAATTGAAATTTACGATTTTCTCGCTACATACAGGAAAACCGCAAATTACACCTCTTCAACTTTCTGTGATCCTGATACAAAAATCGAAATTTCAGATTTTATTGGATCGATTTTATTTATCGACAATAGTTTCCCATGATGAAATAAATCAGAAAACGTTAATGATATACAGTTTTATTATTAAAACGCAGTACATTAAAGAAAAAAATAATAATAATGACGATGGAGGTGAAACTACATTTGATAGTGAAGATACATGTAAATTTACCTATATTTACATACATCTAGAAAGACATTTAATCATAAAACTTAACAATAATAAATTAACGTTTAGAATAAAGAAAAATATATTATTTATAATATGAATACTCTGGAAAAATAATAAATAATCTAATTTAAACCTCTGTATGTTTTGGTATCTCATTTAAATAATTATACAAAAAAAACTTTTTAAATCAGCAAACCTAGTGGAGTAATACTGGGCAAGCTGTGTACTTACAGCTAAGTCTTATTAAATAATTTCATACATAGCTAGCTTTTTTCTCATATGTTTTAATAATTAGATTTAAAAACTGTCATGACATAAATAAACAATTTGCACATATAACTTATTCTTCTTCTGTTTATAACATTCTTATATACACATTTAAAAAATTTTATTCACAAATTATAACAAAAAAAATTTTTTTTTAATCTGAATAATAAGCTGAGGTAGACAAAATTCCTTTTTAGGTCCGTCTTTCCGGAAGATTGATTAATCACCCCACTTTCCATTAAAGTAGGCGATTCAAACTAAATCAAAACAGTCCATTGCTAAATCTTTGGGTTAAAGTTTCTCTGTTTACTGATATCATGCAGTTTTTACTATGTCTGATAAAAAATTTGGTTCATTAAAATAAATATTAATATTCCTTCCATAATCTTTCTCTATACCGTTTATTCTACAGAGAAAAAAAAATAACAAATTATAGTAATTGGGAATATTTAAATTAATATATTTAATATAATAGTTAAATCGATTGGATGGAATTGTATTTTTACAGAGCTTTTAATTAAAGTTAAATACATTTCATTCAATCAGTAGAATAAAGGAATTTTATTTATTTACTTGTTTTTTTTTTTTTTTTTTTTGAAAGTATAGAGTATCTAAATAATTGTACGAGTATTATGTATATATATACATATTAAATATAATATAATAAATCTTGCACTAATCCCAAAATATGTCACAGAAAATGTTAAAATACAATTAAATATAAACTTAAAAACAATTAAAACGCGAACTACATTATTACGTAAATACGTAATAAGTATTTAGTGTAAAATGATCGAGTCGTGGCAGTAATAAATTGCAATTTATATTTTGATATATTAAAGTATTCAACAGAGCGTAATTATTCAATATGTATATGTATCAATTATATTAACTCTAAATATTATAGAGTATTTGTTCCAATGCTTAATTTAACAATGAACAGAATTTTCGTTGTGTAGCAGGTGAAAGGGAGAGGAAGAATGAGAGGCAGAGGCTCTTTGTATTTTCAATATATCCACTACATATTCAGTTTGATTATATTTGGTTATTCCGTATACAAAAAAAAAACATGAACAATATTGATTCCCAAATGAATTCTGCAGGTTTTACCGCTCTTATCAAAATGCTTCATGTTGTTTAGTATAAATATGATAGAATGATTATGGACACACAATTAACTTCAAAAATAATGACTATTTATCAAATACAATAAGGACAATTTAAACGAAAATTGAAACTATATAATGGACAATGAACTAAATAAATACTAAATATTGTAGATTACCAAAGCATACATGTAACGGTACTACGAGGTTAATAATAAAACAAAATGACTAAATTATTATTATTAATTATTATTATTACATATCCTATAAAGAATTATTGCTTTTAATACAAGTTTAATAATACATGCAAGATCTGTTTAGATTAGAATAAAAATGAAGAATCTATAAGCTTTAAATAAGATAATGAAAAGAATCAATATACTTACATCAATAGAAAACAATGCCCTTAATTCAAATTTAATTATCATAATCACAAATTATACAATCTGTAATTGAAAACTGCTATTAAATTTGAGTCTAGAAAGCTTCGGCTCTTGCCTCTACCTGTACAGTAACGGGCAGAATTATGAACAAACACATCAGCAGGCGGTCAGAAAAATTATTATCGAGCCAGTCGACAGATACCGACAATGCCGATGCAATTTTTCAGGTCTTGGCGTTGCTTAAAGTGCGAAAACATGTTACCTCTCAATTTACTATATTAAATGTTCCAAATGATCAAAATCTGTCTATTTTCTTTTATCTACTATTGTATGATATATTCTTATAAACGCTTAAAATTAAAACGTAAATCAAACTGACTAAAATATTGTTGGCATATAATCTTAAAATGTGGCAACGAAAACTTATTAAAGATTAACTAACACTATAATACGCTTATCTAAAATAATATAATTTTTAACATAATAATAAACGGCGCGCATATGCATTATATTGATTGCTTATTACTTAAGTTAATATGTATAATATTATATTTGTTTCTAACAGTCGTCATAATATGTCTTCATGGTTTCTATATTAATAAATAATAATATTAAAATTAATACTCCAGGAAGTTTCTTAATTAAATGAACATCAGTGAGTTATACTCCGCATTTCTACGATGAAAACTCACCTACAATTTGTACAATTTTCATTAAAATTTAGGGCAGTGAAGGAAACATTAAGTACAACCAATTGAGTACCTATTTTACTGAAAAATAAAAACAAGATGTGATTATTGGCTCTGGTAGTAATCGAGTATTGAAATATAGTAATGTAAATTCATAATTGTAGAATCTGATACAAGATGAAGTATGTAGTCTTGAAGAGATATAAAAGAACCTGTGCCTAATCGAATATACTTCTAATAAACAGGCAACAATTTTGTTAATGATTCAGGAGATATTAAGACCTTAATAAGAAAAAAAGGATACCTCTATTTAGAACATAATCTAAACCGAACGCCTCCGTTATGACGGCTCATTATCTAGTCCCAACTGGCTGCTATAATTACACAATGGGGCACTGTATCTCTAATCTAATCTACACACTTCTTTAATGCTTTTGTATCATTAGTTTAGTTTTATTTTTCAATAATTCGAAGCCGTAATACATACATAAATATACATTTGGAAAATTGCACAAATTCTTCGGCAGTGCTTCCTGGATTGCGATTGCTCTACTTTTAACATCTATTTATAAAATACACAAAATAAACTCGATTGTACTTTAAAAATGGATTGAGATCGAATGTTTTTTTCTTTTTTGCTTTTTTTTTGTCTTAATTTTATTGATAAATGTATGGATATAATTAAATCGATTAAATATTATTGCTAATGACGGTTGCTTAATTTATAAACTTATTGTAATTCTCTCATCTTGCATCTATTGTTATTTCAATCACCAAACCGTGTGCATGCCTTTTTCCATTTACATTGCGTGCACCATTGCTCTTTTTTATCCATTCCATATACTTTACGGCATTTCTTATTTTCACCACGTACTCGACGTGGCGAATATGGCATTTTTGGACTATGGGGGCGTATCGCGGACAATTTAAGGAGTTTGTGCGGACTTTGTGGTATCGTTGATACACCACCGTTATTATTAGAGAAAATGTTTTGTCTTAATTGACCGACAAGGTGACGTTGATACTCGGGATCCTCGTGTGGCGGTCGTGCCATATCACGATGTGATAGTGTAGGCGGTGGACTTGTTAGACTGACTTCAAATTCCGTATAATAGAATTCCTCTTCTTTTGGTGATACACTGAAAATAAGAAATGAAAAATTATAGAAAATTGCTTTGACTTAGAACCTTTAACTTAAAATGAAACGTAATTAATCAAATCGTTGGACCTCAAATAATTTGAAAAAAATAAAAATAAGGAAGCGATTTATTATTGCATGCTCCCTCTTTGTACGGCAATAAAATAAACATATTACAAAGTTAACCTGTACGCATTAAAAAATAATAGAAGTCACGCTCGAAAGAAATAAATATTCAATTAGTTTGGCTTGTTGTTCCATTACGTAATCGGCAAATATGCGTAGTATCAACTAAACCACTAACGGCATTTATTTTGGAACATCCATGGTCACCGTGGCCAAAATTTGTATAGTATATAAATACTTACACATTTTGTCACTGTTTCTAACTGACTATACATATATTACTATTTGCCGGAACTAATAACGGTCCAAGGCTGATGTAGCAACTACATACATACACATATATACATATATGTAATACGTTACCATACAATAAAATATGTACATGTTTAACCTTGATTTTACCCGTTTGTGTCACTTTTGCGACTTCATTTAATCCATGGAATGTGGAATCTCTCTTGAAACGCAATGCAGTCTTAATAACTTTCATATAGCGTTAAATTAAGTGGATACACGCGAAGCATGTTGAGAAAATATTCATCATCGATTTCCCCGTTTTATTACTATTATTATTATTATTATTACTATTTTTTCGTGTGGTAACGGAGAGGACAAATGAAGTGATTCGAAAATCAGAACGCAAAAAAAAACATTTACTAAATTAGCTCAGTTTTGTTATAGGTTTCCGATTAAAGTCCGAGGAGTATTTTTTCTTTTTAAATAAATTTGCTGCTAATTAGGATTTCCATCACTTTCTATTTAGATATTTATTTTTCGATTTTAATATAATGAACAATTTACAATCAATTCGCAGTTTACTTACTTATGTTCCATTCTAACATGATTTTCTATGTCATCACAAGAATTCGAAGCTCTCGTACAACCTCTGAATGTGCATTGATACAGGACACGGGTAACATTCTGTAACAAAGAAAACATAAAATGCAATTTTATGTATTGCCTAGGTCTTTAATTACGTATTTTAAAACGTAGAATTTAAATTGCTTTGTTAAAAAGCACACAAAGAATACCTAAAAATGAGCAACAAAGAAAACCGAAGCAGCTTATTTTTCTAAAAAAGAAACTCGATTTGGCAATATTGCTATAGAATAAATTTGTGTTGGTGGTGGTGGTGGTGGTGGCGGTATGGTATTACAGTTTGGAATTGAACACTGGATCCTTTGTCACCAATTGCAGCTATAACGATCCTCACTTCGCATATCCTCCCTCCCAAAAAACATTTACTCCCAATAACCCCCCCATCATCTAACGATCCACCAAAGCAAAGCTAAACTGCATTGCCAATAAACATCTTTGTTTGTTAATTTAATATGTATATGGCATAAGGGTAGAAAAATGAACAAAGAAAATAGGTACACTTGATTTAATGTGGAAATGATATTTATATGTAGCATGTAGAACAAAGATGGTGGTGGTGATGGTCGACGATTTTTATCTAGTGGAAATTGATGAGGGTCAGAAACAAAGACTGAAGCATCTATGCAAGTGGACGTACCAATTGGTTATGGTCATAAAATTACCATAAAATGTTTTATAGCGAATATTTCTAAACATTCAGAACTACTGTTAGGAGTAACAAACTCACTATAAGATTGAGTTATTGATTTCATTGAATAATCAGAAAGATGAAGTCAGTCAGTTAACAAAAAAATACGATTTCCTGTATAGTGTAATTGTAATTTGGGGGAGGTTCAAATAATTTCAGTGAAAAGGGCATCCATCAATAAAAGTTCGTAAACGTAGAAAGTGCAGCCAACCGAAAAGCAAGTATCAAAATGACGAGAAATAGGATTCAACTATTAAAAGAAATAAGGATAAGGTTATGTACCAATTAAAAAGCGAGAAAAATAGTGCCATAATAAACAAAGAAAAAACGAATATATAACTAATTAAAAGTCATTTAAACGATTTAAAGTATATTCGAAAATTTGCCAGAAACAAAACAACGTTTGGCAACATTTAATAAAGGCACGTGCAACTTAGCTATAAACATATCGACCGGTGGCCTACGGCGACACGAATACGAGCCATATACAAAACACCCAACAAAAAAGACAGAGACAAAACAACAACATTCCATCCATCTTTGTTGCACGCTACGCTTCTGCTTCTTTGTTTGGGTTCAATTTCTCTTCTTCTGATCTTTGTAACAAAACAACAACAATAATATGTACCGTACTCTGTAGGATGTATGTATTTAAAAATTAATTCTTTTCTATACTATAACTCAACTTATTTCCTTGAAAGATTTGATAAAATTTAAATATTTTTTAAAGTGCTGGCTGCTAATGCGTTAAATCTTAAAAATAAACCTTGACCAAAATTTGAAAAGAACTTAACGGAATTAGTTGGAACCAGTTTTTTCTTTCTTTCGACTAAATCACTGCTACATTAGCAGTGATATTCACTAACCGAATATCATAAAAAGAATGCGTATAGGTATTATCAGTATGTATGTATATTCAAATAAATATAAACACCACCAACGAAATATTTGTGATTATTGCTTAATTCATTTTTTTGGGTCAATGTTAGAAATTGCATCACTAAAATAACCTTAACTGTTATTTTTAGCATTATTTGTTATTATACATATAGTAGGTACACATTAGAATATTGAAATCCCACGACAACAAACTAACAGGATTACAAAATTCTACGTATAGCACGTGGTCTAACCACGATTATCACTATTAAAATCTCAGTTAGCACTATTTTATTAATACGCTCTATCTATGAAATATCAATTCCCGTTTTTCCAGGAATACGCATATCTTCAGGGGATTCACTTTAGATAGATGACTACAGGAGGCACCCCAATATTAACAGCCAGAACAACACATTACTCTTATAACTTCTTTAGTACTGCTTGCCCCATTTTCTACCTGTTTCTTAGGCAATGAATTAGAGAGAGATAGAAAGATATGGAATAAAGCGAGTTCGTTGATCTGCTTCTTCTTCTTCTTCTTCTTCCATAGAACATAGACGGCGTAGAGTTCAGGGTGTACAAATAATGCGAAATTTCTAATAATACATAATTGTTGTAATTGATAGAATAAAATGTTGATTCATAATGACACATTAGATATCTGTAATTTAATTGTCGGCACAATGTATCTAATAATATCATCTAATCTTTAACTAAAACATCGTAATTTCACGAATAGAAAGTAACAACAACCAATAATACAATCATAATTAGTATTAACATTAAATTCTTTAAAGAAATGGAAAGTAATGTCACACTTTTAAGAACCAGGTGCAATAACAGATCATAATAATAATACTCTTTATTATTATTATTATTGTGGAAGGCAAACGCGATGCTTAAAGCTGTTTATTGAAAGTGACTTGAACAAATTATTATTACAATCTACAATCTACAATCAATACATAATTCTGAATGACAATATACTAACTGGTGTGCCAAAAGGCATTTTACATTGGAGCCACTATTATCGTTTAGTGACTAGACTTTGTTCTGGGTTTTTCAATCCGAAACTGTCAGCTTCCAATAAATGACAAAAAAAAAAAAATTAATCTGTAGAAAAATTGAATCTTCTACACGTCTAGCCTATAGGGACAATTTGAAATATGTACGTTTCAACTTAAATATCAGATTTCGGTAGGATTACAAAAGATCCTTTTATTTGTCTGCACAAAGAGCAACACGTAATCTATTCAAATCCACAAAAGCTAATAATGAATTACAATAGATTTGCTGACCAATTCATATTATGGGAATGTTTATTTAATTTCTATAATTTGAATTCAACAAAGTTATAATACAATTTCAACTTGTTTATCGGCTGTCCGCCCTATTTTTTTGTTAATAAAAAACTTTATCTGATTCGCTGTGGCAGTCTGCCAACAATAACTTACAGCAGACAACTATACTGGATTCAAAATTAACAACAAATCTTTATTAAAATACAAATGGTTACAAGAAAAAAAAGATATTGCATCACTAAATTTCATCCCTCTCTCTCTCTCTCTCTCACTAAAGTCGTTAACTAAAACAAGGGTAGGAAGAGACAATATTATGCCATGTGTGTAACAAGTCATTATAGAAGGGTTAGCCATCGATCCAAAGTTAAACAATTTTATAATTAGCCATTATACAAAACTTTCCTTAAATCCAATTGAAATTCTACAGAAAGCTTCCTGTTTTCTATTTTTTCTCTAATTACAGTGATTTGCTGTTTAGGTCTATTTTGGCGCGTAAATTACCGGCAAGGCATTAACCTTATACCACGTGGTACTACCTATGATGCTGCTGCTGCTAATGATAATAAAGCCGGCAAAACAACATGCTGCTGCTGTTTCTTCTTTCATTGTTGTTGCCATATCTTTAACCTAAAAATTATAATAATTCATCTAGGCAGTCAACCGTATGTTATTTATTTTCTTTATCTTTTCTAACCGTTCTTTCCCTCCTGCAACAAATTTCAATTAATAAAAATACAAGGAAGTACATTTGGATTCAATAATGTGGAATGCAACAAATAGCTATTGCATATTCTACATATGACAACATCGCACGCAGCAGTGCACTGCACTTCAGGGCCAACCCTAACGCGATGTAAACATTGCGAGTGCAATGACCTCTCGGGTCCCCTCCCCACACATAAACATATAGTATACACTATATTCTTCAACACTATTTCTTTGTGGGTATGCCAGTGACGTCACATGTTGTTGTTTTTGTTGTTGTACTTGGTAGTTGACTGTTGGGATAATATAATTGTGGACACTGGACACTTAATTTCTATTAGAATAATTTGAATCATTTCGTCTTATTTATCTAATATAATCTTAATAATTATCTGGAAATTTTTTATGAGGAATTTGTTTTGCGGGCTCCATCTACTTTCATACGATTTGTTTTTCGCAGTTGTTCAAACAGATTCGAAAATTTGCCAAAAAAAAACCTGCTCCAAATTCATACGTTTCACATTAATAATGTTGTCTGCATACGTCCAGCCTTTTAAAAAATCTCATCCATATTCCTGGCGACATCATTATGCATTTTATAAAACGATTCATCCAAGGACGTTCGTTCACCCGCATGACTAAGCTGGTTAAAGAAGGTATCAAACTTAATTTCGCCCCGGTTAATAATCTCTCCGCTCTCAAATTGCACACACATATACACATACAAGTAGTTATTATCATATGCTCATTACACATCATATACTAGGCGATGTTAAATTATGATATTGCTGATTTGATCGCCATATAATGAGACAACTTCTGAAATGAAGATTTTTTTGGGATTAATAACCGTGAAAATGATAATGATGTTCTCAACGGCTACTGGGTGGTGGTGTTAGTGGTATAGTGGTGGTGTGTGCTTGATGAGTACCTTCCTTCCTACGCCACTACTTCGCATAAAAAAAGACTTGCTACCCAAAAATAACAAAAGAAGACAAAGTAATGAAAATGAACGCAGTTTAGTAGACAACACAAGGGGTCGTCAAGATTTTTTTCTTTTTTTTTTTTTTTTTTTATAGGTGAAGTCCAAGAAGGAAGAAGAATCAGCGACCCTAACCGGTTGGTATGTTGGTTAGTTCGTTGATCGTCATACCATTTTCAGTTTGGTCCCAATAAAATCTAAAATAGGTGAGGTTATTTACCTTAAAAGGTGATTCACCATGACGTGCCAACTTGGGAAGCTGACGAATCCGATGATGATGATGAACTAGATAGAAAGATTTCTTTCTCTTTAAAGTTCAAGAAACACCTGCATGCATGTTGATCGAGTATCATTGAAAAAAGGCAAATCAGTTTCGACCAATATATAATCAAAATTATTATTGTTTTTGGTTGATTGTTTCCGGTATCGCCAAACTCTTTAATAAACATATAGGCAGTTTATTTAAAGCGAATCAAAAAGTAACGGTGATCGCCTCAGGATGTAGAAACCGTTCCCTCAATTTCGTTTATAAACATACATTTGTAACAAGTATGAATGTATCTATATGGGAATGCGCCCAATGCCGATTGAAATGGAGAATTTCTTACGAGACAAAACCGTTATTTAAATGAAATAATGCAAAAATTTGCACGAAAAAGAAAGCAAAGAAAATCGAAACATATAATAATGCACCTGGCAAAGATTATTACCTTGAAACAGTGAAAAATTCCAATAAACAGAACATCGATACTTAAATCATCGATATAATCATGTATGCATGTATGTATGTACTTGACAAATTTTCAGAACAAAGAATCTATAATTATTGTTCCATGACGACGAATAAAGCGGGTCCAAAACCAGCTACGAACCGTAAAAAATACTAAAAACAAAATGAAAGAACACTTTTCATCGAATGGGAAAACATTCGTTTTTCTTGACGTCAATGAAAATAACGTCACAACAGCAACTAATAGCAGAACAAAAAACAACAGTACAAGGAAATCGAATTTACCGGAAGGAAACTTTAAAAACAGGCCATGTTCTAGAGAACAACGTTTAAAAGTGCATACAGTTGTTTCCTGGTTTTCAATAGATAGACATTTTACGTTTTAGATTCATCCACTACTAAATTTTCAATCATTTCCTTGTATTTTTCATAAAAATAGATAAGATAGATGAACAAAACTGATTCAAGGAAATAATGCTAATTATTTCGACGTGAAACTTTAATGAATCGAATTTTTTCAAATCCACAGCATAAACAGCATCAAACGTTTCGGCCTTAATTCGGATTTTCCTCAGGGCAGTTGAATTTATTGTTTATTTGAAATTGTAATATTTAATTAACATGCTATTCGCCTACACAATGAACGTTTAAAATCAAAACATTTACTAATCAATTTACGCCCACGCCGATTTAACTTCAATTTTTATCAACCAGCGTACACACACATATGAGAGCATGTTGGAGCAGGCTGGAAGATTCACAAAATATAAATGTCTATTTTTCTAAAATGGAAAAAAGATTAGGACAAATTTTCACTTTACTGCACAATTTGTTTATCCAGTACCATACGTCCTTTGAGAGAGAAAAAGATAAATGAAGAAAAAAAACGTCCACTTTTCAGCGAACTTGATAATAACAAAGAAGAGAGGATGGGAGAAGAGTAAACCGAAGGTCGTTGGCTAGTTTTATAGTATTATTATAGATAGTAGAGTATCGTCATCCCGGCCAACGATGTTCAACTAAAAGAGGAGTTGATGACCTGAAATTGTGAGCTGCGTCGCCGTGGCCAAGGGTAACATTGACGCCGGTTGCTGATTTCGTTTATTCTCATTTTTTTTTTTTTTTATTCTACTACGTCTGTGGAAATGTTTCCAATCTCACTTTGATAAAAATGGATATGCTTAATAATAATGCAACATGCAAACCCTGAGCACACTAGAAAACAAGTCTAGGAGTGATTTATCAGATTAGTTAATCCAGGCAGGGGCCGTCACACTTGACCTTTAATTTTTGAGGTAAGATTAGCCCAAAGATAAACCAATTTCCAATTAGTATTTGCTTTTATGAAAAATATTTGTAAAAGATCAATTGGTACATAAAGTGCAACGTAGCGGAGTGACTATTGCAATCAAACAATGACAAGTCACGTGTGTATTGTGAAAACACTGATTCACTGAGATATGAGCCATCATGTTTTTGTTCCACTTTTGTGATGGAAGAACATGAAGCGGCTAATTTTAAGCGAGAGGCTGATTTGTCAAATACCCACGTTTTTGTTTTAAAAATTTACCAAAAAAATAAAAACCAACTGTTAAAAATTAAATGTCATGTCATGAATTTACGTGATGCGTAGATGTATGAGCGAAAAATAAAATTGCATCACCATTGAGTTGTAGAAAACTGTTGACTTGAAACAATAAAAAAAACGTTTTCACGTGTCCTTGTTGTTGTGGTACACCAAGTGATTCCACGTGCCAATGTCAAATGCAGGATTATTGTATTATTAGTAGATACAACAGAATTGTTGTGAAAGACCAATTGAAACAAAAGATAATTAACTAATTAATAATTAACTTGTTTAGTCAAGAAGAGATAACACAGCAAAGGATTGTGTCCTCTAAAATTGGAAAATAAATAGACTTCTCCAAATGAAATTTTGCAATTTCGACCTCTCTCAATAAAAACACGATTGGTTGGCGTCGAAAATTTTGCGAACGTTGAACTTCATCATCGGATAAAGCTACATTTTCTCAAAGTGCGATAAACTTCAAAATAAAAATAAAAAACTGTACATCTCCAACCTTGAAAAACCCACCTATTCCACGTAGGTATACGCTTATTTTATTATTATTATTATAATTTACTTTACAGTTTTGAGTTGAAAGTTCTTTGAATTTTGTGTCTCCTTTTTGTCGCTGTTTTTTCGTTATTTGCTCATATATATGTATAAAAATCGAAACGTAATCTTTAAATTAATGAAAGAAAATGTTGCACTTTCACCTACTTTTATTTATATTTTCTATACAAAATCGAGCAAAAAAATTTTTCAAAATATTCATTCCAACTTTTCATAAATTTCATAACCACATACGTACAATCCAAATGTGAAAATAAACAAAACTGTGGTGATCCATCACCAAAACAAGACATGGATCATTTAGAAGCACGTGTATACTTATAGCTTAGCTATATAGTCTACGATGTAACACAGTATAATCAGTTGGCCAGTTACTTTCACACGATTTCGGTTTGTTGCCTATCCAACAAATAGCTGAATGGATCATTGATTTATAAAAATAATATATCGCATATCTATGACAATAAATGTGTGTATATTTATAAATATATATTTATAATAAGTAGGTTTCGCCCGGGTAAAACCGTTTGCCATTGTCTATATCAAAGACATACTCAACTACTTAAACTGTAACTCAAACCCGTGTGCGCAACTTAAATTTATTTTCATAATAAAAACAAAACATTTGTTGGCAAGAAACTCTCCAAAATTAATCGCATGGAAAATATGAAAACATTATAATAATTTTCATCGATCAAATAATAAAATCGTTTGTTTCTCTCTCTGTTGTGCGTGCGTTGTTTATTCTTCTTCAGTCTTTTTCTCTCGCCTATTCGAAATTCTCTCTTTTGTTTATTTATATTAATTACTAAAACTGTTTATTATTTGATAATTGCTTAATTTTATACGCCAATAAAAAAAAAGAAAACGGTGATAATGAACTTTGATACGAAGTTATTATCATTATCATATATGAAAGTATTACATAATAAAGTCTGATGCGAATGGAATTTTGCAAGAAAGTTTCTCTCGCAGCGGCTTCTACTTCATTTTCTATTCGTGTTGTATTTTCACAATAAAAATGATTGATAAATAAATTGCGCATTTCATATTATATTCAGTTTTTCGACTGTCTATCCAATCCATTCATCTATTCATGCCGCGCACCATGTCACAAAACAGTTTTGGCCTTTGCCATTACTTGCTTCACTTAAACAAATCTTATCTTTATTAAAATATTGTATGACTAGAGAATATTCGTACTAGATTAGAATATAAATAAATAAACACATACTATATAAACTTGGCCGTCATTTGAAAATATCGTGACAAATTCCGCTGCGTACATAACTGCGTCATTTCATTTCGAAAAAGGTTAAGAAAAATGGCCGGCCGGCCGGCTATACTCAGCCCGATCCGGTTAGATTAGCTGCTATTTGACTATTTGCGAAACCATTTAGCTGCGTGTTACTCATATATGTGTATATGTGCCAGAGTCGAAAAACAAGCATCTATCTATGTATCTACGACCCAAAAACGTGTATTGTAAATATTTCTCTCTCTCTGTGTGTGTGGAGCAATTTACGCCGATGTATTACGTAACTATATAAATAAAATATGTTTCGTTAAATGTGGGCGACGTCATAATATTTCATCGAAAAAAAAAAAAAAAAACAGAAAACGTTTTTGCGTTCCATAAAAATATCTCTACAATACAATCGGATTATAAAATATATTCGATGTTACAACACTTTCACTTAGGCATCTGTCAAATAGTATCTATACTTATGTATGTCGGCCATGTTACAGAAGAATGAGGTCAAAAACTGTGTTTGGAAAACCTCTCTCCATTTAGATAGATCATTTCAACATACATTAATATCTCTATTACGTTTTGCACTAAATTAATATGTATTGTGAGCTTTATTCTGAATGCTTTAAAAGGACAGTATTTTGGTCTAATTATAGTATGATTAGTGTGTATTATTAATTACAATTATTTTCAAGGTTTCAAGGAAATGCTACATGGTATTAATTCCACTTTTAACTGGCAAACAAATGCAACAGTTTAGAATTAATCTGGTGAATTCATATTACCGAAATATGTCGCCTATGATATGCCTATAAAATAATCAAAATCTGGCTAAATAGTGCCTAAATGTAGAACTACTTTCCGATTTGTATGTAACCTTTTGGTTATATTTTATTACCCATATCACTATTTAGCTACTCAAATTGAGTTTCTATGATTCGACTGAAGTCAATAAAATTTTTATGACTACTTTTATGATTCCATTTCAATCTTAACCTTCTTTTCCCTTTAGTCTTCTTACTACATACTCAGTTCGTCACAACAATTTTTTACAAAAAGGAAATAACATCAATATCCGTTCTCGCTGTACTATAAATGGTCAATCTGATAAGAAATGATTAAAATCAAAAGCAATAAACAGCAGGAGTAGTTTATCGAGCAAAAAGCTTTCTCTACATTGCAACGCATATATGTATGTACATAGTATAGAGGAGAATTTATTGCAGAGTAGAATTTGCCGGCCGGCATTTTATTTCGTAACACGATCTTTCCATAAACCATCCTGCTGTTGCGCCTACAGGCTGTCGTCGTCGTTGCTTTGCTACTCCTGCTGCTGGATTCAAACCAATCAGCTGTTAAGTTGACTTGTCGACCTTCGCTCGTCGCAAAATCATCGTAAAACATAATTTCTATTACGCGTTAAGCAATTTATCTGAGTGTAGTGATAAAATTAGATAAGTTAAATATTAAAATGACTGATGCTATACGCGTGGGCATACAATGCTCATTACTATCCTATAATACATACACAATCTTATCTATCCTATACGAATTGATATTGTAGAAAAAATATTTTTGAGAATTAAATTAAAGAATTTACATGGAAAACAATCGCTACATATTTATTATAGTGGTGTAGGAATTTTTGTGGTTTGGTTTGGTTTCATGTAAACACCACTTAATACTGTTGGACAATATATTTTTATTACTAAAAGATAAATATTGAATGTAGAACCCTATAATAGTCATGTACCTACACATAACCTCATATATTATGCAAAAATTGACGAACAATAAATTATGTAAAATATTTAATTAGAAACTCGTGGCGATAACTAGAGTTTGCCACTAGTTGGTACACGTGTTGATATGTCACCCGTGCAGAAAAATCGATTGTATTATCAGTTGCTGTTCCTTTTGAATGTTATGTAATTGAATTAAACTAATCGTATGAATTCTTTTTTATAAATTTGTTTATAATTTAGTAATAAAAATTGAAATTTCTTGTAAAATTACCTATTTTTGTGTTCCCACACCACGAAACATCAATTATTGATAATCTTGTTTACTGTTTATCATTATGTATTACAAAATTAACAACATGTTGATGTTGTTATGAAAATGATTGGTTTCTTTTTTCGAAAAATAATATTATGGTCAGTTTATCACTATTTTTTGGTATTTGATTGTTTCTGGAGATTTGAATGTATCCATATTGATTAATGCCTTTATAGTAAACATTCTAATTTCAACAACAACAGGTGTATAAGTAACTAGTTTAATAAATACATTCTAATGTTTATAAATATTATTTATTTCAAATAATCGACAGAACACAGGACCTATCTACGAATTTGTATTTAGTGTGATGCGTAACTTTATTGCTTATCGTTATTTTAATTTTCTTCTCAAGTATTGTCCTCATATTTACTTTGGAATTAATTCTTTTTAGAATTTTGCTCTTTTTTTATCTTTATTAAATATAATTTTTTTTTATTCGACTAGACCTTATCTACTAGTTAGGCTGGAATTTTCATCTTATGGAAATTTCGAATAACTACACTGAAAATAGTATTTGTGGCAAAAAATAATTCGATTTATCGAAAATTTCGAGTTGTTCCGATATATGTATCATCCAGAAAATGTCACTTCCCATTCTCGTAATACATATCCCATTTTTCATTTGTAGTTGGACTTCCATTTTATTTAGATAGTTATTTATTTATCTCTGTGCATCTTCGATAGATTCTTGTACACTTTGTTCTTATTTTTAATTAAAATCGATTGCCGAAAATTATAGGCATACCATCTAATAGTGTTATAGTATATCTATACGTATATACTAGAGAGAAGAGAAGAGGTTGTAACCTACATTGTTATAATGATGATAATACTGGTAAATGTTGAAAATAATAAATGAAACTACGTTCATGGTGGTGTAACGGCTTCTGATATTAACAGTGGGCAGTTTTTTTTTCCTTCATTAATAATAATTATTATTATTACTTATTGCAGAAATGGCTTAACGCACTGCTCAGCTTTCTTTGGCGTTGTAGTTCTTGTTGCAATAATAGCTGTTGAACTCGTTGCGTTAAGGTACTTGTTAAAATATTAAAGCGAAAAAATAATAATAATAACTGGCGTACACGTGTAGATAAAGATAAAAGCAAAACAAAATTATATGGACTGAAATTTTTTTTTTACGCGATTAATTAAAATTAGAAATTTCTTCCGGATAGAGTGAAAGTAAGGATATTGGATATGCATATATCTTTTTTTCTATATATTGCAATTGGTGCTTGTATTGTAGGGCACAGATATGTTCCTATATGTTCCATTTTAGTTTAGAAAACAGTTCGCATCAGGACTTTACGCAATCTTCTTGAATTCTTCATCTTACTATAATGAAGCGAGATGAGACTATGCAATAATGAATTTTTATTTCAATTGAACCACATTCAAGTAGCGCCACTGATAAACACAATTATATTTTTTCAAAATTATACGGTCATATTTCTTTCTTTTTCTTCCCATTGGCACTAATGTAATTACACACATATACAAAACAGTTAAAAGCTGCTTTTCTCTATCTTTTGTTTTTTTTATATTTTTATTTTTTGCTGAATTACGTCACATTTAATAAGTAATTTGCCTGTATGGTTTGGACGGTTATTAATAATAATTATTGATAATCAAT
The DNA here is from genome assembly GCA_949748235.1 of Platypus cylindrus. Classification (NCBI taxonomy): domain Eukaryota; kingdom Metazoa; phylum Arthropoda; class Insecta; order Coleoptera; family Curculionidae; genus Platypus; species Platypus cylindrus. The sequence continues at coordinate 3,956,345 of OX456491.1, read as the reverse complement.
GAAGCTTAAAAGTTAAACCTCTTAGTGCAATTTCGTAATTTATTCGTTCTTAAAATGTTTTTTTTTTTTTTTACTTTACATACGTAGTCTTAAGCCCTTCACTTTCCGCAATATTGTTTACCGTAACTAAGGCTAAATAACAATAAAAAAAATTCTATAATACTCGTATAATAAAGGATTTTGCAGTTTCAACCTTGACACTTTCAACAACTGTATGTATGTATTTACCGTACATGCATATATTATTTACGTATAGTACATATGAGATCTATCTACATATATTGATTTTCTTTTCTACAATAGAAAACAAAACTTAGAAGAATGAAGTAAAAAACCTCGTTAGATTAGGTCTTGGACAATAAATTTTCATCCTTGCACATAGATACATACATAATCGATGACCGTGACATTTAGATTGACAAGAAAGAAAAAAAATTGTGATGCAGGATTTAAAAGAAAAAGAGGAGAGAAGATGGAAAAAAGTATAAACAAACTACAAAAATGCCTAGAGATCTAAAGTCTTATTGGAACTATTTGAAGAACAGTCAATTAAAACTATAAATCTTTGAGGAATTAAAAACTTTTGAACAAATACAATGCAAAGATTGAATTAAAATACCTTGTTGACATACAATTTCTTCAATATACATACATATCTTTTTGAACACCTTTTTACGAATGCCACATATCTTTCTAAAAACCAACATAACTAGAGAACACTTGAAAATCAAATGCAAATTTAAATTTGTAAATCTTTACAAATTTTAAGCAAAACATTGAGCTCGAGCTCCACCTACATCACATTTAGAAATATACAAGGTTGTGGGCCCAAAAAGTGGGCTATGTTATGCTATATAATAAACTATCTATAACCACAGTTTACAAAACTGTGGCATAATCATGATGGGCGCAGCAAAATAAACATTATGTACAACTATCAAAATTATCGTTTACAGTAAAAAAAATTTGCATTTTAAATTGATATTAAGAAACGATCAACGATGGCGAAATAAACTGTATTGTTTGGCTTTGGGTAGCATCGTGAATACTTAATAATAAAATCAAATGACACGTGTCGAAAAAGAAGAAGAAGAAGAAGAAAAAGCATAAAGTACAGTATAAAAATGATGATAAAGAAACAAACGGTACAATGAATTAAAAAACAAAATCAAGTGTCGTGTCGTTCGTGTTCGAACGTTTGAAGCATATTTGATTAGCTTTAACAAACTGAAGCGCGATTATAAGTGCGCATTACTCAAAAATAGGTATTATCAAAACACTGAACACAGATAATCGAAGCAGAATCATGACAGCAGTGAATTAAAATTACAATTGACAATAGTGTTAAACAAACCAAAGACTAATCGCCCTTTTCTGTGTGTGCCAATCAAAATAGGACAACAACTAATGACAGCACATGAGTCCTGTTGAACATAGTATAAAGAGGGTGATGTATGATTGATAGTATATGGATAGAATACTGTGTACAATGCTACAACTTAATTTGTCAACATCGACACGAACCATCAACAACAAGCAATTTTAATTAAAATTGGTACTTTACACGTGGATAAGCCATGTATTATCAATTTGTTACATTAAGTGCACTTTATGTTGTTATAATTTTGTATCACATGAGTACAACTCTTGTTTTGAAGACGAATTTAGTCTATATTTACATTAATTACAATACATCATTCTGCTGTAAGTAAGAGAATTCATTTGGCTTTATCTGTAATTTATTATACTACCAGCAACATCTGAAGGAAAGGAATGTAAAATAATTAAAATGAATATGTAATGTTATACCTTTCAATTACTGGCATCCCATATGGTTTGTACATGTGCAATTTTCGAATTTTTAACCCAATTATACATATTTCAATAATGATTTAAATAATTAAATTAAGTGCCATTTCGCGGCACTTACTTTTCACATTTTAACAATTAATAAAATTAAGCAATTTATTGCAAGTACTTTCCATCGTAACAGGATGGTTATAACAGCTGTATTGCCCTTGGTTTTTTTTTCAATTATATGCAGTTATTTCGGATGGAATGATAAATAATTAATGTGGCCCCAATTCAGTAAATCATATTGTTATAAAGTCATCAAAATCAGTGGGCACGTGCCTAATTACAAACCGATTTGTTTTCATTAATTATTTTGACACATTAATTAGGTCGTTACCAAAAAAAATATGCTTAATGCGGTCACTACACATGGCACTTATATAGGCACCCAATTTCCAGAATGCTTTTTTACTGCTTTTATACTGACAATTCACCCATACAACGAATATCTATGCATCTATGACAAGTGGAATAGGATTAATATTCGTTAACAATTATATATATGAGAACGTCTAATCAATAAAATAAATATCCACATGTTCAGTTGTCAAGAACAAATTAGTATTACAGTGGCGATAAATGTAATATAAATTTCTCATGTTTTATAATATACATGGAATCTTGCAATTTCTTATTCCATAAACAGTTATTTAGCTACTAATCTTAATCATTAAAATATCGATACGATATCGATCTGATATTATGCATGTTTATGTATTTCCGTTTACCAGCTATCTCAATCTATTAATGTATACAATGTATGCTATATTTATTTATTTATTTTATTAGAAAATATCTCTATGTGCAGCCAAGAAGTCTGGCAAATCATAAAATTATTATATATGATGTATAAAAACAAGACGTGACTGTGAAAATAACGTGCGAGATAGAAAAGGAAACATATAGTTTTAGATATCGTATATCTATTATTAGATCTAAAATGTAATTTTGTCGTTGTGAAAATTGCATTGTGTAAAATTTTCACAACTAGGTATACGTAATACTGTGTTTTCTTCTATCTATTTCCTGCAGTATCCTAATTAAATATCGTTGACAGACATATCTATTCTTTACATACGTAACGAAATGAGTTCTATTTCCTATTATTCAATTGTTTTTTTTTTTCTTCTGTTTTTAATAACGAAACCCTTACGGCAATTAGGGCCAAGTTTAATAAAACCGAACCAGGTGAGTCACCTGTCATAGCCGCATAACCGCCGTATGAATTTCAAGTTCCTGTTTACAATACACTGTGTAAAGTACTGTTGATTTCACGCAGGCACACCTCTAAACTGCACAAGGTTTCATTCTTTTTTTTTTGTATTCAATTTTGTATACAATGCATACTATAAAGCGCACATATACAGTAATAAATCCATAGATAAACCTAATTAAAAGGTTAAATTAATTAAGGCCTCGTTCATTTAATTTTTGTTTTATTATTTATTAGGAATTATTGTACTATAATTATTATTGGACAGAATTACTATTATTAATTAGCCTCGAAATGAGGTTATTAGGGTCTCTAAATCTTTAAGGCAATATAAAGTGGCATTGTCACTTTAGGCAATGTCAGAGTCCACAGAGTCTATTCACTAAAATAGGAGTTTCCAACACTTCGTCCCTCTTCAGCCTATACCACGCCCACTACTCACTTGTTCTGGGATTCTACATGTAACGACCTTTATGGCCACCGAAAACATCTATTATTGAATGATTTCAATAGTAATAAAAGCGGGAGAAGAGCCAATCGAACATACTGTATCAGTATCTGCGATATCAGTTTCATTAAATCATTGTATTGATTCACTCAGAATGAATGAACGAGAAATATTAATGTGAGAACAGTATTTTATTTTAATAAAAATATTTTTCAGGACAACCCAAAAGTTGTTAACTTCATTTTCAATGAATCGCAATTCAAATTATATGTGACGATAACCTCGTTTAAGGGTTAGACACTAAATAAATGAATCCTTTCAATCAATAAGACAGTAAAATTCTGAGTCAATTTACTTTTACTGTTGTGGAAATGACATGACATTTAAAATAAGTATACATAAAGGAAATCCGCAAAAACCAGAATAAAATTGCTCATAAAAATTGTTTGAACTTGACCGTACCGTAACTAAAAAAATTATGTGTGTTACTATGAGAATACGACGTGTATAATATAGTATTATACTGTCGCAACTAGTGGTTATACATAGTCAATGAATATTAAGCATTTTATATCTTTATGGGTGGGTAGAGGGTGTGGTTTTTCCTTGAAACGAAAAAAAAATGCATTTCATTGAAATTACCTAAAATTGCTCATCGTAATTAACCAATAATGATGTTGATGATGACGTCATTAAAAAATTACTAATAATTACGATAATTACGTTAAATACGAATTTTACGTCATATAACAGCATCAACATCGATTATTATTTTAATTAGTTTGTTTTGTGATAAACCACTATTTGTAAAATACAAACCAATTCTGTCATTATAGTATACTAATAATACTAATAATTATTAATCACCTACCTTCTTTTTACGTGGATAATCATCTGGGAAATAATCAAAGACACCCTCATCCGAACCAAAGGAATTTAATGGAGAATTACTTGGTGGTGGGGACGGTGTGGACCGGAAGGAAGCCGAGCTGCTGCTACTACTTCCTGGTGATGTGCCAAATGAGAATGTACCTATAGGTACATAGAGAAAAAAAATGGTGAAAAATAAATAACATTCTGTTTTTTTTTTTTTTTTTTTCATGAATGAATTTTGGCAGTGAGAATTTTTCCCAAAAATCATCCTACAAAATTTATGATCTGAAAAAAATGATTTTTTACGGCTGCCAAATTCAAAAATTATCAACGATTATATTTAAATATGTACATATATGAATCGTATATCTACTATATAGGTAGCACAATACAAATTCGTATAGTTTCCAAATGATGTAATATGGAGTAGGAGAATTTGATTACCTCTGCCAGCAACTATTTTAATCGCAGGTTTTTTTTTTCAGTTCATATGTTTTGAAGCTTGAAATACACACATACACATGGAAAATTGGCAATCGCATTCTCCCATGCGTACACATATACATATGTATGTACATATAAAATGATTCTATTTTGAGGTTTTTACCTAGTTATGCGCGAAATACTACTTACTAACGTATTTACAGATAACTGATGACATCTCCATATAATCTGTAGACACAATTATCATAAGGGTGTGCGCTTTTTTTGTTTAATTATTCAAACTAAATTAACTATTTCCACCGACCAAACAAACAAAGATAAAACAATTAACGATATTTATTCGTCGAGCAATGACACAAAAAAAATAAATAAATAATTTTAATATAAAAAAGGTTCTTTGACCTAATCAACAACGTGTATATATATACATACATATCTACAGCCGGCGGCTGGCTGTTTGTCTATATTTAGCGTAATATAAAACCATTGTTTTTCGCCCTGCGAATTTTTGGATTAATAATTATTTATGCATGATTCTTTATATTTAATAATAAGTTGATGTATGTAATTAAGAATAATTAATAGAGGCATCATGTAGTTCGGATAACGTACCACCATCAATATCATCATCCTTATCGATATACTATACTCATTAAGAAATAAGTACTGACACTTCTTCACTAGATTATAGTGAAGAAGAATGAGACGAGTGCCTCTTCATAATATTTCCCACTTATAAATCTGTTTATTCATTGCGTGGGTATTACACTTTGTTATTCTTATTATTATTGGTATTATTAACCTTTTTCATTTCTCTTTATAATTCTTTTTGATATACGTCAATATCGTAATACTCGTGCGGCACGTGTACATGTGACCGTTTCGAAGAATGATTTCATGAAATAAAAGAAAAAATGTCAAATCAATGCAAATAAGTTCAGGCCCGATGACATCAAATCCTCCTACGTTTAAAACCTCGTGTAATTACAAAGCGCTTAAAATTAAATTGACAATTGCATGAAGAATTTGAAGTACATATACATCTATTTTTTCCGGCTTTTCAACCGACTCATTTTCTAATTAATTTCACTAAAGACTTTTGTATGTGAAACGCTGCCACTGGACTTAACAAAGTATAATATAGGTCGACATAACCCGCATATTTTATTGCCTTGACACATCGCTCTGGAGCATTTATAAATTATAAATTCTTTAATCAATTTTGAAAGTACCGAGTATACATATAGAACATTGAACTCTCTCATCACATACCCTCTTTTCTATTCATGGAATTAATCACCTATACACACTACATATATAATGTGCAAGTTGAAAAGCCTTTAATTAAACCGAATTTTGACCCTTGCATAAAAAAGACAATTATTAGAGAGTAGTAGATATGCAATGCTGATTCTAGAATTGTCGTAAAAGCAATACATCTTAAAAAACAGTAAGTGATTGTTTTTTAAGATTTTAATTTGATTTCTTATCACTTCCTCTCCAGAAAAATCCCCGCAGGTTTATTAAGATAAAAATTTAAATAAATAATAGTTCATCCCTTTAAATAGATGTGTAAACTCTAAATAGATAACTGGAAAAACAAAGATAGAAGATTCACACTTGCGCTTTTTCTTCTAATATACAGGTACCATATTTATTACTATGGCTGGACAAAAGAAAGTACCATCAACACGACCGATTTACACGTAATTATTATTAGTATTGTTTGCAATCCAAGTCCAAACCAAATATGGTGGAAGCTTGTTATCTCCAATAGTATTTGTAGTACTATAGAGAGAGAGAGAACGAAAACAAGTATGTCGGAAAAGCCTGGGAATTTCCAAACAAGAGGAAAATATGTACATAGGTATTGTTAAATGAGTGAAATTTATGAGTAAAGGGATACCAAAACATTTTCTTAATAGACTTTTAATTACTATGGAATTTAATCAATTTCATCAGAAACAATGATAGGTGATTTCCCTTGAGTATTATTTTTGTTTAATCTTTATTGTGTATATGTACTTCAAGTAGATTTTTTGTTTCTGTGGCTTTCTGTGGTTTTCAACTAACATATGTATAATATGGGCCTATGGGAAAAATTATTCAACTTACCACTTTGTGGTGAGCAAGATAAACTCATTAGAACTAGGGCGGCATTACATTCATCCATTGCATTCGGATACATGTCATCATGGCTGCTCATACTCGTACGTCTTTTCCGAGATCTTTAAACAATAACAAAAAAGAAATTATCTCTCTGCAATAATAATAATAATATAAATCATTTGTTTCAATATAGATAAAGCTAATTACGTAGACATACTTAAATAAATTTATCGAACAAAGAAAATGTAGAAACATTGAAAAATTGTTGACTTTTTATTTAAAATGAAAGTTGGATATTTTGTATAAAATTTTCGAAAAAATTAATTAGAAAACATGTAATTAACTAGGCTTGTTACCATAAGAGAGTTTTTTTGGTAAATTATTTCTAAATTATTCCCAAAAAACTTTCAAGCTAAATAATATACCAGGAAATAGAATGTGACTAGACAAAAAATAAGACTTTTACATTCGCTTCAATTGGTGTTCGTTTGTATGTACATATTTTATTAAAACGACCTCGTTCGCATTCAATTCATTGTGGCTTCTACATACAACCTATGCACCAACTATACTTTCATTTTCCAACACCAAAAACCTTTCCGTTTTTCATCCTTTTACTTTTACTTTAAAATAGAATCAGAAATTTGTGTTATGCCACTTCTACTACTACTACTCATATAAGTACTACCGACTGGTATGGTAATGGTATGAATTTTCTCTTTACTTTCGTTATTATTAAATTCAAATCCAATATGCATACAATGGAAACACATATTATGCACATACATAAGAATAATCTTCATAATTTTCATTATGACAAAATCGCGAACGGTATTGTTGCAATATTATAAATTTACATGGATGTATGTGGTATACGTACGCTGATGACCTTTTTTTTTTTGAACTGACCCAACAAATGGAGGGAAATTTAACCAATGACATATAGAGAATTAAATTTGAAATGAAGAAGAAACCTTTTTCACACCCATCTATGGAACATTTCAAAGTAACACGACATACGGAAATAAATACACACGAATAATTGTTTTCATGTCCCACAAAAATTTAATCTTTTTTCTCATACAAAAACATCATTTTTTTTGCTAATAATTACAATACCAAACGTATATCTACAATACACGCTGTATGTAATTCACCTGTAATTTTAACTATTTCAACATGTTTTCTAATTTAAACAATTGCTTATTCTCTTATTCTAACGGAATTAGTATTTTCACTTAGTTTCTACATTTTCTCAAAATAATAGTAAATTCTTATCGGGATTCTTAGATGCTCGGTCTAGTGCTATAGCTACGTAAAACCGCGTATGATGACGCGCGCAACATGCTAATAATTAATGTGGGCTGGTGTGCGCATATTAAGATGAAACGTGTTGTTGTTTCATTATACCCACATTACCAACATGCATTAACATTTTAAAACTAGCCACAGTAACCATATGAACAAAACTATAACAAACAATTCACAATGAAATAGAAAACTAAAAATAAAATCAGCACTTGAACTTGAAGCTATATAAATTTCTAATGTCGGTCATCCATATCGATCCTTTTATCGATACATGTGACATTTCGGTACGAATATATATGCAATTATGTAGATACATACATATATATAACTACATATTCTAAACTCTGCAATCAATCTTGTAAAATGCATGTTGACATTGTCGGTTTGTTTAAAGAGCGAGGAGAGAAACATTTAAATTTAAATCGTGGCTCATATTTATAAAACCGGAATGCTGCTGCTGCTGCTGCGCTCATTATGTAATGTTGAGGTGTGCAAATTTGATTTTGGAATCTAAGCATTTATTTATAAATTATTATTAAGTGTTGAAAGTTGAATTTAATGAATTTGTGTAGGTAGAATTCGTAAGAGAGAGATACAAATCGCAGATTTGTTACATCACAGCTTCCAACTTTAGCGGTTAAGCACAACAACTTCAAACTGACAAGACTCTCAAGTTTTCAAGGTTGAACTTCAAGCTTTCTCGGTTGAAGTTGTTCTATTTCTACAAGTAAAAAACTGTGTCAAATTTAATAACAGAATTCTCATCGTATTCTCGATTAAAAACTAATAGCGAATAAAACTTAAATCGATGCAACATTTTATAATAAGTAGCAAGTACAAAGTACAACAGAATCTAATTTCGAAATAGCTAATCAAATACATAGCAATGACACACACACAGCGCGCATTTTATTTACGTAGTTATTTTGCACAACAATTTTTCAAGTACAGTGTCAAGTAATCGAGGTGACCTGTATCCTATGGTTTTATATAGGAATCTTTTACCTACTTTTATGTATTATTCAATAATTATGGATTTTCTATAATAAAGCAGAATTAAAACAAAAAGCAATATATAGATTATATCATACACATACATACATACATGCCATAATATGGCATTGGCATTTGATATATTAATGATATAATCTAGGACAAAGACTGCTCTATAAAATATTCACTCTAAATTATATATTCACTTACCCATGATATGAATATGCTGGTACATCGATTGTGTGGGACGATGCACGTCTTCGATCACCTGCCATATCAGCTAAACGAGCAAAATCAGTATCCTGATCAGCTAATCTAGCTGATTTTCGGGATTCTAGTAGACGAACTTCGTCCAGTTTCTTTTTAACTTCTATTGGACCCTGCAAATGATAAAGAAAAGTGGATTTTATTTAATACTAAAATGCATAGGTATTAAATTATCTTAATGAATTGATATGCATGCAGATCTAACAGGTGCTTTAAGTCTATTAAATTGTTGACAGACCTAGTTTTATATTAAAGAAATAATTGGTCGCAATTACAGAAATACATATTAAATATGACAAGGCATAAATTACGCCGACTGTCAGTCTATTTGATTCGCATATATACATATGTATGTACATATTTGGTCATATTTACTTTCACAATTAAAGATTTGGTAATATCAATTAAATAATGCATAATATAATAATAAGCAACCTATTAGAATATCATGAATTGGAACGCAAATAATCAAAATAGGTAATTTGGAAAATCATTTATTACCATAATTTGTGTTTATTAAATTTCGTCTTTGTCATTTAGTCATTTAAATATACTGTTTGATAAGACATGATCTTATCTGTCTCTGAACGTCATAAATTACACTCAATATACAATATTTTGTCGGAATTTACTTTTTTAAACAAAGGACGCCATTTGATTTGATATTATTTATTATTTTAGTATATTTTGAACCCAGTAATACTAATAAAATGTATTTAGTATGAATTGTTTGTTAATTACTTTAATTTCATGTAAATATGTATGTGCAATTATGACCCAATCAATAATTACACTTACCTATCTAATATGAACAGTCATAAATCTAATTAAAGTTAATTTTATATTCTTTTTTAATTTTCTTCCTAGATACAGTATCCGTTAATTTTGTGTGCAGTTCCACAAAAAAAAAAAACAAATAAGGCCAATCTCAATCTACTGCATGTACAGCAATTATATACATTGGTACATGTTCATGTGTGTGTATGTAATCTTAACGATCGAAAGTAGGCACTACATTACACAGTACTTATTAAGTAGTATCTATTATATGTAAAATGAATTAAATTAAACACATACGCAGCAGCACTAGTAGTACTCAATCAGAGAGAAATGTTAGTAGACATTTTTCACCGTGGTACTCGTATATGGTGGAAAATTATCTTCTCTATTCTCGCGACCTCGCATCAGAAAAGGTTCTTATGTGGTGCCTATAAACCGGAACCGTTTTATGGTCCAGCATACATACATACACTGATAGCAGTAGGCACTGTAGGCAATAGTTACAACTCTATATAGAGGCAGAAAATCTAACGGAATGAGAAACCTGTGGATGTGTGTAATTTATGTATCTAATTTGTTTTTGGTCATTTTTTTCTGAATCTGAACATAACTGTTTTTATAGAAAAACAACAACCGATATAAATTCTTTCATTTTAATAGTAGGTAAAGTAATTAAATTTTACCTATCCCACTATTAGATTTAAAGCCCTTGTTTGACGGTTTATTTTCGTTTTGAAGACAACTGTTTCGAACTTATGGAATTTACATTATAATATATACTAGACTTGATAAACCATGTCTATAGAGTCAAAATAAACAATCAAACGAAAGACATGAATCCAATAATCTGATAAGTAAAATGAAAACAATCTTTTAACGACATAGTTAAAACTGAATCCAATTTGTAACTGTGAAATAAACTAGGTACTTATTTTGTCTGCAATAAAAATTACCTTTTTATCTCAGAGACACTGTTTTGACCACTTAACTGACAATTAAATCGATCCACTCTTGCGGCTAGATTTAGTTAATTCTAAGTAAAAATCAAATATGCTTTGAGTAAATTTAATTTTTTCCCTTTGCAAGAGCTAGTCGAACTTTCCTGCATCATATTTGACCTCAAAATCTTTTAATCATTATTGAAATACCTTGTCACATTTAAATCTATCCTGTTTTCCATATTCTCTTTATAGTCACATTATAATTTATCTTTTTCGATCTAATTTCATTCATTCATTCATTCCTGAAAAACAGTATACGATTTTCTATTATTATTACGGTAACAATAGATTTTTACAAAAACTTCTAGTTTAATTTTTCCGTTCAGAATGTCAAGCCTGATGTAACCAATAATGATAGTGTATTAGCATTTCAAACTTACCGCATTATTATAATAATTTTTATGTACATATTATTATGTATAAACAATATTAGTAATAAATACACTACCTACTAATCAGTGAAGCAAAAAATTTCACCAGGTGTTCAATAAACGCTCTAATAATTTCCATTTAACATGATCGATGTCAATTTAAAGAAAAACAAACACATCATACACAAATAAAACAATACCAAACACACAAATTAGCAACATAATATAATATGACAAACATTAGAATTATTGTTCTTCTAATAATTCCGATTCATTAGCATATGTACATATGTACATACAGAATTGTCGATTAACCTTGAAACACATACTTAAAGTAAGCAATCATCATCATCAACAAGCATCATTAACAGAACAGCAATAAAATCCCAACAAAATTGCTCTACCGGTTTGCTTCTTATTAAAATTTTGCAAAGTAAAATTCTAAAACTACAAAATGTCATGATGCGTTTAGTTTAGTTTTTTAGTCAAGGTCTTTTATTTTCTGTGTGTTACAAAAAACTTTGCCGTCGTCGTTCGTCGTTGTTGCTAATCTCTATTCAGTGCCAAAAATTTCTAAGTTTTTTATTTGTATATGCATTTCACAGATAGGTATTATACCCTTGAAGCACTATTATAGGTTAAATAAATAAATTAATTAAAAAAAACAATAATAATAATAAAATTGGCGGTTATTATCACCATCAATGATTAAAAAAAACACAAAGGAAAAGACTCAAAGTCGAATGCCATTATTAGAAATACGGATTTTGCCTTGTTCAATGTTAATATGCCAATTCGGAACGGTGTCATTATTGTGGTTTGTACTTGAATTCTACATTTAACAGGATTCTCTTGTTATCATAATCCGTCAAATAAGTGTGCCTACCGTATGATGCAGATGATATACCCCGTATGTAGGTATATATTTAAATCCTTTCGATTTCTTCTATTCAAAAATCTATGTACGTAATCGATTATTTTTTTTTAAATTAATTTAATTAACACGCTCTTGAAATATTTACGATTCCGGAAATTTGAAAGTAAAACAAAACGATTAAACTATAGAAGCAGTAGTGTAGCAATGGGAATTCCAGATCGAAAGTGGCACCATAACCGCCATATTTGTTACTCTACTTTTTACCAATTCGAATCAATTAAGTAATTTATTGCTTCATTTAGGTGTAAGTTATTCTGTTCTTTTTTTTTTCTTGCTTCAAACAATCAATGCCTTTCTTAACTAATCTTTCTCTCTCTGTCTATCTATCTGTATTGAGAAAGTTAACATTGTTTCAATAAAAATCTAAATAGAAAAACATTCCTTGGAAATTATTAAGTATTTCTGCGGGGATTTGTAATTTTGTTCCGAATCAAATTGTAAATTGAGCGTACGCTGTTGTTGCTGCTGCACTGCTGCTGTAGCATTGTAATAGAAGTACCGCCTTTCCCCGCCTTTTACACCATGTCTTGACCTCATTACATCAGAGTACCGTAGTAATAATAGCATTTCCTCAAAACATTATCCCATTTTTGGTATCTATTGGAGATTTATTGACCAAAACACTTTTTTTTAAATACTTTCTCTGCTTTGTTTTGCCTCTTAACAATACCTTAATTACATTATTCTATTGGCACCACTGTATTAAAAATCTAATTTCGATTTCGTGCGTTAAGAACACAAACAAACAAATGAAAAGTTTACTGTTTCGCAGTGTGTGAAAATAACTGAATATTTTCGATTCACCGTTAAAATTTGGAAACTAGTTTTTAATAATGTCGGAAATAAAGATGACTTTTGTGAAATGTAATGTGAATTTATTATTGTATGTACATTTATCGAAATTTCCAGTTTGTTGTACTACATTAGTTAATTAAATATGTAACAAAACATAAATATTAATTTAATAGTCGTAATTTATGTTGATAAGTTTGAATGTATGTACATTAAAATTAATTTGTTTATACATACAGTATAATATAAAATGATTGCTACTGATTTGCTAAACTGAAAAACAGTGGCGTGGCAATTTACATTTTTTTGGAAAACCTTCAATTTTGCTTATACCATAAATCAATACACATAAAATAATTAGTTTGCCTTGTAGTAATTGTTGCGCAGCTCACCTGTTACCTACCACTCTTGGTGAACAAGGACGCGCTTTCTCGACTTTCCCTGTTTTACTTTCACAGAATGTTGTTTGAATAACTATAAGTTAAGTACGATTAGATGTATTATAGGCAAGCAGCTTATAGTTAAAAAAAATTTGGAATAAAGTACAGACAAAAAAAACACCGCTGCGTAGTTAACATTTTAAAAAATTTCACAAAAAAGTCTAAGAAGTTTCACGACCACAGTTGGATACGCCGGTAGATGCAAAACAGCTTTTTTTTAATGGTAAATGAAAACAAATATTCAGCATATTAAATTAAGTTGAACATTGAACAGAAAATTCCGGTAGCGAATTTTTGATACAAGCGTGCAAATAATCAATTTAATCATTTCAAATAAATAATGAATTTTATAGACATATGTACATATTACGTACGTACATACATACTAATGAAATTCGATTCAATTCAAATTGAATGGACAATGTACGAATAAGTAATACATAAACATATGTAATGTACATTATATTACATATTTATAGTATGTATGTATGTGCGGATACATATTCGAAGTTCAATAGTTCAAATAAGAAAAGATTAGATTGAGTAGTCAATAATCATTATTATTCTTGTATGTTACTCGCGTTCATTTAAAAATAAATAATGTTTTGTTTATTTGTTTTACTAATCGACTGTGTGTTTAGTTTAGATTGTATTTATTGTATTGTGTCATTTTATGTTTTCACTTTTCTCTTTGCGTCTACATATTTTTGCCTTCCGCAATACAAAGATTTTCCGCATCATCGTCAACCGGATTTTTTATCTAATAAGTATATGGAACCTAAATTTGTACACATTTCGACAAAATTACATCAAAATCCAGTAGCTGAATATATAAAAAAAAAAAAATAAAATAAAATAAAAATAAGAAAATGAAATGAACAAAGAAGCAATGCGAACACAAAGCGCTACATATAGCATGGCATGATAAAACACGAACAATGTATTATGGAAAATATAAATGGAAAAATACCTTGAGATTTATTTAAAAAAAGGTTTCGATAAAAATCGGAAAATCAAAACACGGCCAATTGTCGTCGCTTGTTCAATAGAAATGGCACAATTGAAAAATGAATTAAGAGAGACAGAAAGACGAACAACAGGAAAGGGTTGGGCAGATGAGGGTTGGGTTTAAGGATACATACAATACCTATAATAATAATAATAATTGATGTCAACTTTGAAAAGGTGACAAAAACCGACCTACTTGACAATATAATTTAACAAATTAATAATTTGTTCGTTGGAACAAGTAAAGAAGGTCAATATAAATTAAATAAGAAGGAATTCTACTTTTTAGAATAAAAAAAAGTACTCCTGTCGTACTATTGAACATTATTTGTACTGTTGCTCTTAATAAAGTTATGATATCATTAGGTACAATTTCTCAAACAATATAAATATGCAAGTATGGTCTCGTCTCGTCACATCATACGTTTCTTCAATGGAAACTATCTCGAAACTCTATGTATACAGAGAAATAAGTGTGTATGCCAGTTGTATATAAATATTTATTTATCCACTGCTGAGAAAATCGCAACACCTACAAAAGTGACGATGTATCAATATTTATTTATTAAAAAGCACATCAAAAGATTACCGTTAAATGACCGACCAATGTGAATTTAGGTCATATAAGTAGATACTATAGTAGCATGTACATATGTACGAAGAAGAGGAAATTCAAACGGTGTGCCGTAACGACGTAACCTGCAACCAGCAGCAGCAGCAGCTAGTGGTGGCGAGGTAGACACTGCCGCCAAATCCGGTCAGTGCAAATCAATTATTATATGACAACGTGAGAAGCAACAAATACCATTATAAGTAACTGTGACTTTGACTTTTAATTTAAATTATTCATTTACATAACCGTCATTTCATCACCTTTTCTGACCTTTAAGCGACTAACGACGTTTTGTCAAATTCGATGGACTTCAATTTATGTAACAACGTACAATTTAATAGTAAGATTTAATTAGACTTTGATAAACCTGGGTTAACTATTAATATTAATTTAAGTTAATTCAACCTAATTTCGCACAATTTTTCTTTCTTCTCGTTTACTCTCATTAAAGATAATATTGTTTACTTTGACACTTCTAGCACATTATAGAAATTTGTAAATCGATTTTTTTGCTTTTGCTTCAATCTAGGTCACACAGATAAAGGGAGAGATAGTATAGTGTAGCTGTGGTAGTAGTAAGTTTTCGATGACTTCAAGAGGGGGAGAGATACAAAAAGGGTTACTGGTGCATACTGGTTTTAACCACTATCATCTAGGGTGGATTCGGATTTTATATCGATGTGAAAGTGCACCCGGGTCCAGGAGGAATGATGCTGTTTAGTTACGAATGTAGAAGATAATAAGTGTAGCAGTAAGCTAGAGGATTTGTTTGAAGTTTCAATTTATTCACATTCCAAATCAGACCCAAAGATAATACAAGTATTTGCCTAGTTATTAAAAATTTTTCCAATAAACTTTTCTATTATTTTACTTCAGAAAAAGATTGTAAAAAAAAATCCTAGTTTACATTCAATTGAATAATATTTGATGCGATCATTAGAATTTGAAACAAATTTTCTGAAATTAAATAGAAACAAATCCAAAAAAAAAAACAGAGATCAGGTCAAGGTGACCAAAAAATACATATTTTTATAGAGGTATTTAATTTACATAAGAATGTGGCACGCATTGGAATGCACAAAGTCATCATCAATTTAACATTGTTTTAAGGTAAAGAAAATTTGTTAATAATCATCATAATAATTAAAAAAATTGGGTTATTAAGAATGTACATAATTGATCTTTTATTTAAAGACGTACTTATATTTATTTTACGTTGTATCTTGTAATTTAGATTTAATTAAGTAATTAAATTACGAAAATAATTTCCCCAAGTTTATATTCACAAAAAATATGAAATTACAATATTGATATAAATTAGGATTTGTCATAAGAATCTGCTTCTTATGACTTTCAATTTCGCAACACTTTCTACATCTGATGGCATCAAAAATGAATTTCTTAGCAGCTGACAAATCCACTAAATACTAATTTCGAGGTCGGGTGAACAAAAAAATATTCTAACACAAAATAATTGATTTTTATCGCAATCGTACATTGGCTATGGTGGCAAATAATTAATTTCCTAAAAAGCTATCCTTCAGCACTACATACATATTTGTAGCACACATTCGTATATTTTGCATTTGACATTCGTTGCGTGTTAATGAAAATTCTTTCTCTGCTTAAATTGCAGGAATTTAAATAATGCGCACATACATATTATATACTATAGAATGTACCCAACGTGACCCTTTTGATGTCAGAATAGGAAAATTTAATTTGAGTTGCATGACATGAAATAATCAAATACAGACGATTTTATTATTATTTCTCTATACTAATAGGTACGTATAATATACCTATACCAACTATATATTTCAAGATAATGTAAATTGACAAGGAAAAATGGCATAGTAATGAATGAAGTAGAATATACAAAATATTATATACCCCGCTTCCGTCGTCTAACAAAACAATAATAGTAATTAATCGGTTGTACGCGCCTTATTTGCAAGCTGCATGCATGCATGACCATGCTAACTTAACCATTTTAGAAATGCTGACTGGAATGTTATTTTGTACACTTATACTTTGTGAATATTATTTGAAAAAATTATTATCTGGGTCAGTGGAATTGTTAAACGCCTAGTTACCCGGTTCTTTACGTGTATTTTGTAATTTTTCACAGCCAAACTGCCACCACCACCACCATCCATTTCATTCGAGTGTTGCATATCCGGTTAATAACAATTTCGATAAAAACGATAAAATCTATGACATCATAATTATAATAGCAATAGAAGTAGAACCTATTGTTCTTGCCGCGCAATTGGAATTTAGGTTAAATCAGAAGACTCTCGCTAATATACATATTATAATAGATAGATATATTCAATTGCCATAACTTTTCCTCCTACATTGTAACCTTCGCATGTGGTGCAATAAGATTACATAAAATAATAATAAAGCAAATGAATTGAATAGCTAGATGAATGCATTCATTAGAAAGCGATAAGCAATTTTCCATTATAATTAAACGAAACAATGAGCTATCGAAAGGGGATGCTGCTGGTAAAAATGTTAGTGGCGTGGCGACATTGGTCGTGGAGGTTGTTGGTGGTGACGGGTTGCGGTGCATCTTCCTTGAATTAAATAATGCAGCCATTGATAGAAGAAAATTCTAAAAATATCATCCGAGACAATAGATGGATGGAAACAAATGAAATCGTCAATGTAGTTTATTCTCTCTTTACATTTCTCCCCACCTTACTGCATGCTAGTATATAGCAAAAATGAATATGCGCAGCCCGGAAAAGGGAGGAAAATGATTATAGAGGAAGTAAGCAGTTGCAGTTTGTAAAAGGGAATAAGTGCGGTGTTGCCCTAGAAACCCGCGACTACTGCACGCCAACACGCGTGCGACCTGATTCATTATCGACCTGTGACCTATTTATTTCGGCAGCATGTTGTAATATACATGCTTACATACATACTATACACATTCTGTAGCATTGCCAATTTTTCCAATATTGTTTAGAATCATAATAGAGAACATGTTCATTGATAAGAATATAAATCATCTATAAAAAACGAATTCGGAATATTTATAGCATGTCAAATTGTTTCTCAAACGCAAAATTGGCGTTGATATTGAGGATGATAAAGATTTAAACAATTTTTCCTGTTAGCTTACTATTTCTATGCAGTGACCTAATTTTTCTATTATCAGTATTATCGGTCTGCAAGGGAGTATTGAAAACACCAATCAACATATGTTTTTCGAGGGTTTCCTTTGATTTTTCAATAATTTTCCTTTTATTATTTAATAGCTAATAAATCCAGTCTTTTACTGCTGTTACAATAGAATAGATTAAAATAATAGGTTTAGTACTAAATGTATATAATGATATTATAGATACGCAGTGAGGTTATTCAGGGAATGCCAAAGGGTTGTGTGGGCGAAAGAAACAAAGACTGACATTTTGATCTGATCCATTAAACAATAACAAAATGATATTTTACAAAGAGGAGAAAAAAAGAACTATAGATATTGAGTAAAGTAGGTCGGTCGAATGCATTACTCAATTCTATTATGATAGCCGGCGAGAAAGAGGAGGAAAATAAGGTGGTAAGAACTAAAAGCTTACCAAATTCACCGTGCAAATCTTTATAAATATTTAAATATCGGTTAATGTGCATTGCGACATTTACACAATTCGAATATTAGATATTAGACAATCTGCCATAATCGTTTCTATTTTATTTTATATAAATAAAATAATAAATAAAACGCCTTTTGCTATCTATTGCTGTTATTAAACATTCACTATTGTGCAATTCCCAAATTTTTGGAAAGTACGAAAAAGATGCTACAAAATGAAAGCTTTTTTAATGTTCATCAATAAATATATAAATAAACAATGTCTTTCTTTTCTTTTTTTTTTTTTTTTGTTTTTCGGTCAGCGAAGGAGAGAGCATGACCAATAACGGCAGGACCAAGAACAACCAATTGCAATAGTAAGTGGTTTCTTTCAATGTTGATTTTTGATGACCGTTTTTGATCAATTTAAATGCCATCACGTTTCACCTGTTCTAATTGAATAACTAATTATGTATTCAATGATTTCGTTGACCATCCTCCTCTTTCACTTCTTTAGTGTCCTCCACCTTCTTCTGCATCTTTTACTCTTTTGCTAAAATGACGTTGATCATGATGACGATGATGAAGTAAGGCAGTAAAAGTAACGGCTGTTGTTACATAGTTATTATTATTATTATGTTCAATAATGCTTTACCTTGCGGCCACCGGCTTTTTAAAATACTATTTTGCAAAAGAATTTTTTTTTTTTGTTATAGTACGATGTGATGACCTACTTCCAAATTTGCCAAATGTAGGTCAATCGATTGCAGTCCCTTGCTTAAACATATTTTCAAGTGAAATTCGTGAATCACATACACACACACACATACATAAGAATAATATGTGTTCATACTACTTTTATTTTTGGTTTTTGTTTAGCTTATAGTGGCGTCATCAGGATAGAATTTTATTAATAAAAAAGTATACGTAAAAATTCCTGAATTTATCGGATAATTAGGTTACGAGTTGATGCTTTTTTAAGCTCAACATTGCGTTGAAATTCTGCCCGCGAATTAACTACGGGCGTCAGTTAAATGCAGAGTCTGGGAGTTTGTGAAAACCGAGCCTAAACAGGTTCTAATTAAAATCAACCGTTAGTTAACTAGGATGAAGATAAAAATAAATTTTCTTTAATTATTCATTTAACATTATTAATTAATTAATTAACATATTCATCAGTTTAATGTTTATTTTTAGAAAATCACAATAATTTCATCATTTCAGCAATAAATCAGAAACTTGTCAATAAAAATAAAAATGTAATCATTCACAAACGGTAACAGCAGCAACAGCAGCAGCAGTAATAATAGTAGTAGCAGAGTAGTATTTAAAGTATGTAATAATAATAAGTCCATGAACCATATTCTGATATTGAAAACATTCGGAAAAAGTTTCCTTGAAGCTTCAGCGACCTTATAAGGTCGTCGTAGTGTTTAATAATAAAATATCTGTAACATTTTTGTTATTGTTATTATTTTTCCCTTTTGTATGCATTTTCAATGTCAATATAAAATTAAGACTCGTGTTTCCTATGTTAAATTTCTTTTACTTAATTATGCTGGTCATTTAAGGAAATATTTCTAGTAGACAATAATAAAGAATTTATTATCGAGTTTCGCTTTCATTTTTTCTTACTGTTGTGATATAATCGTGGCATAAACTTTCATTATTTGTTAACAGAAAATAATAATTATTATCAAAATCTATTTAGAATGAATTAATTTACAATCTAAATTAATTGCATCTTAAATCGTAATTCATTCCAACTATTTAAACCTATTTAATTTCAGTTCTCATCAGTTCTCTATCGTTGCTCCAATGAGCCAAATAGCAGCAAAATTGATTAATTAATAAAAATCGTGAATTTTAACGTATCTTCTAATTTATAAATACAACTTTACACCTTGTAACAATCACGCGTAGTGCTAAAAGCTTCAACACAGCATCTTTAAAACTTTCACTCACATTATTAAATATCTAGATATTATTGGCAAAGCGAAATGCACACACATCTAAATATTTATTTGAAAAGAGAGATAACGAATACTTTTATACAAAAGGTAGTTTGTTATGTATACAAAGCAACACATCAGATAATGGCATTAAGACAAGTGATTTCTGATAGGCAAATAAAGGCCTACATTCGCACGTTTACATACACTTGCCATCTAACATTATTACTTTATTATTATTATTATTATGCGATTGTTGATGTACTAGTTTTCCAACACTTAACAAACAAAACAATATATAGGTTATTACTTACGTACGTACGTAATGTACTAAACCAGGTGAATGTTGTATAGGCAAGCATTATTTTATGCTTTATAGAATCGGTGTGTATATTAAGTGAATAATATAGTTACGAAGCAATGGTTTCGTAACACATTCATTTCATATACGATGTTTATAATACGAAACTTGTTGTCTCTTGAGGTCACGTGTAATACCTTTCTCTCTCCGTCTTCTGGTTTTCTTAACTGTATTTTTCTTTTCGTGTTCGTTTGTTTCTTTTCAAAGTGACAATTATTATTTATATTCTTAAAGACAACGAACAACAAAAGACATGATCAACGTGATTGTTACTATGGCTATAGCGAAAGCATACAGAACAATTTATCTCTTTCACTCTATGAGTCTGGTAGGTATTAGAAACTCAATGAGCTCAAAATTAATTTAAGCACACGCCTAGGAATGTCAGTGTATATGTACGAGTCCAAGTTGAACACCTCTATAATTTATCAAACTATGCTTTGTTTTAATGATTATTACTACAAAAAATATGAGAAATCTTTGACAACTGAAATAATTTCCGAAAAAAAAAAAAGAATAAACAATAAAAATAGGCAATTCTCTTCATGCCAAACTAATAGAAAAATCAATTTTTTTGTTACTAAAATTTAGGTCACTGAATAAGGGGAAGAAATACTAAATCAAGAGGTGTGTTTGAATGGAGGGTGAAACTGAAATGGAAAATACATAAGGGCGAGAAATTGTGTGTTGGAAAATGGTGGTCGAAAAACGTGTTATTTGAAAAAAAAAATTAAGAAAAATACTTGCAATCGCATAAAGAACCCGGCAATATACGCTATAGCGCTGGGTTCAAGCCAGCTAATATGAAGCAGGATTTACTTACACTGTTTCATTCTACTCTATTTATATTATATTATATATTGCCCATTTCAAATTTTTCTTAAATCAACCGTAATTGGCGAATTGATTGTTCTATAGCAGCTCTGTTATAAGATACACCTGGCTAAATACCATTTCGCACATCAATCTATTAGACTACCATAATAGAAAAAAAAATGAAAAATCTAGGCTTCAACTATACATACTATAAACAAACAAAATTGAAAGATTAATTCTCTTTAGGTCAAGGCGAGATAGTGTTAATATTTAGTGGAGATATTTTTTTTTCTAATTTACATGTAAATGTAGAACGCTTTTGTAAATATCATCCTACTGAACTACAAAAAAAATAAAAATAAAAATTCTATTTTGCAAGAAGAATATGAAAGAATGCCAGGATGATTTACAGTAAAACTTCATTCAATTGACATTCTTCATAAACGGAAATCAAACTCTTAGTTCATTTTTGTAAATAGTAATAAACGCCTGATTTAAAAAGTATTTTAAAATTTGTTTCAAATAAACAATCTTTTATTGTGCCCTTAAAAAGAAACTCCTCTATATGCTGTAATAGAGATTAAAAGTGAATGAAACCATATTTGTTTTGACACGCATTTGTCTAAAAAAATTTCAATTCATAAAGTCATAACCTAAAAAAACGTTATTTTAATTTGTCAGAGAAATACATCGCAATTCAAATATTTTCCCATTGAAAATTAGCTGATGAATTTCCAATTCAAAACCATTTCCCGTTAGAACAGTTCTGTTATATTCTTAACTAAATAGCAGATGGGCGCTTTACGGTCATAGACGCCAATTGAATGAATAAATATAGTGCGTAGATGACCTACTTTATGTAATAATAATAATAATAATAATAGTAATACTAAAACGCATTATAAAAATAAATGGGCGTACTGCTTCCTATTTGGATTGTTTTTATTTTAGATAGATAGAGAGAAAAAATGACAACAATGATATCTATTACCTCATAGCATAATTTCCTTTTTAAGTTGCGATCGAAAAAAATAAACAATAGAAAAAACTTAAAAAGACATTGAATAATAAAATATGTAAAGGACAACAAATTGTTTTGGCTTCATATAGGAAGGACACAAAATAAACCGTTACGTTTATAACATTGAATTCTAATAGAGTTCAACTAAAAGTACTTGCATACATATTAAAAAAGTACCTATACATATACAAAGTATCCACCATAGCATACTTTATTGAATTAGGATTTGCTTGTTTTCTTATATTTCCTGCCACGACTTCAGGTTTACTTTAATGCACTATAGGTACTTACTATACATATATACCTACCTATTATTGGCCATAGAACTCTGTTCGCAATGTTAAGTCAACCGTATATTAATATACATATCTACATACTATATAGAAAATTAATTTGTGATTTCTATTTTCAAGGAAAATCTTAAAATTTGAAAAATAGTGGTAATATAATATTTAGGAAAAAACCGTTTGTGCTAAAATCCAAAAAAAAAAAAGCTAACTTCCAGTTAACTGACTACAAGGCGTTAATGGTCTTAGCAATTTTTCTTAACCGCTTAAAATACTGTTCACGATGTTTGTTATAACTGAATGTTGCTAAATACTGTTTATTCCTAAATTTCCCTCTCCCCCATTCAATTTAATCAGATATTAAATCATCGTTATAACTAGATTTCACTGTATTTACAATGAAATAATTACAAATGCAAATTACTTAATTAAAGATGGCGATGAAACTGCGATTGACATTACGGTAGCATTTCATAGATTATTTAACTAATGTATACCTTGCTATTGACATTTTTTTTTATCAGAAATGACATAATTATGAAACAATCTCTATACCACTCTATAGACGGTATACTAACCATTAATAACGTACAAGAATATTCATATAGATACAGATGTTAGGTGTTTATTTAAATTTAATCTTTAATTAGGTCATTGAACAATCTGGTTTTCCATTAATATTTCCCGTTTCTATTTCTAAATCTAAAGAAAATATGTATATTTACACATAGTGGTGCGCTGCATACATTTCGTGGATTGCTTCAAGAAACTGATTATAATAATAGTAGTTTAAATAAACTATGCCATGGCACAAGTTTGTGAAAGCTGTGTATATAAAATGAGTGTGGATTTTGCAATGAAATAGTTCTCTTGAACTAAATAGGTCATGTGCAACGACGTACATATACTTATGTATCTATATACATAATGATAAATAATAAGACGTATTATGTATTTTAAAACCATGGAAGCGCGAAAATGTTCTTTGATTCTAACAGTTTCTTATTAATTAATTGATTAATTAACTCGTATCAAATTTATATAATTTATTAAAGGTTTTTTTTAAGGTCCCTTTCCATTCACTTTTTCATTTCAGAAATGTTATGTGAACTGAATTGTAAGTATAGTGATCGAAATTTGAATAATTTTTAAACAAATCATTAATCATAATAATAATTGAAATAAAAGCGAATTTTCTTTTCTAGATCAAGCAAAGAGAAAGAGAAAGAGATTTGATTCATCATCGTACTATCATTCTTCTTAGATATACATATGTACCTTACCTACATACATATACAAACAGGCTTTGTGTGTGTTCTGATTTGAAAGCAAAGATAAAGAAAGTGAATGGGAACAGCACTCTTTAATCACAATTAAGTAACATATTATTTTTTTCAGTACTATAATGTATTTCAAAATAGGATTTAATAATTTGACATTTTGTGAAGTGATTATAGTTAGTTTATCGTCAATTATTGGCTATTAATCAAAATTAACGACGTCTTTAGAACGTCATGTCATTCTATAGAAATTTGTCACATTTCTATGGAATTTTGACAGATATAGAACCCTTGGGGGATGGTTCGATCGAATGTTTCCCCAATGTTTTGAATAGAAAAAATTTCAGCATTTTTTCCATAAAATCTGCAGATTCACTTCTCCTGTGAATTGATACCTTCTTTCACTTTGTCGATTCATCAATTTCTTAAGCATTTCTATATTCACGAATACAGAATTGATTAGGATAATAATCCCAGTTCTTATTTTTGACAAAAGATAATTGAAAAACTTAAAAGAGAAAATCGAACTCGACAATTTTTTTTCAATCATTTTCTTTCTTACTCTTCCAACCTCCGAAATAGAAAACTTAGAAATAGCTGCTCCTTCGAATTTTCAATAATTCAATTATTATTCAAAATGAAGAAATCGAAAAAAAAAAGGTTTGCTTAACTACCAGTTAGGAATGAGGTGTTCCAGTTTAACAAAATATCTAGGTATTGAAAAGATTTACATACTTACAACTTTTACTTTCGATTTGCAATAATATGATTTTACATATGTAAAATGGAGCAAATAAACAAATAATAAAATACCATTTTAATTTAATTTAATTTGATATAACGCAAAAATGTATACAAATCAAATTAAATGAACAACGATAATATACGAGTAGTATATACAACATACAATTATGAAATTATCAGAATCTAGTCATTGTGCACATCACATCATTGAAATATTAATTTAAAATAAAAACCTCATCATCTCTCTTCCTCTTTCTTTCTTTGACTATTTGCCTATTTCAAGGATAACCAAATGAAAAATATTATTGTGCCAATAAATAAATATGTATACATACATAAGTTGCAAGCGCAAAATTATGACGAAATAGATTCAGGCAGCATAATATGTATAGAGAAATCATTTTAATAATAATAATAATAATACATTGCCTAATTAATATCGAAGGTTATCACTGTTAAATGCAAATACATATTCAAATGTACATAAACGAAACTACTTCTTTTTCCTATACTACGTCAATCGAAATCAATTTTGTTTTAGAAATAGGAGTTAATTAATGAATAAATTAATCAAAATACATATATGTAAGTAAGCAAACAACATTTGTGTGTATATAGGTACAGGAAAGAATAGGGAAACGTTAAACGCGTTGCGAGAAGTACAGTAGCAGAAAAGTATAATTTTTTTTCTATTCCAATAATAATAATAATAATAATGATAAATTGTATTGATATTTTTGATATGTAGGTACACATAGTGCATATGCAAATTAATATTATGAGGAAGCCAGTGAAGTTCCGTGTTATGATTAATATAATTATAAAATTTAAGTATTATTAAACAAGGTCACCAGGAAATCATATTTTAACGTCCAGAAACAGATACTCCAGAAATAGAGAAATGAATTGTAAATTTAGCTAGTTCTCTAGAACACGAAGTATGCACGAACCTTAAGCCCCCCATGAACTTTAATCTTGACTAAATCTAATTAAATGGTAATTAACCTAGAAAACTAAAAAAACATAGTAATAAACTCATAAACCAGTCAATAAAGAACCTAACAGGTACCTTCGGGTATTATTATAGCGTCTTATTATTATATCCGAAGACAAACTATACATACAGCAACAGATAAATTTCTATTATTCTACTTTGTTACATAAATCGTTATTTATTTATTACTTATCTATTTATATCTAGTATTATTCTTCCTCTGAAAGATAAGAAAAAACAAAGGGACCAACTGATTGACACAAAAATCGATAATGGCAACCTGTTTGAATAAAAAATCCGAAATCTATAAATACTATACAATTTTTAAAACAAAGAAAATATGAACAATGATGATGATAATGGGTGATGATGCATTTCGTTGTTGTTTGTATGTTTATACGTATCGATGTGGTGCGCTCTATTTTTAATAAGTTGTAATGGAATACGGAAGTAGACAAAAACGGAAGGGTGTTTAATAGACAAAAAGAGAAGTATACTCTCTCGATATAAGTTTGAAAGAGTGCAACAGAAAAAAAAAACTGAGTGAGGGTGGAAGGGATATTAAAGAATACGTTTTCCCTTTTCCCCGTTTACTTTTCTGAATGAAAAACACAATGGAATAAAATAATATGTATGTATATATGTAGTAAAATGTAATAAAAATTGTGTTTATGTTTAATTGCGTGACGGCTGCCGGCATTTACGTACTTCTGCTACAGTAGTATAGGATAACTTTAATCCGTTGTATGTATTTCCGTGCATGCGCATTCAACAAACAAAAGAAATAATATAACTTGTGAGTGGATAGAGATGCATTTTGTTGTGGAATACTTATTGGGCGTCTTTTGTTTCTGATTGGTTGACAATGCACTATACTTTAATCACAGAGAAAATTAATGTTTGAACAGGTTTTGATAAAAACATTTATGGAAAACTTTCAATGATTTTGTTTTAAACAAGTTTTGAACTTGGTTACATAGCGAAATATTCAGTGTAAGACACGTGTTAAGGATGTATTTTAAAAAAGCAATTTAATAGAGAACAAAACTGAGGCAATTTCTAAAAATAGCCCTACAATTATTTAGATAAGATACTTTATTACGTACTTCTGTATTGGTACGAATGTTGCGAAGGTGGCTAGGGATTTACCGGTTGATTAATTATCTTCGTTACTCTACAATTTACTGAATAGCTACTTATAAAAACGAGTAAAAACAAGAAAAATAAAATCGTTGTAGCATTCAGAAAAATAAAAATGACGTTCTTGTCAACAACATTACGATTATTAATTAGTAATTAACCTTATTATATTATAAACACATGGCGGCATCGCACAATTTATTTGAATTGTTTGAATGAAACTTACCTCAGTACCACTAGGATGTATTTTAATAATAACTTCATCAATGTCCAGATGATGTTTCATGACTTCACCGCTAATTTCACGTCCTTTATATGTAACGAAACATTTTTGATTACGTACAAGTTCAGTATTTAATACCGATTGAAAACCGGGTCCAATTAAATCAACTTCCAAATATTCAGCTGTTGTACGACTGAGTGGACCTTGTCTTGAATCAAAACGTACTGTATATTTTGTAAATGGTGTTAAAATAATACAATTACTATTGTCCATATTAGCTGGGGTTTTAACAGCTTGTATTACACCGGAATAATATTTTTTATCTTCACCGGGTGCACATACACGAGTTCCTATTATAGAACGTTTCGCGATCCTTTTGCCTGTTGACATTTTTATAAAAGTTCGCCCGAAAACAAAACAAAAAAAGAAAATCAAAAATTACAACCAAATTAAAATATGTAAATTATTTTTCGGGCAATAATTATTGTTTATTAAGAAAATGTTTTCACAGCACAACGTCGTCAGTGAAATACAATCGCCTGACCAATAATTTCTGTACGGATTCTTGTTGATGACTAAATGACTCTATTGATACTTCAAGAACCAATTCTATAATTCTGTTATCGTAGGATATACACATACTTATCAATAGATAATAATAGCGTTGTTGTCTTCTATACTGCCAGTGCAACGGCTGAACGACAACTGAATGTTTCTACGACATCGAAAACTACAAATACACACACACACACACACGGGCCGGCCGGCACAATAGCTGCTGCTTACTTGTACTGCTGCCGTAAGGAGTACAGCTGATTAGAACGCTCAATCTGTCCTTGTTTACCGATAGGCGAATGAGTGAGAGGTCGCTTGGTTTACACTGCTGAGCGTGTAGCATATAGCGTCCCAGCCACAGCTGATGATAACAACAAAACCATGTGACTGCGCACCGTTGCTGTTATTGGTGAAAATTCTATGACCTACATTGTGAACGACGTATGAGCTATGAGGGATTGAGTGGGAGAAAAAGGTCATACAATAAGCTTGGAGAGATACTACGGACTTTACTGCACCGGACGCTCCTTATTCCTGATTTTTTTTTGTACACTTTTCATTATGTAAAACAAGAACAATATTTATTTAATAGGCCTATGAATATGATTTTAATAATTGACACAGTTATATTGAGGGTGGTTTATTAATAAATCAAAATTTAGTACATACTTATTGAATTAATTTTTTCACAAATTGATCATCTTAAAACCGACATGGCAATAAGAATATTAGTCAGGTCCAGAAGATATGAATTTCCCTTGATTACCATTTAAACAGAATACACTTGAATCTTCAAAATTGCGTTCCACTACTACGTACCACCAACAAAGATTTATTCCTCCTTATTATTTAAGTTCATTTGCATTATTATTTACATATTCAATAACAAATTCAACTATAGAGATAATGAGAATGATACAAAGGAAAATATTATTGTATGTAGTATGTATGTACATATTTATTGGCAAAGCTATAAGCTTTTTTCCTTTATCTATCTATTTTAAACCACTGAAGTTATGATGTACAAAAACGAGTCACTGCAGCAACAATTATCATTATTCGCCTCTGCCTTCTAATATACGTACAGTAATTTAACATTTGCACTTGAAACTTTAATAATATCAAATAGGAAAAACATACATTTATGTAACCTTGAAAGCAGTATTGCAGCAATTGTGTTTTGTGTTACTAACAACGAATGGATACACGAGCCAAGTTCGTTTTTGTCATCATATACATATATAAAAGCGATTTTTTGCCACAAACACAATATTAGACTAAAACAATATTACTTTTTATTAGATTTTTCCAATTTGTTTTGTTTTCTCCAGTTAAATACAATTTTAATTTGAATTGCACTTAAATTTACATGTGACGGAAAAATTAAATTCAAGGATGAGCTCATTGAGGTCCATATTATGTAATAACAAATGCATAATAATAACAATATAGGTGACTTGGTTCTAAATAATAGATATGTACATATATACGTAATGAATAGACGCAAATATATTTTAATATACACGCAAATACATATTTGAAAAGATTTGGAACGAAAAAGAAAAAAAACCAAGGCATTTAATTGGCAAATAGAATGGGAAAAAAGTAGAAAGTTAATAATTAAAATTGGCTTCATTATGATGATGATGGTGATGATGATGAAAGTGAAACGATGGTACCGTACCTACCCACGTATACATATAGATATACATATATGTATAGGTACATACTGGCATAGATTCTTAATTTTGTTTTTTTTTTTTAATGCTATTACAAAATGTGCATTCATTTACACGTATGTAGCGAGCGAGCACAAAAAAATCCATAAATATTCTAACATAATTATTATTCACTTACCTGTATTGTATAATAATAACATTTTTTCGATTTCGAAATTTGAATGGCACACCATTGAATTTGTCGTTAGCAACAGCTGAAAAATAACGAAAAAAATTCTATCTATATAAAAATGTTGTTTGTTTACTTTTTTGTTTCTAGAGTAGCACGTTTAAGACCTTGATTGTTAACCCACTTGTTTGTTGAATTACTGAATTATTATACATACGTATCATCACAATAAATTAAGTCTAATGAATTAATTAAATGGGAAGTTGCAGTTTTTTTCCATACTAGTGTCCATACTATTTATTTAATACCCATACATACGTATGTATATATATTAATAGGCTCAGATATTACAGCACTAGTTCACATTGCGCAGGAATTACAAACACAAAATCTTTGGACAGTAATGAACTGGTTGAAGAGGTACAGCAATAAAAAACTAACCCAATGTATGCAGTTCTTCAATCAATTTGATTAATTAATTCACAACCTTCGACTTGCGAACCGAGATGAAAATTTAAAAAAAGCATAAAATATATAAAATACATACACAAACAATAAAAAACGCACAAATTTGTATTACAAAATACACTTACTTACTAGAGGCCATTGACCTTGGATCCCTTTCAAACGCGTCGTCATAATATTTATCTAAATAACTTTGAGATTAAGGAAGACTGTCAGCTAAAACTTGTCCACAACAAATCATAAAAATGATGCATTTGCACACACATTAATTAAAATCAATAAGTCTTTAGCTTATTAATAAAATAATGTTAATATGCGAATTACTCCAATCATATGTCAATTTTTCATTCACAGCCTACTTGGGCTATCGGGGATTTTTCAAGATATCGTGTATTTTGATATCCAATACTACCAATATAATTTCTATTATTTTGTCCAATTGAGTTAATATTGTTAACTTAATCAACTAGACTTTGGCCTTGATAAGTTCCAAAGCTTTTTGCGTTATTTATCTTGCACTCACCATATTTAATACTTATCTACATATATGTATATGTATAGTTGGTAATCATCCCTGATGTAATAATATGTATATGCGGTTGAATACATATCTCTTTATATTCATATTATTTCTAGGCTCTAGCTACATATTCTGTATATAATGTAGCTCGTTCTATAAATAAATCACTTGGATTTAATAAGGATGATTATTATTCTAATAATTTTGGATAGGAGTGGAGAGTGAGAGAATTTTATAAAAAAATTTTTGGCTAACTGACCATATCCAATCGTACTCCCGTTTTTTATAATAATGATAATATAGGAACACTAATGAAATGAAATTCACGCCAAAAAACCAAAATAAAAGCCAATTTATATAATTTATTGTTTAGATATTACGTAATTTGTAATTTTTTAGTTAATGAGAGAAAACCAGATGTTGAATTTCTATCTGCATATACATACATATGTTCATATACATTATACTCAATTTCAACCTTGATATTTCGTTTTATTTTGTTTACTTATTTATTTATTTATTATTGAATACGCGAAATTGATATCTATTCCATTGTTCCTATTCGTATTAAATTTAATAAAAACACAATAATTTTTTATAGAAGTACTGTTCCAATATGTATCAATTTAAGTCATTTTAGAGCATTTAAGGTGTAGCATATGCCTACCCAATATGGGCATCATCATTGTTGGAAATTTTTTTCTACCTAGTACTTAGTATGTATTTGTGAAAAATTAAATATTGCTTGTTCTGTTTGTTCAATTGTTTGTTAAAGTGCAGCTGCATAAAATTGTATTTAATTTTTAGGTTTAGTTTTTAGCGACTATTACTAGGTACTGATTTACGAAACTTAATCTCTAGCAAGTAGCAACATGCATATTCATATTATCCTCTCTAATAAAGGTGCTTGTACACATGTGATATAATGACGTATACTCTGCTGTTTGGCGAAACCTTTGCTTTGTCGGCTGCATATGTCATATGTTTCAAGTGCAAAACTTATACGGAGAATTCAACCAACGGCTATTCCTCGAATATGGATGATAGCTGTTTGTGATTAGAACAATATACAATATATTAGATATAGGCAATTGATATTTGACGTTGATATAAAAATGTCAATTGGAAAGTTGGATCAGCTAACATCTCCTTTCTTAAGAATATTAAGATATAATGATGAATGATTCCAGGTGATTTATTACAAAGGTCAATAGAGAGATTAAAGTTTTTGTCAATATTTCTTATTTATTTTAGTATTAGATCTATAGATAACAGTGTTTCATTGCATTCCAAATAGTGGTACTATTATTATTTTCTATAAACCGTTTTATCTTTCCTTTGTCCTGTATGCATTTTTATTTTATTTTTTCTGATAGGTCCTCCTAGCTTTGTTAACTAATTTGCTTTGTGTCACCTAATTGATTTTCTAATCTTATCATAATGATTATGAAAAAAAAAAAAACTTTTCACTATTCAGACAACTGCATATATTTACTATCTGCATCGCTTTTTATCTCAATATTGAAAAAAAGATAATAGAAAATTCATTTCGTATTAAGGTATCTACCTACTTTCCCGTATAGTCGAATGTTTTCTTGGACGATAAAATAAAGTCATTTCGCAATAATCATATTGCGAAATGTACAATTCAAATACTTAAGCAAATAGTATAAGCAATAACTGCTGAACCCGCTCTCTGGACCATTCTCTCCTCTCCACTCACTTTATGAAATTGCAGAAATATTATTAGGTTAGGTTGGTGGATGCCGGTACCGGTATCTGTGCGAAAAAAAAAGCGTCGCAGGGGGGAAAACTTCTAAGTAGTAACAAGTTTCATGGTGATTGCTTTTATCTTGTGGCCTTGCCATAAGATAGGTGGGTATTACTGTCTATGTTTTATGGTAGGTACTTTCGATTTGATTTCATTCAATTACGTATATTAAAATTGTGATGAAACACAATTTGTTATTAAATATGGAATTTAGAGAAGAAATTTGTAATTACGTTTTTCAGATAGGTCAGTCATTGGCTTGTTCATAAACTTGAGGTGAATGAAATTCGTTTATTTTAATTTTGTTTCTTACATGAACGTTTGTTAAATCAATAATCCTTGATACGTACATGCAGTTAGTTGTTGTTTCATATTATTTGTAATAATCGTTCCAAAACTACTGTCAGTTGACTGAACTGTTCTTTATTCATACACGAAAAACAAAAGTATCACGTCTAAAAAAATCCTGCGTGACAATTTGTTATACATACGTGTAGATAAATGTTTGCAAAAAAAAAAACACTCACTTACGTATGTACATTTAATGGGCATGTCATGGTAAACAACTGTTCGATTAGAATAATTAGTAACATAGATAGATACATCAAAGAAAACTTTCCAAACATAAACAATGTATGCCCATGGATCATATTTTTCTTTGTAGCTCAAGGAACCATTTTGCCGATAGATAACTAAAAATTGTAGATAGGTATAGGTTATCTAGTCTATTTACGTCATCATTATGGCAGAAACTTTTGATTTTACTGCTCGAATTTGCTTAAATTTCAGCAGTATTTGAGAGAAGTTCATTTTATTGAAATTAACAATTATATTATAATTGTCGATATAATCGATTATATTCGATTTGTTTCCTGTTCCATATTTGTCTTTATTTAAAATCTCGACGAAAACTCTCCTAATACGATACGTACAATCACTATTTCCATTGTTATCCAACAAACGCATGTGAACGTCAACGATTTGCAATTACTGTCTCGAAATTACATATAAAAATTTGCTTACAGCATTGACAAGGTTGTTGAATAAATATGTGTTCAAATACCAAGGCTGGCTACCCATATTGTGCAGGCCCTGTACGTTTTGTAATACAGGGTGTTCAATTTCCGGTTGCAATTGCAAATTACCTCGATTCTTAAAATATGATTTACACATTAAATAACTTTTTATAGCCGTAGATGCATCGCTAATTGAACACCATGTATCTATTTATTCAGACCGATGGCAATTTTATTATCTTTTTTATTAAAATTTGACTATAGCTGTATCATCATAAAATAGGAAAAGAAAAAGAAAATGTACGGAAAGAACTGGCATTAAAGGAATACTTAATTGCTATTTAGATAGAATTTGTCTAACAGTAAAACGATAATTAGTTTTCGAAAGTTAGATATAGTTTTTGTATAATTAATTGGAAACCAGCAAAAAATGTATCTCTTTTAATTTACAATGAGGATGCAGCATCATTATAATTGCGGAACTTACAATTTTTGTAGTGTTATATGGTGTAGGGGGAAGCGGACAAAATCATCGATTAATCAATGGAAAATTCATCTATTAATCAAGTAATCCTGGTATGTAAAAAATTAATCCAAACTTTAATCAATCGGGACAGTCGAAAATATAATAATCGTTTTATCGAATAATTGAAACAAAGAAAAAATAAGATGTAAAAAAAGAATTAAATAAATATTATAGAAAATAAATAACTAGAAAATTCGAAGAAAAGATAAGTAAAATATATAATCGACTAATTGATAGAAAATAATGGATTGTCGATGAATCGATTCTTAGAAATGCCGATTAATCGATTGCAATCGATTATTTTATCTAGCCATAATCCATAATCGTCTACTCCACAGTGTTGTGTGGGTGCCGTGTATCATTAATTTTTAAAAATCTAATTCCGCAAAAACTTACTTTCGTCAGTTTTATGTTCAATATGCTGCACATATAAAAATGCGATGATTTTTTGCGCTCTATTTCGACACACCTTTGTGATTTTTTTTTTACTTGACTTTCATGTATGCCCTTTACATAACCGGCCCAACTACGTACAAGTACATGTATCCTACATACACACACACACACACACACACATATGTATTTATATTTAACCTTGGCAATCAATAAGCAACATTATAAAGATGTCAATTACAAAATGTTAATATGCAGCCTCAATTTATTATTATTGTTATTTTATTATATTATTTATTATATACTTCTGTTACTATGCGGTAAAGCTGCAGTTTGGTAAATTGTTTATAAAATTTAGTGTTTATTAAATCAATAGATAGATACGACAAAAAAAAATACTCTTTGTTATTAAAATCAATATCCAAGTGTATTATTTTATTGTAGTATAAAAAACAGCGCATTTGGCAATGGTAACGATTTAATTATTTATTCTTATATAGATTTTCACGGTCATCTTTAAATATTTATAATAAATTGCAATGATGATCCAAGGCATTAGTGGAAAGTTTCTATTCAATGCCATGAGCATAGATTATTAGAAAATTTTAAATAATTATTGATTAAATTTGCCCTTCGTCTGGAATGGAGTTTTTATAGAGTTTATTTTGTGCAAATCAGAGTATATTGTATTTTTTTTTTATATCAGCAGAACGAATGCGTGAAGTTTCATGTCTGCAAAATTTGTTAAAAGGAACGAAAGAAACTTATGATAAAGAAATTTCTATTTTTAGCAACTGACATAGACAGTGGTTTAACTTATCGAAAACTGACTAAAGATCCACTCATATCCTTAAATATACATACATACATATAGCATATTAGTAACTATTATTTAGGTATAAACAAAGAAAAACAAGGAACGCAACTAGATGGTTCTAATAGAATACAAATTCATAAGAAAATTTAAAAATCTCTTTAAATCCATATTAAGCAGGAAAATGCTTGAAACACAAAGGAAATCAACGTGTAGGCGTCAGCGCCGATGCAGCGTCGTTAACGACGTCGCAACGTACCACGCGCGACGTCGTATCGTCATTATGATTATTTGGCGTCATATTGATTGCCCCGCATGGTGTTCTCCTTCTCCCCAACCATATATCCACATGGCAATTGCTGCTGTGCGAATCCATTATTTTCTATAAAGTACAAGGATATTTTCCATGACCATGTACACCTATATATACGTCACCATCAGTTTATTACGTCAGTAATAGTATAATAATAATGAAGAGTGATGTATTTATGTATATACATACATATAAATATTTAAGAAAATCCTAATAGAAACCATATCATGTAGGATGGGATCTTGAATGCATTGAATGTTGTTTTATTTGGAGATGTCCAAACACAGGAAAAACAGAAAAGAATAAAAAATCATCCCCATTAAAATTCAGTAGTGCAACACTTCGTGTGGGCTGTTAAAATGTCCTTTTCAATTCTGTAGGCGTACTAGCTTTATTATCTTTCTTTACCATTTGCAAATTTTAAAATGGTTGCAATGCAATGTTGCGGTTGTCGCTTTTTTTTTAATTTTCGTTGTACGTTTAGTTTTGTACATTGAATTTTTGAGGTTAATCATTATTGAAATTTTCTACTTCCTGAATATTGAATTTCGATTGGAAAATTTATTGTTTTCGTGTGCATTTTCTCAAGACACTCTCTATGCATATGTAATATGAAATTAATTTAAGTATCGAGCAATTCATGATATAAAAGTATAGATTATATTCAAAATAATTATGAGCATAAAACTACTAATTTGTTTGTTTATTTGTTATTGTTGTTTTTGTAAATATTGGAAAACAAAATTATTTTGTTCTGCTTGGTTTGCAGTATATAATTGTTACTTTTATTTTCTCATGTTCCTGTCTCTCTAGTCTCTTGCAATATGTTTTATGTTGTAATAGTTAGTTGGGGGCAACCCTGACCTAGTGATTTTTTATTTCTAGAATACGTATCGGTATAAGTGTAAATATGTACAAACGAATATGTATGTATGTAAATGATATACGGCTAGACAACCAGAGCCATCTAGGAACAATTTTCGGTAGTTTACTAAATCATTAGCTGTATACTCGAATGTTTTTACATTTACAATATTTTCTCCAAACAAATACATTTTCTTTTAATTAATTTTTGTTTTTTTAATTTTTTTTGTAGTTGTAAATTAATAAATTTGTTAAGATATCGATTAACGAGTAAATAAAACACATATAACCTAATATACATTTGATAGATCATTTATTTATTGTCTTTGCCCAAATTACGGGCTGCATAATGGGGGGGGAAAAGGGGGAAATACTTAAATATCAGTCGACAAGTGAAAAATCGAGAAAATTTCGAGACGGACATTCAGTGGACGCTGGTACTTAACATGATTCTATGATTTTTCTTGTTGTTGTTTTTTTTTTAATGATATGCGTAT
Source organism: Platypus cylindrus (assembly GCA_949748235.1). Lineage (NCBI taxonomy): Eukaryota > Metazoa > Arthropoda > Insecta > Coleoptera > Curculionidae > Platypus > Platypus cylindrus. Next base: position 3,918,908 of record OX456491.1, on the reverse strand, counting down.
AATTGATTTGTAATTTGATTGAGAGAAAAAGAGAGAATAAGACAAAATAAAGAAAAAATGGTTCGATATACAGTTCAAATACGACGGTTGATTAAATTGCAATTATCTAACTAAATAAAATGAACTGAAATAACAAAATGTAATGAACCTTATCTTATTGATACTTCTATCAGTTATTTCTTATACTGAACTGTATAGATACTTATAATACTAATTAATTAATATAAAATTTAACTGTCTTTATGTGTAATATAAACATTTGTTGATCTTTCTGGTTTGACTTTCACTGGCAATTAATTAAATTAACTAATTATTATGAATACAATAATAAAAGAACTAAACAAAAACTCCAGAATATTTTATGTAATATAATATAATAATAATAATAGAAAAAAATCTTTCAGCATGATCCGCTTAAATACATAGGCATTTATATCTACTATTATTATTATTATATAATTATATGTATACTTTCGCACCAAAATTACCGTCCATAATATTATCGCTCTTTTCTAATGTTTATAATTCCATTATGTGATAGAAGTATAATGATCTCTTTTGCAATTAGATAATATAATGATTTACTAAGATGCATTCTTTAGGTATATGTTTGTATAATTAGGAAATTTAAGCTGTTGGAAAGCTGATGGTAATAATTAAACATTTTTGCAAAAAAAATAAAATAAAATAAATAACTTAGTCTCTATACGTATTAATCTAATAACAAACTTTCTGAGACATGCCAATCGAAAATTAAACTATCAAATAAGTAAATTTTATCGAATCGATCAAAGCTAAAGCTGTTTTGGTCAAATATAGTACCTAACTACAAAATTTGGTGTCTCAAAAAGTATGCTATTTTACAGTGATGGCACTGGTGCTGTAACAGCTGCAGTTCAATCAACATAAATGTACATACATATGTATTATGTACATTAGCTTGTAGTAGCGACGAGACAAGGAGACGAGTGATCGTACTTTTCACCGTACGCGCCAATAAAATTCGTATCCTTGTATTCTGTGTACTGGCAAATTATCAGTACATACACTGAGTATAGTGGGTGTCGGTCTCCCTGTCGCGTAGCACAACTGGACTACAGTCAATTTACGCCCCGAATCTGATTGCCAACACTATTTTGGCATAATGTATTTATAACAGCACAATTTAAACAGGTAATAATATGGTTTTTAGATATCATCAGGCAACAATAAAAAATCTACATACATTAGTTTTAAAACAACTAGTTTAGACATACAAAAAATTGTATTCAATGTACATACAGGGATATTCATTCATTTCAATAATTACTTAATTGGTATAAATATTTAATTATTATTATTATTGTGTAGGTATAGCCTAATTAATATGTAATCGTGTATATGAATTAGGAAATGGTTCCACGTTTATTTCTTGTTATTTATCTATTTAATATAGAAAAAAAGTTTCGCTTTTTTAATATCGATGTTCTGTACATTGTGATTTGTTTATTTTAAACAAATTTTGGTTCTATTTGGTTTGGTTTTTGTATATTCATTACTTTATTTTTATTGGTGATTATATATTCGTTCATCTTTGGGAAAAATCAATTAAAAACATTAAAAAAATAGTTGCAAAAAGAACTAAAAAGTAGAGTGAATTACAACTATAGAGTGGATACTTTGTATCTACATTTTCGACTTTCTTATGCAGGTATATTTCGTTTAAATTGGCACAAAAATAATACTTTCTATTAGTTAGAACAAAATTATAAAAAAAAGCCGTCACAATATTTAATTATCATTTCCGAAAGATGAACGAATGATGCTTCAACTAAATCGATATCTAGACATTCCGTATTAAATGACACTACACGTACAGGTGAAGATACTAAAAACCCGTTGTCTTACAATAGAAAAACATATTTTATATTATGATGATAATCTGTAAATTAAATTTTTATCACAAGCGGTAGTTTTAACAGCCAACAAAAAATGTTATTATCACGTGCATTCGTCAATTATTTAATTTTAGATCATCGTATGAAATTAAACAATCGGTTCTCTTGTTTATACTAAACATTATAAATATTGACGTAACAATTACAATTTGTCAAATTTATCTTGTTATGAATAATTCTTTTTTTTTTAATTTAAATATAAGTTTCTCGTGTCTTTAGGAATAATTTCTAAAATCAGAAACAAATTTTTCGTATAAATAGTGAACTAAATTTTTAAATGTATAATTCTTCCAAGGCTTATCTATCTACATATATTAAGAAGATAAATAAACTTTGAAATGGAAATATGATGCGGTTATATTTTTTTTTATTTCTTTATGTATGCATTATGCATATAAATCTAATGGTGAGTGCACTCTGTTGACCCTCAAATAATACATACTTTGAGTGCAATTTAAAAAATATCAAAAAAGAATGAAACATCGATGGGTCGTTGGTGCCGAAATGCTCATAATATACGTACTTAAATCTATTTACATTTTATACTATTATACACCTTAGATATTACGTAGTCGAATTTTATTAATTAATCTTATATTAAAAAGGTATTTAAGTAAAAAAGCATATTTCTTTAAATTTTATATCAATTCCAATTAAGCATTGTTCCAATGTACAAAATGGAGCTTGTGGGAAAGCTCGAAGGTATTTAATTCTTAAGGTAAGGTCAAAAGGTTGAGAGAAACAAAAGAAATTAATCAGATGAGAATACTTTGTATAAAATCATAATTAATTATTAAATTAGCTCGTCTTTTACACGCGATAACTTTTTGCCCTTACCTCGTAGATACTCTAAATCATTTTTTATTACTAATGTAAGTTGCCCCTGTATAGTAATAACTTTTGGATATGATTTTTTTAGTGATCCTAAAATTTGAATGTGTGCGTAATATCTACATTATTTATTTCATTCATTTTTGCGTTTTGTCTTTTTTTTTATTATTTTTAATTTATGTATGTATTATTTTGAACTACTGTCCTGACTAGCAATAATTAATAATCGTATTATTTCATTTATCACGTTTCTATTAGTATTTATTTACACTATTTATTTACTATCATTATAGTTGTAGTTGTTTTAGTCGTAATTAATGATATATTAATTAATTTATTTTATCGTTAATGAGGTCGCATTGGGATGCTCTAAATATTACGTACTGTTTATATTTTATTTCATGCTCTAATTCCGTCCCTTGAGATATAGTCCTATGTATATTTTATTAGGGTTTCAAAAAATCAACAAACAAAAAAAAAAACATCAAATGAAATCTAATATTTAGAGCACACATTTTGTCGGTAATAGTGTTACAGGTTATATTATAAAATAGTTAAATCTTATAATATTATTTCTATTATTTGTATGAAGGTGAAGCTGTTTCATCTTTTACAATCTGCAAAAAAAGTATACATAATTAATTCAAAATTATAAAACCACTGCCACATTTATTTGAAACCATACCCACGTTCACATGTGGATATATTGAATAGTGTGACTTGTGCGCTCGAGTACTGTGCCTATGCTAAAATATTGTCTATTTCACTATATACACCAATAACTTTCTCAGTTATGTATGTACATTCATAAATGTACAAGAAATAGTAGAACCATTTTAAAATGAACGAGTTGCATACGGTTTTTCTCTTATGCGTATAGTAAAATACAATTTAATTAGTTATTTTATTCTAATTATGCAAAATAAAGATTAATTTCGAATTTCACCATTTCCATCGAACAAGAAAAATTGATAGTTCAATAATACGAAATATTACGGTTCAAAATCAATCAGTCCCAAATCGCAGACCAAAAAAGACATTGTGTTCAGTGTTCTAGTTTGTGGCACAGAATTCGTGAAGCAGTTTGATGCGTTGTGATTCAAAAATTGGTCGTAAGTCACCTTGTCGCAAGCGCACAAGCCGCAACTTAACTGAAATGTTACCTCTGATTTATTCAAGTCTTTTTCCAAGTTCTGTTGGAATTTCCAGTACGTTTTACCTCTAAAATTTGATAAAAAAGAAATGGTAGAAGTAATAAAGGCATTTTATATAAATATGTGACTAACCAAAGTTGTTGTACTAAACAATTTATACCATCCAATGACAATATTGCTCAAATTTAAATTATCTAACATTATCTGAGCAGCACCCATGAATACCTTTTTACCCTCAATTCGACCATAATCACCCCATACAGTAACCTGTAATGCATACATTTTCAATTCATTGTTTACTTATCGCATGCTAAGTTTATTTGCAGTACCTGAAGTATGCAATTTTCTAAATTTTCTTTAAATGCAATTTGTTCCTGATATAGTGGATCTAATGTTCTCCGTGCTGCTGTTGTTTTAGCTTTAACTATACATTTCTTGCCATTAACGAGATAAACTTTAACATAAGGAGCTGCAAAATAAAAAAAAAAACAGTAATTTCATCCATAATATCAATCTATTTAGAGATGGTACCGACCTGGTAATACTTTTGAGCCAGGTCTGGCTTGAAGGCCTCTAGCTCGTATCACTTCCACTTCAAGTGATCCTTTTTGATAACATAATGATAATTGAATATCGCCAAGTGATGGTGCACCTAAAACTTGTCGGCCAACTAATTGTCCTGGGCCAAGACCTTCGATAAATTCAGATAATTGATTTTCAGCGGCTGTTCTTAATGATGGCGACCATCTAAAATTTAATACGGTTTCTCTCTATTAGTAAAATCTTAGAGAAGGATTGCACTTGTAATGCAGGAATGTTTATATTAATTTACGGTTTTGTACACTTTAGACTTAGTTGACAAGTTATCAAAGCGGTAAATTTATTGTTAAATTATTTTACATTCTAGGAAATCTATCTACCCACATTACAAGTTAAATATATCAAATGTACATATATATCGATAAAGGAATAAATACAATATCGTAATAGAGCAAAACATATAGAGATGTACATAGAGAGAGACAGAGAAAGAGAGAAACAGAAATAAGAAAAGTTTGATTTTAATTAAAAAAGGGAACTAAATCTACTATTTAGTGATTTATTAATATCATAATAATATAAAATATGTGGCATGGCATTTATAATAATAATTGAATGAATTTATGTGATAATGTGCTAAAGAGTCGTTAATGTGCTGCAAATTTCAATATAACTATTATCATGCAAGATGGAGGGTTTGTTTTATTTAAATTTAAAATTCTAATAATTAACTATTGCATTTCAAGTCATACGTAAATAATAGTCAAATATCTACACATAATACCTACCATTCAAGATGTTGCTCATTCGTTTTTTCTTGTTAGGATTCTCAACAAACCTTCTATAGATTTAATTAATTTTACGAAAATTTCCTAACAAATTTAACCAATAATTTAGTATAAACCCACTGATCTTGATTCAGTTTTTTGATTATTATTTTTGCTTGTTTTCGATCTTTTTTAGGTAGGAAATTTTGGCAAATTTCCTTTAAAACAAACACTTTCAATATGAATTTTAAACATAAACAAATTCAGAAATGTAAACATTATAAATACATTTATATAAGTAGGTAGTTAAAAAAGGTAAAACATATGTGAAAGTAAAAATAGTAAAAGAAATATAAAAAACAAACAGTACATACATACATATATACAAAAACAAAAAAAAATAAAATAAAGAAGAAAATAATAGTTAGGTATGCAAAAAACATTTGAACAATGGCACATAGCAACATATTAGATAATATTATGGAACCGGTTGTCAAATCATTCCATATGAACACCATAATTACTTACGATGATGCATCCAGACTTGATATAGAATTTAGACTAGATCCCATTTGACTTGGTTCCGATGATCGAGTTGGAATTGCTGGTAGAATTTCTTCTGAACGTTGTATAGTCGGAGCTGTACTGGATGATGCGCGCTTTCTACTGTATCCGGTTTCTATACCAGAAATCAGTACAAAATCTTAGTAGTACGATTTGTAAGCATTAGAATGTGAATTAAATAAAACTAGTATTTAAGATTAGAAAGTTTTGACATAAACATAATTTTCATGTAAAGACGTAACTTAAGACGTTCTTAAGCCGTAAGTAACTATCGCGATGAACCATTCTATTTCTCTATACTGTGAACGTGCGTTCACAAGTGGTAAAGCACTATTGAGATAAAGTACATCCAAACTGAAAGCAAATTACAATGTAAAATTAATATTAAAAAAACTCGCTTCACATTTTGCAGCGATCCTTTTGTGAGGATTTGAACTTAGAGTTGGAAAATATCCTCTTATCAAGACATGACATGTTTAATCTGTTCAGCTATCTTGACGAACGGTTTTATCTTATATTAGGTAAATATCCATACTTATAATGTAATCTGTAAATGAGCAATAAAATCTAAACAACTAAATTTAATAAAGCAAACTAGAATCCGCTATTAAAGCTAATAAGAGCTTTGGTTCTTTGTGTGTGTGTTTTTTTAATATGAGCAGAAAAGTTTTTATATGAATATAAAAAGCGATAGCTCTAGAACATCTACTAAACCTCTAGAGCAACACAGGCATAGAAAGAGTACTAATTTTATAGAGTTGCTAAAAAAAAAAAAGATGAGCGAATGTTAGAAGTATTAAGATGTCGAATTAGTGTGTAATTGAACATCAAATGATTATTATTCATGATAGAATTATATAATAACATAGAAAATATGAAGAAAATCTATCTGCTGATTGATCTGCTTTTTGATTGAGATATTTTAATATAAGCGTTGCTCAATTAGTATTGTGTAAAACTTGTTCTGTATAAGAATGTGATATGTGTACTTATGTGAATTGAAAGAAGAACCTACCAGAAAAGAAATTTAATTTTTTTAAACACACAGTATTAATCTAAAACATATTTTATCTCTCTATGTACCTATCTACGTGTTAGCTCTTTAAGGATTGGTTATAGAGTGCGGTAAGGATGAAAAGGACTTTGGATTAATGTGTTGGTAATGAAAATTAAAGCACCTGTCACCATCGGCCGAACCCTCTCCGTCACTAGACGCAGACGATCCTTGTTTAGCTAAACGTACATCTCCTGGCAGTACTTCTTCAGATCTATGAACGGTAAATGATGTTTTCCCTTTACGACCGAATCCAATTCGTCTTTTTCGACCTGTGATATAGTTTTTGTTTTTGTTATTATGTACGCATACTGAGAATAAATAAACATTTATGGAAAATATGTATAAACGGACGAACTAATTTATTATCATTAAAAGTGTGTGTGGATGACAAAAAGTGGAAGAGAAAAGGAAGAGCATCCACGCATTTGCATACAATACTAAACTAATTTAGATTTCATTCCTATATAGGTATTCTAACATCCCTAAAGACTTTTTCTCTCTGTTATTAATACAAGAACATCAATTCGATGATTTGATAAAGTCGAAAAATTAATCTGTCCAGGGATATATTGTTTATACGAATAAATAATTTTGTCCGAAAACAACTTACCTGTTGCCGATAATTGGCTTGTTGAATTACTCTTTTTATTTAATCCAACAAATTGATTTTGTCTATCACGTTCCCTTTCACGGCCTTCTTTCTTTTCCTTTTCTGTTGACGATGATGGTACTACTAATCCACCGCTTTGTTGCATTTGATTTACAGCTGTATCACTCAAACTACCATCTGTTTTTATACAATTATTTATTAATAAGATTTCTGAGAAATTAATTAAACAAAAGAAATTCTACGATGTCCCTATAAAAGCGTGTTTCAACTATTCATTCATACCTGCTTTCTCATCAGGTGGTGCTTCAGCATTAGATAAACTTCTAGTAAATTGTCCTTTCTTGACACTACCTTCTCGTCTATGATGATGGTGATTATGATGATGATGGTGACGATGATGATGATTACTATTACCCGAATCAACATCATCGATTCGACGATTATCTTGATAGTCTAATGAATTCGTTACATTGCGAGAACTTCTTATAGTTGGATCACGATCTTTTATATTCCTTGGCATACTTCGATAACCACTTGAATAATTACCATAATCGATACTAATTGGGAGAAAAATTAATTTCGACACAATGAAATAAGAAATATTGTGTATATTGACTAGCGCAAATATCTACATATCGACTTTTTTTTAAGACTCTTTTTACTTTCTAATTTTTTCTTCTGTTTTTGACAGGCTGCCAAGTGATTTGAATATCGCTTTTTTTCAGCATCATTTTTCATGTACATGGTGTATGTGTATATTATAAAGATATATGATTTAACTACAAAGAGATTAATCATTTTTTTTTGATAATTTTCGATTTCGTTTCATGTGACCTTAAATAACATGTTTTTCACTTTATGGCGCCTCTATTCTGTTTCCACGTTAAACTTGAAAATTTCTCGAAAAAAAAAACTCACCTTGCTGTTACACTACCTCTTGGTCGTTCGCTCTGCGTTGAAAATGCGCTACTAGTAACTGATGCGACCGATTCCATATCACTATCAAAATCCCCCAAACATAAAGGATCCCTTTCTCTATCTGGCGAGATAAGTCTTCGACTATAATTAGCAGTCCGTCCATGGCTAGTTAAATCGCTATCACTGAGTCCAGTATAATGACGTTCCCAACTTGAACCTGTACTTCTATATTTATGTACATATTTTACACGACGATTATTACTACTTAAATTACGTTCCTCTAGATCTTGAGCCACTCTTTCCTAAAGAAATAATAGAATTGAGGCATTTCTTAAATACATGATTTAATTCTAAAATCTCTTTACTTGTAGTGCTCGAGCTAGAGCGTGCGGCACTTGTGGTAATTGTCTTTTTTTTGGTGAACCTGTTGGTGTTGCTGTTGCCGACCTGGATTGAAATCGATGTCCACTGCTTACAGGTACGGTACCTGGACAATCTGGTGGTGATAGTGATCGATAATCAGGTAAGCCACGTCCACGTGGTGATTTCGATCGTGAACGTGATGAATGAATTGTTGATTGCGATGGATCATTAGGTGCTACTGAATAAGATCGATGTCCAGACATGCCGTTCTAAATCAATACGAAATTGATTCATTAAAACATGTAGCCATTAAATTAACTAACGCTTACCCCTCGATATCCTTGACTATATGATGGTATCGGTTCTTGGTCTCTTCTCGATTTCCTTTCCGACTCTCTTGGTGGACTAGATGAACTGCCAACACTACTAACACTTGCCCCATCCATTCCTCTTCGATCTCTGCCACCTTCTATTTCACATTCCGATGTCGTATCACTATCAGAGAATCGACTGCTTGTACTTGGCGGTGATAAATGTTCACTGGGTGTTAATGCAATCTGTCAAATTCAATTTATGAAAGGCATTATCCATTTCCATTGAAAACATAATATAATTACTTCTTCGTGTGGTCCCAATGTTCTCCATGTTGGTTGTTCATCTAATGGCCACAAATCAACTATTGCTTCACCTAAGAAATCATTAGCACCATATCGTACATAATCCCATACGGTTATTTCTAATGCTCGAGCCCTGAGATCTGCTCGTCTTAAACTTGAGTAAACAAATGTTTGATTCCACATTGGCTCAGTTGTGTCTAGAATTAGAATGAGATTTATGTTATGCATCAAATATGACGTAGTTGTTGTTTGCTGGAAAGATAAAATATGAAAAATAAGAGAATGATGAGTTGCTGTTGTGTGTGTGTGATTTATTTTTAAACTCTTTCCAATTTGTATATCGATTGTGTGTGTCTTTTTCTCTTTGAAAACATTCTATTGATATCCTGCCAGAGAGTTATGTGTTGTGCTCTTTATACATCTCTCTATTTGCTCCACTCAGTTCCTACTTGTACATTCTTGCCAAAAATTATGTTTTCAAAGAGATAAGTCACGCATCGATAATTCTCTGTTACTCCTTTTTTTTTTCGTTGTTGTTGATCATTTGCCAACGAAGACTTGACCTAATTTTGAAAATCTAGCTGATATATGGTGTAAATAATAGTAGCAAAAAAAAAAAATTAAATCGTGACATACTTGCCAACGTTCTTGTACGTCTTTTACTCTTCTCTGATCGATCCGGCAGTAGGAATAATTTACAATAAGGATTACGAGCTGGCTGTCCAGCTCTTGGAATCAAACCACTGGCACATACAATAGTAACTAATAGTTGAAACATTGTTGAATCGAAACCGAGACGAACCTGTTAGTGAATAGCAGTGCCAATTTTAGCAGTTTGATATTTGATTGTTTCAAATTTTACCTTCACTCGACCACCTACACTTGTTGGACCTTGTAGAACAGGAGCTTCTTGCCGTTCAGGACTTCCAGGTGATGTTACTAAAACATGTGGGCGTTCATAAATTTCAGTTTCCGGCCACGATATATTCGTTTGGCCTAAAAATTCACTTTTATTTATGATAATGATCGGTTTTGTTTGATTTTTGGATATTATTTTGTTTTAAGTACTTTATTAATGATTAGGCAGTTTGTACAAAAATTGTTATTATTCTTTCCTATTTGTTATCTAAACACGAAACACACAGTTGTTGCTCCCACAATTACCTAAATTTATCTGAGAATATAGGATAAATGACGAGTATAACAAGCAAAACATAGTATAATGAATTGAATAGGTAATTGAAAAAGAATCATTTCAGTGTTTGAAAGTGTATAATTTTTGTGAAACTTCAATGACAATTGGTGCACATTGTGTTGCGTGTGTGTGTGTGTGTGTGTGTTTTGTGTTTAATTAAAATTAAAGAAAATCAATGCTAATAGTTATTACTTCAACTGTGAATTTTTAACTAACTAGCTCTAGCTCAAATATTTTATTAAAATATTCGAATTGAAAGTGAAACCTTTAGAATTTTTACTAGCTTTCCTCTAGGACTAACAAAGACTAGAAAACAACTAAATATTACAATCAAATTCTCATATGAAATACATACCTTTGTTCGACATTTAAATTTATTTATTTTAAATGTAATTTAATATGTTCTTAATAAGTAATTAAATAACAAAAAAGCGGGCAATTTATAAACCATATGATTCGTACCTCTTTGGGCAGCTGATTGTTTCCAATTAGCCTGAGCTATTCGCCTATTGTTCATTGATCTACTAACAATTAGTTCAACATTTGCCTCCTGTTTACTTTCGGCTATTATATCGGCAACTTCCTGATAGGATCTACCTTGTAATGTTCTGCCATTCCATTCGATAACTTCATCTCCTAAAAATTTCACCAATGATTTTTTTTAATGTGGCCTTTACATCAATGTATGTATGTATGTACCTGGCCTTAATTGCCCATCAATATCAGCTATGCTGCCTTTTTTCACTTTTTCTATTATCGCTCCTTTTAATCCACTTTCTAATAATCTTCCACCAATTATCTTTAGTCCTAGTATTGTTGCACTTGATCCACTTAAATCTATATTGGTACGTTTCAATATCATGTGACCAATCATTCTAGTTCCATCGGCAGATACCTGCCAGGAATGCGGATGCTAGAAAGAGTTGTTGTTGTTTGTTTAATTGGTAATTTAATAAAAGGAGATCGATGATTAAGCAAGATTTTTCGAATAGAGCAAAAGCATAAACAATGCGGGCGTCAACAAATATTATAGCCTATAATATTATTCGGACATGTCTATAGTGGACGAATGGCTTTAGAAATTTACAATAGTAAATTTAGAATTTATTTCTCAAAGCGCGTACGTAATTTCTCCAACTATACAAAATATGCATGCAGCTCACAATAATACTAATATCAAAATAAAATTAATCAAACAGAATAATACACACACATGCAAAAAAAAATAATACAGCCAATTATCATAAGCAAATAGAAAACTAAAGGCGACAGCACACTTTGATTATGTTCCTCTTTCCGGTGAATGAGGTAACTCATGCGAAACCTATTACATGGGTCGATGGGCGTGATTTATCTTTTAACCCCACCTACCAACAGCGTGACCGTATTCGAAGATGTGCTGCCATCTTAATAATTCAATATGAATTAACGAAGTGTTAATAATTAATTTTCTATGAACAATTATCAAGTTTGGTACAATAGATAATAATAATAATAATAATAATCTGCAAATTTGCTCTACTCCTCATCTCTTACATTCATTTTAAGCACCTTTGGTAAATCGCCACGTGTTGAATCCTCACTGGATGTAAATGTGGATGATGTATCAATACCGGAATCACGATGTGAATCTTGCGATCCTTGTGAACCTTGTCGACCATCTTGATGATCAAAACGTACCGTTTTCTTTCTTCGATCTCGAAATCCAGTCCGATTATCGGCTGTTACATCTTGCAGTGGTCGATGTGAAGAAGGTGCTACTATATAGTGATTTATTGGTACCCAATCATCAGTCTCATCCATTCCTAAAATCGGTGATGAATGGTCTCTCTCTCTCTCTCTCTCTATGCGTGTCTTTACACTACTTTTTTATTTTTTTTTTAGTTTAATTTCAGGGATTGTTTGGTTTGTATGAGATGAGGATAAAATGTTCTTATTTCAGAGAGCACTTTGGAACATTCTTTTAGATTCTTTTTTAAACAGTTTTCTGGGGTTGGTTGAAATTAGATTTGACCGAATCAAATTTCAGTTTTCCTTATAGCAGAAAACGGTCTAAAATATGATATGATAGTTACATAGAAGATGAACGACTCGATTTTCATATAAAAATTTGAAAGAAATAAGAAAAAATATAAAAACAATTATAATAAAAAAGTTATAGCAAGTAAACTGCAAATATTGAATAATAATATAATTTTTAGTATAGCAGAAAAGGAGTGCTGAAGCTGCGTGAAAACACCATATTCATGCAGATTAACTGTTCATTATCAAAAAATAACATCCAGCAGCTATAAATGTCGTATACAAAAATAAACCGATATATGTAGATTCTCACCGCAAAAAATTTCTTAATTTTTTCATTGAGCATCTCCTGCCTACTTAATTTTTCTGATTGTTTAATTTCATCTGTACTTTCTGTCGGACTTCCTAAAATAATGAGTTTACCATGTAGAGAAAATTGATTCGTTTTTAATTTACAAGCAGCCACAGAACATATTTAATCATTAAAAATTTACGTTTCATCATCAGTATACCTGTCTACTTCAGAGTCATTTTTAATTTTGAAAATGTAAATCGTCTTTCGGGCTTAAAAAATATCGTAATAAAAATGACCTCAATATTCTGCACAGATTGAAAAACTTGACACACAGTCACACAGATGTTGTGAAGAATTTCCCTCGCGGTAAAGAGCTGAGCTTAAAAAGTTTCAAAGTTGAAAGAGAGAAGAAGATGCGCTTCTTTCATAAAACCGGAAAACTTGTTTGATTTTGCGGTTAGTAGTAGTAGAAGAGAAGAGAAGTTGTTTTATTGGGTTTTCTATAAATATTTTTGTTTATAAATTTCCTTATGAAAAGTTGATATTTTATTTGTTTCGAACGTTCTTCATAAAATGAAGAGAATTTCTTTAGTGTAAAGTTTCATTTCGATTTTTCCAAACTTTTTCGCCTATTTTTTTTTTTTTTTTTTTTGGTGTTTTAGAAATTTAATTTAAAACTTTTATGTTTTAATCGATTTTCCATCAGTTCCATCTGGCGCAAATGTTTGTTAAAAATTTTTAATGCAATTTTATATGAAATAATATTAAATGATATGGAAAATGTTAGAAATGGTAAATGAATTTTAATGGCAGTTGAAATACTTTTCATGTACAAACACATATAATCAATAGGTTCAAATTTTCTATAGAAAATTATCAGATTTATATATAATAAAATTGCAAATTGAAACATAATAATTAGCAATTTTTCTATATGAAAATTTCTTCATAAATATTTACTAAAAAAACTATTCGAAATTAATAAATTGGGAGCAACAACCTTATAAAATAACACCAAATAAACCATCCCGTCTTTTACATATTTTTACTAAACTTTTACTTACCTTTTTCACTATCTCTTTCATCACTTCCATATTCCGGTGTGCTTTTCAAATCCTCTTCCGAACTGGAATAGGAATGTAATTGTACTTGTGGCGGTAGCGGTGGCGGTTGCTGCTGCTGCTGTTGTTGTAGTTGCTGTGGTGGCTGAAGTCCTGCTGTTTGATGATGTTTAATTTGTCGTTTGTATTTTTTACCAGTGGCTGTTGATGTTGTTGTTGTTGTTCCTGTTGTAGTTGCTGCTTGTCCTTGTAATAGCTCTTGACGGATTTCAGACCTATTATGAGGATTTGGGTCTGAATATCTGCTCATGGAGATGGATAAAATAAGAATTAAAAAAAAAATAATAATATGCAATTCAATTAATATTAAATTCACTAACATTCTGGGCACCAAATGTGGATGTGTTTGCATCAGTTCTTCTAATTCTCCTTGATAAAATCTCGGATCATCTTCGTTGTATTGATTGTATCTTTCAGATGACGGTGCTCGCGGTGCATGCTCTTCAGAATATTGTCTACGTAACACACTACCAGATCTATTAATAAAAAAAAAAGGCTATTTACTCATCGCTGCCTATGTGAATTTGAGAATAATGAATTTGCCTTTGTAATGGCTGATTTTCTTTTTCTGCAGCGGAATGAGTGCGCTCCAATTTTGGTCTTTTATCCGATTGAACTTGATTCATTATTACATCTGGATCGGAAACAACTGTTGTCATTCCAGATTGCATCCATTGTCCAGTTCTACCTAGAAGTTCTTGTTTCTTTCGACATAACATGCATACCCATACCGACTATATAAACAATAATTTATTGTTATAGCAATATATTAAAACAATCGCATATAGTTTCAAGACTGCAGATGTTTAACTATACTAATACTTTGCCCATTATCAACTAGCTGATTTGCTAGATAGCTGTTCAGTTAGTCGTGATAGGGATTTAGTGAGCGAACTGAAATCTACGTTCATGAAAAACGAAATCTATTTGACTAATTCACAAAAAAAAAAAAACTATTATAGTTGTTGGAAGTTTGTTTTTCTAATTAAGTTTTTTTCTTCTATTAGTTTCATATACGCAGGTATTTATCCAAAGTTTAATTAATACAGATAAAATTCGAAACATAATGTTTATCCCTTGTTATTTCATCGCAAATTAATTCGGTATAAAGGTACTTTGCAGCCTGCCTACTTTCGAATTGGAAAAGTTTGTCAAAATATAGTATATCTACACAGATATATTTTGGCACGGCTGTGGCGCGTGGGCATATTCCATCGTATTGTCAACTGAATATGCCGTGCGTGGGTATATAAACCGACGTCACGTCATAGAAATAAAGCCGCCTAGGATTTCGTAGGACGCAGTTGGCAAATTTTAAGATTTTCGTTTTTTTTTTTTATATGATCTAATGGAATAACAATCTTATGCAGTAAATCCTCTTCCTTAACGGTCACTCAAAATGTCAGTCTAAATTATCGATATTAAAAGGCGCCCGTTAATCTAGCAGTTTTACTGTATTAAAATTCCAGCACAGTCGCAAATCCGTAAAGGAAATTTCGGTGAAAATTTGACAAGTATTTCATAATAAATCATATCTTACCTTTCCAGATCTTAAAGTCACTTTCCCACCACATCTTGCACAACATCGTATTGTACAATAATTACAAATATGACCAATACCATCGGCAAATTTCGTTTTCAAACAAATATGACATGTGGCATCCAATTCATTGCCAGTTTTTTTATGTTGTTCATTACGTGAGCGAATTTGTTGTTCTAATATTTGTAGTTCATCGGCTTTTTTTCTATAAATTCAAATTAACAATAATGAAAAACGATGCATTTTTTCATTTGCTTTCTTTATAGAGTTTGGGTTAGTATATAAAAGCTGACCCCTCGCTCATAGGGGTAGCAGCAGGAACGCGTAGGTATAACCTAAATTTTATGGATTGTAAAAATTTCAAATTAGGTGTAAATTTCGAAAGACAAACGAACTGTGGTCCAGAGCGTACACGATAATTAAATTAAGTCATTGATTTGGATAATGCAAAGATAGTGTTAACGCACGAATTAATAAAAGACTTTAAAAAAATAATAGGGTGGCGAAGTATTAACAATTTAAGTATTTTTTGAATGCTTTTCCTCATAGAAATCAATTCCAAAAAATAGTTCAAAATTTAAGAAATCTTTAATTAATTAGATTGATAGTTATATATTTTATATGCAATACTTGTTGGCTTAACGAACTTTTTTTTAACAGTATTCTCTACATTCAATCAATAAGCGATTTAATCAGATTTAAATTTTCCTGTTTAATGCGGAAAATCGAACAAGACAAGCTGTGGAAAATATTAAAATTATGTATTTTAGAAACTATTTTCATATAATTAATTTTCGACATGACAACTTCGACTCTTGAACTGAACTGTATTAAAAACATAAAACAACGAAAAACAAAAAAAAAGATACAGGAGATTTTATCGTTCATTCCAGCAATTTTTTCTTTTATCATAATTTTATGGAGCACGACACACATTTCTTTTCGAAGAATTATTTAGACAAGCTAAATTATTTTAAGGTCTTTTTAGGAGGGGCGAGGGAGGAGAGCTTTCTTTCTAGTCGGTTTGATAAAAATAGAAAATGCTTTAACTCTAATAGGACTTGACATTTTGAACTTAATAAAAGATATTTCATGTTGTGGAAGCAACAAGAAAAGTCAATTTATTTACATTATAAAATTGACGAACCTCATAATCTCTTTTTCTTTATTATCTTCTTCCTTTTGACGATCCAAAACTGACTGTATAATTGCCCTTTCTTCAGGAGTCAAATGTGACAAATCCGGCTCTTCCTCCATACTAACCCCCGTCATACATCACCCCGGCTGTCCAAAGCACCTTATTTCAATTTTATATATTATATTTTCTTATTATTACTGTTAATACATTTATATTGTCCATTTCTTCGAGTTTGTATTGTTAAAACTGCACTTAATAAATACACAATGCGGATGAATTTACGTTTAGATTGTTTTCGATTTTAGCGAAGAAGGACGTTTTTATATGATGTAAAATACAATTGTGAACGCGTACCGATGCAACATTCGCGTTTATTATTGCGTATAGAGTCGATCGCTTTTTTGTTTCGTTTTTCTTCTCGATTTTTATGCTTTTTTTGTAACTTTTTTCTTATTGGGCTTATTTAACGAACGATCTACGGTTGAATATCACAGTTGAAATTACCCATTCATGGTCTTTTAATAAATAATAGGATGAGTTAAGGGGCGGCCAATGGCAGCAATTTGAGGTGTGACGTCACGAGATAAAACTATTGATCCATATTATGGGGCAAGCGTCGCCAAATATTGTCTAAGAAAATATCTATTTCTGTTGCATTAGAGAGGGTTGAATTGTGAAAATTTTAATGTCAATTTTAATCCTTCTCAATTTGTGTAAAAGTCGCAGCGAATAAATTGAAGTCCAATGACAACTGCATGCATAAATGATAAATCCACCAAATAAGTGCAATACAAAAACAAATATTTTCATACTTGTTATGCTAGCGTTAAACATATCCAAATTTTACTTCCATCTATCTGATTATGTAAGCAACAAATATCTAGAATGCTGCCTAATTTGACAATCATATTATCGATTATTGTGGGAGTTATACATGACAAAGCGTATTATGCTTCTAAATATGAACACAGAATTTATATCTAGTTTACTTTAGACTTTTTACTTTAAAAAATTGCTACCGACGAAGTGCCAAATAAATCTTCGAAGCCAACTCAGGGAATAGGCCGTTATTGCCATTTTTTAATTTCACAAAAATTTTTATCAATTTGTTGCTTGAATATATGCTATTGATGTCCCTTTTAAATATATAGTTTGTACTTTCTACCGCCAAATGACAATATTTTAACACCTTCGCCAAAACTGAAATAAAAAAGAAAGATGCAATCATAGATAATAAGATTTTGTTTTTCTTTAATTATATACAAATACAATCACTGCAGAGAATAGTCTTAGTTGTTGAGTGAATAATTAAAAATAATACTAAACAGTAATAATAAATCCAGTGATCAATCGATACAAATCGTAATCAATATCCTAGTGCCATGTTTCATTTTTCATATCTAGCAGTGCAAACTCAAATTGTCAATGAATATGTAGTGTTTATTGCCTGAATAAGCATTCAAAAAGAATGTTTATGGTACTTTAAATTAGAGTAGAAAATTAATTTTAGTTTATTATAAGTTATTCTAGTAGTTTATTACATAAAGCCTGATTTCTTTATACGAAATTATTAAAACATGTTTTCATTCTGTTTTATCCTTCTATGCTTGTTTTAAGGTCTACTCTGAAGTCTAACTAAAATATTGAATAATGATGTGATTATAGTTGACTACCTACTGCAATAGGCAATAAATAAATTCAGTTAAATGATTATTAACTCGATTTCTGCGAAATCAATTACGAATACTGTATACTAAAGCCTGTAACTATTTGCAATTCTTAGCTGAATGTTAGTTGCAGAAGAAAGTGTATAAGAAACTTAGGAAAGTAATTTTGTTCAGTCCTACGTTCGTCCATTAATCTGGTCCTCAAACTAACTGCTATATTATTGTTATTTGTTAATAGCAGTTATTTTCAATTTAGCTTTTAATATCGATATACTTTTATGCCAATGTTGTGGCTTTTTGCGTTTTTACTGTTTTTACCGTTTCTTTACTTTTAATATTAGTAATTAATTATTAATAAGTGAATAACTAAGTATAACTAAACAGATTTCCATAATAGCTAAGGCTGTAGAACAATTTGTTAATTTGAATATTAGGATTTGCTATTACGTTTTTAATTTTAGTTGCAATTTAACTTTAACAGTGAGTTAAAAGGTTAAAATCCAAAATACCAACAATATATTTTATTAACAATCATAAATAGATAAGTAGCTTATCGGTAAATTTTAAATGGGTAAGTTCCTTGTTCGAATTGCTCTTGACAAAATGATGGAGAAAAAAAAATTAAATACCATTTTTCGCCATTGTATCAAGCAAAATTTATATGTGCAATATGTCAAGTTGACATAAATTCATGGAAAATCCATCAAGGTATTTCTGACGAAAATTCTTTAAGGTGTGTAACTAGAGAGATTACTTCTAGTTAAAGTAAAAGGTAAAGATTCTGGAAAAAAAATTATTGACAATTTCTTAACGCAACATTGTAGTAGATACGACTTTTGCTTTTAGTGGCCTTAATACTCTCTTAATAAAAATACTAAAGTTAATTGTCATTTTACTGTAACTAAGTGAATCTAACATTTGAAATTTTTTTGTGCCTACTTTTAAAATTAAACTTTTGGCTTCGCCATCTGTTACACAGTAGCCAAACTGATACCGGCAATTACAGGTGAAACTTTACAGGATTTTTTTCTTAAATTAAATTATAGAAACATGTAATAGAATTTTAATTGTTCGTCTCAGTTTGGCTATTGTGTAAGAGATGGCGAAATCGAAATTTTTATTACCCATAAAAAATGTCAAATGTTAAATTCACTTTAGTACAGTAAAATGACATTTAACCTTAATATTGTTATTAAGAGAAATTTAGTTGGTTGATTAATTTCCATTGAATAAAGCTGAATTTTACTTTTCAAATTAATTTAATATAAATATTATTAATATAATGGGTAACGATAAAAAACGTCGTTCTCGTAGTCGAGACCGATTAGATAGAGATAAAAGGAAAAGATCTCGTTCTCGAAGTAAAGAGCGTTATTATAAAAGACACCGTTCTAGGTCAGGAGATCGATACGACAAACGAGATAATAAAGATGATAAATATGATAACAAAAGTGAAAAAGATAAATATAGAACTGAACGAGACCGAAAGGTAAGTTCTTCATCAAATTTAATTAAACTAGTTTCACGGTAGATCATAACTGTACATAAGTAGTATGTCTTAAACGTACTAAGAATATGATATTAATTTAAGGATGAACGTGATAATAAAGATGACAAAAAAAGTAGAGACTCTTCAAAATCTATTCTACTCGATGAAGATGCGAATAAGGAAGAAACAAAAGTTGAAACTGCAAAAAAGGAACCTCTGTCCTTGGAAGAATTATTGACAAAGAAAAAAGCCGAAGAAGCAGCTAAAAGTAAAGTAAGCAAAGAAATATCGTAATCGCCGACAAATCCACGACAGAAATTAATGTATAACTTCATATTCTAAATCGTATATAAAATTCACAAGCGTTTTACTTATATTTATTTTTAATCGAAATTATTTACTTACATAACTTAATTAAATTAATGATATTAGTATAATAGTTTAAGAGAAAGACAACATGCAATAACAATATTTAAATAAGTTAAAATTTAATAATTTTTTTAAGTGGCCATTTAATAATCGTGAACTTTTTCACAGCCGATCTTTCTAACCAAAGAGCAGCGAGCCGCTGAAGCTATAAAAAGACGACAAGAAGAAATTGAAAAGAAACGTAAGCTTCAAGAGGAAGATAGAAAAATATTGCAAACAATGCAAGTTGCTCGACAACAAGAAGATAGAAAAGATGATAGAGATAGAGATAGAAGAGTTCGAGATAAAGAACGCGAAGATGAGAAACAGAAAGATAAAGATCGAGAAAAAGAACAAGATGCAATTAAAGAAAGGTAACTATTTAATATTATAACGATTGGCTATTCGACTTTCGAATTGTTTAATTCCGTTTCTAATTAGATATTTAGGATTGGTGAAGAAAAAGAGGAGAGTGCGACGATTAAACGACAGAAAATTTGTGTTTGATTGGGATGCTGGAGAAGATACATCAGTCGATTACAATCCGCTGTATAAAGAAAAGCATCAGGTGCAATTTTTCGGTCGTGGCAACTTGGCGGGCATCGATATTAAGGCGCAGAAAAGAGATCAAAGTAAATTCTACGGTGAATTATTGGAAAAACGAAGAACAGAAGCTGAGAAAGCTCAAGAGAAAGTACGGCTGAAAAAAGTGAGAAGAAAAGAAGAGAAACAACTCTGGGATGACAGGCATTGGTCAGAGAAAGAAAAAGATGAAATGACTGAAAGAGATTGGCGTATATTCAGAGAAGATTATAATATAACAATTAAAGGTGGAAAAATACCCGAACCAATTCGTAACTGGAAAGAGTCAGGCATTCAAAAGGAATTATTGGAGATTGTTGAAAAAATAGGTTATAAAGAGCCAACCCCCATTCAAAGACAAGCCATACCTATTGGCATGCAAAATAGAGATATTATTGGAGTAGCAGAGACAGGTTGAAACGATATATTACGTAAATTATTTCTTTGGTAATATTTTGCGGTGGTTTCAGGTTCGGGAAAAACACTAGCTTTCCTTATTCCATTGCTTTCTTGGATTCAATCACTACCGAAAATTGAAAGAAATGAAGTGGCTGACCAAGGACCATATGCGATTATTTTAGCGCCTACTCGTGAATTGGCTCAACAAATAGAGGAAGAAAGTGTCAAGTTTGGACAACCTTTAGGCATTCGAACTGTAGTCGTAGTCGGAGGTACAACTCGACATTTTGCTTAATCATTCGTTTGTTATTTAGTGCTTTCTTCTAGGTTTGAGTAGGGAAGAACAAGGTTTTCGCCTTAGAATGGGATGTGAAATTGTTATAGCAACACCTGGACGTCTTATCGATGTTTTAGAAAATCGGTATTTAGTATTAAATCAGTGTACCTATATAGTTTTGGATGAAGCTGATAGAATGATAGATTTGGGCTTCGAACCGGACGTGCAAAAAATTCTAGAATATATGCCAGTAACGAATTTAAAACCGGACACTGAAGAAGCTGAGGATAGTAAATTATTGCTTGCAAATTATAATAGTAGAAAGAAATACAGGCAAACGGTTATGTTTACAGCTACTATGCCCCCGGCAGTAGAAAGGTACAAAAATGTTAATGGAACGGGGCATGCTAATAAAATGATCGTAATCAAATTATGTAATTTGTTAGGCTCGCAAGAACATATCTACGTCGACCAGCTGTAGTATATATTGGTTCAATAGGAAAACCAACAGAAAGAGTAGAACAAATTGTTCATATTGTTGGCGAGAATGATAAGAGACGTAAATTAATGGAATACCTTTCTAAAGGTATCGATCCCCCAATTATCATATTCGTCAATCAAAAGAAAGGAGCAGATGTTCTGGCTAAAGGTATAATAAACAAAATAATTATTTCATATTGAAATTCTTACGCTATTACGATGGTTCCAGGATTGGAAAAATTGGGTTACAATGCTTGTACTCTTCATGGTGGTAAAGGACAAGAACAAAGAGAATACGCTTTGGCTAGTTTGAAATCTGGTGCAAAAGATATTTTAGTTGCCACTGATGTTGCTGGACGTGGTATTGATATTAAAGATGTTTCTGTGGTCATTAATTATGACATGGCAAAAACTATTGAAGGTATAATATTGATTGTCAACATAAATCTATATAGCTAAATGATTGCACTCATTATTTTTTGAATTAGATTATACGCATAGGATTGGACGTACAGGGCGAGCCGGTAAAACTGGAATTGCTGTCAGTTTTTGTACAAATGACGATTCTGCACTCTTCTACGACCTTAAACAAATGCTAACATCTTCACCAGTGTCGCAATGTCCGCCGGAATTAGCCAATCATCCGGAATGTCAAACGAAACCTAATATGCCAAAGAGGCGAAGGGATGAAATGATTTTTGCCTAATAGTCTGTTTTGAACAGAACGAAAATCTATGTTCAATTGGCACAAAATTGTTCTGTCTTTTATGTTTTTCTATAATATCACCGCATGAAGAATGTATTTGTATATTGATAGGAAGTGAAATTAATTTTAAATAAAAAAGTTTTGTTACAAGATTTGTAACCAATATTTAATTAATTCCTATATATTTTGAAGGTCGCGGAACCACTAGTCATGTCTTTTTGGACCTATTCGACAAACATCTATTAGCACTTACTAACTTATCAAATAACCTTAATAAATCTTAATATAACGCCTTATATAGTAATTAACTGACCAGAACACGAAGGACAATGATGGAAATTCTCATCTGCTTGTATTAAATCGCTCATTTTAATATCAGACAGTAATAGATTAATTTCATTTATTGTCTGCTCTGTAAAATCATCGACCTTTTGATCTTTTACTTCATTATTAACGACGTCATTTGTATTTGCTTGATCATTTAATTCTTTTACGTTAAAATCTTGACTGATGTAGTTCTTAGTAACAAGTTTTTTTATAAGGTGATTTAATTGATCTAGTTTCATCTTCATTTGTTCTTTGTCGTCTGATAATTTTTTAAATTGCTGTTCTTTTTCTAGTGTTTTTTGTTTCAAAACCATTCGTTGATGTTGATATAGAGCTACGTATTCGCCAATTGTTTCCGTTTCACTTTGAAGTTGAAGTATAATATGTTCTAATCTTTGCTTTTCATCAGTGAGATCAGCAATTTCTTGCATTGTTTTTGTAACTTTATTTTCCAAATATTTAACAGCCATTTCCTTATCTAATTTAGTATTCGTATCTCGCACATTGTCCGGAATTTCTGTACGTTTTAAGGAATCATTTGGATCTACAATTGCTACATTCTTTATACCTTCAATAACTTCATCAGAAATATTTGTATTATGATCAGATTTGTTATCCACATAAGGTTTTCCTCTCATATTTTTTAGTTCACTTGTCAGTCTTTTAATTGTCTGTTTAGCTTCAAGCAATTCACGTTCAACGGCCTGTGCCGAATTTATTTTAGCTTCGTAATGCCTTAATCTATCTTCAAGCTGATGATATTGTAGGTCTTGCACATGTATTTCTTTAGAATTTCCCTCCATTAAACGGGATAGTTCTTTATCTTTTATATCTATTGCGTCAGTTAGCGACTGTAAGCTACTTTCCATTTTTTTCAATTTTTCAACAAGTTCTTTATTTGTTTGTTGTTGGGCGTGATAATTTTCGGCCAGTTCTACTTTATCATCATCCATTTTACGAAAAACTTCCTGCATACTTTTCAACTGTTCTTTTAATTCCTTGTTTTGTTGAATTGCCTTTGAAGCAGCAACTTTATCACTTTCCATAGCTTGTAACAGTTTCACACTATCAGGTTGGTTGCCTTTAAGTTGCTCCACTACACTTTGCAGTTGCGCAACTGAGTCAGCTTTCGCTGCTAATTGTTCTAATAAGACGTCAGTATTACGGGCAACTACTGTGTGATGCTCTTTTAGACCTTCTAATGCCATTTGCGACATTCTAAGCTCTTCTTCTAGTCTGTGCAATTTAGATTCGTCTTTTATATTTTCAGTATCAGCAGAAGTAGTTGGTGCTTCTTTACGACTTTGAAGTTGTTTTTCTAATTCGGCTATATGTTTTATGCGATTCTGCTCTTGCAGAAGTAACGTGTCTTTAGTCTGTTGCAACTGGATTAATTCCTTTGATAATATCGCCATTTGCTCATTCAACTGTTGTGCATATTGTTGATACTGAACAGTAGATTCTTCTTTTTCTTTAATAACAGATTTCAACCTTAAATTTAGATTTGATTTATCGTGTTCCAAAGAAAATATCGATTGCATCAACTCTTCAATTTTATTGCTAACAACTGAGCTACCTTCAGATGATAACTGTTGAATTTTTATATCAGCTAATGACAATTTTCCGGATAAGTCCTAAAATGAAAAAAAAACACTGTTATTTCTAATATTGCTAGCAATTAATGAAAACGATACCTTATTTACGAGTTGTAATTTAATATTCTCTTCAGAACTATTTTTTAGTTTCTCTCTAACTTCAAGTAGATCTTGTACCAGTTCATCTTTTTGCTCTTTAATAACGTTATATTCTTTCTTTAAATTATTGATTGAATTTATATGTTGTTCATCAATACTCTCCGATTTGTCTCTATCAGTTTTCAGGGCATTTAATTCTCTTTCCAAATCAACTACTCTACTTCTTGAAGCTTTTAATCTGGCTTGTAATTCTTCACATTCTGCATTTTTTTGTTTAAAGTTCTGTTCATATTGATTTAAATTTGAAGACAGTTCAGTTTTTTCTGCTATTAATAATCCAATTGTTTGCAAGTGAGCTTGCAATTCATTTTGTAGATGTCCAATATCTTGCGACTTTTGTAAATTCAATTCATTTTCCTTTTGTTTTATTTCCCCATCTAATTCCAGTAGTCTGCTTTGTAGCTGAGAATTTATTGTTTGCAATTGTTGAGAGTTGATTTTTTCTTTTTCTAAATAGCTAACCAATTCTATATTTCTTTTTTCCAAATCTGTAATTGAACCAGAAGATGCATAACCATATGATTCGCTAGATTTGTTTATTTGTGCTAATTGATCTGTAAATTGTCTTAGGTTTTCTATATTTGAAATTTCCCTTTTGGTCAAATTTGTGAAATTATCAATTTCTTGATTGATGTCACTAGAATTTACTTGAAGAGAATCATTTTTATTTGGATCTGAAATAATAAAAGTGTTTACATCAACATATACTTGTTTATACATAAAATTACTGCCATACTCAGATAATCTAGCAGCTTTTCTGTATCCCTTGAAGAAAACACATTTTCCAAATTTTTTTGATAATTTTCCGAGGCAGCTTCAGCACCAATAGCAATAGGATCCGCATTTTTATTAACATTGTCAGAACTGGACAATTTCAAAGATTCACTTGTAGACTTTGAATCATTCATATTTGGGAACAGTGAATATCTCGCTTGAGAAGGTTCAGCGGTATTACTATCAGAATTTCGATTATTTTCTAAATAGCTACCAATAGTAGTCGTACTTTCTTCTGATTTATTTCCTCCACTTGAATTAAAATATGTTGGTGAAGTCAGATTAGATGAAGTGGTGTTCTGTTGAAATAAATTATCGAAAAAGTTTGACGCTTTTTGAGAATTGTCAGTAAAATAATTAGCTGCTGACGGAGCACTATTAGATATATTTAAATTGTCTTTTGTAACACTAGTCTGAAGATTATTTACATTGTTTTGGCTAGTTGTGGTGGAAACATTAAAGAGTATCAAGGCTTCGTCAAATGAAGGCGTATTTGAATCGTTTCTGTCTCCATTTTCTATGCCAGTGCTACTCAGGCCTTTGAAGTCATTAGTTTCTTCTCTTTTTTTCTTAAGATCTTGTAATTCCTTAAACTAACAGAAACATTATTATTAACATAACAATTATTATTAAATAATGACAAGAGTCCGATGATGTGGCCCATTTAAAAGGACGGAAAGAATGCATTCTTCTACTGACAGCAGATCTATCAACATTCACCACATTTCTTTCCAACAATTCACACAAAATAATAAAGAAAATTATACTAACTCTTTTTTTAGTATTTGCTAATTTAATTTTTTTATCGGAAGAGGAATCTGCCATGACGATTTGCTCTTGTTGATGAAAACGATGACATGACAGATGAAGCTTCGCGTTGACAACATTGACAATTGAGTCGCAACATTGATGCCAAAATTAAACACAGATAACAGGACAGTAAAACTATTTAATTATTTTAATTTTCATGGGAAATGGAATGGAATAAAATAAAGATAAAGGTAAATGCTATTCACCTTTCATTTTCATTCAGTGTATTAGTGTTAATGAATTATCAAGTGAAGACTCTTCAGAGTAACTACTAGATAGTAAAAATTTAAAATAATAAATGTTCTACTAACAGTACTAACATTACATTTACATTACTAAAATGTCTAAAATAGGTAGGCAAACAAATCATATCATATTCATTTATGATATGAATTTTATGAATTTTATCTATGTTATTTATTAATACTAAACTAACTATGAAATACTGATGACCGAAGAGAGCGACAGAAAAGTAGAAAACCGAAAAAAAAAAAATACATCACTAATTAACACAAAGGCTGGCAACATTGTAATATGACCGTTTGCAGTTTGCACCGTCCGTTTTCAGCTAGTTTTTGTTTTGTTTATTTTATGACCTCTTTTCGTGGTTCGTCGTTAAATTATGTTTAAATTAGGCTAAACTAAACTCTTTCAGTATAATATAAGAATCAATACCAAAATTAAAAGTAATTTACAATTATTTTTCTGTTATTATGTACAATTTTTGCTTTATGTACATATAATTCATTACATTCATATGAACATCAATATCAGCTTATAACATGAATCGACTTAAACATATAGAAGTTGAAAATTTCAAATCTTATAAAGGTCGTAGAGTTATTGGCCCTCTAAAACCTTTTAATGCTGTTGTGGGGCCAAATGGATCAGGTTCTTATTATTTTATAAAATTGTTGAGATGTAATTCTAATATTGAATCTTATAGGTAAATCTAATTTCATGGACGCCATCAGTTTTGTAATGGGTGAAAAAACCCAGAGTCTAAGAGTGAAAAGATTAAGTGATTTAATTCATGGAGCAGCGATTAATAAACCAATATCCAGAAGGTACATGTATACTAATTTAATGGGATCAGATTTTCCCGCCAAATTTTGTCATTAAGCGATATCGTTCATCCTAGAATTCAAAAATTTCAAATTCTAATCTTTCATTTTTAGCACATCGGTTACAGCGGTTTTTTCAGCGGATGATCCTGATGATCCAGATAAGGATATAGCTTTTCAACGGTCAGTTCAAGGATCGTCTTCAGAATGTAAAATTAACGGAACTGTAAGGCTATTTCTGAAAAACATCAAAAATATTGCCAAAAATGTTTCTTTTGTTGATTTACTTGTTTTTCAGGTAGTCACACTAAATGAATATTTAGCCGAATTGGAGAAATTGAAAATTAATGTAAAAGCTAAGAATTTTCTAGTATTTCAAGGCGCTGTAGAATCAATCGCTATGAAAAACCCCAAAGAAATGACTGCGCTGTTTGAGGAAATAAGCGGGTTTGTGAATTTTATTCACAGAGAATATTACTCATATAGACATGTAAATTATATATTTTAGATCTGGTGCTTTGAAAGAGGAATACGAAAAATTGAAACAGCAAATGCAAAAATCGCAGGAAGATATAAATTTTGCTGTTCAGAAAAAAAAAGGAATTAATGCTGAACGCAAAGAGGCTAAAATAGAAAAGGAAGAAGCCGATAAATATGCAAGGCTCAGAGACGATTTGGTTAGTTATGGATAATTTGTGTTTAAGATTTTACAAGCTGGACAATTTCAATCATGGATTATTTGTTTTAGAACGAAAAACTAGTAGAGCATCAATTATTCTTGGCATTTCATAATGAGAGAGCAATGAAAAGTAAAGAACAAGAATTGACAGCGAAACAAAAGGAATTGGAAAAGATTGAAAGAAAGAAGGAGAAATTGGAAGACGATCTGAAAGAAAAGAAAAAGGAGCACGGTAAACATAACAGGTGAATATTTATATATTTTATTTGTCCAAAAGTCATCAATCGACTTTGTAATTTAGAGAATTAGCCAAAATTGAGCAGGATATTCGTGAAGCTGAAGCTGAAATTTCCAAGAAAAAACCTATGTTTATTAAAGTAAAAGAGAAAGTATCTCATATTCAGAAAAAAGTCGATGGTGCTTATAAAACATTAGAGCAAGCTAAAAAAGCGAATGAGGCTCATATGGACGATATTAAAAAATTGGAAGATGAACTGGCAGAAGTTGAGAAATCGAAAAATGAATATGAGGAACAGATTGCTGGAGAGTCCCAAAGCCAAGGAAAAGATGTTCATTTGGAAGATGTTCAAGTAAAAGAATATCATCGTTTAAAGGAGGAGGCAGCCAAGCGATCAGCACGATATATGCAAGAATTAGATTCAGTTAATAGAGAGCAAAAAGCTGATCAAGATCGACTTGATAATGTTTCTCGGTTACGAACAGATGCTGAAAATAAACATCTACAGAAATGTCATGAAAAAGAAGAAATGGAGAAGAGAATTGAAAAATTAGGAGAACATATCCGGTATGTATATTAATCATTCTATTTATTGTTTGCATTCATTAGGATTGTTTTTAGTACGAGTGAACAAGCACTTCTTGATCAGCAAAAGTTATTAAAAGATTTGCAATCTGATGTTGGATCATCTAAAGATCGAGTACAGCAACTTCAGAAACAATTAGATGATGTATTAGAGCAGCTTGGAGATGCTAGAACTGATAAACATGAAGATACTAGAAGACGAAAGAAGCAAGAAATTGTAGAAAGATTTAAGGCGAATTATACTGGGGTGGTATGTATTTCTACTAATAATAACATAAATAATAAATAGTAATTACTACTGCACTTATTAGTCGTTGGCTGCATGCGCCTTCTACCTATGGGTTTTGAATTGCTGATTACTCGTTTATGTAGCTTTTTGATTAGCTATATGATAAAACTGATCCGCCAGCAAGTTGGTTGAGGAAACATATACAATCATATTTATTAGCGATATTTAATACTATTTAATAGTTATCTACTTGTGTTTTGTATTATTCCAGTTTGACCGTATGATTGACATGTGTCACCCTATTCATAAAAGATATAACGTGGCCATAACAAAGGTATTAGGAAAGTATATGGAAGCCATTGTTGTGGACACAGAACATACTGGTCGTCAATGCATTAAATACCTTAAAGAACAAATGTTGGATCCAGAAACATTTTTACCATTGTCATACTTGCAAACAAAACCTGTAAAGGAACGTCTACGTAACATTAACGATCCGCCTGGTGTCAAATTAATATACGATGTTTTAAATTTTCAACCAGAAGCAATTGCAAATGCTGTTATGTTTGCTACCAATAATGCGTTAGTGTGTGAAACACCAGAAGATGCTTGTAGAGTTGCGTACGAATTAGGTGGTAGATACGATGCTGTAGCACTAGATGGAACGTATTATCAAAAATCCGGAATTATATCAGGTGGCAGTTTAGATTTGGCACGTAAAGCGAAAAGATGGGATGAAAAACATGTATCGCAATTGAAAGCGATGAAAGAAAAACTCACTGATGAATTGCGAGAGGTGATGAAAAAATCACGAAAAGAATCTGAAATGAATACGGTGGATTCACAAATTCGTGGTGTTGAAACTAGGCTGCGATATGCTAAGGGTGATATGGAAGGTACTAAGCGACAAATTAAAACGGTAGAAATAGAAATTGCGAATTTGGTCAAAGAAATGACACAGTACGGACCAGAAATTGAAACAATCGAAAAAGAAATGCAAAGTAGAGAATTGCAAATAGAAGAAATAAAATTAAATATGAACAATGTGGAGGATGTTGTCTTTTCCGATTTTTGTAAAGAAATTGGTGTGAAAAATATTAGACAATATGAAGATCGCGAATTAAGAGCACAAGAAGAAAGGAAGCAGAAACGTTTAGAGTTTCAAAAACAAATTAATCGAATCACGAGCAATTTAGAATTTGAAAAAAGCCGTGATACTCAAAGTAATGTTAGTCGATGGGAACGTACCGTTAATGATGAAGAAGAAAAACTAGAAAGTGCGAAGAAACTGGAAGCAAAACAACGAGATGACATTGATAGAGATCTTAGGAATCTGGAAGAGCATAAAGCTCAGAAACTATCAAAAAGAAAAGATGTGGAAGAACTGGAAGAGGAAGTTGGTAAGAGAAATGTGAAATGTTGAGGATTGCTTCCAATAGATGACCTGGAAATCATCTAATTGTCTAAAGTGATGTAATTAATCTTAACGAATATTATTGCTTCTTGTAGGAAAAGCACGAAGAGAAGTTGGAACTGTAGCGAAAGATTTACAAAGCATTCAAAAATCAATTGTTGCCATCGAATCTAAAATTGAAAGCCTAAAAAGTGATAGGCACAATATTTTAATGCAATGCAAAGTAAGTTTTTGAAGTCGTAAAAGTTTTCAAAGGATTTTAGTTGAAAATTTATACATTTTGTCCATTTGCAGATGGAAGATATTAGCATTCCAATGGTTTTCGGTAATATGGAGGACATTACATCACCTGACCAACCTAGTAGTTCCAGTGACAGTCAAAGCACGGTGCAACAACATGAAAGAGAGGCAAGGTAAAAACAAATTATTAATTGCTTGATTTAATTTCAAAAATTAATAAAAAAAATTACTGATATCAATTCTAGAATTCAATTAGATTATAGTGCATTAAGTGATGATTTAAAAGATTTAGAGGAGAAAGATGAAATTCGTAAAAGAGAAAGCAAATTATTAAAAAGTATTAATTTCTTGCAAACAACACTTAAATCAATACAAGCGCCAAATATGAAAGCAACGGAAAAACTAGAACAAGCAAAAGGCAAGCTTCAATCAACAAATGAAGAATTTGAAAATTTAAAGAAACAAAACAAAAAAGCAAAAACCGCATTCGAAAAGATTAAATTACTGAGATTCCAAAAGTTTTCATCTTGCTTTGAACATGTCATGAGGGAAATTGATTCAATTTATAAAATGTTATCACAAAATCAATCGGCACAAGCATTTCTTGGAGCACAAAATCCAGAAGAACCCTATCTTGATGGTATAAACTACAATTGCGTTGCACCGGGAAAACGATTTCAACCAATGTCCAATCTTTCGGGTGGTGAAAAAACTGTTGCTGCTTTGGCATTATTATTTGCCATTCACAGTTATCAGCCGGCACCATTTTTTGTTTTGGATGAAGTTGATGCCGCTTTAGATAATACTAATATTGGAAAAGTTGCTAAATTTATTCGAGCAAAAACTGAACATCTGCAAATAATTGTTATATCATTAAAAGAAGAATTTTATTCACAGGCAGATGCTTTAATTGGAATTTGTCCAGAGGTGAGTAGCATTCTTATCAAAATGGAAGAATGTGAATTTATTTATTTATTTTTTTTAGCCCGGCCCATGTCTTATCAGCAACGTATTCACTGCAGATTTAACTTCATATGAACTATAAACAAAAAATTATTTTTTTACTGGAAATATTTCCATTGTGTTCTATTCAAACTGAAAAGTTGGATTTAATTTTTAATGGAAATCTTCTAAGATATTCTTTATTTACACTTTTCATTCTGTTTCATTTTATTTTATTAAAATTATATTAATGTATGTAAAAATAAAAATGAATCTCCAGTAGCCTACTTTTATTGTGTTAGCAATAACAATAACATTCTTTGTTAGATTGTTACCTGCTTGTTTTGGAAAATTTAAGTAAAAAATATTTGTTACACAGCTGTTGTATACCTACCCAAGTATTATTCATTCTATAATAAAAATGTTATATGTACCCTTGGATTAAGCTTAAACATCAAAAATGATAAGATAAGTTTTACAATTATAGAATAACACATAAAGAAGACCTGTAATTTTACGTTGCAGTTCTTAATTGTATACATATACATTACATATATTCGTTTCCTAAGCACTAAAGCAGTAAAAAACAAAATGGCTGGTAAGTATTTCTCCGTAAAAGGGTGCATACAGTTAATTACGATAACTTTCAATATTAGCATATTATTGGGTGGATGCTGTAGCCACGGGTTTTGTGCCATCAACAGCACTACTAGGAGGTCATGATATTGATGGTGCTAGAATATTTGTTGGTCGTGCATTCCACGAAGGGGATTGGCTTCCAGCTAAAGTGATTCCTGAGAAACATGTTGCTTATATTGCTTATGATGGGGGGGAACATGCGAAACATGAATATCAGGTAAGATATTTGTACGTATATTGTACATACAATATTCTTTTACTTAGCTATTTTGGATTTTCGATCCTTTATTTATTTCTTTTTTTTTTAACTTATTACTCGACAGCTGCTTCGACTTTCTTTAAAATCCTTTTCTATAATATAGTTTATCATGTGGGTAGTATTGTATATTTTACTTATCTGTTTTATCTCTTTTTTCAAGTCAAACATTTAGATCATTCGGTTTGAGTTTAATATTAATTAGACTTTTTTTGAAAAATCTATATAAGTTATAATTTTATATTTATCTATATAAATATAAAAAAAAAAACATCTAAATTTAAAAGGAAGTTAATAAATGAATATTATGATATCTGATT
This sequence comes from Platypus cylindrus, assembly GCA_949748235.1. NCBI lineage: Eukaryota > Metazoa > Arthropoda > Insecta > Coleoptera > Curculionidae > Platypus > Platypus cylindrus. The sequence goes on along the minus strand of OX456491.1, from coordinate 3,885,960 downwards.
TGGAGTTTGTTTCGATTAAATAAATCCATCAATGTTTGATCGATGATAAAGAAACGCACACTGCACCTCTGGGCGGTTATTTTTAATCAACATTTTCGCAAAAATGAATCATACAAGTAAAACAGGTTTGTGTTCAAGTCCAATAAAAAAAATTCCATTTCATCGTCCAAATACTGAGGAAATTCGATTAACAGCTATCGCAAAACCAGCTCCTTTTATCTTAAAACCATATTCAGGTTTCTATAATCCGTATTCATCAAATTGTTCATTATTATGCAATCATCCTGTTTTGGACAGCGAAAAGAAAAAAATTTTGCAAAAGATAAAAGCGAGTAAAGGAATAAATCAGGCGGAAATTTGGTTGGAAGAGAATCGATGTGATCGGTCACCATCGCCTAATATTGAGAGTGTGCCTGAAGAATGGTTTAGAAAATACACAGAAACCGATTCTCGACCATTAACTCCAACTCCAACATTGGCAAGTGCCTTAACTAGGGCATCTGCATCGAGACGATGTATTACTCCCGAAGCAAAAGGTTTCAAATATGGTAAAAAACAGTTAATATTAGATTTGAGAAGAACCCATAGCCAGGAAACTGTTACCTATAGTTTAGTGACAACGAACGAAGCACCATTACTACCACCATCACTAAAACAAGTCCCTATGAAAAGTGTCAGTTTAGAAGAAGTTTCTCAAACGAGTTTTCCTGTTATAAAACCAATTCCAAGAAAAATTAAAACGGCCATTACGCCTAGGAAGGTTATCAGTAATAAATTGGAAACAGAAAACAAAAGAAGCGATGAAGAAGAGGAATACGTTAAAAGAAAGGGAAAGAAAAAGAAAAAGAAACGTCGTGATAGTTCGAAGGGGGTACCAGCTATCCAGGCATTTATAGATCCTGAAACTCAAATGGCAACAACTGCTGGCAACGAATCAGTTAATCGTAGTGCTAGATTGTCCATTGAAACGGTTGAAAATCAGAATCATTCTGAAAAGATTGATTCATATTTGAGTGCTGATATTTTAAAGCAACTACGAAGAGAGCTAAATGAAGAAGTAATTGATACAGAATTTAATTTAACGCGACGTAAAGCACTGGAAGAAGCATTGAAAACAATTCCAAAGGATGAAAATGGACGAGCAAAATTTGACAGTTTCCATTTTCCTCCGCTTAATGTTGATTTCTGGATATCATTGCCTAGAACTTTTACACGATCAAGTGCCAGATTTGAGTTTCCAATGGACTGTAGACTTTTAAGCAAATTAACACCAATAGAATATGCTAAAAATTACGTTAGTATCACCAAATCTAGAAAGTTGCTGTTTAATTGTATTTTTAATAAATTCAAAATCGACGCTGATCTGGAAAACGAAAGTGAGCGAAAAATATCAGGAAAAATGATTCAGAATGCTTTAAACTTGTTAATGGGACGACCAATGACTTTAGGACAATCGAAGTATTTTCGTAATTTGATTGATTGGCAGGATACTGATTTACTAGATTTTCGAACGTTTTCTGGCATATCAGCAATTTGTGAAAGAATAATGGCACCAGCATTTTCCAGTAAATTTCTTGATAGAAAAGACGATCCTTGTCATTCTATTGAAATTGCTGACTTTGAATTTTTAGAAAGAAGAATCCAACGGGAAAATATCAACAAAAAACTTCTAGAAGTATTAGATTGTTTAAGAACTGTGTGATTGATTTCATAAATCAAAAAATTTAGCATCGTTTAGGTGTATATAGTATCTAATTAAATTTAAACTTTGGGTTATTTAAGATTCTGTGCGAGCAACGCTTTGATTGGGTACCAATATCTGGTGGAGCAGTACCACCTGGTGCAGTAGAAGGTGGTCGGACATCGGATGGTGAAGCACTTTACGTTGGACGAGTGCATCATGATGGTGCCGTTACTATAGGAAAGGTAGATAAATGAGGAAAATTAATGTTTCATTATGATAACATAAAATTATTTCAAGGTGCATCCTTCACATGGCGTATGCTACATACCATTCGATGGTAAAGAAGTTGCTCATCCTGATTGTGAGGTACTGGTACTGAGAGTTTAATACCCGTACAGAATTTTATTAAGTGGAATTAATGTGTTAATTTTATAAATAAAAAAGCATAAGTACATTTTTATTGATGGTTTTCTATCATTTTAGAGTTTTCTATCCACTTGAGATATATAATAACTAATAATTCCTGGAAAGATTCAAACATCTTATCTTTGAATATTAAATTGTTTCTATTTTTAATCAAACAATCGAAATAGAAATTAAAAGCTTATTATATAGTCATAAATATTCGAGAGCTTAGTAAATGGAGCACGGGGAGGAAATCTAATGCATCATATTAAAATTCATAATATTTTCAATCGTGCCAATTAGTTTAATGATTTCAATAGCATACACTCTTACATAATCAACAATTAAATCAGAATTGCCATCACTGAAATCCCATGTTTGTTCCCATTGGTCTTGTCCATTCCAAAAATCATTTAAAGGAGTTGGTGAATCATTTGACCATGGTTTGCCACCATCATTTATAAAACTATCACTAAAAAAGACAATTCCACCAACAGCTAAATTAATAATAATATGAAATTCTTTATCGAATGGAGCCATTTTTGAATCGGCCCTCCATGGATTTTTAATATTGTCGGGAAATTCACCCAATTCCCAAAAACCACCATCAGATACCTGTATATTACCAATTTCTAGATCATAAATGTTAAATGTAAATCCATTAGAATTCCAAACAGTTTCATAAACATGAAAATCAGTGTCGTAGCCATTATCATTGTTATTTACCCAGGTAGTTAAATAACTCTGGTGATTTGCATTGGGGAATGGTGTCCAATGTAGTGTACTGGCAACTTGTTGCGTACCAACATTTACACCATCAGAATCTACTAGATTTTTGTTGCCTCTAAGTTCTGCTATATCAATTTCACCTGATGCAGGCCATGTTCCATTTGCTGCATAAGTGGGTAGCAACCGAATAGCTGGCCATGACCAATCACCAGCTGGCATTTTTGCTCGTACAGCTACTTTATCATATTCGAATGAGAATGAGTTAACCGTTCTTAGACGTGCACTTTTTATTGGATTAATTATACTATCCGGAGTACATGTTTTACTACAACCATAAAACGCAGGATTAGTACACTGCTCTGATGGCATGCCACCATTTATATCCAATGTTCCAGATGTTAGAAACTCTTCTGAATATTGATCGATCAAATATGACGGCCTCAAATGAAGTGCACCATCCTCGGTAAAGCTGTTTGTACGATTATTTAAATAATACTGAAATTCCGAATTACTACCACCAGCCACAGTTATTTCATATTGCCACCAAAATCATTAAACTCATCGTTGAATATTAAATCACCACTACATATTTGACCAGATGGTATGGCATGTCCTGATGTTGTTGTTGCGCTTTTTGTGCAGTCAGCTTTACTACGTTCAGCGAGCATAATAATGCTTAAGTAATACAAATAACACTTCAGCATATCGTTTTAAATTTTATGTGGCAAGTTATACAGAGATTTTTATTTATAATCATATAATTATAACGTTGTCCATATGGACAAGGTAATTTTGGTACTCAAAAGACACTCAAAGGGAATATCTTTATTACATAGGTAATATGGTAAAATTGCACATACGAATAAGTATACGGGAACGCATAAGCAAAAATGAATATCCATTTTTTTAGTATAAATATTCTGTCACAACAGTAATGTATCTTTTAATTGTAATTTAATCGTTTAATTTAGAGTCTTGTTTTTTTAGATACATGAGTAGAAAACAACTAATACTAGATTTTTTCATCTAAACTTAAGTGTATTATTTATTAGCGGTTTATTTCAATCTTCTATTATTTGTTTTTCTTCTACTCGAGATAAACAAATTGCTGATATTTCTCACGGAAATATACAAGTTTTTTTATCATTAAATTTCAAATTTTTCTAGGCAGATATGCTCGATAAAATTAAACAATCGAAATTACATAATTAATTAAAATGTAATTTATTCGGACCCTTAAAAATATATTAGACTAAATTAGTGCATTAAATAGCATAAACCTTTACATAATCAACAACTAAATCTGAATTTCCATTGGTAAAGTCCCAGGTCTTTTCCCACTGACTTTTTCCATTCCAGAAATCTTTCATAGCAGTAGGTGAATCATTTGACCATGGTTTGCCGCCTTCATTTGTCCATTCATCATTGAAAAAGCTTACACCACCAACAGCTAAATTTATGATTATATGAAATTCTTGATCGAAAGGAGCCATTTTTGTTCCAGCCTCCCATGGATTGTTAATACCCTGAAATTCGCCCAATTCCCAAAAACCACCATCAGGTACTTTCATACTACCAATTTCTTCATCATCAATTTTAAATGTGAATCCATCTGAATTCCAAATAGTTTCGTAAATATGAAAATCAGCATCATAACCAGCATCATTATTTTTTTCCCAATGAGTTCTGCTCCATTGATTTATAGTGCCATATGGTGCCCAATGGAGAGTACTGGAAGCTTGCTGAGTACCAGTATTAACACCATCACCATTTACTAGATTTTTATTTCCTCTACTCTCTAATAAATCTATTTCACCTGATGCAGGCCAAGTTCCGTACGAACAAGTACTGGGTAATAACCAAATGGCTGGCCATAACCAATCACCAGCTGGCACTTTTGCTCGTACAGCTACCCTACCATATTTAAATGAGAACGAATAAATCGATCTTATTCGTGCACTTTTTATTGGATTAAGTATATTATCCGCAGTACCTGTTCTAATACAACCATAATTTGCAGGGTCGGTACATTCATCGGCTGGAGATCCACCATTGATATCCAATGTTCCAGATGTTAGAAAATCTTCCCAATATTGATCGGTTAAATACGTTGGTCTCAAATGGAGTGCACTGTCTTTTGTAAAACTGTTCGTACGGTTATTCGAATAATATTGAAATTCCCAATTACCACCTCCAGCAAGAGTTATTTCGTGTTGCCATTTTTTTAAATCAAAACTGTCAAATTCATCTTCGAATATTAAATCACCACTACATATTTGACCAGTTGGAGCGGCATGTCCTGATACTGTTGTTGTACTATTTGTACAATCGGCTTTAATATGCTCTATAAGCACAATAATGCTTAAGAAAAGAAAATAACACTGCATCATGTTGTTTTATATTCTATGTGGCAAATGAGCCAAAGTTTTTTGTATTTATATACAATTAGGATAAAGCAATCAATAAATAAGTACTTAAAGTTTAAAACAATATTATTTATCTGATAGTGAAGCTGTTGAAAAACTTCCCAAAATAGTTATATTAGAAGTAAAAACAATAATTCTAAATATCCACTCAAAACAATCATTATATTTATTCATTATATAATAAATGCCGGTAATTATTTAATCGCTGTTTAAACGGTTAAAAAATATTATAAATTTATGTTCATAAATCATTATTTATTATATGACGTGTTTATTTATAAAACAAGCAGCGTAAAATTAAAGGATTAGAAAAAATGGTAGAATGGATGTTATGAAGTATTTTATAAGCATATAATCAAATCTATTATTCTTTATTTAAATTGAATAGGTTCTTCATACAATTGGTATTTACAAATCATTACTTACTTGTTATATTTATGGTATTCATTTAAAAAAAAATGACGCTACATAAATTTTTATGGATAATATAAATCTTCTTATTATTATTCCGACATAGGCATATGTATGTAATTGTTTTTTTATATTTTCAATTTTTTTGTTACATTATTCTTTCATCTACTACGTAAATATATTGTTAACCGCTAACACAATGCTACTGAGCTTATAGAAGCGTTAAAGTTGTAAACATTTAGCCGCCCATGTTTGAGTTACTCCGAGATACCGTTTTAAGCAGTACAAAACATTATCCTCAAAAATATATTCATATTTACTTCAATATACAGTTCTTAAGAAACTTGATTATCATTCATCTTCATCATTGGAAAATGCTTATTTTCATCGAAACAAAATATTAATCCAAATTTTGGCCGACGGCCAGCGGCCAACAATCGAACTAGCACATAATTATTTTTTGCAGTTACTGAAAGTGCATCACCATTTGATGCTAATAAGTGGCTAGCTTGTAGAAAATGTCGACTAGCAGATAAAAACAATTCTTCTGAACCCTAATAAATAATAATATGGAAATTACTAATGACTGGACGATTAATTAATATATGAAACTTAATTTACGTAATAAATTTAATACTTAAATATATTAATCATGACTGATCTGTTGACGTGACGTCAATTCAAGGTTCTCATTTCAATTGTTTACCTGAGAAGCGGCTGCTTGCGTTGCTGCACGAAAATCTCTATAAGTGGCGAAGGGTGGAGCAGGAAGGCGGGTAAATGCACAAAATCGATGCTCAAAACGTACCCGTTCTCTATCATAACCGGGTAAAGGGGATTGCAGTAATTCTTCATGCAATAAACCTAATAAAGCCTAAAACACATTTTTTTAAATTAGAGAACAAACAATATAGCTTTATTTATTTTATACTTTTATTACAGTATAACAACAAACAAACAATATAGATATACTATATAGTATAGTATAGCTTTCAAAGATTTTAATCTACTTACTTTAAAATAACCACCGCTTAGCTGCTGTAACGCTTGCATACGTAATACATCTTTAGTATGGGGTCGTCCTTTTCTTGATGCTTTCGAAGATTTAGACCGACGGCCTTTATTAGCACCTGCTACAGTATTGCTTTCTTGAATAAGACCATCGGCTCGAGTCAAGGCCGATATCAACCAACCATAAACACATTCATATAGATACCTATTATAAGTTCTTATTAAAAGCCAAATCATTACCAATTCTAGAATAGTATTACCAATAAATATAATAATATTCATGTTCAGCGTATAATTCCAATTCGAAACCAGCTAGTAAATAAAGAACCTGCGCCCTATATGTATGATAAAGAACCCATGTGGCAAAGTATGGCTTCGTACTCCCTCCTGAGATTAACGCGTCAGCTCGTTCAGCTTCCTATAAAAAAGTAGTACAAGTGTAAAAACATTTGTAAAAGTGCAAAAGTCATGGTCTACTTATTAGTATTAAGCTAGTTGCTAGATTGCCATACAATTGAAAACCTGCGAGAAAATTAGCTTGCAATTACCTCTTGAAGTTGAGCCAATTCTTCTAATAACACAGCCAATTTATCCCTTTGCCTTGCCCTATTATATCCACTTAATTGAAGCAGAAGTGCAGCAGGCCTTGCAGCTTTAACTAGAAATGAATCAGCTACCTGTCGTACATCAATGCTTGCTCGTATACCTATACAAAATATTATTAATTTCATTTTCACACTCTAATACAGCAAATAAATACTCACTTAATGATGGTGGACTACAGAATGTTTTCAATGCTTCTCGTAAAGCTTCTTTACTAGTCCCTGCACTACGGCCCACTAATTGTAGTGCACTACGTGACATTAAACACAGTCCTGATTGACTAAATTCAGTAAAGAAATCCTAGAAATCGAAAACTGTAAATAATTGATTATAAGTTAATTATAATTTCGGCATACCAGTGCTTGATGAAACGATGTTAATCCTTCCACTTTACAAACTACTTTAATATTTTCCATAATTTCGATAAAATGAATAATGGCCTCATTACGTTTCTTAATTTTGGTGTATCGTGGAAATGTTGGCGGTAATAACCTTTGGTTAATTGAAGGTTCAAAACAAATCATATTTTCAGTACCTAAAATGTATGATATATATTCTATGGAATAAATAAATAAAATAATTGCTTAATTTATTAACAAAAATAATATAATTATTTTACCAAGACTTTAAAATGATCTTACCATTATTGAAACCTTCACCCAAATGTACAGTATCTTTCATTATTTGTAAAACCTCTAAACCATTTTGTAGCATTCTTTGACAATCGCCTAAATGAACTTGTTGTTGATCATCTTTTCTCAATAAACCAAAAACTTGTAAAAAGATTCGAAGAAATTTTATTCTGGCGAAAAGTGCCAAGTTCTGCTCATTTATTTCAGCCTGTAAATTAATCTAAATTAAAATATGATCCATATAAATTTATAGTAGAATGATAAGTAAATTATATTTAAATACATAATTAAACTACACTTGACCTGCGCTTGTTTATTTCTACTTTTTCTATGCAACTCTTCTTCTACCTCGCGTAACATTGCAATCATTCTTGTTTCGGAAATCTCTGGATTTAAAAGAAATCCATATTGCATTGGTTGAAAGTCCTCTTCTTCATAAACAAGAGCCCTAAAACCGTAAGTTATAGATACATGAATATATTAAATGCAATTACATTAAAAGTTTTAATTACCTATGTAAAAGGTCTTTAATTACATCCAGAAATTTATACATGGCCAAACAAAACGTCCTAAGAATAGGATCTTGAACTGCATAAGGTCTGTGTAAATATATACAAGTAAACACCTATAAAGTGTACAATTATATCTAAATACAATATATGTATTCAAGTCTTTAACGTACTGTCTGTGCTAAGGAATGTCCTTCAAGCCAAGACGCAATTCTTGCTAAAGTTCCATCAATTATCCCCAATAGTGTTGAATTAGGTAAATCAGCAAGAGGTAAGATACCATCCTGGTAAAATAAATATATAAAACCTTATAAGTGAGAAGAGCATTTAACTGTTATGATCTCTTCGTACATTTACCGCTTGTTCAAAGGATTTAATTCTTTTAAAGCCGCGATTACACAACATTCCAGCATCCATTTTTCGATCCATCATTTCAATAGCCGACATTGCTTCGAATAAACCGAACATGTCATCATGTAGTAGTTCCCCCAATTGTAAATCTGTTTTTCAATTTTAATATTAGTAATCATTGTATTCAACAATATTATGTTGTTCGATTATTTTCGTGCATACCTTTCACACTTTCATTAAATTTACTTGTAATGTCGATCCATTGCGGTGATGTGCCTTTATCAGTTTGCATTTGATTATTTAATTCCAAGTTCGACCTAAGATGGGAAATAATTTTACAATCAAAATAAAATAAAGTTGATAAAATGGATAAGTTGAATAAACTTACTCTATTCCTTCCATTTTTATTGAAGAGCTAGTAATTTAAATTCTTATCACAATTTCTCTTTCTTTTGTTATTGTAATTCCTCAACAGACAATTACCTGTGTTCTTTCCATTACAAAATTAACTTTTTGAATTCAAACCAGAAATTTCGTGATCAGATGTTCAATTGTTCGATTCTGTTCAGATTTCAGATTATGTCCTATGCTATGCATGCATATTCACGTGTAATAAAAAAAGACCACAATATAGTACATCATCTCAAATCTCAAAATGGAGATTGCGCAGGCGCTATCTCAATTTTTGGTAAAAAAATTGAGGTAAGGTGAAAGGTAAACGAAAGCTGCAGACGATGTTGCCTAGAAATTGAGATATTTGAGATAGAGATAGCGCCTGCGCAGTCATCATTTTGAGATTTAAATTTAAATGTTAAATTTTAAAATTTAAATTAAAGATATTAAAGTATAGTGTTTTATACTATAAATAAATAAGATAAGATATAATATAAGACGTTGACGATTTGTGCTCGCCTGTATTTCCAACCTCAAATGTGACAATTGACAATTTTGTCATTGACATATGTTCAATTCATTCAATGGAATGGGAAAGGTTTTCTTTTCTCTTTCGAATTTTCCTGAATTAAATTTTCCAATCAATACGTCTTTTTTCAGTTTCTATTGTCTTTGGTCCACGAAGTTTAAATCATGAATAATTTACTCAGTTGACAGTAACAGAAACACTCGCCCTTCATGATAACATAATTTTCTGGATAAAAGGCTTATGTGTTAGTCCTAAACATGGAGTTTTCTTCTCAAATGCCCAAGTTAATACTTTAATGTTGATACACCATTAAAAATACACAATGGTATATACATTTTTATTAATTATATTGAATGCCGCTTATTATAATTGGCCAGAATCCAATTAGTTTAGCTGCTTCGATATTTGTTTCTCTATCCACATTGTATGCTGTTTTTTCTAATATTAAAATAGGTGCAGATTGAGTGTTTCTTTCTAGTTTTATTTAAATAATTATGCCGTCTGTAAATTTTTAGATTGGTGTGATTTAACAATCATAGCTTTGCCATGAGCTGATTTGTAGATTTAATTTAGTAGCTATTTTATGCATAAAGAAATTAGTTACTAATTTAACTTTTCAATAGAATTGATATTTACGTTATATACTCTTTCAGAATCAAAATACAACTTCTGTACAATATATTCTGATAGTCGCATTAGCATGGGCAAGTCACTTTATTTCATTATGGGGTGGATTCGTCTTCGACGATTCAGAAGCAATAATAAAAAATAGCGATATAACAACTTATAAGCCACTTCTATCAGTGTTTCAACATGATTTTTGGGGTGCGAATATATCATCGAATAGTAGCCATAAGAGTTACAGACCATTAACAATTTTATCTTATCGGTACGCCAAATTGAAATAACAATTTTCCAAAATTCTAAGTATTGATTTGATTTCTAGATTGAATATGTTTTTCTCTAATAATCGTTTGGATGCGTTTCAATTTCATACTATAAATGTTGTATTACATGGACTTTTATCTATACTTAGTTTACCATTCTTCGAATGTCTCCTGAAAAGGAATAAGCCTAGAAAATATCTAGAACCTTTCGATGATCCAGCTTTTACTGCATCGTTATTATTTGCTGTACATCCTGTACATTGCGAAGTGAGGAACACGATAAAAAGTACATTAAAAGGAATCGCCAGGAATAGATAAAATTGGATAACACTCTTATCTTGGTGATTCCCTTGCGACCATAAACTTTAACCTTGCAAATGATTTTAGGCTGTTGCTGCTTTAGTTGGTCGAGCTGATCTTTTAGCTGGTCTCTTTTTCCTGATGATTGTTATTTTATATAAGAAACATAAATATTTATTAATATGGACATTGATGGTATTTAGTATGACTGGAGCAGCTGTACTTTGCAAGGAAACTGCATTAAGTGTAATTGTACGTTATGATTCTTTTTAGGAGTGTTATTTTAAATTACAAACTATTATCTACACCACTGTTGCAAAGGGTTAACAATTACTAATGGTCAATTACGTATTTGTACTATTAGTTGCGGCCAACGGTAAACGGCATTCATTTAAAATAATCCTCATAAAAAATCAGTGGTGCCAAGAGAAACCTGATTTATTTATCAAATTTTGTGGTATTTGGTAATTATTACTTTTAGGGTTTCTGCTTTGTCTATGACATGTATATGATGAAAAAGTCGCAAAATTATTGGAACACAGATTTATTTCTTAGATTCTATATATTAGCGATAACTGGTATTATTTTATTGTGGTTGAGATTGAAAATTATGGACTATGAAAGTCCTATTTTCAGTCCAACTGATAATCCTGCAGCTTTTGCTGAAGATTTTACAACTAGAGTAAGTAAAATAGTTACGCTATTTTCGGCATGTTGATTATTTACAAACACTCTTCTTTCTGTTTTTAGTTCTTATCATATAGCTACATTTATATTTTAAATGCTGCCCTACTCATTTGGCCGCAATGGCTTTGTTTCGACTGGTCAATGGGTTGTGTTCCTCTAGTGAGGTCGTTTTATGATTGGCGTGTTATTATTGTAGTAATTTTATTTGGCTTAGTGCTCATAGTATTGTTTAAAGTCATTTGTGATAGTAAACGGAACAGCACATTGTAAGTTACTTATTTCAGCAATGCAAGTTTTATTTAGTTACATATCCACAAGCTCATTTACTTACCTAAATAATAGAAAAGATACTTTTACTAACAATATAAATCCTGCAAGACTATTTAAAATTTGCGGCTCGTTTCTATTTAGTACTAATTGTAGTTCTCTTTTTACAGCAATGTGCCATTTATCACCATAAGTTTATGCTTCATATCATTCCTTCCAGCGTCGAATCTATTTTTTAAAGTTGGTTTTGTTATAGCTGAACGTGTTTTATTACTGCCAAGCGCTGGTTTTTGTTTACTAGTAGCAGTTGGATTTCAAAAATTAAGAAATCGTTTTGAAAATTGGAGCAAGGTACTTGAGTTTTTCATGTTTCTCCGATTTCCATCGTTCATCATCTTCTCTTTTCTTTCCATAGTTAATTTCTACTTTTTATATTTTACTACTAATCACATTTATTGTACGTTGTGTGTGTCGAAATTTTGAATGGCTGAATGAGGAGCGTTTATTTAAATCCGCATTGGATGTATGTCCTTTAAATGCCAAAGTATATTATAATATAGGAAAGGTAAGGAAGTGGTATTGCGCTTCTTATTCAGCTAGCAAGTTACACATTTAATTCAATAGATCGAAGCCGATAAAGACAGAAAAGATGAGGCCATTACTTATTATAAACGTGCAATAGAATTACATTCACGATATGAGCAAGCTATGAATAATTTGGCCAATATTTATCGTGAAACTGGCGATTTACATGAAGCGGAAACTTTACTACGAAAAGCAGTTGAAGTATTTAGAACTAGCATATAAATATGATTTATATTTATTGTTGTTTCCACTTTTAGTTACGTCCTAATTTCGCTGCCGCCTGGATGAACTTAGGTATAGTTTTGAGTGGTAAGGGATTAACTAAAGAAGCGGAAATGGCATACAAACTAGCAATTAAACATCGTGCTCGTTATGCTGACGCTCATTACAATTTAGGCAACCTTATGTTAGATTTAGGACGACGAAAAGTAACTCTTTATTGAAGTTTTTGCATATTTGAATAGTTTATTTGCTGCATGTTCATAGGAGGCATTATCGCAATGGAAAGAAGCAGTACGTTATCGACCGATCCATTCAGCGGCTTGGAGTAATGTACTTGCACTATTAGATACTATTGGGCAGGCAGCTGAAGCTGTTGCACTGGGACAAGAAGCTTTAAAATTTATACCTCGATCAGCAGCTGTACATTTTGCAATGGGTAATTCTTTGGGCAAACTTAATAGGTAATTAATAGCAGTTTTAGAAAATTGATCTCATCGAATCAATGACCATTTGGTTTGAATTGTTTTAGATATCCTGAAGCAGAAGCTCATTTTTTACAGGCAATTAAACTTAATGATTCGAATAGTCTTTATTATTCAAATTTGGGTACGTAAAATTATTAAGAAAATAAATTTCTTCAGCTTGACAGTAGTACTCTCGATTTTTTAGGAGTATTGTACCATCGTTGGCAGCAGCCGATTAAAGCAAAGGAAATGTATTTGCAAGCATTAAAAATTGATCCAAATATGGAATCAACCCAAACAAATCTGCACAAATTGGAAAATATGTTGGCTGTTACAAAAATTAATAATAAGTTTAAAACAAATAAAATATTAAAATTTTAATGATAGTGTGTGACTAATTGACCATGTTTTTTTTTTTGATTTTTGTAATTTTGACTTGTTAACTGATATTGATGATGAATACTTTCACGGTTTTTTATATTATGAAAATAAATATAATTTTTAATTTTTAAATTAAAATTTTGTTTTTAAATATTTTGCATTATTTCATTTTTCAATATTTTAATTTTTAATTAAATTCCTCTGATCGTCTCGTTAGTTTCGCTCCACGTCTAGTTTCGTTTCTCTGATCCAGTCCGAAAGTTTCTTTTTGGAAATTTTGGACCAAAAGTTTCGGTTGGAGACTAAAGACGTTGGGTTGAAGTTTAGTAATTAGTTTTAGATTTGGGATTTGGGGCCCAAATTTTGGGCTCCCCAGCTGCAACCAAAAGGGTCAAAATAAAAATGCATATGTGAACTCGGCTTTAAAAGTCAGATGCTACAACATAACCTGTATGTTAGTGGCACTCAAAGTTTTTTAAATTTGTTTATATTAATTATATTAAAATTTTAAATATTATTTTATAAAGTGATACATTTTATTGTCTTCTAATTTCGGTGAGTTTCCATGTATACTACACGTATACAGGGTGTAGGTTCATAAGTCAATTTTCAGTTCTAACTAGCAATGTAGTTATTTTTGTTATGTAATATACCATTGCGATAAAAATTAAAGATTCTTGGAATTAATGTTGATTATAATTTTACCTTTCCAACAGTAGAAATGTCAGCCCTTCGACCATTCTCTCGTATTTTATCCAACAGAGTAGTAAACTATGCAGCTAAAAGAGGATATGCAGATGAAATGAGCTTCACATTTGCAGCTGGAAATCAGGTAAAACCTTAAACTTTTTATTAATAAGTATTTAAAAACATCATATTCAATAATTTTTAATAGGTCTTCTATGATGGTAAAAGCGTCAAACAAGTAGATGTTCCTTCATTTTCCGGTAGTTTTGGTATTTTACCAAAACATGTCCCAACATTAGCTGTATTAAAACCAGGCGTTGTATCGGTTCACGAGAATGAGGGTAACGTGAAGAAAATTTTTGTTTCTAGTGGTACTATTACAATAAATGAAGATTCTTCAGTACAAGTAATAATCTGATTCAGTTTGCCATTTCATTATATTAAATTCGACTGCTACATACAAATAATGCTTTTACGCTTTTAAATTAAGAAAAAAAAGATGACAATAATTCTTTTATTTCAGATATTAGCTGAAGAAGCGCATCCTGTAGAAAACATTGACGTATCAGCAGCACGCGATATTTTTAGTAAAGCTCAAAGTCAGTTATCATCAGCTGCCAATGAACAGGTTAATTGAATTTCATTAATATTCTTATGTAAGAATTGCATGAATAATTACGGTCCTATTTCAGGCAAAAGCTGAAGCGGAAATAGCTCTAGAAGTTGGAGAAGCTTTAGTTAAAGCTGCAGAATAATTGTCCAATAATAGTATAATACTATTTGGTCTTTTTATAATAAAATTTTAAAATTAATCGTAGAAATTAAATGAACCATATACTCCAATAAATATTATATTGTTTCATTGGCATCCCGTCCCTACCATGTCTTATTAAAGTTTTAAAAATTTTATTACCAATTTCGTTCGTAATAACGAAATTGATTTAATCATAAACATAAAGGCAAGATGAATCTTGATATTGCTATTCGCCACTGTATGGAAAAGATATTACAAATAATTGTAGAGGAAGGAAGGAAGCGTCGGAACGGCATAAGTGTAGCGCAAGCGCCCATTTTCCTTGAATATGTCCCGGTAGCCGGGCAGACGCTGATTCCTGCCTGCCTCTCTCTGCAAACTCCTGCCATAATCCAGCTCTAGAACAGAAGCTGATTATCCTTTCGCAGGAACGTTAAAAATATACATATATTATTTGAAAATCAATTAGTGATAAAAGAAATTAGTGGATCACCGAACGATTGTCTGAAAGATCCGTTATTTGTTAATTTGATGAAAATTTACAACGGCTGAAAGGAAGGTATGTGAAGCACATTAAATTATGTGTCTGTGATGTAGATTAATTTTAGAGGAATAATTTATGTATATATATAATGAGATGAAATGAAGATAAATGATGATTGAGGCTCAGCTATACAATATTCGATTTTTTGCTTTGCCCGGTTGCTTTTTGTTTGCGTAAAAATTTAATGAAAATGTAGGTATCTAATTTAAAAATTCATTTGGTGTAATTAGAGCTACACATCAGTCATTTTTTGCGTGTAATTTTTCCAATTAGTAAAACATCGATATATTGGTTTCGTTGCTTTTTCATATAGTAGATATACATTCACATCATATATCTCTACATATCGTTTTTATTTCATTTTTAGAAACAGCGCAATAAGTTGAATATTTTAGAGGCTAATTGCTATCGATGGTAAAAAAAATGCTGCAAAATTGATGAAATAATTAAATTTACTTTTATTTGTTGTTTTTTTAAACATATAATTAAATAACGTTGACATTAAAATTAAGTTTAGCCACACGAATACATGAAAAAGTTAATTATATAAAAAAAAAATGTTATAAAGTAATGTACTCGTAGTATACCCGTATATCAGTGGTAGGTAGATAGAATGTGTAAATTGCATGTCATTTTTTAAATAGCGATAGTTTAATGAGATTTCAGTAACTGCACACACAACAACAATATGTTTTCAAAGCACGCAAATAAATTTGTGCTCTATAAGAATACCTATAAACGGAATTGAGCTGATTTTTTTTCAGAATGTCAAATAATTCGCCAATTTCTAGAGAAGATTTTATAAAGCATCATCACACATTGTGCGTACATGAATATTAATTAGGTGCGCGTATACAGTATAGGTATTTGCATAGTAAATGGATAATATAAATTTATTATGTATACCTATATTTACATAGAACATGGAAAATTAGAGCGACAGTGCTGCGTAAGATTCAGAAATTCCATATGGAAATTTTCTGATAAACATAATTTTATGTATAGAGTTGTTTTTCTTGCTACTTTACCTTTAATTTTTTTTTTGTATGTTGCTTTAAGACTAAGTAAACATTGGTGGAAAAAAACCTCCAATATTTTGACAGTGTTTCTAAATGGAAAATGCCGATAAAAGCACCGCATCGAGAATCGATGGGAACGGGGTAGCGCGGCACCTCGGGCATCGCGCCAAATCGCATTGTCCTTTGCGGCATCGAAACTTGCCTCTACTGCTTTATTGGTATATAGTATACCTACCTATTTACATTCGGCCTGCATTGTTACCTATATGTATGTAGGTATGCATTTAAATGGAGACATGTGGAAAAATACAATTATCATACAGGGTGTGTCGAAATAATATAGGTCAAACCAAATCCTTTTCGTTTTAATTTTTCTATATTACATACAAATTATCAAAATTTTGTTACTTTAAAATAAAAAAGAAAATTTCTATTTTAAAACGAAATAAAGTCACGACACCAAAGTATCAGATTTCATTTTGTTTTTCCCGTCAGGTTAATTATATTCAAAACGGTTAAACACATGTTAGATTGTTCAAGTTTATTTTTATTGAAAAATTACATAATATCGCCTCCCATCTTTTAGATAACAATAAAACAACGTATAATACAAATATAATAACATACAAATCGAATTTTACGTATACCTATACCATAAAGTAATTTATACTAAAAGCCTGGCTGGTTTATACTACTTCTTTTCTTCTGGCTTTATCGATTAGTTTTATTTTAGCTATATATAGATATATACCTACCTATACTTGGACAACACTGGCTCCGTTAATTTATCAAAGCGCCGTTTTCCCTTTTTTTTTCTTTTTCATTTTTTTTTAATTAAAAGATAACATCCTCAATTCTCGATTAACAAAGTTCATCTAATTCATTTTTTAACTATGCCAACAACATCAACGACGGCATGTTTATCGATTAGGGTTTTTTTTTTTTATTTCCTTTTTCCATCGCGACATGTCAATGATAAAAATCTGGAGATGAAAATATGAGAAAGTCAAAAAACGAAAAAGTTTAATGAAGTTTTCAGCAACTCTCTATTGTATCTACGTATGTGTAAGTCTGTGTATGTATGTGTGTGTGTGTGGTGTGCTATTGGTAGATAGTCGGTGAAGATGCTCTATAAATGTATCCGCTAAATTAGGTAAAGTGCCCCAATTTGTACGCGCAGTGTTGTTGAAATTGTGTTTAAATAGCAGTATCTGCTTTAAAGTAATTTGCAGTTTGTATATAAATCTGTTTAATATTAGATAAATGTTTTCACATAAATTTTCGGTTGAGAGCTCTATACTGCTGCTCTATACCATAAAGAAAAAAAGTCGATTTTTACAACTAGATATGTAAAAAAATTTCCACTGGTGAAAAAAAATTCTGCCCTGAACAACCTATACCTACATGTGCAAACACACACAATTCGATAACGAGTATATAAGCTATACACTACATGGAACCGTATATAGTTTCTGCATAATTCAGTTGTAGTTTTCCCCAAAATTTCATCTCGTTCTACCTGTCTATCCATAGGTATATATGTATATATAAAACATTTTCTCCCGCTGCAGAGAGAATCCTCTGTGCTATTCTATACATACAAATTTCCCCTCTTCAGTTAAAATTTAAACGTATTAATTCAATACGTTAAAATTTTAAAATAATCTGCTCATTATAGCTACATGTCTAGTATCTACTTCAGAACAAGCGCTTAAAGAAAACTCTTTTCGAACGAACAATATGCATCGCATGGATTCAGTTGTTACCTTGGTGCCTGAAGCTCATTTTATTCGATTTTTGCCTGTGGAAATGGATGGGAAAACAAAATCAACAAAAGAAATGTAAATACAAAAAGAAAAGTTTTCGCTCATTATTTTATTTTTGTTGTTCTGCTGTGTTGTCAGTGTATAGAGAGAAAAAGGAATTGAATTCACGAGGGGTTACAATTTCTATTGGTTGAGCAGGAAGAGAAGTTTGAAGTCGTTGCTATAAAATAATAATGGTTGGATTTCCTTGGAATAACAAAATCCATATAATTGTCCTGTTGATTAAAGTGATCGTTGGACGTTTTTTTTTTATAAAATAATTTATTTTTCAATAAAATCAATGGAAACAATTCTTCACAATAAATATAATAATAGCAGCGGCTTAAATATTTATATGTAATTTATATTGAATACTGGTGAAAGCTAAAAATATTCACGCCGACTTTTTCACATATTAAAAATTGAATACATAATCAGTTCGGATCTATACATCCATTGTAATCTACTACATTTTTATTATACATATAATATCCTATTTGATTATGGATTTTCGATGAAAATTTTGGAATTAATTCGATCGCCCGGAGCGCGTATTTTGCATTAGCCTAGTTTTGGCTAAACACGTCGAAAACTGTTTGCATCAGATTGATGCGTGCCTGCGACCTCAGCTTGTTTATGTAACACCTATTTATCTTTTCCACATTATTTATATTTCTTCAGGTCTATAGGTAATATAAATCTCTGGTGGTGGTCACGCGATCTACGAATAATAAAACGTAGGTATATAAACGTGAAGATAATGAAAATCCAAAAATTTTAAATGATAAACATTTGGGAAGATGGAAAGTTTTGTCCTTGTGTAGTTTAATTTCCATTTTTGTTATAAGTATATAATAAGTTTATGGCTTTCTAGCATACAAAGGTTAAATTGGCTTAATGGAAAAGTGTAACTTACAAAATATGGAGGTGAAATAGATTAATTTTTGCCATTTTGCCCTAGTTTTTCGAAATCATTACCAATGAAATTTTCTTTCCCCCCTTTTTTTTTGTTCGGCGACCAACTTTTCCATTGGAATGAAATAGGTAGAAATGAAACAATTTATCTTTATTTTATTCAGGGCATTTTGATTTAATCACGGCTAACTTTTTGTTTTGTTCGTTTACGTACAAAGCGATACTTACATTAATTAGATCAACGTTGTTAATGTTTAAAAATCTTATTTTTATGAAACAAAAACCAAAGGTTTGTTTTGGCTATATTGATTAAGTTAACGATAACATTATTCGAAATTGGCTTTGAAAATTAGCAAAGTCCAAGGTTATACATATAATCATATTGCAAAACCAACTATTCGAAACACATCTTATTATATTGCTGAAAATAAAAGGGCGGACTAAAATAAAGTTACTTTGTATTCTTACAGGACTTTAGTATATTCAAACAATTACCCAGATACATATCAATCATATCGATCGTGAAACCAAAATGAAAATGTCGTTATTGATTATAACTTGTTGACAATTATTCTGTAAGTATAAAACAACACAATTTTATGTGGCCGTTCAGTATAATTAGTATTTTAGGTCCGGATTAATCCGGTGGGTAACATGTGGTGTTGTTACTGGCCCTTAATTGGGTTCCTATTAATTTCATTAACGCCACAATTAGTTACATCTTCCCCTCGAAGAGGACGACATCGCGGTGGACAAGAGACGCCAATTGCTGAACCTCTTGTTGCTCAACAAATAGTCCCACAAAGACGAGATCCATTTGATCCACATAAAGATTCGGAAGAATTCAGAAGGTAAAATAATTGAATCTATGAGTTCTGATGTAATGCATATCTATTTTAGAGATGCTCCCGATGATAAAAGGGACTTTTCCAATCGGCATTCATCAAGTGACGAAGATCCTTTAGTTGTCCGAACAACTAAAGGCAAAGTAAGAGGACTTACACTTACTGCAGTTACTGGCAAGAAAGTAAAGTTGATCGTTACTTTATTATTAGTGAATTTTACCAATACGATGCTATACATAGGTAGACGCTTGGTTAGGAATACCTTATGCCCAAAAACCTGTGGGCTCATTAAGATTCCGCCATCCACGGCCCTATGAGAGATGGGATGGTATATTGAATACAACCAAGCAACCAAACTCTTGTGTACAAATAATTGATACACTATTTGGAGATTTTCCAGGTAAATGGGTACATTTTAAAACCCGTTTTTATTCATTGTTTCATTGTTGTTTCAGGCGCTACAATGTGGAATCCAAACACCCCATTAAGCGAAGATTGTTTATACATTAACGTCGTAGTTCCTCGTCCACGGCCAGTAAACGCAGCAGTTATGGTATGGATATTTGGTGGCGGTTTTTATTCGGGAACAACTACATTAGAAGTGTATGATTATAATATAATGGTGAATATATTTCCTCGTGTTGTCATCTATAAAATACCATTTGCTGAAACATTAAATAAATAATAAATTATCCGCTATTTGTCTTATCTATTTAGGTATCGGAAGAGAATATAATTTTAGTTGCAATGCAATATCGAGTAGCATCATTAGGTTTCATCTATTTTGGTACACCTGAAGCACCAGGCAATACCGGTCTATTCGATCAATTAATGGCCTTACAATGGATCCGAGACAATATAGCTGCTTTCGGTGGAAATCCTCAAAATGTTACATTGTTCGGAGAGAGTGCTGGCGCTGTTTCAGTATCGTTACATTTACTATCACCATTATCTAGAAATTTATTTTCACAAGTAAATATTTGCAAATATTATTTCGTTTGTCGATAATATTATTTGAAGTATCTATTATTGGAAGAGAGCATCAGTATTTTACTTAATTCTTCAAGGCTATAATGGAATCGGGAAGTGCAACGGCTCCATGGGCCTTCATATCCAGAGAAGAAAGCATTTTACGTGGCCTTAGACTGGCCGAAGCGGTTAAATGTCCACACGATAAAAACGATTTACAAGCCGTAATTGAATGTTTACAGAAAGTAGAAGCAGTCGATTTGGTTAATAATGAATGGGGCACTTTGGGTGAGTCTACAAACGATCATAAGTTACGCGAAAATCAATTTTAAATAAATTTTTCATATCCTGAGTTGTTGCTGTATATTTTATTTGATAGGAATCTGTGAATTTCCATTTGTTCCAATTATTGATGGAGCATTCTTAGACGAGCCACCATCTCGCGCTTTAACAAATCGAAATTTCAAGAAAACTAGCATACTGATGGGTTCTAACACTGAAGAAGGCTACTATTTCATTTTGTATTATCTTACTGAACTATTTCGAAAAGAAGAAAATATTTACATAAGCAGGTAGGTCTTCCTTACCTAAACAATGCCTCTCTTCATCAAGGAAGTTGTTTATCTACGTTTAAATGCAGGCAAGAATTTATGCGTGCAGTTAGCGAATTGAATCCATATGTTGGTCCAGCTGGTAGACAAGCAATCATTTTCGAGTACACTGATTGGTTAAATCCAGATGATCCAGTAGCTAATCGCGATGCCTTAGATAAAATGGTTGGAGATTATCAATTCACATGTAGTGTTAATGAATTTGCACATCGTTATGCTGAAACTGGAAATAATGTTTACATGTATTATTATAAACATCGAACGGTGATTAAATGTAAACATGCCTAGAAATAATTAAAAATATATACATTTTTAAAGGTTGCCAATCCATGGCCATCGTGGACTGGTGTTATGCATGCAGACGAAATTGCTTATGTATTCGGTGAACCATTGAATCCTGCTAAATCTTATACAGCCCAGGAAGTTGATTTGTCTAAAAGAATAATGAGATATTATGCTAACTTTGCTAAAACAGGTAGAATAGAGCCATCCTACTAGTCAGGTATTTTTAATCGACTGATTCTTTGAAGGAAACCCATCGCTGTCACCAAATGGTGTCTGGACCGCAACATTTTGGCCTTTACACACATCTTATGGCAGAGAATATCTCACTTTGGATATAAATAGTACTGCAACTGGTCGAGGACCACGATTAAAACAATGCGCATTTTGGAAGAAATATTTGCCACAATTGCAACAAATATCAGGTAAGAATCAAACGAAATTTGTTGAGTTTTCAATATAACACTATTGTTATTAATAATTTTAGTTGAACTTCAAAAAAGTTCTCAAGAAAATTGCACCAGTAGTGCAGTGTCAATGAAGCAGGTTCATTTCAATTTTGAAGGATTTTTAACTTTATTAATACCAGTTTTGATTGGAATAAAATAACTTGTTTAGACCAATCGAGTAGTAAGTGTTGATCTAATTCTAGGGTTAGATATTAAAATTCATATTTCGTTTATATTGTCAATATTTTCAGCATATTGCAAGTTATTATATGAAGATAACGCCATTGGCCTATAAAATGTTCTCCCTTGTTCAGAAGCCACGCATTTGATAAAAGTATTAAAATTTTATGTAGGTATTTATGTGATTTTCGAAGATGAAATATTTGCCACAAATTTTCATACCAATCGAACAGGAAAAGTTTGATTAAATACTTTATAAGGGTAGAATAACTTATAAGCAAGTAGAAAATCGACAAAATAACAATAATGCCTTGATTAGGAAATAATTGCTGCAAAATTAATAGCAATTATTCAATATATAAGAAACTGTTTTTTTATAAAACCAGTTTCTATTTTAATAAATAATAATCTTAATAATCGATTTCGTATCAAATTGAAACCTTGAAATTTTGTTGCACGTGGAAATTTTGATCAACTCAGTAGAACGTATATACTTATAAATAGTAATTCGTACATTCGTACATGTTTAAAACAAAACAATCTACACGCCTATCAGAACTTCTGACCTAAAAGAAACTATGTAATTTGTTAGTCAATAATACTATATCGAATAACTTTAAAATTATTACTATTAGATAATATAATAATTTAGATAATATTGCTGCCTTAAATGTGTCTCTGTGTCTATTGCCTATGTGTCTATTCTAAATAATGTAAAATTTACAAAGTTAGTGACAAATAATTTTCACATTGTAGTTATTTTAGTGCCTAATTGCTAGTGTTTACTAATTACTAAAACTAATAGTACCTATCTAGTTACATTTATAATCGATTGGAGGAAAACAATATACAATAATATCACAGTACTATTATTGACAGATTTAATATAAAAATTCAGACCATCAGTTTTCAATCAGGTCATCAATATTGAATGCAACAGAACGATTGCTTAATTAATCTATAGTTCCATCATTTTCAATTTCAAACGCTATATAGGGGCTGTTCACTGCGAGTGCGACGTACTAGGAGATATAGTTACTACTGGGTCGGTTGCCCGAACACCATACATATCCAACTACTATAAAATATATCCGACAAACTCTGAGTGAACAGTCTATAGATCTATCAGTCATTTAACTTCCATTTAGGATTCAATATGTAGAGTATAAAACACTTTTAGATTTAACCAGTTAAGGCCTAAATATTTAGTATCGATCAAATTAAAATTTACTTGCTAAACTGCACAACAAATACATATCCATCAATGGTGCGTATCAGTATAGTTAATTATTACTTACTCAATAATTGAGTCCAAAAAAATATTTACATACATTATTTCAAAGTTTTCTATTCATATAGATAGGTAGGTTGTTATAATTTTTATGTTGATGTCTTGTATTAGTTTGGTAGGTAATAGTGATTTTGTATATTTAAACATAGATTTCTTTTACATATATATAATACTATATGGTTGTGCAGATCTCGACTCTTTTCCCTCTATTAAATCCTCCAGAATATAATATCTTGAAAAGACTTCAGAAAAGGGCTTTTACAAATCACGTTCTATAATATCTTAAAAGTTTTTTTTCTTTTATTATTATTTTTCGGAAAATGACAAAAAATTATTCCACTAATGAATTATTTGCAGTGCAATATTCTTATTTTATCTTCACGTTATGATTTATAAAATTTGAAATTGGTTTTATATCATACCTAGGTAACATCAAACCTTATATTCAAATTTTAAGGATCATAGCATTTCTATTGCGCAAAATATGAATATTCAAACATGAAGCATATAAAAATAATACAAATAGTAATCTAATGGGGGTGGTTTTATACTACCATAATCCTGAAAGTCAATTTTTATTATTCTGTGTTATATGTACATATCTACATAATATGTAAAGATTTATGTCACAAAACTCTTTTAACTATGGCAAGTAGAGTAATTAAAATAATGAATATGAATGATTTCATTTTGTTTTGCTTAAATTAATTATTATTCAATATTAATTCAATGAAATAATAAGAATTTTAGTCTGTATTATGTTTAAAGTGATTGGAATTCTATAAACAGTAAATTTTAAATACTTTACTTGCCATCCTTCGACCAGTAGATAATAAAATGTAAATTTTGTACTTAGATTATTCCATATACCTATAACAGTAGTACCGAATATTTCCCATTTGATATAAACCGAGTCTAATATATAGTTATTTATTTATTAGTAGACTTTGCCATACATTTTTGTTCAAAATACCATTTTATAATTTGCTAAAATTTGTTAACATAAATAATGTTAATTGTTACAAAATTAATTTGTAGCAAACGGGACAATAATTGTTCCCAAAATCCTATAATGATAATAATACTAGTAGGTACAATATGTGACATAAAATTCTATATAAATGTGTAGATATCAATTGATAGCCTACACATCTATAATACCTGCATGCACGCATATTGCGTGAAATCCAACAAATCGATTTTCCATAATATTTGGAAATATTTTCACTCTTCTCGTATATTCCATTAAAATAAAGTAATTGTACGACACATAAATGAATACTTTGTGATACACAAAACACAATTAATTAACATCAACTTGTATTATGGATTTAATTAACAAATCAAGAAATTAATTACGCTAATGGAATCGATAAGTTTCCATTGCAGTGCCCAAGTTTAAAATCAAAAGTTGGATAACTACTCAATTCAATTGAAAGGGATGAGAAGAAAATATTTCCAATAACAATAAAATACAAAATTGAGATTAAATTTTCAAACAGCGAATAGGAAGTTCAATAATATTATGTTTTTATTTTTTAAGACGCAATGCGTATATAGTTGGTCGCGTCTATAAAATTTATCCAGTCTCAGTTAACCATTGCTTCTGCATGGAATTTGTCCGTAATGTCCTAAATTACTAGAGTTTGCTTATTATTAATAATACCTTATACATCGATAAAATGATTTCATATGATTTTTCTCTATAAATTTTTATAGTTACTTATACACAATAATTAGGTACCTCTATAATGGTGAATCTTTTGAATTCTCTTTTGAAATTTATTAATACCCTGATACCACTTTTCTTATTTCGGTAAAATATATTCGAATTTTAGTTTTTATCTAGAGAGCTTACTCAGGAAATAATGCTAATCGAATTTTCATGCCTTTTAATAGTATATCTGTATTACCGCCCATTTTAGCCTATCTAGTTCATTTTCATAAAGAAATTTTATATCTGTTTATTTCATAATAAGGGATGAAAAATTATATTCTTCTGATGCTCCTTCTAATAATAATGGAATGAAATAGTAAAAGGCAGCATGTAATTTTTGATTACTTAATTAAAATTAAAGGGACGCAAAACTCATTAAAAAATGAATGCAACATCATAACTCCATTAGTTGTTTGTTTGTTTTTTTCTTTTTGTTGTCGTTACCTTTTCAAGGAAGGGTCGGTAATCATTATGCTTCCTTGGTCTTAGAGGTGCGGCAGTTCTACTTTTTTTTTCAAATAAATTTTGCATGTTAAGTGAAATTTTAAATTTATAGACAAAGTAAATTAGCCAAATAGCAAGAAAAAATAAATGTTTAGAGATTTTTTCGAAACTCATTTTTGCACATTGTCCAAAAATTAAATTTATACTATCTATATATGCTACGTGTATGTGTAGAATTATTAATATTAGTTGATGGCCTATAATAAATAAATAAATGTTTTACTTGGCTCTTATAAAATAAGTATAGTCATTATTACATATCTATTTGTATTTGTACCTATTTCTGTTTCCAATAATACATATCTTTATTATTATATTGTATAAAATGATAAAAATATTGTATTTAAAATTTTTTAGTATAATAATAATAATTGTTGTAGGCCTACGGCTGCATATATTAAATTTAAATAAATAAAATGCTTGTATAATTCATATTTGAGTGTTTTCTTTTACTCTACTCGATGTTATCTTATTTCTTATCCGTTGTTATCTTAATTCCGTGATAATTTTAATTTCATAATTCTGATATTTGTCGCTTAACTTGCCGCTATTATCGACTCCTTATTGTTTCTAGTATTTTAAATTAAAAAATAATATGGAAAACTCACACTTTTACGATTCTCCTCTAACGATATCCCAAATGAACAATAATCAATTAAAATTTCGTGATTATTTAACAAATAAACGCAGTTTCAAACAAACGAAACGAAGACATCTCACTTTACCAATTAGTGAAATGGATTTTAAAAGTGAAATTTCCGAACCGAAAAACTTCAGTGTAATTAATAAAAGTGAAGATAAATTTCCAACTGTAAAATGTCCATTTGATATAAAAGGAACATTCCTAATGATGGATAAATTTAAATTAAAATCAGTAAAAAGTACAACAATTGTGATGGTGTTTTTATTTGAGGAAATTTTGATATTGACAAAAGTAAGTTAGAAAAGATTTTGGTAGTAAATACATAAAATTTATACATTTTTATTTACAGTGTAATAAACACGATTCATCTTTCTATTATATGACCAGTGTCCAAATGAAAAATATTTGTTTAGTTCCCCACGAAAAGAAAAACAAAACGTTAATTATTAAGGATTATGTAAATAGCAAACAATATCATCGAGATATTAGTTTCCAATTACAAGCTTCTTCTGAAGATATTTATTATAAATGGAAAGACACTATCGAGAAATGTTTATGGAATCAATTAATGGAAGCTAGAACGAAAGCTTAGATAATTATGTAAATCTTTTATGAAAACTTGCTTATGCTAAGCAACTATTATTAGAATACGTTTAATAGTTTTTAATCGGAATAATTCAATAGAGGATTTTTAGCTTTAATATAAATTGAGGCGAGAATTCGCTATGTGTAGTAACAGCCTTAACTTTCTAAATTGCGAAGGAAAATTGGAACGTTTTTCTCTTTTCCTTCAGTACACTTTTTGTAATATTTTTTTCGAAAAAATAAATTAGAAAAAAATTTGTCTTTCCTTTTAGAAGGGGGCTTAACATATTGCCAACTGTGTTAACACTTGCTCAATGACAAATTGTGACAAATGTCGAATTTGTCTGTCTTTCACAAAAATTTCCAAGTGGATCACGCACATTTCGAATATATTTACATATAAATTATTATCACAAATAATGAGATTTGCAATATAACGTTGCCTTATATGTATGTATATGTATGCTTTCGTTTCATACTCCTGACACGTTCCATACAATATCTACTAAAGGCGGAGGATCTTAGTGACAGCGATCCTTCCGCCTTTTGCCGGCGACACATGTTCTGCCCCCTGGTGATTCGTTCTTTCCAGTCAATTTTTTATTTTGGAGAAGAAAATGGTTTGGGAAGGTTGACTTGAGTTTTTAACCTTTTTGTATTAGTGCATCGCAATAATCTAAGTAGTATGCTATTCATTTCAGATGATATGGTGAACAGTGTTAACCTTCTCTGACCACTCACTATCCATTAACCTGATGCGAGAACTAATTCTGTTGAGTTACACCGTAATAATTTTACACTTTTATCGAGTGTTTCCCTTTTTTTTTCGTATAATATCACTTTTTTGTTTCAAATTTATATTCCTATATATTTTTAATGGAATTTGGTTCGTATAGAAATAGGTAGAAGTTGAGGGATAGTTTATAGCTGTCAGAAATAAGTATGAAATGGAATTACGCAAGGAAACCGAGGGTAGAAATTACGGACAGCCGAAATGGAAATGTTTCGCTCGTAAAAAGGATAATAAGGCATGTTTACAGCACCTGGAAGCTATAAACTTAAACCAGCCGTTTCAAAGAAGATCTGTTATTAAACTATATAGTACAGTATATATGTACCAAAGGCTATACAGAGTTTCAAGTATCTATAACATTGCATGAAAAATATTCATAGTGTACTCATTAATTTATAATTTATTTATGATGAATATTAAATAAGTCGTACTCGTTGCATGATAATACAGATAAAATTGAACTTAAAGAAATAAAAGTCGATAGAATTTTCCACGTGTCGTGTTGTCCCTATTTAGTTTTCTTTCAGCTTTGTTTAATTGGGTGGAATTATTTGCGCTCAATAAATTAGAGGTGTGCCATGTAGTTTATTAGATGGCTATCCATTGGCAGAACATATTTCCAATAAAATTCAAAGAGGTGAACACTGACTTCTTTGGAGAGCATAAGTATAATTTATTAAGGCGCCAGGGTAAACTAAAAGAAAAGAAATGGAAACTTTATAAATATTTTATAGCCTTCTAGTTATTAAATAGAACTGAATTTTTAAAAGATTATCTAATTAATAAAAATTAGCATTTGCTTAAAAGACATCAAGTTTAATAATTTAAAAATGTAAAGGTTTTCATCCAGAGCACGTAATTTTTTCGTTTTTTTTTTACAGCGACCAACTTTTATAATTCGAAAAATTTTCTCTTTAATTTCGACTTTTTTCCAAGTAGGTATTATTATTAATACCGGCACGTCTTAAAAATCCATTAACATAAAAATTAAATGCGGAGGCTGTGGTGTCAAAAATATAAAAAAGGGAAAAGGATTTTTAATGGACAACCGCGAACTGAATTTATAATGAATAAATGACTCAATAATTTGTTAATTCTAAAAACAGGAAAAAAAAAACGAGAGATTTTTCTTGATTATACTCTTTATACATTCTGTCATCACCATATTAATTCACATCAATATTGTGAATTATGGATTAAGCGTTAATTTCTCTGATTTTCGTCTCTCTCTCTCTTTTTTTTCTCTCTTTTTAAAAAATATTAAGTGGATGATTTAAAAAAAAATCCTCTTTCGTTATCAAGATCAAAGAAAAATCGTAAAAGGAAATAGTGAAAAAGAAAAAAATAAAAAAAGAGGAAGAGTTAAGAGCTCAAAAGAGTTTGAACTCTTTTGACATAGACAAATGGATAAACGTAAACTACTATAGTGTACTATACGTAAATAACTTAAAACTTTTTATACAGAGAGAACAAGATCTTAAAATTGAATTCGCATTTGTACGTATAGATAGTATAGTATAGCAGGATGAAAAAGGGGGTCGTTGGTTGTTAAAGGTTTGCCTGATGCTATTTTTCGAGTCACGTTCAGATAATACGATAAAGTCGCGTGAGGATAGGTTTCAATGATGCTGCATGGCGACTGACAATGAAGACACTATCATTAGTTTCAATCAACATATTAATCGTTGTTGACTTTAGAATATATTCCTTGTTGCAATTATAAAGATTAATAATGATAGTAAAGAAAAAATAATTTGAATTGATAAATAAAGACATAAAACGTCTTTAGTTAGTAGTCTTACGACATAAACATAAATATCTTTATGTTAATGTACGCGCAACGCCTGGCTGGACGGTCGCTATCGCATTCACGCGGCTGCTGACGCACACTTGCCCTACGAATATGATGAAGTGACCATAGACCATAGAGTGAAGGGAATGCTTCGTTATTACGAGCCTTAGTTGAAATTCAGTTTCTTCTTTGTATAAATGAATATTGACAGATTTCTCCCTAAAGAAAAACAAATTATTTAATTTTTATCTATTCAATTCCGTAAATCATATGTCTGTTGCCTGTCATTCAATCATTACATACATACACAATTTCTGGTTGCCTATTTTCTTCTGGTTTCTTTTTTCGTGTCTTCTTTTGACGTAGTTAATAAATCGAATGAACTCCTCACTGTACCATAAAAAAAATTCCCATAAAAAAGCTAAACGCATTTTCGCATCAGCGTACGTGTCGCTTACGCACTATAATAAAATTTGTTTTCCTTCTTAGCCTTCCTTTTTTTTTTTTTATTTGAAAATCCCCTGGAGTACATGCGTGACCTTAGGCTTGCAGTAATTCACTCACGAAGTAATAGGCGAATTTTTACTTACCGAGGGAGAAATAAAAAGACTAAAAGCACATTTAAAGTCTAAACCGGGGACATTTTTTTCTGGGATAAAATGTACTTTTATTATAAATTTATATTTTGTTTATGAAGATGGTCTTCTTAAGGTAAGAATAATAATTGTAAAAACCGGTGGATTGTGGTGAAAGTAATTGGGTTTTATTTTTTATTTTCTTTTTTTGGCTGTAAGTTGTAAAAAACAGTACAAAAATATGTGGGTTTTATTATACATAGCGTCTATACATTATATAATACTTATATATATTATATACAAGCTTTTATCATTTATTAGACTTTTAAATGAACAAGTCTCATATAATGTACGAGGTTGATTTTTCATTAAATAAATGCTAATTATAATTGATTAACAGCAGTTTAAGTTTATAAATATTGCGAATAATTTTCCAAGCTAATACATTAAATTCTTGTATTCACTACTACTTTATAAATCGTTTCTACCCCCATAGTAATCAATATAATGCAGTAGCACGCAATGCCTAGTATAAGTAAATGGTAAATGTATATCATTACCCATTAAATTATGTTATCTTTTAGTAATAAAATTTGTTAATAGTTGTATGTAGTTGGTTAATGTTTTACTTTTATTTACAGAATAATTTTCTAAAGCTTTATAGTAAATAACGTGCTTTCTGTCAAGTCTAATTGGATCTCAAATTTAAACATGTTATAAGAGAAACTTTATTCAAAAATAAATTGAAGTCGTATTCAAATATATGAAAGTATAGAAGAATAGGGTGGTATTTTATTACATTATTTTATATCAAATTTTTATTATTAGAAAAGATTTATTCTCAATCTTATTTGAAATTCTTATATGATTTATACCAAAATGCTATGGCAAATAGTTTTATTTATAAAATCTTGTCACATATTCAGAGCAGATAACATCATTTCTAAATTAGTTGTTAGTTTGGCGTACACTTTATAATAGAAACCCAATTATACGGGGCATATAGATAGATAGATAGTTAGTTATATTTTCTATCTACATACAGGGCGTTGAAGTTATGAATAATTTACAGAATGTCGTAGTATTTCAGACACTTCAAACACAGTGTCTGAACGTAGAGAAACTGAAAGAGAAGTATATGCAAATTAATAAATCTTGCGTCTTACTTTGTGTGAAAGAGACTTACAGTATACGCTGTTGCTTCTTCCCTTTTTCGTATATCTCATTCCACCTCCATTATTATCACCACCCGATTTTCCTTCGATTTTCATCTGCATATAAATAACAAGACGGACACTTGAGACATTCTCCTCACTCCTTATTTTCCATCGAATACGGAAAAAAGGAAAATATATTTCAATTCTTATTGCGAAAGGAGCACTCCCATTTATTATACTAGATAGGTACGCACGCATTCCATTTGAAAAAGATTGCGTTTGAGATGGTAATGAATCCAACTAGGTTGGATAATGATTTAAAGACAAAGACAAAAAAAAAATAGAGACCTAAGAGCACTGAACTAGTTAACTCTGGTGAAATTGCAACAAGGAATTGGCGATCGTCTTGTTCACCATACGCACCACCAAATAGTATAGTAAAACAGTTATTTCGAAAAAGGTTTAATGGATCTTGGGCAATAGTTTAAGCCCATCGAATTAATAAGGCTTAAATTTAAATTGGCAAAAATTTTTTTTTATGAATTAGATAAAATACTAGTTTACCGTATAATCTTTATCCTTTTATTTACATTAAAAATTTTGACATGAATAAACAAAACTGATAATCTAATTATCAAAGGCAGTATGTTATACTATTATTACTTTCTAACTTAATTGGAAAATGAGTTTGCAAATGCCCCAATACTTCTTAAGAAAAAAAGATTCTGCTGTACATCATAGATGAGCGATCGACAACATGAATTAGGTCTGATCAGATTTTAATTCTTCCATGTAGTTAAATAGTGACATTTGACTACTAGAAAGTAAACAATTATTATTGTTTTCCACATTGTTACGTTCTGTCTTTTCTTCAGTTTGATTTTTCGATGATAGCGCAAGATAATTATCGAACGCAGCTTGATCGATATTGTTATCATTGATAATTTCTCCACGATTGATAATCTTCTCTAAAATATTATAATATACATTTTTTGAATTTTGTTGTCCTGTCACAAATTTTTTATTGAATCCATTAATTGTAAGTCCATTTTTATGATAACCATTTTTAATATTATTTATAGGTTTTTCCGTTCTTTTCGTTCCATCTCCTCTTCGATAAACGAGTGCCTGATTATGCGCTTGATTGATGTGATTAATATTATTTCTATTGTTTGTATTAATTAAACCATTGCGTAAACCATTTATGGGCTTATTATTTTTTATATCGCTACATTGTAGTTTACCAATTTTCTCATCATTATGTTTCCTGAACAAATTCAATCCGGTTGTTGCTTTAATTTCATTTAGTTCACTTTGCAGTTCTTCATTACGTTTCTCAATTTCCATTCGTTTTTGGATTTCCTTTTCTAATTTATCGCTGAGTTCTAAAACTTGTTTTTCAGTTGCGTTTAAATTATTGGAAAAACGCATTGATTTATTTTGTAATGAATCAACTGTACGAGCCTTATGAATTAAAGTACGTTTTGATTGAGGTGTTTCGTGTAATTGATTTATATTTTTAATTGGTGCGGATTTAATGCATTTTTGCATTTTACTATTATTAATAGTGGTGGCAAATGATGATTTTGAGTTAGTATAATAAACTGAAGACCATGTCAAACTAACTGTAGTGGCGCACCATTGAAATTCCGGTTGTTCTAAGCCAAATTGTTGTCTCTGTTTTAATATTTGTAGAACTTTTTGGATTGTTGCCATACTCAATAAATCATTCTGTCTTATGTCTATTATTTCTAGAATTTTATTGGTTTCGATAATATCTAAAATTCTGTTTGCAATAGTTTCAGTAAAACCACATTTTTGCATATCTAATGCTTTCACCCATAAATCGTCTTCTAATTCATTCAAAATGTAATGTAAACCATTATCGGTGAAAAATGGATTGCAATTTAGTGTTATTCTTTTTATTCCTCTCATTCTTTCATTATTTGGATTTTCATAGCGTAAGGAATTATGCCAGCTTTCGCAGCAACGGTTCAATTGTTGGTATCTTATTAATTTTGCTAAATGTTCACCACTAATTGGTGACAAATTGCAGCCGGATAGATTTATGGCTTCTATATTTGGTGTGAAACGTAAATGGGTACAAACCAATTGGCATCCAACATCTTGTATAATACAATTTGAGAATGATAACGATTTCAGTGTTTTATTGTTTCTTAATGAATGCATCAACGGCTCTAAATATTGTGAAACTAGTGGCAGACCTTCCAATTCCAAATATGTTAATACATTTGTTATTCGCAATGAATTTGATAAGGATTTTAATAAACGCTTCAGTACATACGCTGTCCATATACTTTTATATTTTTTTGTAGCACTTTTTGCTTTCTCCTCCGTGTCAATATCATGTAAGAATCTCCGATTTGTACCAATCTTACTCCGTATTGCAATTACATGAAGACTTGCATCTTGACGTAATGCATTTATAAATGGATTCCATTCATCTAATTTTAAACGATCTGCTACAATATCCAAAATAGTTTGACAATTTGGTTTAGCCGGTTTAATTAATGATGAAGGAGTTAAATTCAAACGACGACATAATTCTGAATACCATACGAAAAATACGCTTACCGGCTTCGGATCTGATTTTATGCCAGATAATTTGGTGTCTTCCATTAATTACAAACAAATAACATCTAAATTAATTATATTCAAATTAGTTTTTTGTAGAAAATAACTGACAAACAATAAGCAAATGTGACGTTTAGTTTTGGATTTTTTTTTGAAAAATTAGTTTTTTCATTATTCCAATGACATTGAGATTAAAACGAATTTGTATGACTAGTATTCTTTGGGATAGGATTTAGTCAGTCGTTTGAAGACTAAAAATGCCGTGCAATTAGTCTCCATTAATAATATTACGATATATATGTACCCATAAGGCAACGGCTTCATATTGCGGCAAAAAGATCGCCGTCGCCATTTTCACCATATGCACCAGTGACTGTTACATCCTGGACTCTGCAGCATATGTGATGATTCTTGATTAGTTTTAAACATTCATGTTCAGACATTTATTCTCAGTTAAATAGCAACGAAACAGATAATAATTCAAAACACAAAATTCATTTCTAGCTACAAATTAAGTTTGTAAAAATTGTTGTTAAAATAAAACAGAATTTTACAATATAGAGTCTCTACTAATGGCAATTGATATGCAATTCAAATCAACATTTGCATTAATATTAAACCAAAAAAAAACAATATAAACAAAAATTGAATATTAAACAATACTAAATCCGCAATTTTAAGCACCTGAATCAGGCAATTTTTGGAAATGTTCTTTATGTTTCTACATGTAGGTATATGTACCTATTTCGTTGTTTGAATAAATCAGGGCAGCATCTGGTATTTATAGGTTAAGTTAAGGTTGTTTGTTTTTATTGTTATGTAAGTATTTTGCAGGTTTTTTTTTTTTTTCGTTCTAAGCGAAATTTTAGAGGGTTATTTTGAAAGCACTGACCTAATAAACTGAATAAACTAATAACATTTCAAGGATTTACTTGAGTTTTGTTGCAGCCTCAAACTAATTTTAAACTAGTCAGATCTAATTGGTGCAATCACAGATCATGTGAATGCTTCTTACAATTTTGAATATTTTCAATTGAATTAACGGATTAAATCTAACGGATTTGATGTCAACAAATAAACTCTTTGTTCAGGAACTTTTTTCAATGTGTATTACTGGTCATCTGGAAATTGTAATTCAACAAAAAAAAAATTACTCAAAACACAGATAGCTTCGATCAAGAGATCCATTTACTAATCCCATTTTCTACATGACACAACTAAATAACGTCAGAAATTTCAAAAAAAAAAAAAGAAACATTTGACATGAAAGAGAATTTTCTCCATTTGTGGATACTGCTCAGTTCAATCCACTTAGTTTTATCACAAAATGAAAAAAAAGAAAATAACCCAGAAAAAATAGGGTGTCGAGAAAAAGATAAATTAATATCCTCCGAAAAGGAAAACTTTTATACACTTGTTGATGTATTAGAAGGTCAAACGTTAGTTCTTCAATGTGGATTTTGTAATTCGAAGAAGTCGGATGCCTCCCCTAAAAATTGGTATAAAATCGATCAACTTGGATTTAGTAAAGCCTATGAAATAAAGGTGGATTTCAGATAAAATCGATCCTCTCATACGTTCGTTGTTTCGGCAAAATTTACATTTTCTATCGATTAATTTTTATCAAAAGGAGCAAAATCGAATCAACGAATTTTCCAATTTATAAATAAATATTTATACAATTACGAATTTACTGCGTTTTGCCACTTTAACTCCAGTAAACAAACAAACACATTTACTTCTTTTTCTATTTCTTTCCGTAAAAAAAAAGGAACACTTTTCTTTTTCGCACTTCAGCTTCTTCTACTTCACTTAACTTCACAAGAACCGCACTTGAAAATAATGTGTTTTTCCAACTTCCAACCAAGTATCACTTGATGGCATTACTTACTTATGTACCTAACATTATAAGAGTGCATAAACCAATTTAACGTTGAATTAGAAATGTACCTAGTTAACATTGCCATTCTTTTTCGCTTTACAGCCTGAGATACGATACGATTTAAAAGAAAACAGAATTGCTATTAATCCACAATATGAATTAACTGTGAAAAAAATTGCTGCAGCAGATGTTGGTTTTTATTATTGTGTTAATTCTGCAGATCAAACAAATGATGAAAAACTTAATTATTTGGTTGATCTAGTGGTGCCAGAAATTAGTGATTCCATTGAGAAAGGTATAATCAGAGTGGTTTAATAATCAACATTATTTTTTAGTTAAAACCACTGACGGCGCACCTTTGTAAAGGATAGAATCCGATTATTTATGAACATTCTATGCTATATTAGATTAATGTAATTAAATTCAATTCTCCCTTAGGCAATATAACTGAGTGGGTTACATATTATGAGAATTATTTCAAATATACAAACACTTTATTTAGGGAATCAGGTGCTCCAGAATTTGTTTATATTCGAAACTCATTAAAAATCAAAATGGAATTGATAACAGACTGGGAGGCATGGAGCCCTTGTCAAGTATGTGGCAGAGCTAATAGTACTGGTATTATGCAGAAAGTAGGAAATTGCAGGTACTGCCAATTCGTATTAGTAAACGGCCAAAATTTCTTGACATTTTTGTACGCTCTCTGTGTGTCTTTAGTAATTTTATCTATTCTTACTGAAATTGTTAGAATAAAGTTGAATCCAAATCAAACACTGCCAGATAATCTTTCAGCGGATGAAGTTTATTTGTTTAATGCGCCTGCGTTATCCTGTCGATCGAAACGTTTCCAAAAAATGTTTCCTCAAATCAGTAATTCCATTACTATAATACCGGATTTTGTTTTGGAACAGAAATGTGAAGGAACATGTAATCCAGCATTAGAAAAGTCTAATTATGGTAAAACAATTTAATTCATTATGTTGGGAGGTCTCTCCGGGTGTCGTAAGGAGATAGGGAATCGACATTTTCACCATACGCGCCAATGAATATTGCATCAGCAGAGAATTGATTACGTGTTTTGTCTACGTGACAAGTAGACAGTTATTCTTATCTGAATAATCATTAAAATGATCATAATTTAAAACAAGACATTTTCACAATATGCATCAATTTATTTTTCCTTCTTGTCTTCCTTACAAGAGAATTTATGTGGAAATTTGCTGCCATCACTGTGAGCAGTTTCTTTTGTTTTCTTTTAGGTTGGATGGTGGGCAAAAGTGGCCATTTCAAATATCGCAAACACATGATTTTTGAAGAGGGTTCGCATCATGTTTTCTTATGTCCAGAATCAACATTAGACAATGATGTCATATGGAAAAAGAATGGTAAAATAATAAAACGAGGAGAGTACAGTAATCCACATGTGTACACTGATACATTTAATACATTGTACCTTGCCGATGTTACGCCTATGGATTCAGGGAATTATACTTGTATTAGTGATAATGTGAAGATGCAACAAATCGCTGTATTTGTTTATTCGAAATCGAAAATCTTAACAAATGAAATATTACGTTATATGATTTATTTAGGTTATATTTTATTTTTGTCGTCGTTTTGTTATTGTGGCGGTTTAGCCCTTTCCTGTACAAAACGATCCACATTTAAAACTTTTAATGATATTAAAGCCGAAGAACAAACTCTAAAACAGCAAGATGAAGAATTAGAAAATTTAATCTAGAAAATTAACTATCAACGTAATAAATCCGTGAAGTGAAACTAATAAAAAACCGGCAAAGTGTTCATTTTACGACTTTCTTTAATTTCTAAATCCCTCGATTCCAGAAAAATGGCCGGCGCCGACGATGGCGATGACGACGATTACGGCATTGAATACACTTAAATCAAAATTTAAGGTGTAAATGCGGTTCTAATTCTTTCGTAGCACTTAGTTAGCACGAATTGAGTTAGAACTTTTAAGAGGCACTCAATAATATAAGATGGAGGGAAAATTGGTAAAAAGAAATGGTTATCCAGGTCAGCGGTATTCGGTCACGTTCAGTTTTACGTGTGTGGTGTGAGCCAACTGTGTGCTGACAGAATAAGCTGAAAATACACACTGAATGAGAGAAAAAAAAAAGAAAAAACAAGCAATTTTAGCGGATTAGTTTTTATATGGAAAAACTGTTGCTCGAGAGCCATTGGGAAGGATTTTGTAGAAACTAATTAAGTATGTGTTGTTGTTGTTTTATAGAGGCAGACAGAGAGAATGTTACGCCAATGCGGCAAACCTTAAATTCAGTTTAAGGGAATGGCAATTTGTGTTTGTTTTTTCTACGTGATTTTTTCTCTCCTGTTCCATTACAAATTTACTTTGGTCTCTTGCGTTTATATAATGCCAACAGCATCAGATTTTCTATATAAATACATATTACATCTTTTCCCAATTTCCTAACAGAAAATATGATCAAAAAATAAATCATCTGATTTTATTTCCATCCTAACACTATTAAGGAATAATTCCGGCCACGTAACTTAATAAGTCGACCATTACGCTCGAGAACCGACCGAAAAATCCACAAGCATTACTTCACAGAATTGGGAATGAGAGAAGGGACCTTCTTCTTGTAGGTTTGGTTGGTCGGTTGGATAAACTTCTGTATCTTGATCTTGATTGATTTCCAATTCCTGTTGTAATAACAGGAATCCCACAGTATATCTATATATATATACCTATGTGTATAGCCTTGAGCTAGAAATATTGGTTCGGTTTCAACTGATGACCCAATCTAAAATTTATCGGCCCATTTCATTGTTCTAATGTGTTCGATTAGATTAGATGCGGGGTTATTTATTGTTTCTATTTGCCACTTAAGTACTTATTATAAAAGAAATTTTATGATTGTGATTAAAACCCTCTGTATGAATCAAACAATAGATCATTTTTTTTATGTATTTTTTTCGATTTATTTCGAAATTTTCCCGTTGAAATAAATACGCGGCGACTTCTCCAAATTGAACCATCTTTCAAGGTATTTTCTTATAACTTCCGATATATTTTTTCATTAAGGAAATGAAATCGATAGGTAGGGAAAAACCAAATTTACACCACCACCGCCGCCACTATCGTCTCTTCGTTCCTTTTTCTAATAAACGAGTAAATCCATGGGGAACGTGCCGAAACTTTCTTTTTTTTTTCTCCGTTTAGATACATTTTCTTTTACTCGACTCTATTTCAAATAACCAGGTTTTATGTATATTTCGGATTTTAACTGGTAATTCCATTGAATTTGCCATTTTTTTTTTTTTCTGTGCATGTTAATGATTTTTTCCCTTCGCTAGCTATAAATAACCAATACAATTTAAATTAAATATTTATTGAGATTTGTTTATTTAATTGGCGAAATTTTCTGTTTAATGCTATCGATAAATAACATGTTAAATTGTGCAAACCGGGTAATCTAATTAAAATATTCATGAAGAATTTTGCAACAAAAATTTATAATTTATTACGCACGACATCACCCTGTATACACATGGAATTACTAATTTATAATAATTATGCACATGCAGATATATAATTAAGGGTTAGACTTGCAAAAATGAATGCAAATCATAATGATAAAATCAAAAAACAAACCCCTTTCTTCATGTTTTGCACAAAAAAGTCACCCTTCCTCTACTATATTATAACGTATACTATTTTCTAGTAGCATAGAAATGATTCATTACTTCCTATTATTTTTGATGAATCATATATGGACAGAAATTTGCCGTTTGTTTGTTTGTTTATTTGTTTTGCAAGAGGGCCATTTTTGAATATAGCTTTAATTGCGGTCTTTTTATCTCATCAGGAAAATATAGGGATACAAACAGATAATAAAAAAAGAATTGATGTTGAATAGATGTATTAATTTTGCTAAATTATCATCAATTTACCATAACTACAATAATTGTATAATGCTAATAATTAACAGGAAGTTGTATAACTTGCTAATTGAGAAGTCGTTGATGGTTGAATTGGTGGAACAACAACTGTAGCAATTACAACATTTGGTGGAGATGTTGCTGCCGTTGATCCAGATGATGTACCACAATTGTTATTAGCTATTATTGTTGTTGGTGTTGTTGCACAAACACTACTCTGTTGTTGACATTGACATTGACATGGACAATCGCTTTTAGTGAAA
Source organism: Platypus cylindrus (assembly GCA_949748235.1). Taxonomy (NCBI): domain Eukaryota; kingdom Metazoa; phylum Arthropoda; class Insecta; order Coleoptera; family Curculionidae; genus Platypus; species Platypus cylindrus. Next base: position 3,845,697 of record OX456491.1, on the reverse strand, counting down.
CCAGTAGCTGCTGTGCCAGGTTCATATACAGTACTACAGCAGTATCTATATGGGACGCATGCATGCTGTGGAAAACAACCGTAATTTTCACCTTATTATATTGTCGGAAAATAAATTTCGATGTTTATAATAATAAACACTATCGTCGTACTAAACAAAATTGGAAAACTCTATTAAACTGAAATTTATAACTTACCACAAACATAGCGACGCTGCACATCCAAATAAATATTGTAAAAATAACAAATTTCATTTTTATCAGTTGTTGTAAAAGTTTTTTAGTAATCTACTAAAGTAAACTGGAGTTGGATAATGTTCCGACGTGAAAAGCAATGTCTTTTATAGGAGAAAAATGTTTATCAACATTTAACGCTACATCGTTGATAGAACGTGCTTAATTTTTAATAATAATTAAACTAGAACTTATTAATACATAATTGAAACGGGAATCGGAAGTGATTTCCATTGTCGAATTTCCTATTCTTACAAAATATAATATAAATAGAACATTTAAACTATAAAGTGGTATAGGTATATGGTTTTTATTCTCAAAAGGCAATAGCACATGCATGCACGAAAATAAAGAATTGAATTGAATTGACTTGAATTGAATTTGGAATATCGGTTTACGTTATTTATCAATACATTTCAACTTCATCGAATCTAATAATGCAAACATTTATCCCTGCAATTTAAATTATACACACGTGATTTAAAAATGATTGAAAATTCAATCAGGCGTTCTTCGTATAGTAATACGACGTTGTCTTTGACAGATCGCGTTCTCTTTATGTTTTGCATACCAGAAAATGGGCATTTCAGCAAAAAAATTCTTTCAGGTTTTATTTTCGTTTCGTTTCGTGTCGTTTCATTTCGTTCCTATTCTTTTTGTCTGGTGTGTGTGTGTGTGTGTGTGTTTGTGTGTATGTGTATGGAAATTGGAACTTTTATAAAACTAAATTTTCTACATGAATTGGTGTGGAAAATGAAATGCATTTGAATTTAATTGACTGATTTACTATTTATGGGAAATTTAGCATTTAAAGAGTTTTGCTGGAACAACTTCCTAATTGAAAAGATTTAAGTTTGTTAGCACATATACTGGGCGGAACTACCCTATAAAAGATTGGATTAAAATCTCCCATAACTTTAGTTTGTCATAAAGTAAGTGTATGTGATATTATATTATACTATAGAGGATTATAAAATGCATCTTTCGGAAAGTTCTTTCCAATATTCACCTGTTGCATTATCATATTTCGTTTATTAGAAAACTGTTACAACTTTTAATCAAAACTTTTACAGTTAATACCCGCCCAATTTACATTGGAAATGTATCTTTTAGGCGATCCGAATGATTATTCTTCCACAGCAAGAGGCGAGTTGCGCAGGTAATCATCACACCCCGCACATTATTATCACAACTATTTAATTCTTTTCTATCACATGGACATCTTCAGTACAATCCATTTGTACATCTTCTATTAGGATCATGTGCCAAAAGCAATTATACGAGCGTTTGCAGATACCCGAGACAGTATTTACTTAAATTTTTACAAACTTTCTCGAATTTTTACTATCAAAACTTCTTAATTAATGAATAGTACATACGTATATACTAAAAAGATGATGAACATCGTTATTAGAAAACTTTCTTTAACATTCGAACATAAACAAAAAACTTTTACGATGGAAATTTCTGTGTGGAAATAATTTTCATTTAATAATAAAGAATTTTTTATAGTTTTCTACATCAGGATGCAGCAATTGAAAATAGCTGCGTTTATTCCCATCTCTGTTTAAAACAAGAATGAAAATCCAAATAAATAAAATCAAATGATGTAAAGTTACAGAATCGTAAAGTTTTCGATTCTTCTATACGCTAAAATTAATACTATACTTGAAACTGACATTTTGGTTATAACTATAGAAGGAAATATCCAATGAATACATTTTAACTTGGATAATAAAACTTTTTTTTTCAGCTCTTATTGTTGTAGTAAGTAAGTATGGAAGTTCGTTATTTTTCGTTTGTGTTCCAAATACATATACATACATACATACATAGTATACTGCTGCCTCTGCTGCCTACGATAGTGATCTAGAATAATGGCCAAACAGTTTTAGAGACGCCAGTCGTAGGGGCGCCGTGTCAAGGCGTCGTCTATTTGCGTGCTCAATAGTATTACTCATTAATTCTTTTTTTTTTTTTGGGTCTCCCCTGGATTGCATGGCTCTTATTCATGTATTGCACCTGAATGGTTGCAAAAATTGTTAAAATATACATATTGTACACATAGTGCATACTTGCCTATACTTACGAATTTTAAGGGGTGAAAAATATATCGATTAAATTTTTGATGGCTTGCTAATGGTAATAGCAAAAAAAATAAATGTTTCAATTCAATTAGACTTAACTCAATTGAGTCGTTAGCAATATAGGGATTAATACTCTCCAAGTTTAAGGGTAGAAACCTCGCAGATATTCCTCCAAGGTCAGCAATAGTAATCAAATCAATTAGTGGAAACTCAAATTAGATTTCCGTTCAGATAAATGTATTAGGATCTCAAAATCTCTGATAGGATTAAAATCTGCAGGATCAGCAGACACAGGCGTTAATAAAATCAAGTCAACTTCTTTTATAAAAGGCCTTCTATGTGACCTCCACAGTCCTTTTTTTTTTGCTTATAGAAAAGAAAATGTCTAGCAAAGTTTATTGTTTGTATCTACCCTTTATTTCCACCACGCTTACCCTCAAAACAAGTCATTTAGAATATATAGGAAACTATCTCATATATTTTAGTCGTCTACTATAATAGAAATATCAATGTTTGTGACCTATAACGTGGTGCTCAAATGTCTCCTATAATAATAATAACTCTGCAGGATGTTTTCTATGCCAATCGATTGTGTGGCATCTTGAATTTACTGCTTGAAATGGCGTAGGTTTCCAATTTCTTGTTATATTGCAGCTGTTCCACGATGTTCCACATCTATGAAGTAAAGTTCTTCATAGTGTGTAGTTATGTGTATGGATGTATCTCTACATAGGTACCTGAAATTCTTATATCAGTCGTAGTAAATCTGCTTTTAGGTTTTATATCAATTTTTTTATTTTTCGTCATTTGTGCAGAATTGATACATTAGAGTTTCAATATTGTGGAATTGCTTTTAGCACGCATGAAAAAATGGCCCCATGGATTAATAATTTTGACTCGAAATTTAGGAATCAATCGGCGTCAATTCCGTTAATTGATAAATGGAATCAATTGCTTATGCGTTACGATATGCTAAATCAATTTTCATTTATTGATCTAATAAATCTATGGAAAATTGAGCATATTAATTACTAAACTAAAATTTAACATACTTTAAACGTATCCACATACATATATATATGTAATTGAATCGTAATCCGTAAATTGCAATCTAATACTAGTTTATTACATCCCCGCATATAACCTAAATACTATATCGAACGAAAGCGAAAGTATCTATTTCCAAATCGGTTCATAAAAGGGTTTTCATTTCATATTACATCGCCTACCCTAATAAACCCATGACAACGACATGATTGTGAACCACAAAAGTTTCCTCGATCGACCAGTCATCGTAAAATGGGCGCCGGGCAGCCGGGCGTCGCGACGTCCTACCTGCGACAATCCAACTTGGCTGTGCACGGGTTTTCTAACCCGTTAAGGGTCTTCTTCCTAAAGTACAATTCTTCTACTGATTTTGACTGATGATGAGTGAAAAATTTGTTAGAAATTTTAAAAAATGAGAAAATCTTTTTTTGCAAATAAAGAGCCAACTTTGTTTAAATCGATTAATCAAAATTCAATGCGTACACATTGGCATCCGACTTTAACTGCTTCGTCTTACTTATGTAATCCCATCCGTAATGGCTTTATTTATTTGTTAAAATCAAACTTGATTAAAGCGAAACGAGTCGAAATTTTCTTTTTACTTTCTTATTTTTAAGAAAATAATAAATCCCCATTAACCAGATATGATAAATTCAGCATCTAAAAACCAAGAATGTTATAAGAAAATGAAAGACATAATAAATCATAAGAAAAACTCAAAAACAATTTTCCCCCTGAAATGGTTTTGTATACTGAAACTCCTATCCGCTGTATCTCTCTCTCTCTCTCTCTCTTTCTCTCTCTCACTGTCTCTGTGTGCACACTGACAAAGAAACTTTCGGGATAATTAATTCGAATGACTAATTATAAATCAACAGGGTCGGAACACTAATTCCATTTAATTAAAATTTGAAAACCACAAATTGTGCAATGACTCCAAGATAAATCAAAATCATTGTATCATTGCGTAGTTGGAAAATTGTACTGTTTGAAAATGTTTTTCTCGAGTGGGCAAAACAATATAATAAATTTCCAAATACGTAATGGAAAAGTCATTTTTAAATTTTGATTTTCTATTTTGAATTTTGAATATTTATTATTATTTCTTGCATATAACAAAGAACATAAAAATAACAATCAATAAACAAATTCTGGATTGTACACACAATAGTTTTCTTCGCTACATGAGTAATTTCTTCTTTTTTTTTTTAATAAAATGTACTTCTTTTTCAAATTCTCGTACATCAATTGTCCGAAACTTTTACAGAAACTCTAATTTTCAGGAGGCAATAAATCAGATGAAAAGTTGCAAATGTCACATGTGATACATGCGACTTTCGAGTTTCAGCAATAAAGATATTTGGAAAATATATGGAACATTTGTAATCAATACATACGCTTTTTACGTTTGAGAATAGGTTTTGTTTAAGTCCATCATCAGATGTTCAAATTACACCGCGCTTTCGCCAAATTGTCAATATAAATTTCGAACGAATTTTAATTAATTGTATAAAAATAAAAATTATTAGATATATTTAAAGACGTTACTCTGAAAAAATCGTCTATTGAAAACGTGGAAAATACAATTCGCTTTTTCTTATAATGTATTTAATTGAAAACTTCACACTGCTGCTGCTGCTACTGCTGCTGCTAATGTAGTAAAAGTTTTCATTTTAAATGGAATGAAATGGAATAGAGAAGAGTTAGAAAACGTCCATTGGATTTCTAAAGTATTTTAATAACCGAAGGGTATTTGAAGATACTAAAACAGAAAAAGAAAAAAGAAAAGAGAAAAGTTCAAATATCTGGAAAATTTAATGAAAAAAGAGTTTTTTTTGGATACAGTTTATTCTATTGGAATTTAGTTAATTATATGAGAGTATTGCGAAATGTTTACGTTAATTTCACAAATAGTTTAATTAAAGACTCGCAACATGCAGCTCATTTTACTTAAGAGAATTAGTTTGCTATCATACAAGTGTTGCTATAATCGGTCCATTGTCAAACAAGTACTACAAATATTAAAATTTTCACTCACAATTCCATATGTTTATATAGAGTACACTCAATAAACTTGCGATCCAGTATCTTATAAATAAAAATAATATTATAATAAAAATATATAAAAGCCCTTTTCCTTAACAACAACTATTTTCTTTTTAACACATTATATAAGAAACATTTTTTTATATTATGCTTGTCACGATATATGGAATGCCACTCTAATACCCTCTAAATGTCAAGCATGATTCACGCAAAATCTGGAAAAAGAAATACATACATATATGATATATTCTTTGGGAATTTTAATGAAAGATCGTGAAAGTCATTGTGAATAAATCAGGAAAAGATGATAGTGGTTGTATTATACTTCTTTACATAATGTTATGTAGATTTAATACAAAAGAAAATTTCGGCAATAGCGAATTTACATAAATTTTTTATTTTTATTTTTTTTTTTCCCAGAGGGTGAATTATTTCCGGTATATTCTAAATAGATTATTTTGTATAAAACCTAATTAGTTAATGAAATCGTAGGGAATATTCAATTTGCTAACATAATTTAATCAAATATGAAGGTCGTTTCTTGAAAAAGGGATTTTATGTTAGAAGTGTATAAAATAGATAGAAACAAGCACAAATTAATTAGACTAAAAATCGATTTGATTTAAATAATATGATTTAGGAAGAGATTCGAAACTAAATGGATTATTGCCGCACCTTTATTAATTTCAAAGGTTTCATTATACAAATATTGAAACGATACATGGTTGACGACAAGCAAGAAAATCACAAACAATTACGACATTTTTCGAAATTTATCACATTTTTCTCTAGTTCCAATTCTATTTCTGAAACATGAGCCATATGTCATAATAGTTGCCTCTAACTACTACTACAAAAAAACATGTAACGCCACTGAATTATATTCGCATTCAAGTCAAGAACGTGGCGAGTGAGTGAGTCGCAGATGCGGTGCCCAATAACAAGACGCTGGGACGCCCGCGTCTTGTCGCCATGCATTTTTATTCCCTTCACTCCTCTATACACGTATATATATATATACTGTATATAGTATACGAATGTTTTAAGCAGGAGTAAGGTATTAAGGAACCGGCCCGACAAAGCTGAAAAGAATAATGATTCTTAATTTTCATTTCGTTCCTATACTATGGCCAACGTGACTAGAAAATTTAACCAGCATTTTGATGTCACAGGAAATTTTTTGCCAACTTTTCTAAACTCGAATCATTTGTTAGAAAATTCAATAATGTTTTGTATGTTGTATTGTATTGACGACAACGATGACGATGGCATTGCCACTGCAGGCAAAGACATTGTTGATTATTATTGATCAATCATTATTGTCTTTATGAAAATAACTACGCCAATGGTGATTATACGTGCAAATATGTCATGAATCAGATTAAAATTCACATTCACAATAGCATACATACATATGTGAACGTTATTTAATTATAAAATATTTATTTATGATTTTAATATGATAAACAAACTGTCTATGGGCCAAGGCTAACAGTCAAGGTCATACAATATTTATTAATAACTCTGCTCTGTCTACATCTGCCATTAGGCTGAGTACATAGTATCTGCAAGACGACCGACGGCCTGCTACTATATATTAGCACTGGAAGCCAAATAAATTTCCATTTTTTTTACAGGAAAATTTGCTTTAGAACAGTACATGACAAGAGATTACGTTGCAATAGTAAGCCGGTAACATGTTGTAAATCGACAGGAGCAAGAAAAGTACAGGACGGGCCAAACCTCTAGATATGTTGTAATAAATATGTATAAACCAAGAAACAAAATTCTATTCTCGTTTCAAACAAAATTAAATTCCTTTTTTTTTCCAATGCATATTCTCTCTCTTCTTACTATATACGCCATTGAATACATGCATGGATATGATGGTTGTGGATGGAATGGAATGGAATGGAACTTTTACGACGAGAGATGAATTGTTGCCGCAATTTTGCATGTGTCGAATGATCTATGACTTCCGAGGAAATCAACACTCACATACAGTTTTGTACGCTATTGCCATTCATAAATTTCATGGGTTATATGATGAGTATTATTATATAGCTTCTCAATTTGTCGTTAATTTGAAAATATTGTTAAATTATGCATTGATAAGTAAGTATAAAACATCCTTCTGCCTGCACACTGAAGATTAACAGTTCGAAAACTTTGTTATGCGGGAAAGTTGACATATAAAAGGAATAAAGAAGAAAATATATGATGGAAGTTTTGTTTCGAAAGACTACTAGATCCAAGCATTATACATATATGTCTATCATAGAACAAGTGGTTGTTACTAGGACCTCTCCTGATGGAGGTGAATTCCATTACCTCCCAGTTATATTAAATAAATTGCCCCTATAACATAGTCATTTTTTCTCCAATTTCAACAACGAGAATATTAATTAATTACATTAAAAGCACCAAAAATGAGAAAAAATAAAAATAAAAAAGAGCAAACAAAACCGTCTAATCAAGATTAAATGTGGAAAAATAAGCAGCCGAACCGACATTTTCCCTTGGATTCTATATCTATTCTATACTGCACAATTTTCTCCTTTTAACCAACTTAAATATTTTATTTCCACAGAGCAATCCCGTAATTACTTTCGGGTTGGTTATTCGCAGTAGAATCACCACCGCCGCCACCACCACCACCTCCACTACCGCATGTTAGGAAAGGAAAGGAACATTTTATGCCGTTTTAAATGAAAACTATAAACAGAAACTTACGATTTCGCTTTAGTCTGATTGGTTTCTAATTAGTTAATTGAATTGAGTTTGAACAAGTAAAACTGACATGTCTTTTTTTTTTGTTTCTTGTGCATGTAACAAGTGTAATATACTTGAACATTGTGTAAGGTTTAAAAAAATGAAGCGAATGAAGGGAAAATGTGATTGATAAATTAAGAATGATAATTTTCCAAGGACATTGAACGTATATTATCGAAAATCTAGCCAGAACATATAGGGTATTTTGAATTTTCTAATAATTTCCCTCTTAGAAATGTTTTCTTTTCTCAAATTGAAAAGGTGTAATACCGCAATGGAGCAGCATTAGGTTATACATGTATATAGTATAGATAAGACGGTGTTTATACTGCCATTTTCTCGACACTCTTAACAGGCCCTGTTAAAAGTGAGTGTCGAGCTGTTCACAAAACGATATTTCGATATGGGAGTTTTCTCGCTATAGGAAAGGCAGGAAATTAAATTTTTGACAAGCGATATCTAAACAACCTTTAACGGTTAAGTAAAGGATTGTCCGAAATTAAATATTATTTCTTTTCTTTTTTTTTTTGTACGTATAACGTGTTTTTATTAAATGGAATTTGTGTTGAGATATCTACAACAATCTGTATAAAAATTTTCTTTTATCGGAGCAGAACAGTGAAATGGTTCGCTATAAGTTTGTCTGCAGAGGACTGGGCGCTGATAATTAACGATTAAAAATGTCTATAGCAAATATCCATTGATCTTTGACGGCTTCTGTATACCATTTCAATGAATGTTTTTACTTGTTCTTCTAAAGCTGCAGGTAAACCCTAAATTATCTCTGCTAAGCCATAATATGGCGAAACAGTGTAGAAAATGAGCTGGCATCGAGATAAATCGTTTCAATTTTTCGTCTTTATGTTTATTTTCAATATTTATTACTAATGCTCTATTAGATTCCAAATTCCATTTTCTACGTAAGTATATTCAATGGACAAGTATGTTTAACAAAAAAACCCAAGAAGAAAATATTTCTTAATCAACCGATAGACCTTTTGTAGTACTTAAGTATTTTTTTCCTCTTTTGTTTTTTTACTACATCAATAGAAAAGCAGTTTCCTGTGGCAGTAAATGAAAATTCTTGTTTAAGACCGAATCGGGAAATTTATTGAGCTTATAAAACGGAACTTTTATTTTATTTTATTTTTTTGTGTGTGTTTTTATTTTATGTTTTATTTACGGAAAGCAAGAAATTTGTAATTTGATTGATATGGTGATGAGGAATTTTAAAGCTGAAGCTTTAATCGTTTAATTAAATTAAATTGGAACAGAAGGAATTTTTAATTAATGCTAAATCAGCTAAATTGTAAATAATTAAATCAATTATTATCATGTATTGTAGATAGCTACAACAAAAAGGTTTAATAAAAAAATAAAATTACTTCAGAATATTCTAAATAAACTCAAGAGGCTGCAGAACTATTTTACTATAATAAAAAAATCGACTAGATTCATAATAATTATTATCTATTAAAAGAAACGAGATTGTCGCAACGTGTTTAATTATCTTTGAAATAACTATTATTATTATAGTGATGGACAAAATTTAACAAGTGTGTCTATTAAAGCAAAAGTGGTTCAATGTATTTAATGGCCATACACAATGTTGAAGTGGAGATTCGCTATTGAAAATTCTACAAATTGTTATTCCGCCAAAAGCTTTAAAGCATTCGCTTGAGAGACAAAGAGAGAGAGAGAGAGAGAGAAGGGTAAAAGGCAAGAGTGAGTAAAAGATGGAACAATAAGAGAGAAAGAGAATAGTATAGCAGTGGTGAAGAGATAAACTTTGAACGCGCAAACATTGAGTGTGCTCTGTAGAAAAGTCGTTTATTGTTTGAGTAAATTTGTTTCTTTTCCCATTAATTTTAGTATTCATGTAAATGTATAATTTTTAATTAATCTATCTTTTTTTTAATAGACATGAGTAGATAGAATAAGGAATTTAAAACAAGAATCAGGAAATCCTGACTTTATTAAATAATTTTACATAAATTAAAGGAATGTCTCGCCTTATTCTTCTAAAAGTATAAATTACGTAATGAGTATAAAAATGTTTTATTAAAAAGCAACTTGATCCTGTTTATAAATTCACTTTAATCCCTGATTTGATATGCATTATTAGGTATGGATGGCAATAGAGTGGAAGTAATAACGGTATATAGAATTTATCAGATGCTAACCATAAATATATATATGCTAAATATCCGATGGCGAAATCTAATGAACCAATCAGTGCGTTTTAATGCTCCAATCACATATGATACAATGTGTAACTAACCCACATCTAATCTGACTCAATTTTGTGGATAAATCAATTTTCTAGAGCCAGCTGAAATTAATCACTAATCGTGGCTACTGATCGAGTAGCCACTGCAAGAGGATTTTTAGTCAGATTCTATTTTTTAATAAACCCGTAATTGAGTCAGAAGTTATTTTTTGTGTTTTATTCCATTCTAAATTACTTTTACCTGAAATAATTATTGTCATATATTTCAATTATTTATTTTATTACGAAGGATTTAATTGCGACAATCAATCTTGTTATTTTGACTGCAAAAAACCTTGCAGTTAAAGCAAATTGTATTCTACGTCTTACTTACATGAAACAACTACCGTATAGCTAGTCGAACTAAATAAATATTTGTTTTAAATCGTATAAATTGAACTACGTCTCATCTCATATCGTATAGGATACAAACGAAGAAATCTCTATCTATCGTTTATTGTTATTTGTACTATTGTTGCGCAATCTTGATTTCAATTGTACCTGTTTATTATTAAGGCCCAGTTCACTAGGGATTACTTAAACCGAAGTCTTTAACTGAGGGCTGAATCCATGATATTTCCAGCTAACGAATCTAATTAACTGTAGCAATTGCTAAATAAACAGTTAACGTGACAATTGTGATTCAAATAAGAGCACTAGTTAACCCATTCTAAATGATTTGATATGGGTTGAACGTGAGTTAAATGAAGTTGCAACAGGCTACTGTTATACTAAGACAACAACAATTAACTCCTCCCTATTTAAACAAATCAAATCCAGAGCAAACATCCTATAGAAATAGAACGGAACAGTTCCAATAATTATCCACCAACATCATCATCAGGCTTTTAGTTAATGAACGTTTCGAAAGTAAAACGCAGAGGTCTAGGACCCAAACTATAATAAAACGTATACAAAAATACAAAGAACAAAAAGGTTTCTATTATAGTATATTTCTATTAGAAAGATTTTAATACGACACACCAAACCAGAAAGGAAAAAAAAGAGCAAAAGGGCATCTTTCACAGTGAGAAAGAGAGGTTAAAGGTAAAAGAATGGCTGAGTGAATTTTTGGTGTGTGTATTCGTTGGAACGGGCATAATGAATCTTTATCGCCCACGGAAAACGTAACTATATACTATATCCGAGCCCCGGGGTTGAAATTGCTTTTTGGGGAAGATTTGTGCACACAGCTGAAAACAAAGCTGTATGTAATTTAGGAAAATTGGTGCTCGGCGGCGCCGAGTATTACCATCAGAACATTTTCCGCCCCTCAGCTTTACTATGATATGCCTTATTAGTAAACTGAATGTGCTAAATTATTTAGGTGATCTCTCTACGTTTTCTATTAGTTTTATTTAATTCGCATATATTCTCTCTGTCTGCGAATGTTTTATAATTATAATGTTATTCAGAATAGAATCTTTGGATTGATCAAGCATTTTGAGTCCTTCCGGAATTCTCTATATATATAAACACTTTCTTTGTAAATTTTTTTATATTGGATAGCATAATTATAATTTTACATAGCTCTTTTACATATGGAAACAGCTGTCGAGTTTAAAAGGTAAATAAAAAAAAGAATTAAAACAGGATAGAATTGCTAAAAAAGCTAAGTAAAAAAACAATTTCTTTATATAGAGCAATTTATATAAACTAAAGTTATCTAGATGAATTTAGTGTCAATCTATTCTATCATCGATTATTAGAGTTTGATATATAATTAAAATATCGATAATCGCAGTTCCTAATCAATATTTTAAAAAAGGTAACATCGATGTACACGCTCATGGCTAATCTCAAAATTGTATGAAAATGCGCAATGCGCATGCTTATGACATCAATTTTTAAGAGATGTGTTGTTCCATACTTTACACAAGTGAAGTGAAGTGTGACTACCGATTCATTGTCAAACATATTATACTTAACTTAGTTTCGTATTTATTATCTACTAATTTAAAAAACTCTAACTAACTAACTAACTAACTCTAAAAACACTACCATTATATTAGATAATATTATATGTATATCTATATAGTGTTTAAATCAAGAATTTGACATATCAAAGCAAAATCACGAAAAGAAGGAACTCTGAAAAATATTTAAATATCGAAACGGCCGTTAGAGTGAAGAAAATAAAAAGAAATTATAACAGGATAGAAAATTAAAAAAAAAGATAAGTAAAATAGTGTTTAAGTTATACACACTGTATATTTGAACTACTATATATATAAGGAGTATTATACATCTATATTTCATGGATTTATTTACAAACATAAAAACCAAATATTTCACACCCCATAAATATCCACAACTATTCAAAATCTACTTAATTCAATTGCACCCAAAAATTGTGATTTATTGCTGGGTCACAATATCGTGTCATAACAACACGAAGATAACAACCCATAAATTATCTTAAGAAAACACCCTTCGAAGAAATTGATAGGTGACTGTCATCAGTGTCACACAGTAAAAATAGTACAGGTAGGTAAATCTACAATAATCCTAGAGGGTGGTACTAACGGGTGGCTGAAATCTCATTGATTGACTGTCGGGCTACTACTTAATAAAAATTTAATTTATGACCTTTTCTATTTGTCCGAATTTTTGCTCCATTACTGATAAGTATCCTTGAGTTTGATTGGTTTAGTTTTTTTTTCTAATAGTGGCCAAACTGTTGATGATAAATTCAATATTATGGCACATTTGATATTATTTTTATAGCATGTAGAATAAATTAAATTTATTGATCACATAGAATTATCAGAACCTTTAGTATTTTTTTCTACTATTGGCCAATATAAATCTAAAAAAGATATACCGCATACCACCCACCATTCATTGCGTTGCTTGTATATTATACAACCTGTATTGTACAACACGACTTATTCCGCGTTTAACCGAAACAGGCTTCGTGCCATTCGCTTTTTCCGTCAGCTGCTTGCTTTATCGGCGTTGCAACGTTGCTTGGCTTTAATATAACTTTTAAGTTTTTTTACAATAATTTTTTCATTTGTTTAATGTAAATAATTACGCTGTGCTCTGCTGCATACTGCGAATTTTCGTCTGCCTCCTGTTCCTAAATATCATCCCTCGCCGGACGCTTTGTCAGGTAAGTTTTTATTTACCCTAATTTTTTTTTTCTTTCTTATGCTTCCCCAAATACATAACATAGATACACACATGTTCAGGTTATGTGAAGTATGAGGTTATGTACCCCGTTCAATATGTATGGCACGCCCATAAATCTAAATTTGTAACATTCTTTAACATTATATAAATTGGTTTTTCATTAGCTTTTTTAAAATTAATCAATGAATTAATCCAATTTGTAATCATTTCGTGTAATATTAATTTAAATCAGGTCAACTAGTTACGCTGTCAAGTCAGACAATGTCAACAAATGCCACTTGATTGGTTTTATTTATTTATTTTTGTTTACTTACAGATTTTTTATCTAAAGTATAATTTACTTAATGTAATGTAGTTGATTATGGTATAATGACGTCAAACTAATTAAATAATAGTTATATTTAACCTATAAAGATTAAATGAAATCTTAAACCATTTTAATTGTCTATTGTTTCATTGCAATTGCAATTTTTTCATTGAATATTAATCAGACTTACTTTGCCTAGAATTTCAAATTCATTGTCAAATTTAAAGAAAAAGAAAGAAAGAAACCCATTTAGATGCTCTATAGCCTCGTGTGCGTGCTTCATTTTGTATCTAATATCCATATAGTAAATTCATACATATGTATGTAGATCTATCTCATTGAATTTTGCCAGTATCTGAATAATGAATCATCTACACACACATGCATATAAATAAAACAAGGATTTTACTTTGACTCATCTTTATTTTTCAAAATTCCACCCTTAATATGTTATTGGGCTATTTAAATAGTCAATGAACTTTTTCCTCGAATAGTAACCGAGTGAGGGTGTGTGTAATGGGTGGGAGGGGGTGGTAAACTGGAATTTACACTGTAACAATACAGGATGGTCATTGATGTACTGAAATGTTTTAATGACTAGTTTTGTTGTTTATTCGTGTAATCGCAGTATATTGTATTTATTAATTTCACAGGATTCTGGCAGAATAGCAGAAAAAATATTTTCAATGTTGACGAAATTTTTAACAGCTGCACAAATGTGCAAATTGAATCAATCTTATCTAATTAAAATTGTATACAAATTATCGGTACTTTAATAGTATATTGTACAAAATAGCGTATATACAGAGAAATCTCCTCTAAGCTTATCCCTTTTTTAATCTGTTTTTAAGAAAATTTATAGGTAAGGAGGTTTCAATTTGAAAAAATTCTAGAGTTACAAAAGATGTCCTCTAATGAAAGCTTGCACTGTATTCACTTTTTTTTTTTAGTTTAATACTTATACCTGCCTACGTAACTTTATTGCCAAAAAACCAATATGAATACCTTGAATTGCAAGCCAAGATTCTCGGGACCTATAAATTATTAAGCATCTCCAGAACGTAACCGGTTAGGTCAGTTCACGACATTAAATAAATGCATTGCATTTGTGCATACCATGCACACAAACGAGCACTATAGAACGATATACATATATATATATATATATATATATATATATATACATAACATTGCACCATGTGTGTCAGAATACTAGACGTAACACTGAGCGAAATGCTTTGTAAACCGTAGACAGATAAAATTAACTGGATGTATCAACCATTAATTTATACAATTCGTTTTTATTTTTCTGTCATTTTCTTCTTTTTTCCTTTTTGTGGATACATTCCTTTAGTAGTAGTAGTACCTAATGGGTTTGTTTATTGTGTAGGTATTGACTCCATAAAACACTGTAAGGTTTTTATTTTTTTTATTTTTTTTTTGTTATTGATGCGGTTTGAACTTTAGGAAGATTTATTTGAGATTTATGAGCCAATGAGAGAATTGTAGGTATACATCGACGATTTATTTATATTTTTAGTTTTTGAAAGTGTTTCGTCTCCTATCGTCAGTTTTGTATTAATATATTCTTTTATCCACCGATTTGTTATTGTTGTAAATCTATAAATAGGTGGCAATTTATCTGTTTACCTGACTGACTGACTATCCAATAGTCACCACCAAACCAACCAATCGATGCACCAAATCTGATGATGATACGCACGTGTAAAATTTTTCGATTCAGCCCTCCCAAACGTTGTTATTTAGCAGTGGGCAATGAACACACTAGTTAACACACCAATATTTATGACAAGATTATTGAAGTGAAAGTTATAAATACATATTTCGATTTAATAGATCCATTAAATGCTATCTGTAGGTATTAATCTAAGTGTGAAATTGGATTCAGATAAATTTTAAATGATTTTTTTTATCAGATGCTCCCCATTTGAATGTGTATAACGGACACTAAAGTTCGCAACACACCTATTTCTATGCGATACGATATTTTTATTGCAAATAAGGTGCTTATTGGTGTAGGTTAAAAGTTACTGAAATATTGGGTATCAAAGTTAGACAAAGACAACGAGAACTTATAATGCATAATATGTTGTTACACAAAAAATTCATATAAATAATACACATTTAGTGGCGTAAGTACAATATTTAGAGACGACATCGGATGGAAATCAGTGTGCTACCACCTTTAACAATACTGCGACTAAATATCATTACATATGTACAATTAAAATAGAAATTATTTGTTTAATCTGTTGAATCATTAATCAACTAATCATAAATCAATGAATTACTTTGTAATTTATATTTAAATATAATTTTATGTTGGCAGGGAGAGACATACATATGATCTAAATGTTTCATTTGAAAATAAATTGTTTTAAATGTGTTGGGATGTCATTGTAAAATTGAAAAAGTAAAAAAAATAGGAGCTACATATTTTTGTTTTAGATTTTTACTTACATTTTCTTCCCGATGTAAATAACATTTGAAGCAGTGTTAACGTTAACAGGTTTCCCCCTGAACTAGGGATGAGCGATGTTGAAGAAACATCGATGTTAAGTGATTTTAGAGCATCGGCTTTGGAACATTGATGGTCGATTATTATCGAAATTTGATAATCGATGATATGCTATCATCCAGATTTTAGATATTAATATGAATTTTGTTACTTGAAATAGTTAAAATAAAATATTTTGAGCTTGAATAAAAATTCCAAAATTAAAATTTATGACGAAAATTAAGAAATATTTTCCCAAAATATCCAACCAATCCAATTGCCATTGAAAATAATCTGATATTTATGTTGAAACATTGATTTTTAGGACTGAATAATCGAGAAATATTTACCGAAAATTGATTATTATCGAACATCCCTAACCTGAACAGAACAAAATAAATAAAAAGTAGATAGATACATTTTAAAAATAAATAAATCTTATTTACATTTATCCTTCTTTTAATATAGAAAATGCGTAGGTTGGTCATTTAAAATCTTCTCTACATAGAATTTCATAAATATATTTACATTAAAAACATATAAGAAGATTTCATAATTTAATTCAAATAGTTTGGAAAATTTTCTGATGATGTTCATCATCAGCAGAGCGGCCCTTTCAGACGCCAGCCTTTCTGACGCCCGACGTCGTCGTCATCGTCGTCGTCGTCGTTGCTTGTGCATGTCGACACAAGTAAAATAGAATAGAAAAACCGGATTTATCAATTTCATTTCTCTCTAGTAGATATAGTTTAATGAGGGAATTGTGATACAAATCATCATTCATTATTATTATCATTCCAAGCCAGACAGATTGGGATTTTAACTGTATACTGCAGATAAAAAGTATGGCTTCAAATACAACAATTACTTCATTATTATTATTATTCGAAAATTGCAGTGGTTCTAGTTGAGTACCATCAGTTCTTTTGTAAAACCAGTTTTCAGTTGGAAAAAATTCAAACGTTTCTTCATCTACTATAACTAAGTACCGAACCAGCGCTTCCAATTATGTCTTGTTCATTTTCTTCGATTCAACATTTTGTATACAAATGTTGAAACATGTGTAATGGTGTCAATTAAGTTATTAAACCATGCTGGTCAATTAACATAAAAATTCTCGTATAAAATCAATTATCAACGTTAATTTACGATATTTTTTCCCGCAATAATTAATCTAATAGTTTACCGTGTATCCATCTATCTAAATATAATATTTGCGTTTGTTAATGTGCTTCAGGAGAAGCCATCGACTTTCCAAAATTTACTTGCAAAAGTTCAAGGACGTGTTCAAAGAAAAGCGTCCCCTCTGTTCCCCACACGCTATATAAATGTACGGGAGGGAAAAGAGTACAAGACAAATAAAAAAAAAACACCAGTGAAGAACAGAATTCGCATCATCGCGAATCGCCCACCGTTCAGCCTCGACCTAGGCCCTGGTTGGCTATAAGCCTTTTCTGTTTTCGTAATTGACTTGTGGTGGTGGTTCATGCGTGGGAAAAATAATATAAAAAGGATTTAATACATTTCCATTATGCGATTTTTTTTTCAGTTTATTTAAGAACATTTTCTAATATATCTTCTAGGAATAATAGCAGATGTTCATTGTCACTTCTGGACTGTTTCTATTAGGCTATCTATTTAGATCTCGTCGTAGATCTGAAATATTCAAATTCTATGAGATGAATCAGCAAATGAATAAGCGTAACATCATGATTAAAAAAAATTAATAATAACAAAAACCATGCTGCTAACGAACAACATCGTTTTTGTTTAAAATCCATTGTTTTGATTCCATATTCTATTAAAATTAAAACAATGTGTGAATATATTATTTGACATTATATCTGAAACTATATGTATTTCATAAACAAACTGTTATTCCCATTTCCATATACGTGTATATGCATATAGTATATCTAAAACAGTATAATTCTACTCATATTATGTCATTTTATAAATAAGCCTCCTCTCTCTCTGTGCTCTATTTTAGAATTACAATAATAATTATTAATTTAGATTAGACTACAAGATAAGGGTCCACTTACAAAGTAGCAAAAACAGAAGCCATTCCATTTTAGGGATTAACTGATGGAGAAGGAAATTTAGGATGATAAAGGTCTAGTTTGAAATGACGTGCCAGTGACCATTCTAAATATTTCTCTCTCTGTGTGTGTGGAAATGTTGTTCAGTAAATAGAAATACGGTTTGAATGGAACTGTTTTTAAAAGTTTCGGTTTCAATTAAGTAAATATCAAGTTGATCTAATAGCAACAGGGGAAAATAGAGAATCAATTTACATATATTTTTATAGTGCTAGTTGAATATGTACTGTCGTAAAACTTTATGCCTCTTTATCCATAACGATATAAATCAGTTTTCAACCACCAATCTAAAATCGTATTAAAAATATACGCTGCCAGTTTTCTCTCAAACAGAAAACCGTTAAAATTTTTGCACTCATTTTTTTTTTCTTTGGGTTTGGTAAACTGACATCTTTCAAACCAGTTCTATTAGTCATTCCTTTTATTTTCTTTATGACACCAGATTCGTATCAGACGTTTCGACTTTTTTTTTTTCATTATATTGGCAATAACGAATTGCTATAAATTATCATAATAAAAGAATGATCTTCTATACATAGAGTATCTGTCTGAAGAATACAGTCATGGATATTTTAGTTAGTTAGTTGAAATTCCGGAAAAATTATTTCCATTTTCGTTGATAGACAGAACAAAAAGCTGATGTAAAAAGTTTCTTTTTTTTTTTAAAGTATTATTGTAAAAATGAAGACCGAAAAGTGTATGTTCAGAAAAGCTTAGATAATATTGTGAAAGGCAGCTTACGTCTCGACAAAATTATGAATTTTAAAAACTGCTGGAGGTTGGAGGTGGTGGGGGTGGTTTTGCTTTCTTTTAGCAGCTCGATGTAATTCCCACATATAAAAGTTGGATTATTATAAAAGTTTTTTGTTTTATTACTTTACCTTGCCTTAATGTATTACAGCAGAAAAAAAAATGTCAATTTTTGGTTGCTTATAATAATATGGAGTTAAAATATCGAATTTTCAGAACTTAAATTTTATTTGTACAAATGTATAAGTTCCAATGTTCCAGTCAAGATAGTAAGAAAGTGATTAAAAATCAAGTCAGATATCTAAAATCAACAATTTTTTGTTGATTTTGCAAATCAATTTTTTTTGTTTGCTTTTCACGAAAACAAATTTCATTGTAGAATTTGAAATTTCGCAGTATCGGTCTAGAATGTGGACTTAGTTCATCTACTACTAATAGCATAATTTCTTTTTAAGTTTAAGTTTTTAAAACTTACATACATATTTTTATTGTTAAAGCTTTATTTAATAATATAAATTATAAATTAGTATGGGGCAGACTGTTCTGTTTCGCTATCATAAATAAATTCCAATTTTCCAATATTGATTTAGTGGCAAATTGAGAAGAGTTAAGAGTAATTTAACTGACATTAATAATGAAATAAAAGAGAGTTCCCATTTTAATCCCAATTTAAGCTTGGATTTTATTTCATTAATTTAACATTATTCATTTTATTATTATTATTTGAAAGCTTGAAACACTCAAAATACATATATAATGTAAATTGTGGGCAATCAATAAATCTGATTAAACAAATAAATTTCGATACTTTACTATTATCACAAGCAATTAATCGTTTCTTAGCAACCATCAAAAATTAATAAAGTGTTTGATAAAGTAATTGTTACTGTCATATTTATGATAATATTAATGTGATATTTTCAAAAATAATTATTATTGTTATTATGATATTGAATTATTAGATACTTTATGAGAATCAAGGCACATACGTGCTACGTAGGAGTTGGGAGGTTTGTGAAAATTACTATTATAAACATTTCAATTTACTATTGTGTTTTTATTTACTAATAGATATTTTTTTCCTTCTTTTTTAGATATTATTAGCTCCCGTATCATTAGCAATAAGGTAAGCGTATAATAAATTATGTAAATTCTTCATTATTACGTACATTTATTTGCATGAATTAACAATTAACAGCATGTATACCCATACTGGCTTTGGCTAGGCGTTTGTTGATATCTTTTTTTTTTTTGAAAATACGTTTTTACAGGAAAGTAGTCGTGGTGAATCATAGGCTATTTTTAGAAGAAAATTTGACCTGATTAAGCGGTTAGGGGCGAAACTGACTTATAACCTCATCAGTATAAGAAATGAGCTTTGCAAAATATCCAAATTTCAATCGTTTTCTTACATATGGAAATGTTGTTGATTTAGATAAATCCAAAATAAAAAAAATAAATAAAAAATTGCCAAAATCAAAATCCTTGTCAGCGTCTTGCTTTTTAATTGAATCCGATTAGCCCTAAAAACGAATAATTTAAATGTAGAGTTTTATTAAGGATAAAGAAACTTTCTATAGCTTTTCGGAAAAAAACTTTTTTCAACAAAAGGTCATTAAGAAACGCTTAAAATTTTTGTCACTTAATCGCCGGTTTTTATTGCAAAGAACTAAAAAAAAAGAAAAAGAAAAAAAAATCAGGGTCGTAGCAACGGTGGTTGGTAGGTTGCTTTATTGGTGGTGTGGTATGATGGTGTTGATGGCGAAATCCCGTAAGTGCGTGTCGCGCGGCGTCTTCACGACGATGACGGCGCTATCCCGTCGTCGTCGTCGCTGCCGCCGCCACCGCCGCTTCCACCGCTGCCCCCTTGGCTTACGTAATTAGGCGCCCCAATGAAGTTTGGGGGACGCGTTCGCGCAGTTCCCTCTATATTACCCTTCCGTCACTTCCCCCAGGATATCCCCCCGCCATGATGCGTCGTACTTCAATCGCGACCATCAGTCCCTTGCTATCGCCTGACCGCTTAGCTTGCCCGCCGAAGCTTTCTCAGAAACGTTGTGTCTGTTTCGAGGCGCGCACACATATCCACTATTTATCGGATAATTTTTTTCTATATCTTATTGGTAAAAAAAAAAAATTTAAAATCAATTTTGAAAAAATTATTATTAACTTTGATTATAGAACGCACCACCGGCTAAATATAGGCGTTACATTTGTAAATTTTGTTAGAATTTTCTACATCTACACTGGCCGCGCGCCACTGGAAAACGTGGTACAAATCTAGTATATTTGACGATCTGTTAAGAAGTTGCTTGTGATTTTTTTCTCTGAAAATTTCTTAAAATAAACTTTAAAATCAAATCATTTTCTATCTTGGTTCTTCCAGTCTCCAGGAAAAATTTAATGTGAGTTCATCATCATTGTCATGCATGCATTTTTCTTTTCATCACCTGTGGTATTTAGAGTTTAGCGTTTTCCTTTAATTTTAAGTAGGTACATGTAGCAGCACTTTAGGTATGATTAAGTATGAAAATTATATTAATGAATTAATTAATCACTTGGTTAATGATTGTTTTAAATTATCATTTTTGTGAGCACGGAAAATTTCAAGTTTAAATAAAAACATGCCCTCGAATGTACTTATATAAATTCTAATAAATATACACATGTTATATACGACGAAAGACTGCTTAACTTGCCAATAATTCCACCAGTTGCTTGTCGTCTCCATCTCGGCAAGTTTATCCATATAATAAAGTCTGGATCTTGCTGCACAGTACGCATCATATAGGTGTATTTACTACATTTAGCGAATCCAGGCAAATTTCACTTTAAAATTCGTTTCTTTACGCTTTTAGAACAAATTGAACACAATATTTCTACCATACCTATATTCTCCTTTTAATTATTTAGATTAACAGGAAATTAGATTTTGAATTTGACACTAGAAGAAAAAAACCTTGAAAATTTTGCCGACGGCTACCGGAAGTTGCTTTGTATATTTATTTTTTACTCGTTCATTGTTTGTGGTCTATTTCTATGTGTTTTTTTTGATAACAATGAAAAAAGCAATGAATTTTATTATAAAGACGGTATTTGGGAACCCAATATTTCACATACATGTGGATTGCAGTTTTTGGATGGCTGCTTTCACGTTGATTATTAATAGACTTCATTATCGATACTTATTTGCATGTGACGCACATCGTAGCTGTTATCTAACGAATTTGAATTTACCAATTACTCGCGGTAGCAGTGTGAAAGAACTTTAAATAAATAATCGGCAATTTATGTGGCGTAGAGTAATAGTCAATAATTCTATACCGAAAGTACTCGACAGGTCAAAATCGATTTTGTCATATTTGACTAAATTATTTAGAGTTAAAGTTCATAGGAAATAATATGTCAATGTATAAAATAAAATAGGATTTGCCACATTAGTGGTATGTTCATCTATACCTTCTTTCTATGAGAGAATAAAAATCCCAAAAAGCGCATTTTCCAATTGATAAATTGGATCGTTTCGATTTGCTTGAGGCTAAAAAAGCTCCTTAAACATATATACGTACATATGTACATGGGTTTGGTATAGCATGGTATACCTAATCGATTTTCAACGATGATTTCATTTTTTATTTTCATGATATTTTTCTCTTGTTTTACAAACAGGTTTAATGTCATCGATAAGTTTCACGCAATTACATTTCGTCTAACTTTTATTGCTTAATATTTCATGTTTTTGACATTTCATGGACAATTTCTGTGAAAATTATCCAATTAGTATTCCAGGATAAAAGTTAATTTTCATTTGAACTTTGTGGAGTGATTAACAAAAATGTAATTTTATATTATATCTACTTAGTATATGAGTCAATTTATTCTATTGCCAAAATCATGTTCTTTGTTTGGTAAAAAAGTGAAAGTGCTACTGCTGGCAGTATAAGCTTTATTATTATTATTATTGCTCTTAAAAAGAACGCTTAATTAATTTTATTTTGTATTATGTATTATCTTTTTTTTTTTTATTATTCCAAAAGTGTTTGATAAAATTCAAAACCTCTCTCGCATAGCTCCATTTAATTGAAATTCCATTTTTGCCTCATGCATATGAAGGAATCAGACCATAAACCGGACGTCACAAGTGGCTGCTGATGCAATTTTAATATACATCGTATAGTTTCGGGTTTTATATGCAGAAACAGATAAAAGATATACAGAAAGGGTCAAAAAATAAAGCTGGCGGGTAGAAAAAGAGCAGAGTGTTCATGGTGATTACATTTTTCTTTTAAACAATCGAAATTGAAGTGTTAAATTTTAATTAACGCTTTGTTTTGATTGCCTATCCGTATAACCATTTAATGAGAGTTTACTGTATAATTTAAAGTTTTTACACAAATGTGTAAAGAAATCCTCTCATATAATAAAAGATGATAAAATTGTTAATATCAAATGACATTCTCAGTTTCACTTTTCCACAATATGTTTTATATCTACCATTTCCATTATACATTGTTATATAAAACAAGAAATTAATGCTTCGGATTTTCGTTACTAATTAAAACTAAAAGTTATGGCGGAAATTATATGAAACTTACTTTATTATACGAAGAAAATACATAAGCAAATATGATGCAAAATTGCTTCTAGTTAAGTTCATTAACAACTTATCTTATAATTATGTAGTTTCATATTTAGCTGGGCGTATTATGGATAGTTTTCTAATACCCATGCACGAGACAAACCGACCATGTTTTAATGCCTGATATATTAAAAATGAAAATAAAATTTAAACAAATAAATGTGAGTCATTCTACAAATTTAGATAGTAAAATAGCTTCTTTTTCTTTTGATTCGGCGCTACCGTTAATTAATGTTAATTTGTTTTTTTTACTTTTCTTTCACTTCCACATACGTAATAGATGTATGTCGGTTCTTTGTTATTGTGTTTTAATATGCCCACATTTTTTAAAGTTGATGACTCTTACATCATCATTCGATTTTGGGGCGTAAAGAAGATAGTTTAGGCAAAAAAATGTATTTTTTGTATTTTATCGAATATAAAAAAATAGTACATAAAAAATGTATTTATAGTGCAACTTCCTTAACCGAACACTCGGACGACAGCAACATTTTACTGGATAGTAGAAGCTTTTATTTGAATCAGCAAAGTTTAGGTGTTCACGTCATTAATTTGTTTTCGAGTTACGCCGCAAGATTTTTACGGCTTACGGCTTATTCTATGTGCTAGACAAAGACCGATTTCTAGGGAGCGGGCTAATAGAATAACCATAGTAAAACCAAACTTTGGTGATTTAAATAGTAGTTAAACTACATTGGGTCAATATGTATGTTACAGCACTAGTTCGTATTATAAGAAATGTAAAAATCTAAAAGTTCGGTGTATGGAGCTTTGACTGTACTTATCTAGTACCAAATTTATCCGGGCTTCCGAATGCGATTGCAAATTATTAATTATTAAGTTAAATCAAATTACTTGCGGATTACATTGTACCGAAAGTTGATGGAATCATTTTAATTCAACCCCCTTTTTCGCATTTCGAGTATACGATAAAGTGCTTTGTTATTACACTTGTGTCCCGATGAACTTTTTTATTAATTGTAGGTATAATATAGGGTTGCTACAAGAGCCTTATGATCGCTTTAAAATTTGCATGACTGAATACTAAAGGAATATATAAAATATTAAATGAGTAATAGCGACGCTTTCGTACACCCCATCATATTGTATTATTAAAATAATATTTGCTTTTCTGCAATATTATTTCGCGTGCATATTTATCTAATATATCTGCATGTAGATCCATATGCAACATTTCGTTATTCTTCATCTTTTTTTTTTTTTGTCTTCGTCGGTCAACATATACCGTTCATTTAATACCAAAACAATGACCATGAAATATGTATGAAGCAATTTCAAAATTTTCTCGTTTTTGACCAAATATGCCGGAAATTGTTATCGAAATAATAATAATTATAATTGCTATGTATGTGTGTGTATAGTATTGCTGGACTGCAGAGAAGTTTCGCTTCTCATGTATTTGAACAATAAAGTTTTTGAATAGTTCGCACACAACATAAATTATTTTAATTGTATAAGTAGCAAATAAAATTCGAATCATTCCAATTGTACGGCACTCATACATGTGTAGGTATATATGTATAGTATGTTTTGGCCATTCAAATTTTCCATGGTATGTAAAAGTTTTAAATCATTTTAAATGCGGGCGATGGCGTTCCAGATAAAATTATATTATATGAAATTGTCTTTTATTACTATTATTATTATTGTTGTGCATGTTATATGCTCGTTTGAATTATAATAGGATAGAAGTTTATTGTATTACTGTCCTTGACCTAATCAAAAAACACCTTTTCCTATTAACTATAATACACTCGATAAAAGCAATAACAATGGTTTCATGTATGTATGTATTTACATATGTGTCCGTTTTAAGCAGGAAGGTGTCGGTGGTGAGGTGAGGTGAGGCGAGGTGAAATTAAGTGGCGCATATTATGAGATAGTAGTTTTACATACAACCTTGAAATAGAACCAAATTCAATATACTTCACTATATACATCGAGTAAACGTAAATTAATTTATGTTCATGTATAGATTTGCTCATGTACAGATTGCAAAAGGGTGGAGCTTTGTTCCACCCTTTCAACATGACTTTTCCTTTTTTTTTGTTTCATATTCAAATTCATAGAAGAATTTTAGTTTCAAAATGCTATTTCTACGCCAATAAATCTCTCGTAATATTTTCAATCTTGTCGAAGCGTATATAACAGCAACAGAAAACTAAAAATGATGTGCTGTTTGCTGGACATGATTGAAGTTTAATTGCTTGTTATAAACGTCATGCAACATTTTTATTATGTTTGTATGTCTGTTTATGATCGCTAATTGTGCCTTTTTTTTCATCTTTTTAATCTGTCGTCGTATTATTGACTTTGGTTTGGTTCTCTGTCAAATGTTATCACAATATTCGGTTTTATTATTTGAAAATTCTGAACAAAACCGAAATTAAATTTTATCATTTTCAGAGACAATCTACTTTGTTTTTATCAAAAGTTTTTACAAAGTTTTGATTAATTCGATATTAAAGACTATTTCATCCCCATCTTTTGTTGTTGTTGGGTGGAACGAAATCTGTCTCTACTTTGAGTGAGAAAGGGAATAACACTGAAATTGGGAAATAAGTGTCTACCAAAAAGTGTCATTAAAAATGTAACTACGTCAGTGAGTGCGAAAAGAGTGGGGGGGGACAAGGTAATGGTGGTGGTGGTGGTGGTTATGGCCTTCCCTTGTTCACGGCGAAAAGTTGACGCGTTCGAAGGGGTGGCTCAGCGTAAGGAATGTTTAAATTAATTACATCTGATGATTCATTAATTGTATTTTCGCTTCTCTGGCACTTTTTCAACCGTTATTTAATGAATTTTAAAATTACAGATAATTTAATGTTATTCTTCTCTCTTTTTTACTTTATTTTTTGATTATTACAAAGCCACCATCACCGACAGAGATTTTGTTTTATTAAATTTCTTTACAATTGAATAATTCAAATATTTAACGAATTTTTACATTGTCTATTAACAAACATTTAAATTGAAACACACAGATATACGCCACATTGTCCCTTTACATTTATTTATTTATTTAATTTCTTTTTTTTTTTGAAAAATTAACTGTACCGTTCCACAAGATACGTTTCCCTTCAGCTTATCGTAAATATGTAAAGTGACTGATTTAAATATTTTAATCTTTCCAGTTAAAGTTTCACATTCTGAATTAATTCAGATGAGTAATTTTTCTGTGACAAAGGTTACTTGCTCTCCTTCCACTATGTAGATAGATAGACTTAAAATGTGGAAAGTTAGCTAAAGTTGAAGGTACTTAGACACTATTCATTACTAAATAATTTAGAAGAATACCACATTCTGAATTAAGTTGACTAGACTTTAAATTTTATATATCTACTCCTTATACTATAAAAAGGAATTAAATATTATTTTAGCTTTAAATTTTTGAACAAGTTTTCTCTAAGTACATACATGTAATAAATTCATGTATGAATGCATGAATATGTGAAGATTTTAATGAATATTTATTTAACATTCGCATCGAAAGACATAGCAGTATTTGTGTGCGTGAATTTACCGGTGTGTATAGTAAATTACTATATGATTTAGTTCGGAAGATTTAATTTATTAAATTGTTTATTTCAATACGCGTCTGCATTATATTTAATAAGGCAACTACATGTTTCGCCGTCTTAACGAGAGGACTCACGCATAGGTATTATCATCATCATTATCATTCGTAAAAAAAATTCACGCACTATTTTACCACTCATTTTATTTCTCGCGCGTGTGCAACATCCGCAAGATTAATATGTTGTACTTTGTATCGCCCTGTATTGACCTAGCGTATAAGAATCATCAGAAAATTGATATTATTTTGCACATTCGGTATCATTGAGTGAAACTATCCGTGTAAAATTATGACGGATCGTTTAAATATCTTATTAAATGTAGATGACGGTATTTTCAAGTTGGTTATCATAATTTTTACAAATTATTTTAGAGTATTTTCCAAGCTTTAACTTTATTACAATAACACATACATAATTTCATCTCTTTATCGATTCAATAAATTTAATCATCTGAAAACGAGCACAGAAAATCTTCCAATATGTTCGGAAAACACATAAAATTTGTTTAGCCAAAAAACTTTTAAAATATCCACATTCCTCTGATGTATATTTTTAGATAAGGAACGAGGGAAATATTCAGGTCGACATCAGGTTTATTATCTGCACTTGTATATGTATGTATAAAATGATGATGAATATGAGATAATTTACTTTGAGTGTGCTAATTAAAGCGCGAGGAGGACTTAAAATGTATGCATAATAATATAAATGCATTTAGAACATGTTAACTTTTATTTTTCAACAGTTTTATTTTCATTTCGATTATTCTTTTGAAATGATTTTATATTTTCTATCCAGTTTTTTTTTCTTGTTTTCGAAAAGTTTGCTAAAATAATACGATAACAAAAACAATTCTAATTTCGCTTTTTCATGATCTTATAGTTAATAAGAGCGTACTGTAGTACTTATAATTAATATAAGAAATTTAAAGTCGAGAGATGCTTTCAGTTTTTTATGTGCGCAAATTCTCTTAAAATAGAATTACGAAATTCAACGTATTAATGATGCATTTAACGAGAATGACGTAATTAGGCGTTGGAAGATATTTAAATTTTTCTCAGTTTTAATTTTTATATTGTATCATAATGATGAGGATGCCGTAACGGTGTGTCTAAATAAGTGTAATTTTTTTGTTATGATGATTCACTAATCAACTAACTAACCAGCCGAAATTTATTCATAATGTTAATAACAACATCGCTTTAAAAACAATTGTTTTTAGATGTGTAGCGTGAAGATATTTAACGCGAACATAATAAATCTTCACAGACATACGTACATACATACGTGTATGTGGGAGGAATTTATTATGTATTTGTTATGGCGTGTATTCTATTTTACATGTACAATAGAATACGATTCTTTTTGATTATTTTTTTTTACACATACTTATCTAAATGTGTATTGAAACGCCTTAACGAGTTTTTTTTTCGGCTAGTAGATACTAGACATAAATTATGTAGATATGTTAAATCCGTTTTTCTCATAGATCAAGAAAAGTCATGATGACTGACCCCTTAATTTTCATAAAAAACATGTGTAGATAGATGCATATTAAGCAGCTAACGATTTTTTTCCTATTCAAATTTAAATTCGTAAAATTCAAATTATTGGTAAATTTTACAATGTGATCACAACTATATGCATATCGTTATATGTATAGAGATATGTGTAGAGAGAGAAGGGGTTTAGAACCTTGAATTTCCCTTTTAGCTATACGAAAATTTTGGGTATAACAAAAGAGAATCGCATAATTATACATATACTATATGTGACCGGTTCTATTTAGAACGGTTAAAGTTTCCCCTTAACCCTTTTTCTGCATGATTCTTTTTGTCGGAGGCTGTAATGGTGATGGTGGTGGTGGTGCTGTTGCTGCTACTGCTGATGCTGTAAAATTATTAATCAACAGTGTTGTCACGTTATATTTTAATTTTCGATGCGAAGAAGCACAAGACAGTGTTCATTTCCATATATTAATTGACGTATCGTTTATTTTAATAAATGCACCCAAACGAAAATGTCTTAATCTTCTTGAGCAGAATAATTCAATGTGACACAACCATTAGTTTTCATTAAAATGCTTATTTACAAATTGTGTTTGTGAAACTATTATGGGGACGAGTAATTTTTGTGCTTAGCGTGGAAATATTAGTATTTACTGTAATTTTTTCTGTCAAGTTTTTACGTGTTGATCGTCTTTGAAGTTTTAGTGTAAATTTCAGTTGTGTGACAACACTGTTGGTCAGTCCTCATTATATATGTATTCTAGTTTAGTCTTCCCTCTCTCCCTCTCTTTCTCTTTCTCTCAACTCTTTCTAATTACGTATTTCTTCTTTTGCTTTTCAGATAAAAGACGCACAACCGTCAGGCAGCACAAGAAACGAAAATTACAACATGCGCTAAACTCTTTTTCTGTATAAATTCGACAATCGCTTCGCTTTTTTGCATACTGCTTTTGCGATTTCGTTTTTTTTGTTAAAAAAAAAAAAAAAAGAAAAAGCACATTGAGTTTGTTACTTATTTGTTTGTATTTTTAATTAATTAAAAATCTCCGTTTGTTGTAAAAAGAAAACAGAACATCATCCAAATTTGCGTGATATAATTCAATATACAAAGTTACTCGAAATGGACAATAATTCTTCTACTTGATCTGAAGCAACTAGTACATGTATTTTAGAGAAAAATTAACTAGCCTTTTTTCAATATTAATTAATTATTATTAATTAGAGCCGACGTCGCGCTGTTACGTTCTTAATAGTGATAATCGCGTCCATATTCGTGTATTTTACACATATTATAAGAAAATTTGCATACTAATTTACTTATAAATAACTTCAATAATATTCATATTCCGAAATGGCAATGGTTAATTTGTTGAATGGTAAAGATTCCCGCTGGTTGCAATTGGAAGTTTGCAGAGAGTTTCAGCGACAGAAATGCACGAGACCAGATACAGAATGTAAATTTGCGCATCCTCCTGCTAATGTCGAAGTACAAAATGGGCGAGTAACAGCCTGTTACGACAGTATTAAGGTAAGATTAATTATTTTTGAAAATTGCATTCATTAAAATACAAAAAAAGGGAAGGGAAAAAAGCCCACGTAAATTAGCTTTTGTGAGAAATTATTAAATTTTATGCAGGTTTAAATTCCTAAAAAAAAAAAAAAAAATATGCCAATGAAAAGACTTGATAATAATGAAACGGGAACGAAAGCAATGAACAAAAATGACAAACATTTGTAAAATGATAATTAGAAATGAGTATTATAATAGAAAAGCAACTTTCTTTGGCAGTGGGATTGTTTTTGTTTAAAATCAGTGGGTTTTTATTTAGTTTGAATATTCTTGGCTTTGTCATTGTTCAAGCACTTTATAACAGTTACTTAAAGTTCACTTTGAATTTAATAATTAATAGAATATTGTTCTTTGAAAATGAACACTCGAGAATTGTCCAGTCAGTATTTCTCGTTGACATTTTAATTCTAATCTTTTTTCTTTTGCAAATTTCTTACGTCATTATTATATGTACTCGTATGTTTTATATGCATAGACAGTTATTTTGACTCCTACTCATTTATTATTATAGAAATCGTACATAAAAAAAAAATTTATTTACACTTTTGGGAGTGTTTATGCCAATGATTTATGATGGTTTTCGGCAGATTTTCCTTTAAAAAGATTGCTTTATGTTTGTTTGTTTTGTTCTCCTCTAGAATGATAATTTAGTTAATTAATCGGGGGGAAAAAGTTGTTCTCTGACGGCATGTTTAATTAGGAAAATACATGTGTAATCTATTCGAACTTTGAAATGCCCATTTCAAACGGCATACTTTTAAACAGAATTGTTCGCATTTATTAATAAAACGGTTTTCGAGCAAAATTATTGAAATTTCGCCAGAAAGTGGATAAAAAACTACTGTTTTTCTGGTACAACATTTTAAAATAAGTTGTTGTTCAACTCACACACACACACACAGATAACATATATCATAACATTTATACTAATTAGTGTAGAATTAATATAGTTTCACACAACATTTTACACATATAGTAACAATACGATATTAATTGAAATAAATTAATCAATGATATGTTCGTTCATTCGACAAGGATACTGATCCCTAACCAACACGTTCATATCTCGTAAACTAGAAATAGAAACTTGATTGTCATAAATCCTATTATAATAATATCTCGCTCTCTCTCTTTCTACTATTATTATGCATAATTATAAAATATTCAACCGTAATTTCAAGAGGCGTTAGACATATCTGTTATAATGATGTATGAATGTGAATAATGATGATCATTTTGTGAATTGAATTAAAGGTGAAACAAATCTGTTAAATATGTATTTATGCATATGGCATGTCTTGTAATGTTTGAGATATTATTTTGTACTAGATTCTTTTTGTAACAGATAATTCATTGTATTTCACGTAGTGGTAGTTAACTTATACTTAATTGTGTTGATATTTTGTTGTTTTACTGAAATAAACGGGAGGTATACATTTAAAAGCAAGCGTATCAGCAACTTTGCGACATACTTTGTAATTTATGTTATTAAATTGGCAACGGAACTGAGATGGTACATTTATCATTATAACTCTCGACAGAATGGCAGAAATACAACTGTTTGTTCTATATTTTGGTTAGTAGGCATTTTAAGATGTAGAGGAGAGAGAGAGTGAAAGGTGGCAAGGGTATTTTAGTACTATATCAGTATAGTCAATAGAATTATATTATTTCAAGCCTAAACCCAATTACTCCATCGATACCTATGTATTTATTATTTATGTATTTTCGAAACAGTTTTAAAAATTTACGTATCTCTATGTCCACATCCATTTAAAATAATCAATAATCAAATTTCATGTATTTTATTCAAAGTAATATTTAAATAATTATCATCAATATATAAAATGATTTGACCCATCAAAATTCCGATTGGAAATCCATGTCTGGTACAGAGATTCGATGTGTATTTTGCATTTAAATAATAAATTAATAATGTCGAATCAAATCTAATACTCTCTCCTATATGGAGTTTATTAGTTGGAATTACAGCTTCCATCAGTGCGTAATTTAACTTGTGATAACATTATAATTAGTGTCGCATTTCCGCTTTTAAAGTTGAAACGAAAAATGAGATTAAAATAAATTCTGATTGTTCATATTTGACAGTGTGTGTTTATTAATTTTTTTAAAATTAAAGTACATAAAAGTTTGATTTTTAAACACACATTGAATTTTCGTAGTTCGTTTTTGAGAAGTTGTCCCAGTATATAGTTTTGGCCAAAAATTCAGCAACTAGTAAATTGAAATTTCACCCTACAACTTCCTAATTTTATTTTAATTTCATCACATTATTAAATTAAACTAGAATTGTATAGGAATAGTTGCATTAACATGAATTTTCATGAAATAAACAGTGTTAAAATGACAAATTTACATAACATCATATTTGCGGAAGGACTTTGCATTTAACTAGTGTTTGTATTCGGGTTAAAATGCATTTATTGTTGTTAATGTTATGCCAGGGTCACTTCAACGTGAATTTGAAGATATAGTGAGGCACTACAATGCGACGTTTAAGCGTAGATATGTCTTTTCCTGCTGATGCAAAATGAAGAAGGGAGCGTTCAAGCATCTCATTAGAAAATCATTAAATCTTTTTAAAATGTTGTGTAATGAAGCACATCAATCAAAGTGTATTGTACTTATAGTTATATTTCGAGTATTTTTCATATTTTTTTTATAAAACTCATCCATCATTTCTTTTTTTTTTTATTCATGTTTTTTTGTATTTCAATTCAAATGTTATTACTTCCAAATTGGGAGTCGAATTTGAATTTTTTTTCGTCAAAACACATTAAAACGTTATTTGAAAGCTTAACATTTAATTATCGTTTTTTTTTCCACTAGAAAAAAGTGAACTTTTTAATTTGAACTAGTCGAATACCATATCAAATAGGATTATATACCATTTTTGACAAACAACATTCCCTAGACATTCATCATTGTAGTATAACTCTGATGCGATTTCACAATATATATATAACCTGTTTGTTGGTTTTTATTTAATTTGCAATAGGTATATGTATATATAAACATTATAATGTTGTGGCAATCAATTTTTTTTATAGGTATCTTGCACTCCCATATTCGCGCTAATTAATTAATTTTTTTTTTTTTTGCAATCTCATACGAATGACAAAATCTACAATGTCCAGGGCCGTAACTAGCACTCAGGCGAAACAGAGAGATAGATACTCATCTTACCTCAACAAATAAATACCAATTGTTTAATATAGCAATTTAAAATAATGTGTTTGTATAAGGAATAAAGCGCTTTATCTGTTGCTAAGCGAAAGGAGTTTCATTGCGTGGAAAAATAAGAATAAGAAGAACAGAAAGATGAAGAAGAAGAAGAAAACAGGTTCGCCTTCCTTAAAATTGCTTTATCGTATAAATTACGGTGTCATCTCGAATTGGAATCGGCGAGTCGAGTTTTCTCTCGAATGAGACTTCGACTACTTCGCTCCTCTTCTACTTCTTCTTCTTCTTTGGCCATTGTTTGAAAATACCAGCACCGTCGGTTAACTTCATTGTGTTCGAATTGAGCTTAAAGTCGAAGTAATAGAAAAATCCACTATGGAAAACTAAAATTGGTTCTTCTATTACGAGGGAAAAAGATTTTATTGATTCAAAAGATATTTAAAACCTTTGAAAGTTTAGAAAGTACATTCATTCGTTTCGATCTTCTAATCATATTTGAATTCGAAAAAATCAATGTCTATAATGATGGAATTGTCATTTGTTCTTAAAACTTATTAGTGATACTTAATGTAGATAAGAGAATATTTCAAGAAGACTCTAAGTCTTAAATGACTTGGAGGTCATCTAAGACTTAAGACAAGAGAACAATGGATTATTTGATTCGATCTAAATGCATTGTATGTTTACTGTTATCTCTTAGTTTTAATGTAGCTTTTATGGATTTAGATAATCTTCTATATAAACAACATGAGCAATTTCTAAAAATACCGTTGGCCTTTATGTGCAAATGTGGAAAAAAAAAATCAAATTAATTTTGAAAAATATTAGGCAAACGCGAAACCGTTAGCAGTACTTCTCTCTCGCATAAGCGGATGATGATTGCTGCTTTAAATGGGAAAAGCCGATTATATAAACTATTATTTCGAACATAAATCCTAAAGCAAGAAAAATTAATACTAATTTTCTTTTTTAATATACTGAGTAGATAGAAGGGAATATAATAAGACGCTTACCAAATTTTTTTCTTAATATAGGTATATTAATTTAATAATGCGTAGAATTATATCGTGCCTAAAAGGGTACAATGACATTTTATCTATTGCATATAGTTAAATATCAGCAACAAGAATATGCGACTAGATTATCCACTATTACAAGTGGTGTAACAACAATTATTTGGTTCGTTTTTTGTTCAATCACAAGATGATTAAACATCAGGTGGTTCAAAAATGCCTCTATACCAGCTAAGCTAGCTTGGTTGGGTCATTTTTATACCATCTATGTTTAGAAAAGTAATTAGATAAAATGTGTGTGCAGTTTGTTAGTAGAGTCTGTTCATAGAGTTGTGGTTTAGCAACTAGAGACAATAGCATAGCTGTGTCACTATGTACCTTGTGGTAAATCGATTTATACACTTAGTGAATCGACAATAAGTTCAGTTACCATCAAAGAAAGTCTAGCGTTTAGACTCTCAATTTTAGAATTTATAGCGAAAGTAGAAACCCGTTGAAATAAAACAAGAAACAAAAATACATCCGAAAGATGGAGTTTAAAAAATTGAAAGTAATTTAATATAAATAATATTTTCACTCATTTTTCAGCTTAATATAAAAATTTCTTATTTATTTCAATGATTCTATTTCCATTTTTGCTTTCATATTGAAGCCACCTTTCAAACAACTTTAATAAAAGTCTCGAGTACTTTGAAAGCTTCGTTTGATATTTCACAGTAAACAGAAGAGCCAGAAAGAAGTAGAGAGAGAGAGAACTAAATAGAAAATATGTATTAAGGACTAAAAACTTTTCAGATACAAGAGAAAAAAATCCTTTATTTGTTATTAATTTAAAAAAGTATATGCTTATAGATGAAGTTTCCATTCTATTTGCCGTCAATATTAAAAATAATGATGATTAATGATTGAAAAGAAAAATTAAGCCGCATTGAATACATATAAATTAGTATGAAAAAAGTCTTTTTCACATTATCGAACTTTACTCATAAATAAATAGAATATCTTATGTCAATTAGGAAAAATAAAATATAAGTATGAAAGTATTATCCGCGTATTTGAAATAAATGAGCAATTTCAATACTTTAGACGAATTTTATTTGCACAAAATACAGATGGCAGTAGTAGAGCAGGTATTGTATTATTCAGTATAGAGTTTATCCTAACCAAAAGTTAAAACACATTTTTAGCACTCAACTAGATTACTTTTTTCTGTCTCGTTTCGCCTCACCCGCCACATTCGTTCGCTTCTTTTTCTATCTCTGTTTATGTTTGTTTTTCAACAACCTTAAATTTGCATAGAAAAAACTATTGAGCTTTGCTCAGTTCGACATGTTGAAAATGTGGAATGATTGAAATTTATTTTGGGACCAGGTGATGTTAGAACAATAATTTAAAAAGAATACATAGTTTTCAACGTGTGTGGCGCATGTAGAGATTTTAAAGGATTAATTTATTAATAGAAATTATATTATATTGTTCAGATTACTACTATAATAGCGAATTGGGGTAGTTAGATGCTCCGTCGTAATGTATAATTATCCATCATCATACGCGGTATGATTCTACGCTATATATGCGTACAAATCCGCTTTTTAGATTAACCCTATAAGCGAAACTAGCGAAGAAGCGACGTTTTACATGTACAAATGTATCCTCCTTTTTTTTCAATAAATTCTTATAAAGAGTAAATTAAGACAAACAGTTTAATGAAATTGAAAAACACAAATGACAAGAACGAATTAACTTGTTGCCGATTCGAATAAAAACTGTTTAATTTTCCATAATTTTCCATTTGTAATTGCGTCACTTTACTAATATAAATGTTATTGAGAACGAATTCTGATTGTTTTTTGTATCAATAAATTACTGAATTAAAGAATGATTCTGTTGAACGTATTTGGTCATTTATTGATTATAGAATCAAAAAAAAAATATATCTATAAACCATTAAATTTATATTGTAGGTACATAATGTTAATTTGAAAGCATTGCCTTGAGCTTAATTTAATAAAAAAATAAATAAAATATCTGCCAATATATGCCTCACAGTGTGTGTACTATGCATAGTGAATATTTTATTGAATTGTATGAGTCACTGTAATAGCATAAATTTGCTTACTTAAAAAGAGAAAGTAATGAATACTGAACAAATTCGCTTGATATAATTTTCATTAATTTTTTAAAGATTTGATTTAAAACTTTTGTCTTTCATATATTTCGGTTTTTTATTTTTAATAAAATAATTTGCTATGGTTTACCACAAAAATAACTATATTTTTACATCCTTTTTTTGAGTGGTTTTTAGCATTCGGTTTTCTATGAATTTATCAATTTTTAGACACAACGGAAGTTATATGAACTTTATACAGAATTTCACTATTGCAAAATAGTGTGACAGTGAAAATGTTTATTTAAGTTAATATTAAACTGCTGTCGGCTTTTATTATTATTTAGTATTTATAAATGCTATGACGATCCTTAAATTAATGTAATGTACATATTCTGATACAATAACCTTTTCGTCGGGGAACATTCTTTCGGCGACTTGCTGGCGTCAAATGTATTGATTTTTGCACATTATACATACACTTACATTTACATTGTATAATGTAGAGTGTATCACCACCCCTTATTTGGATAATATTGTAGCTTTTAGTGGATTTTAAATTGTGTGCCGCATATAATCAAGAATAATATTATCCTTTTATTCGAAATAAAAATTGGAATTTTGTTGCATTAATAGAAATGTTTTCTTTTTATTAATTTACCTCTTTATGATTGTTGGAAAATGAAAAAATCTGAATTTTAAAGAGGCTTGGAAACTATTATTAAAAAGAATCGCACCATGCTAATGTTTTCCTTGAAGTTCCAAAACGGAAATAGAGCAATCGCGATATTAACGCGACACTCCCAAGCCCAGGTTTCGATAAACATCAGTCATCTTGGATTTTGGACTAGAATCCGTTACGTTATACTACTCAAACTCATATTGGAATTATACTGATCAGATAACATCCGGGTTTATCATAGTTTTTAAGATTATTAATTTCAGTTTATTGCGGCGTCCAATTTAAAATAGTCTCTTTTTTAGATTTTTGTTCAATTTATTACTAAGAATTACCTACGATGCTAGTTTAACGCCTCTTTAGCCTCACTCGAAACCTCATCCGTTCAAACTACCATTATTATCATCTGTTACCACTTGTATTATTTTCATGGTTCAAATATTGAAGTTAATATTCAACTTGTCAACATCCAAGTTTGTCCAATTGCTCTTTCTTGCTGCTTGATCTCTCTATTTGTACAATGTTGTCCTTCTACAATCAAAACTATATCTATAGCTTTTCCCTTCTAATAATTAATTTTACCAATAAAGTGTTTTGTTTGAAACTCTTGTCCTTTATATGGGTGTATAGATAGAGAGTAGTTGGTGTTTATTAAGAGACGATTTATTTGGTCTCTGTTATGGACCGTATTGAAAATTATCCGGGCTTTTGTTTGTTTTGGTAATTTATTTATGAATTTTAGTCTGGAGTTTCAGAAAGATTTCCCAAATATAAGAAGCATTAAGAAAATTAACTAAAATGTATACTCATCTACTGAAAAATTAATAGGGAATTGTTCTCGGGGAAAATTCTCCCTTTCTTCTATCGTATAAAGAGCAAGTGAATTTAACGTCTGATTTGTATTAAATTTAATTAACAGCGCGTAAGGTGATTAGAATTAACGCTGTAGTATTTTGCTAGAAAGAGAAAATGGAAAAGAGAGATCGATGAGTAACTAAATTTGAGCGGGTGGTGATGATGATCCTAATTCTTGAGTCAATTTATAACAATGAATCGTTTTCAACTTGGTACGGGCCAAAAGTAATTTTATGCTTAATTAACTCGATGGCATTTTACGATTGTGTTAGCTGTCCAAGCGAACGAATACCGTCCTCGTCGTCGGCATCGTATTTTTCTTCTTTTTATTTTTGTTTGAATCGTTTTTATTTATTTATTTTTTATTCTTTTTGCTTTTGACGTTACGTATCATCAGAGAGATAAATATCATTGGTACCTATTCAAATATGATGTGTGATGGTGAATCGGTAAGTTATGACATGACGAGGCGTTCTCTGAACTTTCTCGCTGCATTGCATTTGCTAGGTCATGTTTTATTATTATTATAATACATTGTTCAAGAGTACTTTCTAATCTATCAAGAGAACAGAGAAAAGTAAATCCAACAAAGGCATAACAAACAATAGTAGTGTACACTAGTTGTTGTCGCCTCAAGTGGCCATTATCCGAAATTTGCATCGGTAATAATTAATAAAACATCAATCGATTAGCGGATAATATTAGTATTAAATTAGTTAGTTAGAATGTGAAAGAAAATGTAAATTTTGGGCATGTTGTACTTCAATAGAATTTGACTTTCAAGAGCATTGAACTCTTAATAATTCATTGCAAGTTGAAACAAAAACGGGAGATTGCTAAAAATTGAACAAAGTCAGATATCCCTCTCATTGATCGCACACACTCTAATCAAATGCTAAAAAATCTAGGTATACTACTAAATTTAGATTGCAAAAAGCTTTTCGCAAAAAGTATTTTAAAATTCCACTCAATAGCAATCAGGTGGAAAAAGAGTTATTTGATAGCATCACATAACAAAAGGTAACGCTTCAAATACTCGATAACTATTGTATCGTAGCGTTACTCTCAACCATCAGTTTTATTTATATATATACTCGTACAAAAGATTTTTTTTTTCACAAAAATCAAATTGTTGTCGTGTAACAACACATCTTTCAATTGGCATTTCAAGGGAAAACAACCCTGTCAACAACAGACACAATCTTTTTTAATGAGACATTTAGCTGCTAGTTGGCTGGTTAACTAGTGAGTTGCTTGGATGCTAACTCCAAAGTTTGTAAGGAGTCGAGTAAAAAAACAAACGGTATCGATATCAACAAGCTAATAGGTTTTTCGAGTTTTTTTTTTCTTTTCAGCAATTGCTGAGGAGGGAATTTAATTACGTCGATTTTCGATAAGAGAAAATTGAGCGCAAAAAAGAAGGAAAAACGACAGGGAAACGACAGTTTTACAAGAAGAAATGTGTGGTTATGTAGGCGGTGAAATTCAATTAGTGCGGAAAATTTTATCAGATTGTCTTATTATTGAATGCCTCTTTTCTTCTGAATAGAACTTTATTCGAGATATTAAATTACACGAATTAATTAAAAATCTATCGATTAATTCATTAATTTATCGAAATTTTAATATTCAACTTGGTTACCATTCATTCATTTGAACAAAATTTCGATTATTATCCAATGTCCAGAGCACGTGCAAATATTCGGTAATGTCAATGCAACGGATATAGAACGAGTAAAAACGGTGCACATATTTAGAGAGTGAGAGTTCAACCCTGCTTTTCGCCATTATTGGCTTTATATAAAAGCCGTGTGTTCATTGTTCAATTTCAGCTAACAACCGGCTGTTCTATACGTTAATTCGTAATTATGTTGTCATTTATATTAGATTCAGAATATATTCACAATTGAATGTGTAATATATTCACGTTCGTTTTCCTGACGTGAATGCCTTTTAAGTTCTATATCTACCTATAATAGTTATAGTTGGTTATTCATTTTGCTATTAGCAGGAAGGCTGGGCTAGATTTTTATTGTTAAATCCTTTGAAATGTACATTTAATAGTTAGTTGAAAGATATACATAAATACCTAACAGAATATATCTATACTAGGAAGGGTGAAAGAGAAAATGGGATTGAGAGGGAGAAAGACAGCAGCTCCAACTTCAAAGCAAATTTATATTCGTTGAAATTTGTGAAAGGGTTTAATTTTGCTATTGCAGCACTGCTTTCATATTTGAATTGTCAATAATTGCTATGTTAACTTTATTTGTAAACATAAATTGTGTCTGGAAGAAATATATTCCCACTCTGCATTGCTATTTTGATTTCAACTTGTTCGTAATCTATTTCTTTCTTGCTAATTAAACGGGAACGAGAGAGCTGCGCGCCCCCAGTTGCATCCATTTCAAATTAATACTAAAAAAAAAGACCTTAGATTCATTGATCTATAAGAATTAAATTTATATTTTCTATTTCAAAAGTTAATGTATAGAAAAAAGAAAAACTATCGAAACAGTTTTTCATCAAGGTTCTGCTCTCTGGAATTCTTTTCTTTAAAATGCTGAAAGCGACTTCGATGCGGTTTCTGCTGGCTGGTTGCTGATGCTGCCGCTGCTGCTGATGTTGCTGCTTTATCTTCTGCAATATCTTTCTTCCATCACCGGTTCATTTCTTTAGAAAGATAATAAACCGAACTGTCTGAGAACGGAACGATTTTGTAAGAACTCTGTTTGAATAACAATGGACCTTTTTTCGTTCGATACAAAATTACATTCGATCAAATGGATGTGAATGTGTCTGTGTGTATATCCGAAGTATATCATCTCTCCATATATATATAGGATGAAAATGGTCAAGTGTACTATTACGGCTTACTTTATATGTTGTCTGATAGTGGCTATATTATTGGGTTGGGTTCAAGAGTTTGTTGTTGTTTGATGGATGAATTGTTTAGTCTGTCTGATTTCGATTTTTTTTTTTTTTTGATTTTACCAACTGCGTTAGCATTTGTACTTTCGCAATATATTTAGTAGTTAATTTATACAATTCTCAATCATTATTTGCAAACAACTTCACTCAGCAGCAGCAGCAGGCATTTATTTTTTATGATTCAATAATTTACATTTTTTCTCAATTCTTGAGACGTATTTATCCAGTTGAAACTTCCAAATTGCTTTCTACTGGCTCTGATATATATTATTATATATATATCTATGTTTTCTGGCCAGCCCTCATCCTGAATTTTCCCATCCCTTTCTTTCTTATACATTATCTTGTCGAGAGAAAATGTAACTGACTGGGCGTCGTCTAGTCGCTATCGTCATTGCTGCCTGCACA
This sequence comes from Platypus cylindrus, assembly GCA_949748235.1. Lineage (NCBI taxonomy): Eukaryota > Metazoa > Arthropoda > Insecta > Coleoptera > Curculionidae > Platypus > Platypus cylindrus. The sequence continues at coordinate 3,803,922 of OX456491.1, read as the reverse complement.
CTGCACACTGCAAAGAATATTATGTTGATTTTCTTTTTTATTGCTCTAGTCTTTTTTTTTCTTTTGCTTGTTGAAATACGACAACGAGGGATTTCCAGAAGGATGACTAAAGTTTCATGAAGTTTTGTTTATGTTTTGCGTATGTTCCAGATTGGATTGTGTAGGATGGATAGATGGATGAATGAATGCAAGAGGATGCTATCGTTCTTGTTCTCAATCTTATTTGTGTTCCAGTAGTAAGGGATCGTTTTGTATTCTATCTTTTAGTGGATGCTTGTTTGGATGGTTTGGTTTGTCGCTTTGGTGGTTGATTAAAATTGTTAAAAATCTATTATTGTTGAGAAATTACCTCATGCTGAGATTTAAGTTAAATTAAATAGTTTAAATTAAATACGAGACAGTATCTGTTAAATAATTCATAGTGGATTCTATTATAAAAACAACCAAACTAATCTTGCCATAAAGGAATAGTATGATACATGCGCATAAAAATAGCGTATAATTTGTATAATTTAGCGTATTAATTTTTTTTTGGCTTCGAGATAAATATATCCATCATAATATAAATAGCACCGACCAGCTAAAATTAAATGAAAATTATTAATTTCTTTTTGGCAATTGAATCAAAATTTAATCAGAGTAGAAAAATCTCTATTGCATTGATCTTTATATTTGTTCTATTTGCTCTCATGCTTGGCAAGCTATACGAAAGTCATCTTCCACGAAACTATTTTATTTTGACCACTTTCAACAGAATGTGATTGTCCACTTAAATTTTTAAAAGCATTAAATTTTTATTGCCATTAAATTTTGCTGAACATTTCCTTCGTAAAAGAAATAATATCGCTTCTAAAAGATATATTTTGTATCTATTTTAATATATCCTGAAGGAAGTTTTACATCGATTTCCAGATACAAAAAAAAAAGTAAAATAAAATAAAGAGATACGTACGTTTCTTGTGAGAATCTCGACAGCCATACGTATGTACATACATATACGATCGCGATTTTTTTTTTGTTCACATTATTTTTCAAGATGCTCCGCCGCCCGAAACGCAACAGCATATCTCAAATCAGATCTTAATGTTTTTCAATTTGGGGAATTGAAAACTGCTATATCCAAGGAACAGAAAAAGGTGACATTGATTTATACTCTTGAAACTTTCACTCTTCTGTGCAGGCACTGTCGGCCTCGATAATATTGCTCGATTACTTGTTTTTTTTTTTTTTTTTTTTTTTTTGTGAAAAAAGGGGGGAATTTTTTCCGTGGCTGTTTTTTAAGGGGAGGATTATGAATAATAAATTATCCTCGTATATACAAAACAGTTTTGCCGAAGTATAGAATTTATTAAAGCAGGAGCACATTTAACGTTTTGTTCTGCGAAATCAATTAGCTTTAATGCATTAAGAATGGAATGATTCTTTGAATTCAAATGAAATAATGGAGATTAAATCATTGGTGATTGATTGATTGATACTTATTTAATGGTATATTTCATTATCAGTTGAAATAGTAAATTGTGTGGCTACGCCTCAACGGGAAGTCACGCATAACCGCGTGGTAGCCTTCAAAGATGTGTAATAGACGATATTTTTGTTAAAAAAACTTCATGGAATAAACTAAATTTACAAATATTTTCTATTGACATTTGTATGTATCGAAGTATCCAAATTTATTAGGATTTCATATTAGAATAGAGAGAATAAATTGGTAACTTCGTTTCCAAAATATTTTGCGCACATAAAAGAAAGACTGCTCGATATTCGTTGCTTCAAGGTTTTAATAAAACTCAAAAAAGAAACAAAAACACTTTGTCACAGGTGTGCGACAAACTGCCATTGTTTTTCTTAAAAAATTTACTGTATTAAAATATGAAAGTTAGAATAAATCATTTTTAACAAAAAATAAAAAATGGGAAAAGAATGTAAGAAAATTAAAGCGCAAATATGTCCTTCTCGAAAATTCCTTTTGAATTAGATAAATTGCATTTCATTAAAATATACGACAATCTTGGAATACTTAAAAGAAAGACAGACGGACAGACAGATAGAGAGAACAGAAACAAACGAAACAAAAACAAAGAAAATAAACAAACAAAAAAAAGGATAGAAAACGAAGTTTTCCAAGCAAAGTGTATCCTGAAATGTTCGTGTTTTGGAAAGTAAACGATTCCGTATACCATAATATATTGGCTTTAATTAAATTTTCTGTTTTTATTTTAGGTAAGTCCTTTTCGTTGGATTAGTGCACTAAAAAGGACGACGAGGCGAAGGAACGAAACGGCTGAGACCGTTTGGTGGCCCGCGGCGCGTTAAGATAAGGTAAAGTCTTGAATTTATTAAAGCTAAATTTAGCGGGAATTTTCTTAAATGGCCCATTAAAGTGCAGGTAATTTGTTTCGGCTCCGAATCATATTAAAACTGGCATGAATTTCTTACCAAATACATTAAAATGGTTTTAATGGCAAATATGGATCCGACCGATACACATCATAAAATTTATAATTATAATTAAACATTCATTAATTCTTATGAATCGAATAACATCTTGTTCCTGCGTTTGACAACAGTTGAATTTTTTCTTAAAAGCTACCCCCCCCCCTCCTCGTAAATGGCTCCATTCTATTTTTCAAATGGTTTCTTCAGAGTCTTCCCGAATGTTGCCAAATTATCCCATTGCGAATATAATACAAAATTACGTACCGCTTTTTAATCTCTACTGTCATTTCGACACCCTATTTTTTGGGGCGTTAATGAAGCTGTAATAAAAATGTACCAGCAAAGCAAATGATCATCACTTCACCTGCTGCTACAACAAAATATTTCATTCAAAAAAGGTAAATTTTTGTAGTTAAATTTTCCTTGTTGGTTTGTTGCTTGTCGGAGGTGTTAATAAGGGCTGTTTGCTCTTTGCTTTTGCTGTTGTAAAACATCTTATGCTTTTTGGCGTTTGGAGCATCTTGTGCAGAGTTTGTTTACTGAGAAAGATTGTCGAGAGTAATATTTTCATAGTGAAGAATATTTAATTTAAAGAATGAAATTGCAAGCAGTGGTGCAAAATATTTGACTTGCTACTGCACAAATTGTGTGCAGTCGGTTTATTTTTGAGTTCGTTTTTTTGTTTCATTTTAATTTTCAGAGAATCTGTCTCCGCCTATAATTGAGAAATATTAGCAATTCTCTCTAAAGAAGAATCAATTACTATTGCGATTCTATAGCCTTAAAAAACCTATATAAATGATTCATGTATTTATCAAAAAATTAAAATGCAGTTCATTTTTCTTTGCATAACAAGAATAATTGTTCATTAATCTACACTTGAGAGCCGTGAAGAGTGTACGCGTACCACTGTTGAAAAATTCATGATAAATGATGAGCTTTTTGTTCTATTAAATCATTTTAAGGAAGAATGGAAGGCGTCGGATGTGGTGTAGTAAACTAATTGAAAATTCTCCATTTTGTGTGACCTTTCCTGCAACCCGCTGAAACCACACATTGTTCATTCTCTAACCTGTTTATTATAACCCCCAATGTAAATTTCTGGTTTCTTGGAGATCCCCGTTAATTGCATTTTGAGTCCCTTGGGTACCTGATATCTCCAAAATTTACTCTCTCTGGTGGTTAACCTACCAACGCGTTACGGTCACACTTTTGGTGATTTAGGAATGGGGACTTTTGTGTAGGAATGTTTTCATGGTGTCCTATCAGCAAATGAGAATTTTGTTTGTTTGTTGGCAATGCCAATAAAATTTAAATGGAAATTTTGCAGATATCATATAAACCAAAAATGTATTTTCTTCCTCTGCAAACCATAAAAGCATATACCATCTAGACAAATTATATGCTTATTAACGATCCAAATGGAGGCGATTGTATATAGTGAAAGAGGGAAAGAGAGGAGGGTCCCCAATAAAGGAAGACGTCTTGCCAAGGTGTATATGTATATCGAAATATCGCTTTCCTGCCTGCTTGCCTGACACCGTCTGCTGTAAAATGTATCAAAAACCGTCACGGCGCGCTGTTGGAAGCCAGAAACTTTGCAATTTTCTAGCAAATATACAAGCTTGGCAATTAAGGTACAACTGAAAATTTATCTTTGCAACTGGCGAAACGTTAAGATTTTCAGGACCTTTGAGAGTAATCAAAAAGCGAGAGCGAACCTTTGCGACTCTAATACGATTTTGCATGGCAAAAAAAAAGACGAACACGATAAAAATTTCCAATCAAATTTTGAAAAGTTCTTTTATAGCGCTAGAATAGAGAAAATGTAATCTAAAATTGGATACGAATTGTAGGTAGCTAGATATACATGTCATACCTATCTATATTTAATTCACTTTCAAAGTTTCTTCTTCTGTTATTTATGAACGTTTTTAAAGAACATCGTTCGTTTGCGGATTTTTTTTTTCGCTATAAATTAAAAGAGCTATAAAAGAATCATTTCGGTTTCGCCCATAAAAGGAAATATCTTATTCATTTTGGAATTTGAGCAATTTCTGACCGTTGAGACCCATTGAAAAGCGAGAAAGTCAAGAGATAGAGGCACACATCCTATGGGATTTTTCCTCTAAGGGTAATTCATACATACATATAGTATAAGAATGAGGATAGAGAGAAAGAGACGGAGAGAGAAAGTATGTTCTTTTCAAGACGATGTGAAGGAGAATATAATTTCGTCTACGTTACGGTTCGCGTGCATTTTTATGTTCACTGTTAAAATATTTACCGAATCCGTAAAGCTTCGAACGAGCGGAAACGCAGAGAAACGAGCGAATAAGGGCAAATTGGTTATTTCGCATCTGCATATTTCAAACGTAATCCTCTAAATATTTGGACTTGGTAAACGAAAAATGCAAGATGTTTTCGTTGTGATATTTGATTTACTTTATTCTTTGACATGAAAAGGCTTTTCTTATTTTTTCCGTCTTCATATTTCAGTTAATTTGAAAAACGACATGTTGTTTATCGCAAATATTTTCTTGTGTACATATTTAAATGACAGAGCGTATTTTCGCGTATAAATCTTCATGTTTGTCTCTCCCTTTTTTTGCATAGATATTATTCGATTGGCTCAACAATATAGAGGAAATGATACTCTCACAATGTAAAACAAAATATTACATGCCAATTTTCCATTAAGAAATCCTTCTTGATGGTATCATCTATCTTATATTTTACACCATAATAATTTTCCAAAATGCATTACAGTTTTCCGGGAGTGAAATCTTTTGTGTATTTCTATACGAGTATATATAGTCAGAAATACGTAATTTTTTTGAATGGAGGCAAGGGTGAACACATATCAATAGAAAGATCACTTGGAGACAAGATATGAAACTTTATGAAGCGAGCTGTTTTCTTCGTCCTTTGTGTGAGAGAGGCGACATGTTGTTATACACATTTGGACAAATCCTATTGTCCACACCATATTGCCATCATCATCGTACTATACCACACTACACCACTCTATACCTCTATATACTACTCTATATACTACTACAGTCTTTTACGCTTCGACAATTTTTGTTTTTTTCACATGTTGCTTGGAAATCATAAGATAAAATTTTATGATATCCTTTGAACGTTCTTCTTCGTTTCATCAATGGAGAAATGGAAAAACTTAGATGTAGAGAGAGTGCTTTGGGGGAATTGTTGTGTGGAGGCAATTGTGAATGAAATCGTATTCCTCCCCATTAATTTAGACGTTTCTTTTTTATACAAGTTGTTTTCACTTAATTATTGCGGACAGGATCTTAAAATATTTGATTATTGTGTGTGATGTGACACATTTGCCTGTGTCACATCGCGTCACAGGCAAATGTGAGGAATGCTTCAGATCGAAATATAATAGTAGCTTTTGTTTTTTTTCCGCCAGGTTCAGCAGGAAAAGTCAAATACTTATTTAAAATAAAACTGATTTACGGCGAAAGTAAATCATACGCAAAAGTTATGTATTGTGTTGCATTGTCTTCCCCTCTAACAAAAAGCCACCCCAAGGCAATAAAATGTAATTTCCACAAAAGTTAAACAGAGACAAATTTGATTGAACGTAAGAAAAGCCTGAAGTAAATAATTTGGTATTAAGAAAATTGCATTCGGTTTAAGACAAATTATGCTATGAAAAAGGAACAACTATTATAAGAATTTTCTTGTAATTTAAAATTGTTATTGAGGAAGTTAAAGAAGAAAAAGAGTGTAGCGAATTTGTAATATTTCATTTTATAGAATTTCGTTTGGAAATTTCAATTAAATTTTTGCAACTTTGAAATATTAAGAAAAAATTGGAATTTATTTAAATTCAAGTTGAATATAATAAATGTTTAGGTTGTTAGTTTGAGTTATCCAGAGCATAATATTGGATAGATGTAACAAGAAATGAAGAAATTTAAAGAAAATGAATTTCCTCCAGGAAAGATTCGCTTAGTGTTTGATTCAAATTGTGATAAGTCATTCGTTTTCATTAAAAATATTTCTCGATTTCGTTTCCTTTTGCTTGCGAGTTAGATTACTATTTTTGTGCCCCTTCACGCCTTTTTTATATTTCTCTCTTTCTCTCTCTGTCTGTGATACAATAACCGTCGTCTTAAAGTCTCCACAGCCCCCGGGGAAATTTCCTCCTTCTCAAGACGGAAAAATATCGAATTAAAATGCCGCTATACGCGTCGTCCCAGGAAAGGTTAAGCAAACTCACTCACTCACTCACTCTCAATCCCTGGAAATGTCGAAATGGAAAAAGGATACGGATATTGCGGGGCGTCGATATTTGCTTTCTTTTTTAAATTTTCATGTTTAAGAATGTACGCGCCGCTTTTTCTAAGTGCTCGTTTTCCAACCGTTTAACGGTTAACCTTTTTTAAATGTAAAATAGCCAAAATTTGTTTTTTTTTCAAGTAAGCAAGAGGAAATGGAGGATTTCAAATTTCGTGAACATGCCTACTAATGCTACTGTTGGAATTAGTTTCCTTCTATAAAAAATAACGGCCGATCGATAAAAATGTTATTTTAGATGTTAACTACGTTGACGATATTATTAGGAAGGACTAAATTGAGTTCTTAACTTTCCTTATTTTCTTCTGCGTTTTTTCCTTTACCACCACTTACGCATGTGGTAACTTCTTTTTTTATCCTCCCACAGTTCATTCGATGAGATGTAAAATTTTCTTATATCACTTCATTATTCGAATTTATTTAATGTAAATTTATTCATTCTTTATGTATGTTTAACATATTTTATATTTTTTCTATCACTTTTTCCTTTCCTGGTTTCATTTTCTTACAAAATTACATTACGATAACATCTTTATATAAACTTTCAGGTTGATACGTTTTTCTTTTTGTTCCATCATGTAGATAAAATTTAATTATTTTTGTTTCTTTTTTTGTATAGAAAATTATATTTCCTTCCGTTTTCTATCTATCTGTAGCTATTTATCTATCCAGCTATTATAGTTTATATATATAGCGGATAGTGGCGTTCAATGGCCTGTATTAACACCAAAAGCCCTTCAATATAAAATATATAAATAAATATAAACTCGATATAACGCTGTTATGTGTCGCAGTAATAAAATAATGTTCACGGAGGAATTAAAATAGCATTTTGAAACACTGGTTTCATTTTGTTTCAGTTTATAAATTCCAAATTTATTGCATATGGTCGCAAATTTATTTTGTTAATTAACTAGTTTCTAATATGTATTATTAATAATAACAATGTTAATTTAACATATTATGGATAGTATATGGGTATGTATATTGTGGTGTTCATATTGTAAACAATCATAATAATAACTAGTTTTTTTGTTGTGAAATAATTATTATGCCGATTATTAATTGTTATTATTAATTCGTATTTATTATCAAGTTTAATGAGGTGCATTTTTGGAAATTCAATGATTTCAGGCTGCTGCTCGAAAGCGCTACATCGCGCTGCGAAAATTCAATTCGGTCAGATCGGCCCAATGACTTATGCTAAAGTGCTGTTTTGTATATGTAAATATACTGCACTTATTACATTTGATTTATCTTATTTATGATATGTGATGATCATAAACTGTAAATGTAACCATAATTTATTTGCCCATTAAATGTGCATTTCAAGTGTCTAAGTATCTAAATTACTCAACGAAATATATTGTAAAACTAATTTATATATGCGACAAGGAACTTCACAAATTCAATTATATGAAGATTTAAAATTCTAGAAGAATTATTTCAAAAATTTAACACTTTAAAAAGTCAGTTCTAATTTCGAAAATTAAAATAAAATAGAATAAAAAAAATGTTTAAAAAAGACATTGAAAAATTGAATTGATTTAAGCAAATTAGCGTGGAGAGTAGTTCTGAAACTTACAATTTTACGAAATGCAGATGTGTGCAGTATTATGAAAGAAGTTAAAATTTAATTAAAGCCCGATTCGCTCAAGAAACAATCTGCTATTACAGCTACTGCTACCACTACTACTACTACTACTACTAATTCGATATTTTTACCCTTCACGCTCGCGAAAAATTTATTAACATAAAATGAGGAAGAAGATTCAAAAATATTTGCAAAGCAATTTTCGAAAGATATGCATTGGTATTTCTTTTCCTTTTTTTCTTTGTTAATTTTTAGTAAGCGCAAATTTTAACATGAAGGCCAAGTATCGTAAAAAGGTTTACGCTGTTATTCAATTACATCAGCAAAAAAAAGAGGAGGAAGGAAAAGTATTTAGCAAGTACGCAGCTGTATTAGCCAGCCCTTTTCATTTTCATTAATTACCCTCCATTCCGGTAATTTAATTTCGTATTTACTTGGTATTGCCTTTCTTTATCTTTCATCCAAATGAATTCGATCTATAGTATATAGCAAGTAGAACAGAGCGGAGTGGAGCAGAGCATAGCAATGGCAGTGCCAGAGCGGCCACGTAATAGTCTACTATTCTACTACACAGACGCTTCTTCTAATTTAAACTGTGAAAGCTCTCTAAAACAAACCATGTAAATTTAAGTGATTTTGCTTGTCTTTTCATTCAAACCGCATTTTACGATTCAAACGCCCGATTTAAAATATCGAGTGAAAATTTGGTGATCGAAAAGATTTTTCCGAACCAACTTCGAATGCAGTTCGATTAACATTGGTTTTTACTTTTGCGACATCACGTTGATGGTATCATTATTGTTTTTTCCATTACACATTTGTACGGTTTTCCGATTTAGAGAATTTTCATTGGAGCATTTTAGAAGGGGGAGAGCTGTGACATTCCATTATGTTTCTTGTATATATACTAAAGATTATACGGAAATAAAATGTATTTGTGTTTTGATCATGAATCGACTACAACTAGGTATAAAAATGTTTAAAAAACCATTTGCTTTTCCACATTTCATGCATATGTTATTTAAATCTAAATCGAAGCAAGGCTGTGAATTGAACTAATTTCCGATTTGTTAAAATTTTAATTAAAATTAAATCAATTTCCGTGATGTTCATAGTATAGGCACTTTCTATAAGTCCATAGCTCTGTACAATAATGAAAAGAATCACACTTGTTTAATTAAATGTAAACAGAATTATTAGGTTTAATTTATTTTTAAATTGAAATAGCGGATTACACCTACTTTTTTTATTTTATTTTTCCATTTTTACTTTTACGGATTTGGTATTAATTGGGTATGAGTATATAGCCTGTTGGAATAATGTTTTTATTGAAAATCAATAAACAAAGCAGCATACACCGGATTTCAATGTGTATCTGGGTGTGTGCGTGTGTATGTGGATACGTGTTTTTTTCCTTCTCTCTCTCTCTACCTCTTTCTTTTGTTTTTACTGTAAAGAAAGATGTATCGTTTAATTGTTTTGGTAATTTAAATCTGCATTGTTTGCTTCTATATAATCGTTTTATGGCTTAATAATCCTTTTTTTCGATATATTTCTTTTGTAAATAATCTGATTATGTTTCATTGTTTCTTTATGAGAAGATTAAGCTCTTCGTTTATAGCAGAAACATATCTTTCTAATACAATGAGAAATTGTTTATGAATACTCATCATAAACAATGCCATTGTAGGCGAAGATCTGTGCCAGTTCGTATAGCGTTTAATTACTTTATTAAGCGCATGTGTATGTTTAAAAATAGAAACAAAATAATAAAAAACACATTATCAAATTATTTGCATTTTGATAATACTAAAATCTGACCAGTTTAGTGGTATTAAGCAAAACATTCAGAAAATATGGAGACATTAATTGTACTAAACGCAAGCGGCATATAGATAAATAGAAAGAGGGAGAGAGCTAGAGATAGGAAGAGAAAGTTTTTTACTCTTGAGAGTTGTTACTTTCCGGGTGCAAAACTTCCTTTCTCGCTATACAACTCTGTATAGTTTCCGCAAGGCCGTATTTATAGCCGCATAAAGAAGCATTTATATAATTGAAGTTTCGTAATTAGAAGTAGTCGCGGAAAGCCTTCGGGATATCCCCTAACTGCTTCTCCATCGATCACACAGGCACACTCACACATATACACATATACTTACAGATTTACAAGAACGGTGAAAGAAAGTTGGATTGCGTGACGTATATAAGTAGACAAAACTGTAGTTAAAGAAATAACTAATAGAAGTCACAGTAAACTAATTGAAGTTTTCAAAGTTTTTACAACCCGAAAAATTTAGACAAGAACACATTTCAACTACTAGATGCAATGAATATTTTCACAGACACACACATTCTTAGACATAATCTTAGTAGCTGCAGTAATTCGGATTTATGAGGGAGCAATTTTAACGAGAAAGCAGCAGTGTGAGGAGGAATTGTAGGAGACTGAGCAAGAGAATGAGGAGCAAGAAAGGGAAGCAAGGCAAGAGGAGTAGTGTAGTTTCGAACTTCCACGATTTTTATATGACACAAAGAAGATTTATATGTTGCTACCATGCATATGAAATTAAGGGACGTTTATCGGTCAGGACAGGTAATAAATTCCATTTTCTTCCCTGGAGAGCGCTGTAAAGAAAAAACTAGTGTGTTGGATTTTCGTCTACTGTTTCGTCTTCTACCTGTACTTTCTGTAGATTGGTGTTGGAAAGTTACATCCAGGCGTTTGCTGTTATGAATTTTGTTTGTCTGAATATTTAGATGTAAGGTTTTGTTGAGAAAACTGAGTGTTTAAAAACAATGGATAATATTTACCACGAAAATATTAATGGCGAAAAAGTTGTGAAATTTCCTTTTCAAACTGAAGCTATTATATAGAAGCAATAAAGCGGTGTATTAAAAATGAAAATTTGCTCTTTTCTTGTTCGCTTTTTTTTTTTAATAATCATCTTCAGTGGCATTTTAGTGATTAAATAAATTCATCTGCAGAGGGTGTTTAGTGGCTATATTGTAGCCGCATAATTTCCTTTTCAACGCCATATACGAGTATACGTTTTTCCCTTCTGGTTTGATACATATAAAGATAAGGGCCGTTTTGTAGCACATATTTTTTAATGATACGATTACCGTAGCAATTTAAAAGTATAGCTTTTTTTTGTTAGTTGGATTAGTTGCTTGTCTTCGGTTTACTATATATAGGGAGTTTGGTCTTTGAAAATTAATATACAGTCAGACTTCGACAAGTGGAACTTAGCAAGGTTGAATTCAAAGACACGGAAACCCTACTTTATATATATATATTTTATATATATGACTTTCAAACAAAAATAAGTACAATATTCATTGCATGTTACATTGTGGGGTTTTTATCACATGAGAAAAATGTACGAAACTTTTTATTTTTCTTTTTAACTTTTATATTCAAAGTTGGCAGCACTTTTGCCTTTTTTATTAATGTTTATCGCGAAACTGGGGCAAAATTAAAAAGCATTTACTGGTTAAAACCTTTTTTATGTGTTTGTGTGTGAATGTAGGTGTAGCCTTTTTAATTTTCACTTGGCCTTTCTTTAGATATAAGCACGAAGTCACGCTATTGATAATGTAGATATATTTAGTTGGAAGAAAAAGGTAAAATGAAATTTACCTGCTCTAAATGATAGAGAATTTGAAAAAGATGTTGAATAATAAATAAAAAGTAAAATGACAGTGGGTCGGGGACATCGCATAGTCACGACCATTTTAATTGGAATAATTAGAATACATGACAAAATAATTACACGAACGAAGTAATTCTGCCGTATCGTATTTTCCCTAAATTTGCTTAAATATAATTAAAATAAAATTTAACCCTCTATTCATAAATTATTAAGCGGAACAGGTGCCTCGAGATTGTCTCTCTTTTTGGCACCTTTCATAAGTGTAGGAGTAGGAGGAGTTCTGTGTGTATTTTGTATTTACTAGGGACGTTTTACTTGTAGTAGGATGAAGAATAGATTTAAAATTAAAATGTGTACCGTACAACGGGTTAGTCAAGGGCGAATTGCGTAAAATTATGTTATTTCTGCTGCCCACTTGTGTCTGCGCTACCAATTCTAATTTAAATTTTGCTGTACAATCGATTAAGGTCAATAAATGCATTAGGTGTGCGTAGGACTCAATTTGAATGAACTAAGAAAGTAGCTTGATGACGTTGGTCATGCGATAAGTTGTAGCTAACATGCACAATTTTTTTATTATGGAAAGAGTACAAGAATGAAAAATTCATTGGCGCAGATGGTGACAATGACGATCGTTAGACCAACTTTCAATGTAAGTAATATTATATCACCACTCAGAACAAAAAAAATCATTGATAGACTCAATATGAATCTGCCATTCTAATCTCAGCATCAAAAACAACTTGTTACACCACTGCATATTAAAGCAATTTTCAAAGTTCCCCCGATTCCACCGTAATCCGCTGCATTTCCCAGTTTTTCCATATGCAAATATATGTGGGCTGGTGCCTCATTAATTTCCATCGACTAAAAGAAATTTGCAGAGGAAAAGTTCTTTCATTCGTCTTTACTTCGAGCATAACTTGAAAATTACTTTCGAAGCTATAGCTAGAGTAGTAGTGTAGTAGTGATGGTAGTAGCATAGTAATACCGATCATACCTTTGGTTTGCCGAGATCTAATTGTATTACCATTACATACTTATGTTGAATTCTTATCGCATTCGTATCGTACGTATTACGATGTGAAAGAACTAGTGAATTTTCCGAATAATTTAGAGCCGACATACCCGTTAAAAAGATCTGCAATGCGCTGTTTTCCAGTGCTATAGGGCTTATGGGTGTGTGTTTGTGTGTGTGTGTGTGTGTATAGTGGTTGTAGTAGTGTGGTATAGTATTGGACGGGCGCCGTAACGTCTCGACCTGGTAATTTATACGATTGAAATACTAGAATGATTATATCATGGAACGAACTCTGATTTGCGGTAGCACATCGATTTTCATGTAATATTTTTACATTTCCAAAAGCATTAATTTGAAAATAGTTACCTGAAATAGCACTACTACACACACACACACACACGAACGTTATCTATCTATATTAATTAAACCCATTTTGATAATTAAATGGGCAAATGTTAACATTCGGTTGAATATCTTGGGCCCTATCATTATATGGTGAAGTTTCCCATCTATTTGATCGTATAGTGAGCGCTGAGCGATAAACTTTAATGATCAGTTAAACCTAAATTTAACTACAGAATGTCTTCAAGTGTAACCATCGCATTGTTAGTCCTGTAAAATTTCACATTTCTATAAAACGTCAAAATGCACAATCATTAGATAATACTTATGCATAATTTGTCACTTGATGTGAGTACGTTTCTCTACATCTTGTTCACTTCTATCCATTTTCCAGTATTACAGAAATGGCTGTGTGCATGGGTATGCGCGAATGAATATGTCGGGAATAATTTTCTTTAGGAACATTATTACAAGTGCTATATGCAATATGTGTGTTATAGAGTTTCCACTCGCGCTTATTATCTACGCTATGAAATTACTATCTTTCACATTCTAACCTGGTTTCTGTGCCGGCTGGATTAGAAAAGTGATTAAATATATAATTAACTTTTTAGGTTACCCATTGTGTACTAATATGAAAATTCAAATAAATTATAATAATTAACAAGACATCGTAGTTGTTCTTTTCTTCTTGTCTGTTTCTTAAGATTTTCTTTTTTCCCGTCTTTCTTGTTGTATCTTCTTAAAATAGCCCCAAAAGGTAATTTAGCGTAAATTTTGGGTGATAATTTTTCATCACGTAAAAACGTTTACCGCACATAAATTATACATGGCGGATGGATGAAAATTCCCTGTGTGAATTTATTATGATTGTAGGGTCACGTAGATTTTCGGCATGGTAGGGGTAATACTTTACTGAATGAAGTATTGGAGTGCCAGTGTGTAAAAGTGAACTGTTAATAATATAACACAAAACATTAATTTACCCATTTTACAAGTTGAGAATTTTGGTCTGAATGTTATCATTAGCATCATCAGCAGCAGCAGCTTCGGTATGTGTTGAGTTTTGGAATATTGTAATATAACATATTCGTCCGACGACGCGTCGTCAACGTCGCCTGGAGTCGTTTGTAAGCACCCTCTCCAGATGTTTTACGTTTAATTAAAACGCTCGTAAATCATGGTGCACTTTCTGGCTATATTAAAAATTCCTTCATAATTTTACCATTAGGATAAATACTTCTTCTTTCTTTTTCGTTTTTTTTTTTATTTTTGTCATTTTCTTTTTGTGCTACTGCTGAAAAAGAGATCTATAAGTCTTCATTTTCCACAATTGCTATAGCAGTTCGGAAATTCAGGGCACGGAACGCCGACCCCAAAAACGCGAAGCTTAATTACCTCTTCGCAGCATCACGGCAACTAATTCTTTCGGCATTATAGAGCTTTATCCGACCGAGTACTCTATTACTCTCTGTAACTAAGGCTCTTGATTAATTGATAAATTGCACATACAATTTTATTAACACTTTACACACAGAAAATTCCTTCTAAATTTCCCTAAGTACATATGGAATAATTTTTAATTAAATTAATTTCTGTCAATTTCTGTCAATTTAATATTATTTTCGACGTCAAATAATCCAACTTCTGATGCCGTCGTAACAGAAATTTATTTATTTATTTTCTAGAAAACACATTTGCCAAAAAAAAAAAATGTTTGCAATTTATAAATATAAACCATATGGCCATGCTTGCTTGCTTAGCTGCCATATGTAATTTATATACACTTTTATATAAATTGAAGCTGAAACCCACTAGTGGGTTGTGAATTATATTTAAGACATATTTTTTGCCATTGCGTGGGTTACGTATCAGCTTGAATTTCATTTTTATGGGAAACTATGGCGAGTTTCTGTATAGTGGTGGTGTGAAATGTAAGAAGCCTCAACCAATGACATAAATTCTATTTAATTGCTTTTTCTTAGTAACTCCATCGTTGTGGAAGAACACGAATCCTTAAGAATTAATATGAGCATTATTTCCTCTAGAATGATTATCAAATTATGAATATTTTATGCAATCCGAGTTCTAAGATATTCTCATCTTTGACATTATGATTGAACAATACAGTTTTATGCTTATTTTCATATTTTTAATTATTTCTCAGAAAAATATATGATAATCCAAAGTAAAACATGAAACTGTTATATAAAACTTTCGCAATTTTAAAAGTCTTCAACTACCATTTCTTGTTAAATCTTTCTAAAACCACCCCTATACATATATATATATATATTGATGCGCGGCTGTGTTATTGACCGTTTTTTCCCGATATTAAACATAATCTCCCTTTTCACGATAACATTTTTACGATGGAAAAACTTTTTTCGAGAGTATTTTATGTCTGTCTATCTATCATAATATAAGCATTTAATTAAAAATTCTCTCTTGCAGTAAGAGATGAAAAATACCCCAGGCTGATAATTATGAACTTTGTAAAATGTTGAATATTAGTAGTTAAACAAGGCCGATTCTCCCTCAACTTAGACTCTAGAGGGGGGATTGTAAATTCAGGGGTAAGGGGGTGGTTTTTCAATATGGTGTCAATCAAAGGGGTGTGTACAAGTTTAAGGGGTGGGGGGTAATTCAATATGGCGTCAGAGGGGAGGGTACTAAGGGAAAGGGGTAATGGCGTCGTTGGATTTCATTGGATGGGTGGGGAAAGGGGTAATTCAATATGACGTCGTTGGATGGGTGGGGAAAAAGGTAATTCAATATGGCGTCGTTGGATTTAATTGGATGGGTGGGAAAAGGGGTGATTCAATATGGCACCGTTGGATTTGATTGGTCGGGCGAATGGTGGGTCGTCCGGCGTCCATTAGCGTCACCATGGTTATTGTCCAGTTAATTTTAACGCCATTTTGTCCATTTAATGAGAGTCGCTTAATTACTTTAAAGAAAAAAGGCTGCATGCAGATGTAAAAACCATCGAGGCCAGACGGTCTGACGTTATTTGAAAAGCCAAAAAGTTAAGTGATTTTTAATTGGCAGGTTGATAAGCTACCCTCTATGACGATTATCATTTCTTGTCATAGACGATGAAGAATGTGCTCTTAACAATAATATCATTTGAATGCTATTAAGAATTATCTAGTAAAATTTGTGGTTATCTACACATGAGATTGAGAAGGTCGAAAAGCCACCCTCTACTGCAGACAGATGTAAAAACCATCGAGGCCAGACGGTCTGACGTTATTTGAAAAGCCAAAAAGTTAAGTGATTTTTAATTGGCAGGTTGATAAGCTACCCTGAATATAAAAATAATCTAATCTTCAATAGGGTAGATTTCTGTTATCTTGAGAAACCAACTAAGTACATAGACGATGAAGAATGTGCTAAATTCAACTGTATAGAGATTAGTGAAAGGAGGAGCCAATCAGTTTATTTATTTATTTATTTTTTTTTCCAATATAAATATGGGCTCATGTGAGCTATTTGTCAAATGCAGTTTCATCTTCAACAACTACATAAAATATTGAAGTTTAAACAATACATATCGAGCGTTTAAATAATTTGGTTTGATAATTCTAATAGGCTACAGGTAAATATTTGTCAAATACAGTTTCATCTTCAACAACTAAAGGTCTCAAGTTTATGTGTTCAGGTAAATATTAATTTATTAGCAATTATTTTTGAAAAATTTATTATTTACTAAATATAATTTATTATATTTTTATTTGTAGAGAAAAATGGATTTAAAATGTCTAAATGCTGCTGCTGTATCATCATCAAAACCAAAAATTGGTATGGATGAACTGGTTCCCGATGAGAAGTATCAAATTTTAAACGTCACAGTAGTCAAAAGTAAATTCGGGGAAGTGATCAAATTAGAATTAGAGAACAATATATTATTTTTACCACAGAGGATGACGGAACCTTTTAAGAAAAATTTGCATTTATTCATTAACAATAAATATTATATTATTTTTAAATGTATAAAAAAAATATCCAACACCATATCAACACCAGAGTTTGAAATTTCTGAATAAAACGCTTATTACTTGAATAATGGTATTTTTATTTTAAATCAGACAATATTTTGTGTTTATTAATTAACATATATTCTCTTAAACAATTACTATATACATCATTAAAACTATAAACATATTCACAAATTACATTCTTAATATCTTCAGGAGTAACTAGATCCGAAAACAATTCTTTAAAAACATGTATAATATTACTATAATATGCCTTAAAATCAATTAATATTAATTTTTTAACAACATCAGCAATAAAATAAAAATTAGCTATTAACAAGTTATGTATATTAGTCTCTGTTAAAACAATAGTTTTTCCGCATCTTGTAACTTCCACCATCTTCAGTCCATCAATACCGTTGCTGCCTAAGACAATTATATCATTACACATGATAAAACGTAGATAATCCATATCCATATTTCGAAAATATCCACTAAGAAGCCAATGCATATTAGATATGAACTTTTGCCATTCATTTATTTCGAATATTAAAGCATTGCTTACATTAATGCATGGTCTAAATTCTTTGTATGTGTTTAAACCAATATCGATGAAAATTTCGTTATCAGAAAAAAAAAATCTTTTATTTAAAATAAAACACTCATCATTTGTTTCACGTTCAAACTCGTCTAATAATTCAAAACATTCTTTGTCTATTTGATTGGCACTAAAAACACATTGATTTTCAGAAGACATCGTGCTAGTCAAGATTCTATGAAACAACTAATATTCCCTATAATATATTTGTCTCATCAAGCCAACTATTATGAGAATTATCAAAGCCAAGCCATTTTACATATACCATGTTGCCTCTTTTCTTTAGAACTTTTTCAACTAAATAAACATCTGGTTGTTTTGTTTTCTGCAGCTCATAAGAATAAAAAGCTCCTCTTATGGGTCTCTTATTTATATCTTCCAACAAGTATGTTACAGGATTGGTGTGATTAATTTTAATAATTTTAAATAATTCAGTAGTCCAATTCGGTGTGTAGCCTTTATCGAAAACATGTTTTTCTTTACTAATACGCACTTCATCTCCAATGTTAAGTTTGGATCCAGGAAATATTTTTATGTGATTATACACAGTATCCAATAATTTTTTTTCAATTGTTTCACTAACATCACATGGTCTCATTTTAATTACACTATGTTTTGATTCATTATAATTCTTCACAATAGTGGGTAAAATAGAAATCCATTTGTGTGTGCCATTTAAACTAAAATATTTATATAATCGTTCCTTTATGGTACGAATAGTGCGTTCGGCAATGGCCGCTTTCATTTGTGAATATGTTGAATAATGATTAATATTGTATTGTTGCAACAAACGTTGATAATAATGATTATAGAATTCTTTACCCTGATCGGTATGCAAATTTTTCGGAAAACGCTTAGAAGTGGATAATATTCTAGCAAATGCCGCTGTCACTTCTTCCCCTGTTTTTGATTTTAGTGGTTCAGTCCACACATATTTTGAAAAACAATCGATAACCAACAGAATATATTTAAATTGATTATTTTCTTTAGCATATGTATCCATTTGGGCAAGATCGGCTTGCCATAAATCATCCAGCCCTTTAATAAGCGTTCGTCTCCTAGGGAAATTTTTTCTTATCGATCTATGTAATTCATTAACCACTTGAATTTTTTCGATTGATGCCATTTTACGGCCACAATTTGATTAGCACTAATTCACTATTGAAGTACCTATTTAAGTTTTCTAATATCAAGTTTATTAACTTTATTATTATCAAGAATTGTAATTTGGCTTCCTATATTACTAACAATATTATTAATTTTATTAATTTCGCGTATATTGTTAGTTATATTTATTTGAACTTCATGCAATTTTGAAGCTATTTCCCTACGATCATCAATATGCTTGCTCTTAACATCTTCAATTGCTGTTACTAATTTTTGAATCTTTAGTTCAAGTGCTGTTGATAATTCTTCAATCTTTATTTCAAGTCCTCTATAAAGCAGATTCATTTTATCAGCAAAACCTACTGATTGTTCTCTATGTCTCTCAGACATAACTGCGACATCTTGTTGTACCATCAAATAGAAATTCATGATTGTCTTACATGACTCATCCACATATTTCTTATTAGAAACATCTTCATCTTGGGAGGGCAATTTAACATTACATATTTTTAAACCACCAATATCTAAGTCACCATTTAATGTAAAAGAAAACAATGACGAAGGAGAAGCAACAGGTTGATAATATTTATCAGCTGCACGTCCGAACTTGTCTATACTCATTTCTACTATAGGAAAACGATTAACTAAGAAGAGTTAATATACGATTTTCGCTTCTTTTAATTCTTCAATAATTGATGCAATTTCATTGGTGTGGGAGTTATTTCCAGCATATTTAGATGCAAATAATAATCGTAGTCTATCAACTAACTCATTAACATCATCCCAATAGACATATTCTACTGGTTTTGTATTATATGTCATATAATTATTATCATAGTTACCACCCTTTTTTGATAGTAATGGTCGTATGATATGTTTATATTTGAAGCTTTTTGCACCTATAATTCTACCTTCTGCAGAATAATTTTTTCGATAGAGATTGGTTTTGTCTATAATGTCTTCGAATGCATCAGTATCTTCATCATTAAAATTTTTAGATTTTTTATAAAATAACAACTCATAAAGCCCCTCAGTGCCTTCATAAGGGACACCGTCTACGATTATCTCACCCGTAATATTATCAAATTCTATTTCTTTACTACCTAAGCTCCATGTTCTAGTAGTAGCATTATATCTGGGGGCATGAGTGACGTCAATTTTCGAAGAATGTTGAAAATATTCTTCTATATATTTTTGTGTAACGTTGGGATAATCTTGTAAATTTATTACATTTTTAGCATTCGCCTCTATTATTTCACTATAATCATCGTCAGCTGTCATCATTGTATTATCACTATCAGTATCCGTTTCTTTTAACATAGTTTTTATTTCACTCTCATCTATAGGTTCCTGTTTATTTATTTTCATCACATTTGATTTCACCTCTGCTTTGATAGGTAATTTTACCGCTTTTTGATTATTTTCAATTTCTTTTAAATGGGTGGTGATAGGAGAAAAAATTCTATTTATTGTGGTATCTTCATTTGATCTCCCCAATTTTAATGCCATATATTTTTTTCGGACATCATTAGCTAATTTTATAATTTTCTGTTTACGTTCTGATTCAACCTTATTTAAAAGCTTCATCATAAACAAATGATTATTAATAGAACTATTCATTAACTTTTATATACTCATCGAACCCCATTCGATAACGTCCATTATTTAATTCAAATTCCTTAACAACAACCAATGGCTTAAATTTATTGGAATTCCAACATTGAGAACATAAGGTTTTAAATGTATTATATGATATATCTGGTGTAACATGTTCATCAAACACATGCTTTAAATTAACATCATCCTGTTTGAATAATACAATTACATTACAGTTATCTCTTATTAATTGTTTCGGGATTTTGGAATAAGTTTGACATAAGTATGCCACATCAATAGATTTATGCCGACCCATAGAAAAATATGCCCTAATTTTATCTTGCTTATCACAGGAAACATCATCAAATATAAATACAGAGTTTTCTTTAGCTTCATCAGGATCAGTGATTAATTCATTATCCTTATATGGAAAATATTCAATTTCCTTAACTTGCTGCAAAACATTTTCTAATAATTTATACTTTGGTTGATAAAGAGACTTTGAATATAAATATATATTAGCAAATTTCAGTCCATTAGGATTGAATAACAACGCTAAAAGTGAATTAGTTTTTCCACAACCACTAGGGCCGCAAAATATAGCGCGAAAACAATTTGGTAATAATTTACTATGTACACAGATTTTAGACGTGGAATCATCAAAATCTAAATTTTCAACATCGAGCTTAAGATCTTGTGATACTAAATGCATGATTCTAACTGAAAATTTAAAACATCCATTTATTATTTATATATAAAAGCTGCAAAGTTATAATATGATTTAGTAATATGCAAACTGTTAAACACAAAGGTGCGGGTATTGTAAATTCGTTAATTAATAAATTACCTATTGAATTACATATTCCCGGCTATCAGTGGTGTGGACCTGGTACAAAAGTACTAAAACGATTAGCGCGAGGCGATCCTGGTATTAATCAATTAGACGCCGCCTGTAAGCAGCACGATCTTTTATATAGTTCAAGTTCATCATTGTCTGATAGACATAAAGCAGATAAAGAGTTAGAAAATAGTGCTTGGGAACGCGTTAAATCAAAAGATTCTAGTGTTGGTGAAAAAGCCGCGTCTTGGGTTGTTCTAAATACAATGAAAGTTAAAAGAAAAATGGGTATGGGACTGTCATTCAAGACACATGTTGTAAATCCTACATCGAAAAGTTTACGAAAATATGCAGTGAATAATAAAAGTTTACGAAAATCTTCATTAGCTGGATTAAAAGCTGCTCGAATGGCTATTAAAAAAGCAGGTGGTAGAAAAAAGATACGACTACCTCGTATTATTCCATTTGAACATAAATCTGGCGGATTTTTACCACTATTGCCAATTCTATCTGCTTTAGGAGCAATGGGAGCTCTAGCTGGTGGAGCATCTACTGTTGTTAAAAATGTAATGGATATCAAAAGGAAAATAAATGATGGCAACAATGCTTCAAAGATTGAAATTGGCAAGAAAGGTTCGGGATTGTATCTTCGAAAAAATTCCAAAGGTTATGGTTTATTTTTAAAAAAGCCCGAAAATTCGAGACGCTGAATTTACCTAATAGAGCTCTGTATGACTATGAAATAATAAACTGTGCAAATAAATTGAAACTACCATATTTTAGAGGTGTATTTATGCGTGATCAGCTACCCAATCATATACATCGTAATGAAAGTGCTATTGTTAATTTAGATTTGAATGCCAATGCAGGTACTCATTGGGTGGCATATAAAAAACGAGGAAGTGCAATCAATTATTTCGATAGTTTCGGTAATTTAAAACCACCAGTAGAACTAGTAAATTATTTTGGTCCATCAACTAATATAATCTACAATAAAAAGCAATATCAAAGATTCAATTCTAGTAATTGTGGTCATTTATGTATTGAATTTCTATATAATACCAAGTTGTAATTAAGTTGATTATTAGTTATGTCTATAATATTAACGCTGAAGGATCGCAAGTCTACACTCTCCATAGATTTTCCTATCCCCATACAATTGGATGCAAATTATCAATACGGATTAGCACTCATTGGTTTCTTTTCCTACAATACTATACCCAACGTAGAAGAAAATACAGAATTTTACTATATAGATAAAAGCAAACAGTTGAATTCAATTCATCTGCCTGGTGGTGTATACGAAATTACAGATATTAATAATTTTTTAAAGAAGAAGTTGCTAAATTTCAATTTGAATGGTAATGAAAAAGAGGAAGATATATTTTTCCTAAGACCAAACAATAATACTTTGAAGTGTGAAATTTTTCATCGTGATTTTGATATAGATTTCACTTATAACAATTCGTTGGCAAAACTCCTAGGATTCTCACGAAAGGTATTACCAGCAGGAATAGTTCATTCATCTGATCGTCCTGTAAACATTGTTAAAGTTCGAACAATTCACGTGGATAGTAACATAACAAGTGGGGCATATTACAACGGGATACCATCTCATACATTATATGAATTTCCTGTTACATCTAACCCAGGGTATTCTATAGACGAAATTCCACGAAACTTAATTTATTTGCCAATAATCAGAAAAGAGATTTCTAACATTTCATTGAAAATAGTAGATCAAGATTTTAATCTGGTGAATTTTCGAGGCGAAGAAATTATCATCCGATTGGAATTGAAAAAAGATGGTTTTAATAATTAAATCGTATAAAAGACATATCCACCCCTCACCATGCTCAGTTAGAAAAAGTTGTTCAAGAAGAAAGTTGGGGGGTAAATTATCACCATTAAACGTCAATTTTCTCAAAACAATTGGATATGTCGTACGATCAAATTTTAAACCTGTATAAGCCGGTGATTACCGATACCTCCATAATTAATATGGAATATCGAACATATTTGCCCTATGTTAAATCATTTGATAATAATGATGTAATCGAAATAACCGTAAATAGAAATGATGTTTGGCTGTTAATGAGCGAGGCTGCATTAGTCATTAAAGGAACACTGAAAAAGACAAGAGGAGAAGGCGATGGTTGTTTACTTAATAATGCAGGAGCCTTTTTGTTTGATTCAGTAACATATGAATTGAATGGAGTTGAAGTGGAGCATGTAAAAGATCCGGGGATTGTGAGCCTTATTCGTGGCTATTTATGTTATACTGAAGATGATACTAAACATTTAACAATGGCCAGTTGGTACTATCCAAATCAAAACCCGACATGTGCTAACAAAGAATTCTTTATGCGAATACCTTTAGCTCACTTATTCGGTGTTTTTAGTGATTATAAGACAATGATGTGTGGAAAACACACATTGCGACTAGTAAGGTCTCGAACAGATAACAATGCTCTATTGAATCCTAATAGTGAAACAATAACTGAAATTAAAATTGATAGTATTGAGTTGAAAGTGAGCCATGTAATGCCAAATGATAATATTAAAATGGAATTATTAAAGTCAATTAAACATGATCGGCCAATCTTGATTCCATTTAGGAAATGGGAATATCACGAATTACCAGCTCTTAATACAGGGTCGACAAAAGAAATTTGGAGTGTGAAAACTACTACAAATGTAGAGTGTCCTCGTTATGCTATTATTGGTTTTCATAATAACCGAAAAGATATAGCAACTGCTGATTCTACATTATTTGATCATATGAACATATCAAATATCCGATTGTCTTTAAATGGAGATTATTATCCATATGAACGAATGAATTTAGATTTTGCATCAGATAATTATACAAATGTATATTATAATTATACAGAGTTTTATAGGAGTTACATGGCTCAATCTCTATTAGAACGCAAACAGGTTCTATTAAGTTATGATAAATTTAAAACACACGCGCTCTTTGTTATTGATTGTTCTAAAAGAGATGAAAGTATAAAATCTTCAACAGTTGACGTTAAGATTGAGATTGATACACATCAAGCTTTTCCTGAAAATACAAAAGCATACTGCATCATTATTCACGATTGTATTATCGAGTATTTGCCTCTCAGTGAAATTGTTCGAAAAATTAATTAAAATGAAAATTGCAATTGTTGATATGCAAGGTTTTGTATTAAATAGTAGTGAACACGAACGGAAGTTTCATGTTAAAGAGATCACTATTATGCATGATTCACAATATAATCATTATGTATTTCAAGAACCAAAACCATATTCGGCATTATCTATTCCCGAAAAGAAAGATGTAAATTATGCAATTTATAACATTCATGGGCTTCCATACCAATCAGGATACATTAGCTACGATTATATACATTTAATAAGAAAAAAATTATATGGATTTGATATTGTGTATGTTAAAGGACACCAGAAGAAGGATTTTCTACTAAATTTATTTGAAGATTTGGATGCTAGCAAACAATCGTTACCGAAAATTGTAAACATTGAAAGTTTAAGTAGTTGGCATTCACCACCTAAATTTAATATTGATGTACCGAAATGTATGGAACATTTAAATGATAAGTTTTATATGTGTAGTTTAAGAAACTGTTTTGTACTTAGTAATTGGATTTATAATTGTTTACCACAATAAATATATATATATGCTAGTTAATTGTTTCTATAAATTAGTTCACCTCACAATGTTGGGAATTCCTTTCCTAATATTAGTCACCATTTTTAATAATGTGCTCTATATGAGTCATCCAAAAAATGTGCAAGAAGTTTATATTTGTTTCACCCCTACAAATGATCATTGGCCTTCCAATTGGAATAAGATGAACAAAGTTACCGAATCAGTTCTATCTACATCTATTCCGAAAGATTCAACAACATATAAAATTAGAATTATTGACCATAAGGCTGTGTTTAAAGATAGTGAGTGGCAGAATTTAAACAGGTTCCCCACCCCTATCTTCATTTCCACATTGGCAGCAGAAAAACTTGATTCAGTCTTAGCAATACTTTATTGTGTTGCACTACTATCTGTCTCATTATTCTTAAAGTGTGTTGTTAAGTTGATTAGAAAATTAAAAGCATGGTGAAACTTGAGCAGGTGTTAGAATTGAAGAAAATTATTAACCACGAAATGGATTCAAATAATGAATATATTACAAAATTAATAAAATATAAGATGGAATTGCCTAAAAATATGTTATTGCTATTATTGAAGCCATGCTGGGGACACTCTACAACAGCTGAAGGTGACGTCATCGATGGACCGTTGTACAATCACAGCATTAATTGCAGTATATGTTTAGAATTTATATTAAAATCATACACTTCATGAATAAAAACATATATTTTTAACAATTGTATTTTTTTTATTTTTTACATATAATAAAGTTATATACAACAATACTTATTCTACTACCTATGAATTATATTCAAATATTTGCAAATTCTTTGGGTATTTTATAGTGGCCCCAAGGAAGCGTGTCGGTACTGTTAGGTAATAAATATCTTTTATCATCAAAGGAATTAAGGGCCAACTTGACTTCCTCTATACTAAATATGTTATGATTATATGAACGGATAGACCGTTGGGCAACAATTTTATCCTTTCCTAACATTAAACAATCATAATAATCATTAAAAGTTATTTCATTTTTTACAACATTATTTCTTATACCCTTAATTTTCTTTAAACACTTATTATCTAGCTTATATGTATACATTTTTGACCTTAAACCTATAAAATGGGTTATAATATGCCCACATGCTTCATCTTTCATTAATCCTAGTACTTTTTTGTTCAATTGGGGTATGTTATACTTATTATTTAACGGATAATCGCTAGTATCAAATTTGCTAATATGCTTTTTAATAATTTCGCTATAAACATCATCACACATTATTTCATAAATAAAACTATCAGTATCTGTATACATCAATTTGCATTGATTTAATGGTATATGTTTCAATATAAATTGGTAATGGAAGTCATACATTACGGTCTTTGAAATATCTAAAATGGCCATGCCCACATATACCGGTTTGTTAAATATAATTTGAGCTTTATTTAATTCTACAGCAACTAAATTATCGTCAAAAATTTTACGGCTATGGAATAATGGACTTGAAATTAAATTTTTTGCTCCATATCGCCCGCCCCATTTATTCACTAATTTAATATTTCTATGGTTTCTTATGTTTTCCATCGTTTTTCCAAAAACTGCGTTATTCATCAATTTGAATAAACTTTTATCAAAATCTGATTGAGCATTGGTTCGTAACATTGTATTTAAATCAATATAAGATTTCAACCATGGAGACTGTTTGAACTTCAATATTTTATGAATTTTAGTTAGAATTAAACCGTTATTTAATGCTTGTTTTAAATTCCTATAATGAATAACATAATTTTTTTTATCTTTTACTGTATTTAACAATTTAGACAGTTTTGAATTTGGAGGTTTCTCGTGATCAGCACAAAAAGGAAAATCTTTATGTTCATCATGTAGACAAGATGGATACTCTAAATCAACTTCTAGAATATATCCTTCGTCTGCATCATCTCTTAATTGACTAATGTTGAAATCATTAATATTATTGACCCAAACAAAATTATCGTATGGTAAGTACTGACACATAGCCCAACCATATAAATTATTAACGTCAAAATATAATAAATATTTCGATAGTTTAGAAGAATCATAATTAGTCATATATTTATTGTTGGCTTCGGAATAACGATTGGAGCACATAGAAATTCCTCCCCTTAACCCCTTTTCTATGAATAATAATTGATTAATATCTTTAATAAGTTTAAGTCTACATTTAGTAATTCTAAGCATGCAATCCCAAGCATATCCTGGTAAAGTATAGTACCATGCTGGATCTAATTTGTAAATATTCTGACACCTATTTCTAAAGTTTTCAAAAACATCTGCCAACAGAATTACATCAGTTTTTAAATATAAATCACTATACTCTCCTAAATTTAGCATATTAAATTTATTCCAAACATTTAGAGCATGTTCATATTCATCTTCATTAATATTTTGATCGTTTAATTTATTATAGAATAATTCTCTTTTTGGTAATTCGTCATCATTTAATTTATCTAAATTATCAACATAATCATAGGGAAAAACACCTTTACGTGTAAGCAGGTGAAATTTTTCATTATCTAAATAATTAAATTCCTGCTTAAGATTTGTTAGATCATTTATATTTAAAGTAGATGCTAATTCTGCTAACGATGTACCCAAAAACCTAAATGAATCTATAAACTTATATTTAATACTATTTTCTGTATAATATTGAGTAAATGATATATATTTCTCTTTATTAATGGGTAATAAGCTAACTCTATTGTTTTTACATAATTCTTTAATTAAAAAATGTCCATCGTAATTAGAGAGATTATGGCAAACTATTGGAATAACAAATAACTTTTTAAAATTTAAATTACAATTAGAGTGAGCGAATCCTGTAAAATCACCATTAAAAAGATTATGATCTGCTACAATTACATCATCAATCACAAATAGTTTCTCACAAATATGACATGCTATAGCTGTATTTTTATCAACTCCGGGAGTCGTAAGTATCACAGTTTTTAACTTTTCCTCAAGATTGAATGCTAATATTTCCAATTGATTTGAAAACCATTCTACACAGTTCTCTCCGCGATATGATTTATAGAATGAAATTGAATTATCATATGCACATTTAAAATAAAAACCTACACTAAAAGCTTTATGTTGTTGATAGAAATTTTTATTATGTACTTTTTCTAGAACACATTCGAAATCCAAATAAATTATAAAGGGCGATTTTTGTTTATACGTAAAACTTTTAAATTCAACATAATCATACTTTGGGAAAGTTATCTTACAAAATTTTTTCTGTTCACATAACTCTAAATGATCATTTAATTTATTCTCATCATTAAAATAATTCAAGCAGCGATCGCATACAAAAATGGCATGTTGTTTATTATTTATTTGTTTCGAGATAAGCCTAGAAAGATTTGTTATAAGAGAGTAGTGATATGAAATTTCCTCAAATTTATTACTCTCTGCAGGTAGTGGATCATAATCGTTTATATTTGGATAATATGTGTCTTGTATTAATAATAAATTTATATGTTTACTTAATTTCGAGTCCGTTATTCGACATGGTACTACTGAAAAATGCTTACCTTTCTTATTTTCAATAAGTTCAAGTATATAAACATTAACAGAAATATTGTTTAATCTTTCAAATTTTGGAATTTGGTCTATGGTAATAGGTAAAGTTAAGCCTTCGGTTATTAATACATTATTGTAATGAGGATAAGATGATACTCTATCTGAATTATGAGTAGGATAAAGAGCTGCGATGACGCTCCAATAAAAACAAGCATTATCGAAATTCTTAATGTTTATGCAAGCGCGTTTAACACGAATTTCATCCGGTAGTTTAATAAAAGATGAAGCACCGTTTCCAAATGTATGCTTATTAATATTTATTTCCAAACTAATTAACTTATGTAATGCCCAACCACTATCGCGCTCTTGGAATTCACTCATTGCTGTTAATACTTTTTCCACAACATTTGTTTGGAACCAGTCTGATAGATTGCTTCCAATGTCAATAATTATGTTTTTGGTAATAAAATATTTATATTCAAACGTATCTAGATTGTTCTTCTTAATAATATATTCACCGCAAAAACAAGTGTTTAGTTTTATTGTTTTAATAGATTTAAATATATTAAGAATTCTACGTTTGACTAATTGGAAAGCGTCTTTAAAAAATTCTAAAATGTCTATATGTTTTAAATTATAAATAATCCCAGTTCTAATGCGACTATTAAATGCAGCGTTAATATTTTCCCACCTAACCCTATCACTACGTTTTACTCCATTGTCACCCCCGCCAATATGTATGTTATTAGTTTGTAATAGAATTCGCAATCGTTTTAAATGAGTGATATTGGTTAAAATCTTTCTGTATTTACCAGTTGATAGTTGCCCTTCTTTTGATATTTTCGTTAACTGTCGGATGCTTGTATTAATTTTTTTAATCCAATTTTTCTTTTCTCTGGAATTTTGTAATAGTTTTGTGGCTTCGGTAACAATTCGGATAACTTCATGGCTTAGGTCAATTGCACAATCCATTACTGGAAAAATAAATATTTCATTGCAAAACCAATATTAAATCCAAAATGTTAATATTTACCTGTAGCCTATTAGAATTATCAAACCAAATTATTTAAACACTCGATATGTATTGTTTAAACTTCAATATTTTATGTAGTTGTTGAAGATGAAACTGTATTTGACAAATAGCTCACATGAGCCCATATTTATATTGGAAAAAAAGAAATGATAATCGTCTTAGAGGGTGGCTTTTCAACCTTCTCAATCTCATGTGTAGATAACCACAAATTTTACTAGATAATTCTTAATAGCATTCAAATGATATTATTGTTAAGAGCACATTCTTCATCGTCTATGTACTTAGTTGGTTTCTCAAGATAACAGAAATCTACCCTATTGAAGATTAGATTATTTTTATATTCAGGGTAGCTTATCAACCTGCCAATTAAAAATCACTTAACTTTTTGGCTTTTCAAATAACGTCAGACCGTCTGGCCTCGATGGTTTTTACATCTGTCTGCAGTAGAGGGTGGCTTTTCGACCTTCTCAATCTCATGTGTAGATAACCACAAATTTTACTAGATAATTCTTAATAGCATTCAAATGATATTATTGTTAAGAGCACATTCTTCATCGTCTATGACAAGAAATGATAATCGTCATAGAGGGTAGCTTATCAACCTGCCAATTAAAAATCACTTAACTTTTTGGCTTTTCAAATAACGTCAGACCGTCTGGCCTCGATGGTTTTTACATCTGCATGCAGCCTTTTTTCTTTAAAGTAATTAAGCGACTCTCATTAAATGGACAAAATGGCGTTAAAATTAACTGGACAATAACCATGGTGACGCTAATGGACGCCGGACGACCCACCATTCGCCCGACCAATCAAATCCAACGGTGCCATATTGAATCACCCCTTTTCCCACCCATCCAATTAAATCCAACGACGCCATATTGAATTACCTTTTTCCCCACCCATCCAACGACGTCATATTGAATTACCCCTTTCCCCACCCATCCAATGAAATCCAACGACGCCATTACCCCTTTCCCTTAGTACCCTCCCCTCTGACGCCATATTGAATTACCCCCCACCCCTTAAACTTGTACACACCCCTTTGATTGACACCATATTGAAAAACCACCCCCTTACCCCTGAATTTACAATCCCCCCTCTAGAGTCTAAGTTGAGGGAGAATCGGCCTTGTTTAACTACTAATATTCTTCGATAGTTCAATAATAATTATGTATAAGTTTGCTGTAATAACAAGAGTCAGCATTATTGATGTCGTTGAAATTATTCTTCTTATGAATGGTGTGCAAATTAAAAGTGTTAAATGATAATGAAAAAAAATAATAATAACTGGATTAACTGAACGGACCATACACAATATATTTCCATCGACCTTTTAGTTTGACATATTATTATGCCTAAAACTTATGTTGTACAATATTAACGCTTAATGGATTTCTCATAATCAGTTTAATGTTCGAGATTAATGCCTTTGAGCCTTTTTCAATTGAAAATGCCCTTCTCTATGATGCATCCTAAGCCTAAAGGTATAGTGCGTAGTTGTGCTTAATTCCTTTCTATTGTTCCATCTAGTGTTCTGTCTGACTATAGTGTGTTCAAAGATGGTCTGAAGTAGAACATCATTTGCATGCCGGCTGTGCATGGGTGGCAACATGAGAATAGGCTAAAACGCCTTATACTCAACAACAAACAGTTACCATGACGGTAAATCTATTATAGCAGATTTCTAGTGCATAGACTATAGACTTTAAAGCAGCTATACGGGAACATAATGTAGTAAAGAAGGGTACGGAATAAGGCTCATAATTAATTTCTTGTTTCAGGTAAATTTGCCCCAAATTTTCCAATTATGCATAAGTATAGCATGTGAATTGTACTGTAAATAATGATTTGAAACATTTTCCCAGCCGATTCGAATTTTCAAAAAATTAATCGGATATTCAATCCCTACCCGTGGTATTAAAAATCGTGAACAAATTTCAGAATTAATTGATTCATAATATTTAATTAATTATCAAACTTTCTTTAGTAACTTAATCATTTAATTAACTCAATAAACTTTGGTAATCAATCTTAATTGTTCAATTAGCTGTCAATAAATTGCTCGTTTTTTTTTTGCTTTTTTGAGCAATAATTTTTATAAGAAATTTTTATGATACTTCTTCCATGATGTGTGTATAATTTACACGTGTGTGAACACACATATTACCGAAGGTTGTAAGATTAAATTTATCACAGTAATGACAAGAAGTGTAAACCAGAATGTGTGTTATGTGTGCGTGTGAGTGTGTGTAATATGGGCTTTTACTAGCCAATTACATGGAACTTAATTGGATCTTATCTAAAAGCCTTTGAATACGTTCTTTTCATGTGTTAAGTTTGAGGGAAATGGGGACAATTTTATCGATTTTTCTTTCTATTTTGGAAATTGTTGTCCCCTCCAATATCATAGAGGGGAGATGGAAATTGTTTATTGGCAAGTAATAATAATAACAATAATATAATTTGGAATTGGGGGAGGCTGGAGAATGTGATTCTTTTCCTTATACAATTTAATGGAGTAGAAAAATAGGCAATTTTTATTTATTAAACGTTGTCAGTTGTTTATTTTTACTTTTTTATGCTTATTTTTACTTTCTTTGACTATGCTTTTGCCAAATTTCTTATTATTAAATTCATACCGAGCTAAAGAAAAAGATGTTTGCCTAAAAAAAAAAAAGGGTGGGGGGGAAAGTTAGCATGCTGGGCCATGTGTGAGATAATAGCTTTTGATAAAAGTTTTCTGTATATATTCTTTATATATTGTACGTTGTTGTCCGAATGCGTCCTGGTATATATGAGAAAGTTTCGATCAAATAAAATGGAGATTATCTAAAGTTTTCGACAAACATCGTCGAGTCGTATTTGATGAAATTGGAAATAGTTGGTTGCATGGGGAAAAAATATGTATAGTAATAATAGCATTGCGGAAATGCTTGTCTTTTGAAATTGCAGAAAAATGAAGCTTACAACTACACATCTACAAAACATAATAGTAATAATAGTAATAAGAATAAGCAATTTTTCCATATGTATAACCGTTCAGATGGAGATGCATAATGCAATCGCGCATTCAAAAAGTTAAATTTATCGAATTTTGACTGCATGTTGTACTAATGTGTCTGAAAATTGCAACTTTTATTCTATTATTATTATTTGTCCTTATTTTTGCGGAATAAACTTTTGCGAAATGTTGATGAGATGTTATATGCTGTTGGCGGCTGAGCGTGTATGTGTGTGCACCTCCTCTACACTTGGTTGTGAATTTTATAGAGAAACATGGCAGTAACAAGGCGACCGGTTTGTACGTGACTCTACAACAAAATACAAAATATACTGGTGATGTCTGCATGTGTGTATAGAGTTGAGTAGAGTGAAGTTAGTTTTTTATATGCCAAGGGAGAAATGCAATGACGTTACCAAATAAAATATTACACGGGACTATAGAAATAATCATAATTGCATTTTGTAGCTGGCAGCCTTCTTTTCGTTCTTTTCCCTTCTCTCTCCGTTACGTTTTGTGTGTGTCTTCTTGTTTTCAAGTACTTTAATTTTTGATGAGTTCACTCACAACTTACCGATACTTTTTGTGTTTGATTTGAAAGAAAACAGAAAGTTTTAGACAATCAATTTTGTTTCGAGTATTTGAACTTTCATTTAGTTTAAACGACAAATTTGTCTTAACGAAAGAAAAGTTGAAGCTCAGATTTTATATGTTTGTCTTTGCTATTTTTTTTTTTTTTTGACTGTGAGATTGGCAATCGTCATTTTCACTACACGCGTCAGTGATTGGATTCCGTTAGGTTACGAATTGGATTCGATGCAAATGCATTAGTAATGGACGTCGCCATTACGCACAATACGTAAACAGCCTCCATTTCTACGCTAGTTCTACAAAGTTATTCTAAAATATCATTAGTTAACCTGATGTGAAGTCTCCCTTGAACACCGAAAAAAAAAGAACAAAAAATATGGATCGTAACCTTCCTCTATCACGATTATCCTGATAGCAGTTATCAGCTCATAACTTTCGAGTTGGCGAATTTATCTGAAAATCATTACAGGTTCTAGGAATAGTAGATGTGTGTGGCACTCATTTGCCATTCAATGCACGTAAAATGTGAACGCAAAAGCGGATTTTGTCAGGCTCGTTACTAACAACCATTTCTCCTCCCTATACTATGTACCTCCGTCCACCCTTCCATAATCATTGTTTTGATTCAACCCTCCACATAGTGGTGGTTGTGATGGTGGTTGGTGTAAGACCACCACCGGAGTAACGATGGCGAAGTGGAGCAGGAAGAGGATGGCAGTGTCCATCTATACATGTGTATGTAGGTATGTAAATACCTATATGAAATGTTGATGCTGCTGACGATGTTGATGATGATGATGATGATGATGTGGTGGGTGTTAATTAAGGAGTCCTATTATTTAGTATGAAATTCATGACAAGAATATTTAAACTAAAATGAAGTTGAATTGAAACCGGGGGCTTTGAAATTTTATTCATTCAAAAGCATTGGTTTTTAAAGGGGTTGATATTAGTATTGAGGGTGATGGGGATATGTGTGCGTGCAATACTCTTTAGAGCTTTGTGGATGCTTGTTCATTGCAGTTTAAATTTCATGGAAAAGTTGGATATTGTATGTTTGTATTTACCTAGAATTTAACTTGTAAAATGGAGATTTCGTTTAACATAAATACAAAATTAAAAGTAAATTCCATAGTCAAGTGACCATTGCGTTCCATATTTCGTATTACTTTTTCTGTTTTCCTGTAAAATTACTCATCCGGTTTATCATTACTTACTACCTACTGCAGCGGCGGCAGTAGTTTCCAGTTTGATGCCAACTTGTGCTAATCACACACAAATTCTTGCCAACAAAGGCTTTTGCTTCGGTAATGTGGAGTCCATTGTCACAAAATATGGCCTTCCGGGCGTAACTATTATGTCCCGGATTACAAAGCCATTACATGTGCATGTTTACCTGCCGTTTATGAAACAATAACAGAAATTCTGACTGGTTGGGCCTGGTAAACAGATTTAAGACTATCTGAATTATTATTATGCATCTACCACCGACAAGATGTTATCGCAATTTAAAGGGTTTATCACGTTTAGTTTACTTACATTAATGTTATTTAGGTAGGTAGGTAAGGTGTAGGGAGGAACATATACTTGAAAATGCTAATAGTTAATGCTTCCAACTGTGCGATTTACTTGTGTTTATTCAAATGAGAAATGTTCCGTGGTATGCCGCGGAGATGAGTATACAAAAATGGGAGTTTTTTATTGATCATATATCAAGTTTAGACAGTATTATTAGTTTGTTTCTTGCAACATTTATTTTCTTTCCCTCTTTCATTTTCGAAATTATCAAATTCTATTTTATTGCTATTTTTATATCTAAAAATTATTCACGAACACTGTATAGTTATATTTAGCTATGTCATTGTCTATTTATACAGAGCAGCCTTTTTACTATTCATTTTCCGTTTCGAAAACAAAAGAACAAGCAAGACAATATGGCGCGAGGCACATTTTTTATTTTTTTTTTCATTTTCATTTTTTTCATATAAGAGCATTCAAAATTAACAATCCGCGTCAATCACGTAGAAGGATATGTTGAAATGTTACATTTTGTCGCTTTTTTTATTATTATTACTATTATTATTATGATTATGTATTATTTTGAGGGCGTCATAATTTACTCGTGCAATTTTTAATTTTTTTTCTGTTTTAATTTAGCCAAAAATGCAATAATGTTAACAGAGAAAATATTTTAGCAGCAAAATATTTCGCGAAAATAAACAATTCACATACACCGGACAATATATTTTAAATGAATAAAAGGTTGAATAAAAGTCCAGTTGAATGTTTCTGGAGCATTCTTTTTTAAATATTCACTAATAGGATATTTAAACTCTCCGGCATATGAGCGCATGTAGCCCGTGAATGTTTCGCTTCCATGTGAACAGCATCAGTAAAATTCCTTGTGGTTAAACACAAGTTTTGTTGTGCACGAGAGACAAGTGGATGTCAAAATAAAACTTTTAAGTATGTAGATTATATATAATTAAACAACCAATTACAATTGAAAAAAATATTCGTTTTTCCTGGACGAAAGAAAGCAGCAAAAACAAAACTAGAGAACGAAATAAAAGGGCAAATTAAAATTTGTCGGTTTGCCTATATAACAAGCAGCAGTACCTGTGAGGGACGGGGTAGGCGGATATACTAAAATCTGCTGCTGTTTGGTGTTTTTTTCGCTTCAAAGTTGGTTAACAACTTTTCCTTCTGCTAACTAAGTTTAACTAGAAAGAAAATAATGGATAATCCGATGAAAAGTTTAAAAATCTTTCCTTTTTCTCGTAAATTGTACGTTTACTGCGGCCAAATCAGGAAAGATAAATTGTAAAGTAAAAGAGAAAAACAGAGACAGTGAACTGAGAGAGAAGAGGAAGAGGAGGGCCCCGACACAATTTATATTATTTGTAAGTTAGTTTATAAAAGTTGAACTGCGTTAACTTTTATATTTAAATTGAAAAGAAGTAAATTTTCAAATGATGAAAAAATAAGATTTCTGATGTGGTTTTGGATTATTTATGATTCAAGCAAAATAAGAAATTGAATGAATTTGTTTTGTGTTTAGTAGAGACATTTGAATACGTGTATTTTTTTTTTGAGAACTTCTGTGTACACTTATCTATTAAATGAAAAGCATTTTAGAATAGTATTCTATAGGTGACATGTTGATGCCTAGAATGCGGCTACATAAAAATTATTATGTAGATAGAAGAAGAGAATTTAATTACTTTTAATAATGAATAAATCATTTGTATATTTACTAATTGTTAATAAATAAGTCTGAATTTACTCTAGACCCACATCATTTTATAAGTTATGACGTATATATTTGGTTTATTTATACGGTACGTACATAATATATTCGATGTTGGAATATACTTAGCATCGACTATTTTTATAATTTATTTATAAAAATAGATTGCAAATTGAAATTTTATATGTATATATTGGCCAACGTTTGACTATAATAAATTTTCACGTTTGTGGAATATGCTGCTACTTTTTGTTTTTCAGAAAAACAAAAAATAATGTCGCTAAATTTATGTCATATAGGATAGAGCTGAATTTATTCCAGTTGACATTCAAAATTAATGTTTTATTTATTGGGTTAACGGTGTACGGTTGATTGTGGTAGCTCTGGTAGAGGTTGATGCTGTGGTAGCTATTAATAAACTGCAGTTATTTTTAAACTTTCTATTCACGTATTAGGTACAGGTTAAGATTATTTTTACAAAATAAAAAAAATAAAAAAAAAAATTAAAAGATGATTTTACTAAATTTCTATGGAACTTTGAGACTATTTTTTAACGCTAGTATATTTTTCTCTCACTCGCCGGCGTCATCAGCAATTTTACAGAACGTAATCGTTGCGTATCAATTTCTGCGTCAAGTAAAATGTCTATTATGCCTGGTCAATACGCGTCAAGTTACAGCGTCTAATTTCACCATTAAATTATTTTTGATTTTTGAATAAAATTGTTATTCTGTTTTATCCGTCGAAACACAATGTAAATGTCAATTGAGTGCTGAATATTTTTGTATAAAATTGGGAAAGAACATTGAATTTTGATAAGTTTCAACTGAAGTACATTCGTGCATATGAATATTCAGGTGAATAAACCCGTAATAAGAAAAATATAAATGTATTTATTATCGATAACGGGTTACATAATTTATATCATCTTAATATTAAGGATGACTTATTTACCTCTAGAACAAATTATCTTTTATCAGTTAACGACAAATAAACACTACAATCAGTTGTTTGCGTCTTAAATAAAATTTATACAGGTAAATAAAATACTATTCATATATCAGAAGGTTCAATGGCTGACTTCCTGGGCCTATTTTTCGAGTTCAGTCACTACTGCTTCAAGTGTCTTCGAAAAAGAGACAGGTGGAAACTAAAACTAGACTTTTATACCACTGCCACTATAGCTATCTGCATAGTTTATCATCCTTGAATGGGCCGCTTTTATACCCTTGACAACATACATATGTTGCTGATATATCATAGAATCATAGAAACGTGAATGGCACGTGTCTTTAGAGGGTAGTAGTAGTAGTAGTAGTAAAAATGGGTTGGGGTACCAACACCCCGATATGTGTCGAAAGAAGTAATGGGGTGTAAAGTTTTTTTTCTTGTTTGGATAACAGGTGCAAAATTTGATATGGCCGACTTGTTTTGAATATTATGGTATTTTGGCTAATTAAGCCAGTTCCACTAGACATACAAATGATATATTGCGGCATAATGAAAACATCGTAACCATTTTGATTGTAAAATGTATCGCATTCATTTGGTTAATTGATGTAACAAACGGTGTAGAAAAACAGTACGTAAATCAATGACACGTGATGCTGATTGCAATTATGCTATAAATATCAGGTCGATGTTGAAACTCCAAGGGAATTTTAGCAAATTAGATACTATTTCACTGTCACCGTATGGTGAAAGAGAGATCTAGAATTGTATATATGAGTGAGAAAGTGAGTAGTACAGTTAGTGAGTGAGTGAATAAGAGAGAAACAAAGGCGTTAACGGCACACATTTATTGATTTTAACTTACCTATAGATACATATGACCGAGGAACTAAATCTTTTGAAAAAACAAAAAACAAAAAAGGAACATTTTTAATAGCATCAGTAAATTTCATTGTGATGAATATAT
Source organism: Platypus cylindrus (assembly GCA_949748235.1). Lineage (NCBI taxonomy): Eukaryota > Metazoa > Arthropoda > Insecta > Coleoptera > Curculionidae > Platypus > Platypus cylindrus. The sequence goes on along the minus strand of OX456491.1, from coordinate 3,765,415 downwards.
GGATGAAGTGAGAGAACAAAAAAAGAAAAGGGTTTATGGAGAAATGCGACTATATATACAGAAGAGATACGTTTTTGAATTTTAAATGTACCTACATAAGTATAAATTCAAATTCAATTCTGATTTTCTTCTCCTATCATCATCATCATCATCATCATCATATAAAATCAATATTGATTTTGCAAGTATAATGTAGCAGAAAAAAAAAATTGTATTTACAATGTGATTATGTTGTACAGTTGAGTTCATTTTTAGATATACTATACATGTAAAGCGGAAAATTTTTGGGGACGTGATAAAAATCATTAAAACCCATATTACAAAACATTTCGTTATAGATAATGGAAAAATCACATTGAAATTTGCACTTTATGAATGAAGTTTATAAAGTAAAATAAAATTATTCATATGTGCGCTGCTCATGGCACACAAATGCATGCAGGCATTAATTCGAATGCGATGTTTGTTGCTCGATGAATTTTGACAGTATGCCAGGAATAGATTCTTCGAATCTTATGGGATTCTTTTTGCTTGCCAAATATTCGAACTGTACATATCATTCACGATAGCGATCATATTTGGCAGTCATAGACTATGTGGAATACATACATTTCCTAAGATTTATTTATTTATTTTTTTTGGCGTTTGATTGACTGCAGTGAATACTGTTAAAGATAAGGAATTTGAATGTATTTGTGCCATTGAAATCAATTCTATATGTATATGTTTGTAAGTATACAATGTGCAAAAGATTATAAAAATTTCAATATGAGGTTTTATAATAGCGTTTCAATTTAAAGAAACGAGAAAACGGCTGCGGATATAATCGGTAATGTTGGAATCGATTATGCATTTTCCATTTTTTTTTTTTTTTTTTTTTGGATCCGAAATGTTAGAAATGTTTCTAGTGGAAACTGAAATTTCCATTGAATTTATCATGGTTCCTTTTTCTTCAATTAAATTACCATCCACCTTGCTTCTTTTTTATTTGTTTTATCTACGCTATAATCTGCCATCCATCCCAATTACATTACATCAATCCCATTCGTCTAACAAAATGCTATTTCATAAAACTTTAATTTTGTCTTAGTGGAAATTGTCGACGTGCAAAAAGGACGACGCGCATATTTTATTTATCGAAAACTTTGCCGGTTATTCCACTATTTCCTTCCTCTTTTCTAGATCTTTTTTATTATTTATTTACCTTTTGCTTTCAGACATTCGACCGTTTTTATTGTTTCTCGCTTGGGAAATAAGGAAACTAGCACCACCGACAATTTAGATGGAAATTTTAAAGAAAATTTTGATTTATGTTTTTACCTTCGGTACTATGCGACGGCCATTGTAAAAGTTTCTAATAAAAAATATGTTCGTTTGTTTGATGTGGCTATTTAATCCCAGCAGAAGCAGCAGATTGTAAAATTGTTTATTTCATAAATTCTAGAGTAGTTTGTTTAAATATTTACTATATGGATGAGTCGTATAGGTTTATGACGTTTGTCATTTCAAAATATGAATGCGTAAATAATTGAAGAATAAATAAAACTGATGTTTGGAAAGGCAATATAACTTCCACAATGTCAAAGAGGTTTTGATGTTAAAAATCAATTACCTAGATGAGAAATTGTATAATTTAAACATTACATGAATCAATTATATTTATTACAGAAAATCACCGCATTACAGTTTTATAAGCAATCGACTTTCAGAGAGTTGATATTTTGCCCTTTTGCAATTTATAAATAATATCCTTTCAGTTTCGAAAGCGGCAAGGCACCAGCACTATCACACTGCCACACCGCCACCACCATATCGGTACGTTTCTGTAATTATTATATAATATAGCCTCATATATAACCGTCAAAATCTGCAAGTTGTTATATTGGAATGATTAATTGTTCAATTATATACCTCTTCTCTCTTCTCGATTCGAAAGTTGGTGTAGAGAACGTGCTGTGTATGTGTTTCTGCAGCTTGTGCTTTGTTGCTCGAGTGCTGGCTTCGCTCTTGTATCTTTTGACTTGTGACCGCAAGTTTTTTATTTCTGATTTTATTCCTTTGCTAACAATAAATTTTCGAATTACTTTACATAATCAAAACAAAAAAAAAAAATAAAATAAAAGTCAGGGTTTATAAAACATAAATAATTTTGATTTTATTCTATATAAAAATTAAGAAGCGTGAAAGGAGCAGAACGTAGAGAGACAGAGACAGAGAGAAGGGGGAGATTGGAAGTGAGAAACAAAGGAAGGAGGACACCATTAATTTCTTGATTCGATTTGAATTCCTTCGAGTTCATCTTTCACGATGAAGCGGCGAGGACAAATTACGAAATTCCGGGAAACAGAATGTATTACCTAATATCATCTCTCGGATATTGTCTTTTCGGAAAATTAGATTCCAGAATGGTAGTAGAAGAAGAGGAACACTGGCTGCTTAGTCGGTTGGTTGGCTCTTTTAATGGTTACTGATGTAAACTTTCTCGAATACAAAATGGAACATTATTATTTAGAAAATCACCTTTAAAAAGTATTAATGATAGTGTTGATTCGTGCTACTGGGAAAATAAGAAGTAGTCAATAAATCTCCGCATTTTTGACATGAATTTTTTGCTGTCACGAAGTAATTCTTTGCCCTTGAATTACGTAATATAGGTGGCTTTTGTGAAGGGGCTTGGTGTAGATGGGTTGAATTTTTTATCGTCGTTTTCGACGCAGCAGGCCAACGCACGCCTTTTGTTTTATATTCATGAGCTCATGAATCAAAACGGCTCATCATTGATTAGGAACACACAAAACCATCAAATTATTCGACACATATCAAAATTTCAGTTAGAGGCTACTCTCTTGATTATTTAAGAAAGTGTTCATTCGACTTATCAATGCCAAACTTATTTTATTAACAAATGGGAGTACAAAAGAGCCAACAGAACAGCAACAGCAGGAGGAAGGTTCCAGACTAATGGAAACACGACAGTAAATCAATTGGGCTCTAAGGCTTTCAATACATCCGAAGACAAATTAATGAAGTGACATTGACGGCAAGACAAAGCCTTTCTCTTCGCTCAGTGAGCGTTTCGCGTCGTCGGGACGCTATGCTGCTACTGCTGTTGAGAAAATAGAGAGAATTTTACTAAGAAGAAAGAAAATTCACTGAATTATTTAGGGGGAGTCTGAATTTTAACAAAACGCTACTTTCCGTTAAGATATGAACGGGTTGTGCGCTGACAAGACGGGTAAATCGTTTTATTTGGTTAAAATTTATATGCCGTAGATTTAACTACATTTTCTGCTATCAAGTTTAATCAGAATCCCTTGATTATTCTTATATAAAAGATGAATTATTGAACAATTAGTCGAATTAATTGTATTAAAAATAATCTTCAATTAAAATTTGCAAAAGGGACCGATCCCTATTCCAATTACAATAAGAAAATACGTAGGTATCTCCATGTAACACTGCTTTAAATTGCAAAACTAATTTGTCAGGTCTCAAGCTGTGAAAATATTCCAAATTGCTTGCTATTTTACTTTTAAATTTGTTCTAATTGAAAGCGGGCCTAAAGTACTTAATTATACGACTACTTAGAAGACGTAAGCAAAAGAAGAGGAAGCTGCCGCCGCTGCTGCTGCTGCTCTATACTATATGAAAGTAAACAGCGTCGGGGTGTTTATTTTATGCAATCCTCATTTTGAGCATAAAATGCAACTTTATTCTTTAGAGTGCCTTTGAAACTTTATCACTTTTTCTTTTATGGTTGTTATTTGTTTTGCTTTAATTTAAGCACATACCTGCTAGTATTGGTTGTTTTTATTTTTTAATTGACGAATTTAATTAGTGAAACTGGTAGGGTTAAATGTTTCTTTGTCTCTTCTACAAACAACTAATCAGAATGTCTATCATCTAGTTTTTCGGGTTCGTGTCTACTCAAAATGGGCTGCCATTATTCAACTTTTTGTTTCTTTTTAATAAATATTTTTGGTTTCCCCCTTAAATTTTTAACATTTTCATATGCTGGCAATGATATAGCTCCAGTTATACGCTGAACCTGCTTCCATAATCAATCCAACATTCAAACAAAATGAAACCTGCATATCATATGAATACCACTGACATACAATCAGGTCAAACTCATTACCATAGATTTACATCCTATCCAATATGGTGGTGGTGGTATAGCGATGGTGAGGACGGTGGTGGGGGAGTGATGGTAGCTGTCGCCTCTTCCCGCTTAACATTTCATGCACGCCAAAATTGGAATTGGTCGTAGGAGTGACTTTCTGCAGGGACTTTGGTTGTTCAGTTTTGGTTTTATCATATCAAGAATTAATCTAAAACGATTCGATTCCCAACTGATAAATAGGAATATGTACGCAGGTACTAGTAAGTATGTGTGTAGATGTTAGTGCATCTCATATTAATAACAAATGGAACGCAAAATTCATTTGCATAAAGTGGCCATATTCATCGGTATGCTACTCGGTTAACAATTATTAATTGACATGATTAATTGGCTAAAAGGTTTATTGTTTAACTGTCCATTGCACGTAATTATGTTTTAATTAGATTGTTATCGTTGAGCCGTTGAAAACTTCTCTTAGCAACAGCAGCAGCAGTAACAGCAGAAATTGATTGGAAATAATTTATTTTTGTGCCGGAGACAGTAATTTGAAATTGATAATACAAAAGTGAAAATGTGACACCAAAGTATATCGTATAATATTTCCAATCTGCTGTTTTTCTTATTTTCCTTTTTTTTTTTGATTTGTTGCCGATACTTAATCTGTAAAGAAAAACTTTCTCGACAACAGAAACCATCACCTTCTTCTTCTTCTGCTCCTTCTTATAACCTTTTTAAACTAACAAAGCCCTATGGGGATCGATTCCCTCGGCGAGCGAACAGTATCTCACTTTTGGTATTTTGTAATATGTCTTGTATATTTATTAAAGCTTCTCACACTGACAGAAGGTCTATAATACCCCCTCTCGCATATATAAAAATACGAAAATTTCACACTTGATAGAGAACATTTCAAAAGGAAACTTCGATAATATTTTATGAAAGTGTGAAAAACATGTGCGAGACGAAGGAAAATTTTCAGCGCTTAAAAGCCACAAAGGCGTAGAGCATTAACAAGAGAATTTTTCCTTTTTTTTTGCAGTGACTTTTATTAAGAAAATTTTTTATTTGAATAAAATATGGGCAAAAACTTTACTCATATATATTGATAGATTGAATATAATTTTTTTTGTACTAATAAAAATTTGATTCTTGTTCGCAAAAGACGTATTATCATTATTCATGCTTAAACTGATCATTTTTAGCATTCATCAATATACTTCATTTTGAGTATATATTACCCAATTGATGATATAAATAATCAATTGCTAAATGGAGTTTAATGCGATGATAAAATTTTATTTAATAATTCTTCTTTCTACTACGTCACTGGGCTAACTATAACTGAATAGCACAAACCATAATCCTTTTTTGACGAGCTTCTTTGCAATATGCTTATCGTTGAATATAGGATTATTTTAACAGCTCCACTCTTCTCGTCTTCAACAGAACATACATATGAAAATGATTGACGTATATTAAGAATTTCCTCTATTTTAATCAATATTTCACAAGATGGCTTTGCTGCTTTCTTTTTCGCTAGTATTTGTAATTAACAGGCATGTTCCTGGAAGCTTCTTTTCAACCTAGCACATGTCAAGTTTCATTTAAAATCAACTTACGAGTGTTTGTCAACATTCAAAATTTGGGGTTTTACAGTGGTGCTCAGATAGGCATTATGAATAACACCTTCATTTACTATCGGAAAGTATATTAATACCTTTAATAGATTAGAACTACAACATCAGCTAAATGTTGCTAATATGTTGTAAGCATGCTCCATGGCAAGAATAACGAAATATTTAAACCTTATTACTAACTAGAGTCGCAATGCACCCATTGAATTTTCCTCTTCCACGTCAAGCAAAAAAAAAAAAGAACTACAAAAAAAATACGAAATTTAAAAAGAAAAGAGGAACGTAATGTCCTTTGGGATTGCAATTCTGTGGATGCTTCTGCTGCAGCAGGAGAAAAAGATTAAACATTTTGTCCACGTTTCCAATTGGCCAATGATTCGATGCAGAAAATGTGAACGACTTCTGAATATTTAACACTTTTTCCAGAGTATTTTTCTAGAAGATATTACGTATAGTAATAGAAGCAAACTAGGAGAGTTGTTCATTAAATACTTATTCGATTCGATTTTCGTTGCTTTTCTCTTTCATACTTTCTTATTAAATTTCAATTTATATTTAGTTTGCCGTCGGGATTATTACCTATGTATTTTCGTTTTTATATGATTATACGTTATCTCCCTGGTTTGACGATAAGATACAGATACAGTTTAGACAGTCCCCTCACTCATGGAACGCACAATGTCACTGAAATCTCTTTAGGCTTGAATCGACAATAATTTACATTAATTACGATAGAATTTCTCTTTGGTTATACTTAAGACTATTTATTTTATTTAGCCCGGAGTTCCGGAGCCTTCCAATACACAATTTTCCCTTTTTTCTTATCCGCAAAATACAAATTGAATTGTATTGTGTTGTATATGGTTTGTTTCTATTGTCAATATAATAAAATTACGTCATATACACAAACTGACCTCTTCCCTATATCTATTTCTACTATAAGATCCTCATCGTAATCAATCCAACATTGGGGATACTGGGGAGAAGATAATGTACAAGTTTACTTTCCAAGATAAGTCTGAAAATTGAGGGATCTTATATTGTGAATGAGCGTGTGTGTGAACAGGAGGGAGGTGGTGTAAGTATATGAGAATTGAATTTCAAGTCAGTGACACCGTTACCACGCGGAGTGCTAGCGAGGGAACGAGAGGAGGAGCTTGGGGGTTGTTTATATAGTTAATGAAATCTTTGGCACAACTGTCGTTGTTTTCGTGGAATCTAAGTAGATTGTAGGAAATTGATTTATTTAGGTTTCTGGGTTTGCTTTTGGGTGAGGAGGTGGAGGTGTGGTAGTAGTAGCGGTGGCGGTTTAATATTAGATATCCTTTTCGATCTGATATTTTGATTGGGTTTTCAATTTATTTGGAAAATACCGGGGTTATTAAAGGATTATGTGTATTTATTCTCAAAAAAAAAATCGAGCTAAACCTGGATTACACTCATATTAATGAAGAATATAAATCATCATTGATTTTTGAATATTATAAATTCTCGCCGAATCCATTTCATTATCTTGCATTATATCTTTCATTTAGCACAATTCATTTCCACACTTTCGCATAAAAAAAAATAAATTAAAATTAAAAAACGAATGTTTAACTCCAATTTAGCAGTAGTATCCAATCCATTAAAATCAGTTGGACCAATTTACATAATTTAATGCCACCACACGAATACAATGTGTGTAAATAATAATTATTTGTTCATGAAATCTTGTCTCGTACATTACATTGTTTGCATATGTTTGTATATTAATAATTTACATTGATGATGATGATGTCTATTGTTTATTTGTTATAAGACACATTGTGTGTGCGAAGAAAATGGAAGTATGTTTTCCATTATGGAATCGTAGCTTTATTGTCATTATAAACGAAATGATGTAATCGTTTATTTATTGATTTTTACTTGACAGTATTGCCCCGTGTTGATCGAAAATTCGTGTATGTATTTAGAATTTAATACTGAGAATGTTTGATGAATTAGCAGTGTAAGACTGTATATTCAAAAATATCATTTAGACGCGAGATTGTCATTTTCATCATACGCTTCAATAAATCTTGTTATAGTGGCACGTAAAGAATTTGCAAAAAAGCGACTGTATAGAATGTTAGTTAGTGTCGATCTCGACTTCTCGCTGTCCAACTCGTCTCTTTGTAAACTAAAAATTGTCACAGTAATCCGACTGGGACCATATTTGGACTGCACCTATTAGTACGAGTCGCCACTATGTTTTTAATTTCGTTTCGTTGATGAGTTTAATTTCATCATTTCAACAGAGGGAGATAAAATATAGATCTATATAAATATAGATAGAGGGAGAGGAAAATATAGAAACAGAGAAAAGGGTTTAAAAAGCATTTTGAATCCCATGCGATTTATGTGCTGTGTTAAAATATTTGACATGTAAAAAATTTTGACAGAAGCGGCAGCCCCTACTAACACGGGGAGAGAGAGAGAGGGAGAGTGAAAAAGCGAGGAACGGTCAAAATCCGATTTAACCGAAATTATAATGGAGAAAATATACATATATAGAAATACAAATACAATGTTCGGGACGTTTAATATTGTGAAAGTATATTTATTATGGATGGAAAAGTTTTTCGGGGTTGGAAAAGTTTTTACGTGTATTAAATGTTGGATATATTTGAAATTATTACGTGAAAAGGGGGGGATTTACTGTTGGCAAAAATCACTAATTTTTCGTTCTTTGTTTTTCATTCTCAATTTATGATTAATTAATTAATATTGTAGTTTTCCGAACGATTATTCATAAAGGTGACATAGTGTGGAATATTAATTTTCAATAATTCATTTGTTTGGTGTTTATTTATTGTTTTTTCTAAAATTTTATTAATCGTCCCGTCAGTACAGTGGCAAGATGTAAATTAATGTCCTTTTAATTGAATGCATTAGCTAAAGATTAAACAGCTGCTATTGCAAGCTGTTGTAGGTCAATCAAAGTGTCATTCTTGGATGGTATACAAGACAGCATCCGTAGTGGATATTATTGGTTGGTGACATAAATTAAATTAGAAATCTACCTTGAGGAAAAGGAAGATTAACTTTATTTTTGATGAATTGTATACTTTGCAAATTTTTCAATTTTTACATAAGTTTCCGGTGGTTATAACATGAGAAATTGAGGATTAAAAAGAATCCGTCAGATGGTTGTAATTTTATTTTCGATGATTCGAATCCAGTAAGTATTTGGTGAGTTTTATCTTATATCTAGATAATATATGTTTTTCAATCAAACTAGAAAATATGAAGCGATAGCATTAGCGCGAAAAAATAAAAGGAAAGCTGTTTCTGGAAAAGTTTTATTCACGAAACACCATCGACATCTGGCAAAACCTATTAGATGTACGCGCACGTTTTAAAACTTTTTCAAAACACGGAGAAGACGAAGAAGAAGAACTGGCAGCGATATTACTTTACTTTTACTCCTATATGTTGCTACTTTAGTATCGGACGATGTCAAAAACTGTAGAGTAGAGAAGAGAGATTGAGCTGTATAGTGCATGTATTGAGAAGTTTTACAGACTGGGCTTTTGCTTTTTACATTAACAGAGAATTTTCACGATGATGCAAAGAGAGAGATTGCCCGGATCAAACCTTAATGCCCACTTTCTAGGAAACTTTTCCTGCATTACCCGTTACCTTACCTTGATGTCGATAAATATGGTAATTGAGAAGATTTGCGCGGCCCTCTGAACTGAAACTTTTTCATGATGATGGTGATGATGATGATGATGGGACTTGTTTCGCATTTCGTCGTTTAATCAACCGGATCAAAATTTATTGAGTACATTTTAATGGGCTTGTTAGTCGAATGGGGCTTTTGGTCATTTTTTTTTAACGTCTAGTGGTTGATACGTGACTGAATTTGTTAATATGTAATGATAATAAATGAGATTAGAGCCCGAAATATTGTATCTACAAGGGCAGCATTTCTGTTTAGGGAATTGCACATTGTCGTCATTGTAAAATATCGTATAATCTCGACATTCTATGAATTCCTTGCTTTACTTTCTCATTAAAATCCAATAAGAGCAACAAGTAGTATATTACGACATTTATTATACCAAAAACGTATTATTACACCCAAAATTCTACATATTATCTGTTGGAGAAGTTATGCTTCAATTTGGGGTGGAAGGACACATACACTCCACTGGGAGAAAGAGAGAGAATGTCACGTTCCGAACCTCTTCAGGTTTGTCGAGTTTTGCGTCTTTGTGTGTGTGTGTGTGTGTCTGTGTGTGAGTATGCCGGCTCGGGTGGCTAATTTGTTTCTAAACAGCTGCCGGGACCGATCTTCGGACATGAACCATCCTAAATTCAAATTAATTTGCAGTTTTAGTGGTGGCAAATTAATGAACACACTCTGCACACATACGGGATGGTCTGTCTCTGTTGCGTTGCCGCTGATGCTGTTGCTGCCTTTGCTTCTACTTTCCATAATCGAATTTTGTGAAAATGAAATTAGCTTTGGAAAACTAATTTTCAAGAGATTTAGTTCAATTTTGGTATTATTTGATTAGAATTGGGATTTATATGTAGGTGGTGTTTATAAAATGGGGCTTTGTAAAAAGGACATTGGTTTTTTTTTGTTTTTGGAAATCATTTGTTTTATATACGAAAATAATGGGATGGAAAGAATGTATTTTTTTAGGGATTGTTACCTTGATAGATGCTTTTTATATGACCAACATTTCCGCTTTGAAATTGGCTGTGTAAAAAAATCTTTTATCATAAATGATATGACGCACGGATGGACTCATAACTACAAAAAGGAATACTTTTTTGTGCCATCCTAATATACATTAAATCCATAATGTACATTATGGATACAGAGTCATAACAGATAAAGTAAAACTCACATAAAACAAAGAGTTAAATGAGGATTAATTTAGATATATCTCTGACGGGATACCAACGTGGTTAAATTCGATTAATTTTTATACAAATTGCATATCCTCAAAATTCGAAAAATACAAAAATAATCAAAAATAAATAAAAAAAGAAGATTTCTAGTTAATTTATTTTTGCTGCAGTTGGCGACCAATTTACAAATTTTATTTGTTGTAAATTGCTCGAACAAACAAACGACTAATCTAAAAAAAATCAAGTATTACTTTCATCGAACTGCGAAGAAAAAGAGTCATTAAAATGATTGGGGGATACTTATGGAAATTGAATTTGAAAAATTGAGTTTTTGACGGCGCCCCTGAACCGAATAAGTCAAAGAATGAATGAGTGGTCTAGTATAAAAAGAGAAAAAAGGAAAAAATGTTGTATAGGGCGGATTTGTGGGGTGGCAATGGTGATGGTGGTAGTTGTTCCTTTATTCGAATTTAATTTATCATGATCAAGTAGAAAATAAATGAGGCAGTCAATTATTATTGTTGTATATACAAACAATTGTTTGAAAATGGCTATGAAAATCATTTTGTTTATTTTAAAATAATAATAATATGTATGTTCATGCCTGAGTAGATTGAATTGATTTCATATTTTGTTGTTGTACATATTCATATTTTATTAATTTTCATTGGATTCTATGTGCTATCTGTGTGAGTGGATTGAAAATTGTGTATTTTATAATAGAATAAATTAAAGTTTAATTAGTGGCATCATTTAATAAATATTCAATAAATAAGCGGCAAAAAAAGTTGATGGTGAACTTAATTATTATAATTAACACATATACATCGATTTGATATCCTGTGTTTCGAGTCGATAATAAGAAAATGAAAATTTTTCTGATAATTTTTTGATCTTTAGTAATTGCAAAATGTGATGTCATTTATCGGTTAGTTGTCACTACTCGTCTAATCTATGGTATAATAAAAAGCCGTCTTTTTCTAGTACCTACAGATTTTGCTGTTTCTTAATTTTCTCACCACTACTACCCACCACAAATTCAAAATAAATAAAATGAATTTAAAAAAATGGAAATTCAATTAAATAGTTGTCCAAAAAGAAAATAAATAGATAAATTTTGTCTTATTGTGATTACTTCGTTCATCCCACTATTACCATAATGTATACTATTTTATTACATTTTATTATATTATAAATATAAATTACTTTAAATTATCTGTCTCTAATATCCATCGTGCCTACGCCACTGGCATTTGGCAATATGGCTGGGCGTATTTCCACCACATCTCCCTGTTCTATTTTATGTGTTTTTAATGGACATTCTATATAATAGTTGCCTCTCTTCTGCTTTTATAGGGTCGTTGTATGTAGTAGAAAAAGCATGGATACAAAGAGAGAGAGAGAGAGAGTGTCTTTGTGTGTGTTTGTGATGGAGAAAGAGAAGAAACAAGTCATACTATTAAATTACCCGTGTCGTATGGACTTTGGGTCGCCAATAGATATACAAGTAACATATTTGTACATTAACTTTTTGGGGAAAGTTCTGTTTACGGCATTTCCGAAAAGGAAATGATACGACATTAAGACGGAAAATGTCTTGTAATATAATTTTTTTTTTAATGCGACATTTCGACGTTTAAGATCTCATAAATTTTCTAATGGCAGTGTCACAAACGACAAGAGCATGACGATATTTCTTTTGTGGCCTATGCGGGATTTTCCAAACTCTGTTTTTTATTACCTTCTTTGTATCTAGTTATGGAAAGATAACCACGCATCGAATGCCACTAGCGGGGTTCAAATAGTCACATTATGATCGATGTCTTGTGATAAAATACATAAAAAATCAGTTGTGTTTTGATTGGTTAGGTTATCAGCTAAAATTCAATACTGGAACAATAATTTGACGTATAAAAACGAGATATCAAAACTCTCTTTCTTAAAGCAAAAGTTTTATGGCGCGTATGGTGAAAATGGCTGTCGCTGCAGCGCGCATACCATTCCTTTTTTAATCTATATGAGTCGTGATATGGGGATGCCGAACATAGTACTTTTGCTTTCTTACCCATTCCCACTAAGTAAGAGCGCAAATGGATCCCTAACATTTTCCTAAAAAGTTTTAATGTTTTTATTTACCAACCAATCACGAATCGAACACGAAAACTCCAACAATGTTTATCACTAAAGTTTAATCTGGTGCGATTATTCTTATCACCATTTAGTTCTAATGACGATTTATATCTTTTCAAGAACAAAAATAAGCCGTTTTTCTTTGTCTTAATAGTATATATTCATGATACAACATAATAATTTCCTATTTTCTTTGTTTCAAGTTTCAAAAGCCACAAAGCACTCCTTCCCTCTTATATACGAGTATATTTATATTATTATTATTGATACGAATCTCATTTCAACGGTGTTATTGTGTCAAATTTAAGGTTGCTGGGAGTTGTGTTGGCGAAAGTGGTGGGAGTTGGTTAAGTTTTAGGGTAAGGTTATTAGAAAGAGGGATACAATACACACAATGGATAGAACGAAATTACTTCTTCTTTTTGTGCGTTGGATTCATATATTTCGTTTTTCTTCATTAATTCATGAAAGACGTTTTTTCTTGTGGGTTCGATAATTTATTGTTTCTTGTTATTTTAATAATTGATTTTAGTTTGGTGAATTTTTCTTTTTTTCCCACTTGCAGTAGATGCACCAACTATAATATAGGTGGTGTCGTTGTCATAGCAATAATTATCGATCCGTAACAATTGACTTTGTGTCTGTTGTTTGTTGGTCGTTTTTTCTGACCTTTTCGGTCGTAAATGGAAAAATAATCAACCTCTTCCGAACAATTTCGAAGCGAAATCAAGCTTGAATCAATAAAATGCAGTTGATTAAAAAAGAAGAATAAAAAAAAAGAAAAAGGCGCGCGTACTTTGTAGAAAAATTGAAACGAAAAAGTGATTCGAAAAGAAAAGACAATATTTCCACCTGATTCATCTTGATACAAGTCATTCGTATTTCTCAAAATGTTTTCTCTCGCGACAACTGTCAAAAGACATTTTTCTCTTTCTCTCTCTATTTTAAAACTATGAAGACATAAATTTAGTAGGAGAAATGTTAAGGTTGGTTTAGTAAAGAAGAGAGTGAGACACATTTCTCACTGGTTGGTTTACGCGACTGCTTCAAAAAAGTTTTTTAATTAAAAATTGACGTATACTATACGTCGCAGCAACTTTTCATATAGAAAGGAATATTTAAAACAAAGAAACTCGGCATTGTGACAACTGCTTTAATTTTCTTCTAGGGTATGTGTGGCATGGAAAAATGTTTTGCTTTTCAGGTTCTTTTTTTTTTCCTTTTATAATGTAATTTTTCTTGTTAATATTTAAATTGATTTTTTCTTGTGGCATGGAAAATTGTATATTTAATTAAGAGTTTGTTTACTTTATTAGTCATTGTTTGGAGCTTGTTACGGACCAGTTAGACGCTAGGTTCTGCTGCTTGTACGCCCATTATTATTAGCCTCAATTTTAGTGATAGCAACTAAAAATAGATATATATTAAGTATCCTTTTATGCAGTAGAAAGTTAAATAATGACTTTTAACACTATATAGCACTACTTTACATTTAGATTGAGATTATTTCATTTATAATGTGTTTGGCACTTTTAGTTCATATGTAAATGAGAAACTGTTGACTCAGTTTTGAGTGGTTTATATTGTTTTGAATAATTTCAAACTCTGTTTTTGATTTTTGAAAGTTTCTAGTTTACTAGGCACTCGAATACTAAACCTACGCAAGATGGTAGAGCTATACGTAACAATTAGTATATACGTACATAACAAGTTATAATTTCAGATATTCTCTCTGTTGTTTTAATTAGTACTTTTTTTTTTAATTTACATTTTTCATCATTCACATGTCGTATAACATGCAACACGTACTATATACAATCAAAAATTACAAAGTAACTTTTTTTATGCAAAATGTATGATTTCCTCTGCCTTCTAATAAAAACACATGTTGAAATTGTTTAATAAAAACCGTATTAGCGTGACACATACTCTAATTTAAAATTGCCTAACCTATTTACATTGGAAATGTAAATGAACAAAACAAAAAAATATGAAATTTTTGGTTTTTGTATAGTGAAATCCATGGTTTCATTTCATCAAAATGATATTTTTATTTTACAGATTTACAAAAAATACAAATACATATCTGCCTAATATCATTTTTAATATGTTATATATGTGGGGGCTTTGTGTTTTTGCCCAAACAATATTTACCCCAGTTAATTTGTTTATGTTTGTGTTTTGTTTTACTGTTAATTTATTTATTAACTTTATACATTGTACGACCCACGGATATGTGCTATGGCAGTGAATAAAAATTCAATTAGTCAGAAACGTAATTTGGGAATTTTGAATAGGCACAAAGCAGTAAGTCATATTCGATTTAAATGAATATTTGCCCACAAAATGTCTATTGATAATGGCGAATTTAATAATGTCTTTCAAGTTCAAAGGAAAGTTTGCTCCAATTCTTATTAAAATCCGCATTATGTACGGGTATACTGCCGCACGCACACAAACACACACAATATTGGAAGTTGCAGGGGTTGATTATATTTATTTTGTGTACTCCCCATTGCAATCAATATATCATGATCGGAATGTTTACTACCGAATTTTTATAGGTGTACCCAGTATATTTTTCACATCTAAAAGAAAATTTTTATTTCCTTTTTAACATTATGGCGGTTATAAATTTTATTTTTCATTTATTTCAGGAGGTTTTATTAAATTTTTCCTTTTTTTTCTGTTTCTTTTTATTATTAGTGTTTCCTTTTGCTATTTTATCGATGTTTTTCAACAGGTATTATTAGAAGAAGGATTATTGAAAAAGAGGTTGGTGTTTTATTGCTCATATAAAAGCGTGCTTTTAGCATATTTTGTACAGGGTGGCTGAGAGCAGTTGTTCGAAATTTTGCCACAACTCAACTAGTGAATTGCCATTGAAATTTAATGCATGTTATCGAAAAATCGTTTGACAATAATTTCATTGTTTGTAAATTACTTGAATCGAATTCACTTATTCGGTACATTTTCGTATTCACCGTTATTCAAGTGAAATACGATAGATATTGTATTTTACTTCATTAACCGTAACGATGCAAGTTATCATATCTCGTTATGCGAATGTTTAACCATTGAGGTAACTGTTATTTTCTCAAAATAGCAAAAACGAACACCAAATCTTAATGTATATATATAAACCGTTGTAGTTACAATCGAACTTTAAGCACATTTTGCTAAATTAGAGAGATTGTACATAATAATAAATGTGCAGATCCTAGACGACGTAATCGCATAATCACTTTAAAGTTAAGCAGCTTATCGGTCTTCTTGTAGATTGTGCAGAAGAGCTAGCTAGCTGTATACGTAAACCGCATAGAGAAACATCGATGCCGCGACGAAAATGGAGGCTTATAAAGGAAACAGAAGGGGGATTTATCTTCAATTTGGAACAAATTAGATAACAAGCTAAAATTAGTTATTTTGATCAGCTCAGATAAAAAGAGAGAGAGTAAATAGAAAAAAAGGTTAAGGAAAAGGAAATGAAACTATGAATTTGGAGAGCAATTTTATTAATAAATTTAAGCGATCTCACAAAACAAATTATTCTTTATTAAAATCATTTTTCTTTCGTGTTGTTTTAAAAGCAATTTAAATACAAGATTTTCTTTCATTAGAGTGAATATCGCCATCCTACTATCCACCATTTAATATCATTTATTTTTCTTAACTTCTCATCGCATCTCATCTCATCTCGCACTTTGCGCATCGATGTTATTTTCTTTCTTTATTTTTTATATGTTTTGAAAATGCCGGTGCGGCTATCATCTTTCAAGAAAGCAATGGGAGGCAGAGGCAGAAGAGTTCCCAAGAGCTGGCCTCCGCAATAATTGTCTAACAAGCACGTTCGCCGCGCAGAAGTGGCTCGCAATTAATTTTTACTTCGGATAATTAAACGAAACTTCTCGTTCTGGAAAGTATAAGAAGAAGACGAAGAAGGACCGCAGAAATTAAATTTGGCATTCTTATATTGCTGCTTCTTCCCTTCTTTTTTTTTTTTCTTTAATTTTCGTATTTCTTTCTTGTTCTTCTTCTCGATCTTGATTTTTTTCTCTCTTGTTTGTCAAACAAATAAAGAAAGTTTTTAAGCGGCGGTCTTGTGGTTCGTTAGAAATCTTCTACTAATAGCGGAGGACAACAGTGTATGGGGTATACCGGATAGTAGTAGTGGGTCTAATTGTTTGTTTTTATTTCATTAGAACCGTAGATTTCGTAATAGAAAATGAGGAAATTATTTCAAAGAGATGACTGGAACTTGCTATGGTGGACTTTCTTCAAAAGCAAATCATACAGTTGAAGGTCGGAAAATTTATCTGTTTGTTTATTTTTATGATTTTACATTTTCATTCTTATGTTGGACAAACAATCTTAGATAAATAGAGAAAAAAGAATGAAGGAGAGAAAAATACAAAGCACTTTACTCTAATTAGCAGTTAAATATCTTTCAAGTCAGTGATCTCTCTAAATTTTCCAACTCGAAGATAGGATAAAGAAAATTGAAGTGATGCACGTCCATTCTATGGGAAATTTCTTTAAAAAATATTTTGCATTCAAAAAATAGCAGATTTAAGTAAGTGCTCTTGAAAAGCAGCAATTCTTTCCGGATTGAATTTCCTCGAAATATTCCTCCAATATTAGCATTTAGAATGGATTTGAAAGGAAAAGACGATTCTTACGATATTATCTAAAATAATTAGGTCTATCAATGCTTTTCTGGCTTCCGATACGCTCATATCTTACTCTGCCGCATTTGACGCGGTATACGTCTACAAAGCATCAACGAAACTCCTTCTTATTCTCTTTTATCGACAGCTCTAATAATAGTGTGTTACTTTCCCGAAGTAACTTTCAGGCAAAAATTCATTAAAATGGATTTTTTTCTTCGCTACCAGAAAATTATCTTACATTTGTAACATAAACAGCGATTTTCAATTCACATATTATTGGTAATACTAAAATGATCAAAGTAATACTTATAAGAGAATCGATAGAAGAGATAGACATGGTCGGTTTCCAATCAAGTCGCAGGGCCAGGTAAACGGCTCCTATGGGAATTTGTTTGGACACGTAAAGCTTACTCACGTCTCTCGTGGATTGCTTTGCTACTGCTGCTGCTATGTTGCTACTACTGATGTTACATACATTCGGATCTTTTGAAGCTTGAATTCGAATCGAATACATAAATTTACAATGGCAACGTCAACATTTGGCCTAACGACTAGTTCGGTTCCTATTATGTATATGTATAGGGAATAGTATCTAAGTATTAAAAGTCCACTTATAATCTGTAACTTTGAACCAATATACGCATCTTCAGATGTTTATAAGGTATCTTTGATTGGTGAAGTTACGTCAATATTGTCTTTGAAAGATGTTTATTTAATTGAATAATTAATATTCATGATACTAATGAATTGAAAAAAAAATATATTCCATGCTACTATTAACAATAACTTTCATTACTAATTCTATATTATTATTAATTTGGTGTATTTTCATTCTTTTTATGTTTGTGGGTGGAATACTAATTTCCATCTATTATTATTATATTATTTTTTATTTCCTTGGCATTAAAAAGGCTTGGTGTTTAGTGACTGATTCCAATTACTAAGAGATAAAAATAACAATAATCATGTATAATAGTAATAATAATAGTGGTTACGAGTGAAAATTATATACATTTTATGTGACATCACTAAAAGTAATGAGCCACTTGGACGCTCGAACATATATCATTTTTCAGACGTAAGCGTTGGCTAGTTTTTTGGGCTAGTTATGATTATGGTCATGCTCTGCGAGATGAAACGTTTAACTTACCATCGCAGTATTGAATAATTTCAACTTCTAATAATTAATTTGTTTTTATAAATAACTATGATCAATTTATTCTAATTTTTTTTGCCGTCTAAAAATTTCGGTTGTTTCAAAATACCAAACTACCGCATTTTAAGCAGACAATAAATAAAATTAGAGAATAAATGAGATAATATGTTTTTATACAAATTATCTTCAATTACTTTACTAATTACAGTGAATTAAATAAAGCATACAGTTGAAACATTATAATTTTAAATCAGTTGTTCACTTCTTGCAATGCTTTTTCGTGCGACTCGTGTGCGACCAATGGAATAATATGCAATTACTAATTTGATTATAATAGAGACTAGTGAGAAGAAATAAATATGATTACGAGATTTATAACACTTTATTATGCACATGTGTAGCAACTGTTCATCACATCAGATTTTGTTTTTCCTTTTTGCCATATTGTTGTTGTCGATGCTGTTATGAAATACCAGATTGCTTATTTGATCTAATCAAATGATAAGTGAAAATTAATTTATCTAAACAAACAGAACTATTTATATTATTATTATTATTACATCGACATTGACATTCTGTACACGCACATCTAAATATTTAGTGAGACAATTGTGTTGTCGCTCCGTGACAGTTAATTAAATTTATTATGCGAACTTTCTAATTAAAATGGTTCGTTTATATTAAATAATATTTGTGTCTATGTATATGCATTAACAGCAAGAATTGTTGTAGAAGAAATTACCATCTATTGTAAATTTTAGATTGAAAGGAAAATCATTTTCGTTTTTGATTAGGCCTATTTAATATACAGCAAATTAGATTGAATAGGTTATACACACAAAGGACGCATAACTTTTAGAATTTCATTGAAGTTGTGCTTGATATTCATGGCATTAAGATAATTGGTCCCTATTTTCCACCATCTAAAAATTGTCCTCACTCAGATAAGAACCTTTGTCTTGTCTCAGCTGATACTAGCTGAATGACGTAAATAATACTGAAAGTTTCGTAATTGACACAATTTTTTTTTATGATTCCCATTTCAATCCAATAGTGCTCATTCTCTCGCATGAACCAAATTAATTTCCCAATCAAGGGAAAGTCTTTGCAATTAGTGAACCCATGTAGCAGTGAAGTTTTCCTCTTGACCGAGTCACGAGTAATTTTTTTTTTTTTGGTTTCATTTGATTAAAGAAAATTCGAATTGGATTCGTATCTCTTTCGCTAGAGATTCTTTTAAAAGTTGATTAGCAAAAGAAACGTTCATTCAGTTATAAGAATTTGTGCAATGAATTATGTATTTTCTATGATACCTTTCATTATAATCCAGATAATGATGTGATTTTAACATGATTTCCCTGTAGAGAGCGACAGATTTTACGATGGCAAACAATAAGAAAAACAAAAGCAAGAAATAAAAGTATTGACGGTTTATTATTTGAAAATGTAAATTTTCTGTCGCATTAAACGAACGCTTAAAAGTTCGAACTGTTCGAATGATTTTCTTTCTGAATAATAGAAGCACGACCGATGTAAAAAGGAAGAAGATGGAACGAGTATTTCCATTGGAGAAATATATGTATATGTAGAATGCCGCAACTATTTATCTGTCTCGGAGAAAAGGTAATGCATGCCATATCCCCAAGGGCAAATACAGTTCGCAATATATGGTTATTGCGAATGTATCGATCTTTCTCTCTCTTTTATATATGCATGTATATCTATATATATATTGGTATGTAGTAGATACACATTTATCGTAATGTTTCGTTTGTACGGCAACTCATCTGAACACCAACAGTCTTAAAATGTGTATTTTACCGGAAAAATGACTTTAAAAGTTGTTCTTGTTCATATTTTTCATGTTTCGTATTGTCGTCGTCGTTTGGTTGCTTATATTGGAAATGTGACAAAAAAAGAACGACAACATAATATGTATTACGAAAAGAACGTTGGAAAGGTTACTGACGTGGATAACTCAAGTTCTGTAGTTTTATTATTAGATTCTAAAGTAACAATATGGCGGAGTCGATGGGTTTGTTAACATAGTGTTTTTATTATCATGATGATACTTGGATGCATATAGTTGCGAATGAGCTTTTGTCTAGATGGATAGTCAACATTTTAGTGCCCAGCTAAGCTCTAATGTTTCGACATTTTTGTGGAATGTTAACACCGTTATAGCGATGATTCTAATCCTAATTACGTGCATATTCCCACCATCTCCTTCGTTTTCCTCATTACTTTACTCCTATAGACAGATATTAATCGAATTATTACGTTGATCCTTTGGGTTGCTTGTTTTATCGAAAATGAGTTTTATTTTATCGGAATTCACGTTTTTCCTCTCTTTTTTGTTTGTCGTTTTATGCAAAACCTTTTAGCGACAGCAGCAGCTTATTTGGGAAGCTGATGCTATTTTACGACGGTCACCTGGGATTAGCAGCTGTATTTGCTTACGCTAAATATCGATGTAATTTAATTGGATATTGAGATTGCCTATTTACCTCTCTCTTGATTCCTCTGTCTCTCGCTCTCTCTCTCGGAGAAATTTTCTTCTGTAGCCTGCCACTTCCTGTTCAGTGGGATAGCAGGCATTTTATTGGATATATAAATTTAACTTGATTAAAAATGTGTATTAGTAGAGAGATGTGTGAGGGGAGTAAAGAAAGAGTTTCAACAACGAAATGGCCTAAATTTCCATTTTACTGACAGCTAAGGTTATTGTATATAAATGACCTTTTAATCCTATTGAAGATCAATATAGTAGTAGGTATTCGAATTTTATCTTTGGAGTGATTTTCCAATTAAGGACAAAGAGAGAGAGAGAAAAAAAAAGGAAATGGGTATCATGATTTGAAAGATTATGAGCACTATTAACCGACGGTGTTTGGATAGGATAATGTACCGTGCATACACTCCTTAGCGGCTGCATTACGATTGAACTTTTAGAACCAAATTAAAAATAATTTGTCTAACTTGAATTATTTCGATTTTCTATCTGTTCATTTTTTACATAAATGTTTCACATTAGAATTGACGATAATTTCATGTATGTATATATACGTGGAGTATAAAATGTAATTTGCAAACATATATAGGTACGTAAGTTGAATTGACGAGGGAAAATGTTTTTGCGAAAGCACGTATTGGCGTAAAGTACGTCGCGTGCAATTGTTATTCACGACCTAGTGGAGATATAAAATACTGACGTTTCGGGGTTTTCGAAGAGACATAAGTTTAGGAAAAAGACGACTACCAGCGTCTGGCGTATAATGAATTAATAAGGTATTAAATTTGACAGTTTTATGACCGTAATTTTGGTCGAGAGCAGCAGCATCAGCGCTGCAAAAGAAAATGTATGGCAAAAAGGGGATTACTACTTACAAGAATATATGTTGGTTTAAAAGAAAAAAGAAGTGTATGAGGGTATAACGGGACGGAATAACTGCGGGGAGGTATCAGTCGCAAATGGAAAAGTAGGTATTATAAGTAAATTTTTAATTTTGTCAATAATTCAAAATGAAAGGAAGAAACCCATTTTTGTGATGCTGAAAACGGGATAGCCCAGATAGAGAAGCAGCAACTAATAAAAAAGGGCAAGAAAAAAATGATTTACTTAAGCGGATTATTTTGTGTTTTTACACAAGAAAGGCAGTTTGCTTTTTAAAGGAAAAGACATTTAATAGCACCGTTGATGGAGACCATCGGACTGGCACAAATGAAAAAGCTTACGTTTTCTCTCTGGCTGATATAGTGCCCGTGTCAAGATGATAAATTCGATAGGCAACAGGTTGCAAAAGGGCGACGACAAAAACCTTTATTGCCGTCTCCATAGCAATCATAACTTGGCCTTTTTTTGTAGTGTGTTGTATGAAGCGTATCCGTATATGTACCTATATATAGAGTAGAGTTGCACAAAGAAGTAGCTTAACAATTAGAAACTTTCACACAACAGCAACAAAAACAAAACATACAGTAAAAAGATCAGCACAAATGAGCTTTTTAAACTTTCACACCTTTTATAGTCCTTTTTAAACACATTATGGATATGTTAGGGGGAGCATTTATGGTTTTTATTGTTGTGTCATATTGTAATCTTAATGGAGTTAAAACAATTAAAATAAATGAAGCTGTATGTATAAAATGGTTCTGAATGCGTCAGCAACAATTTTTCATTCTTCCTCCTTAGGTATATAGGAAAACGTATATAGTACGTTCTCTGCATATTTCCCTATTTTTTTGTATGCGAACAATTTGAATTCGTATTGCATACGACAGAAAGTCCAATTTCACGCCAGGAATGTTGACGACCGCAATGTCGTCCACCTGTCAGACAATTCCGAATACCAGAATGACTATCTTGACCATTCTACTTCACCTCCACCTCTTTCTTCTCTTTCTACCTCCCGACACCACAGTCTCTCCTAGTCACTGACTATCTGTTCCGCTTTCTCGACCGCAACAACGCAACCGTTCCTTCAGGACGACTTCATTTGGTAATTTCGTCCATTCGTTCATTTTATTAAGTTTTCTGGATATTCGCATTGAGGACCTTTTTCCTCATGCCACACGTACCCACTTGGGAATCGTTTAATTACGTTCTGGTATTAATCTCGAAATGTTTTGCAGACCTTGCAAGCTGAGTCTGTGAATGATCCATCCGGAAAATGTTTTTGGAAAGATAGAAGTTGTAGGTGGTTGTAGGACGGAAATAACTGATAAATCCCACTTTAATTTGATTTCATTTAGAAATTATTTGAACTGAATCAATTAGTTGAATTTGCGCCTTTCTGATTTCTATGTCTCGCTCTTTCTCTATCTCTGTATTCTCATATCATGAAAAGCTAAAACACCATTTAACATTATGGTCATTTTTGTTGAGTGAAAAGTTCACCATTCTATTGGTGTCATCAACAACTTTCGCCATCAATTTCGCCTTCAATTCACAACGTACATACATATATTCTCGAATCAATAATGACGTGCGGCATCGTTGAATTTGTACGAACATCAGTTAACAAATGACTATCGGCTAAAGAGATGCCAAAAGGGTATAATAATAATAATAATGATTCGGCGAATCAGAATAACAATGTACATTGTAAGTTAACCATGTGTTTGCACATTGGACTTTGCTCGAAAATTCCTTTATCAGAAAGACTGGTGTCAGTCGAGTCAGACCAATGTAATTTGCGCGACTGTGTATGTGTATATGTGTATGTGGTGCTTGCCAACACATTGCATGCAATTTCGTAGCAAACTTTACTTGCCTATATATTATTATTGTTATTATTATTATTATTATAAAGGCAAGATACATACTTAGAAATGCGCAATTTGAAAGGAAATTTGCTGCTGGAGAGCTTTTCCTCTTTTAGCTACTTTCGTTCACTTGGTTGCTTGAGCATCTGTTTTCTATATCGCTGGGCGCTACTTTAATGTGGAAACCAACTGATTTAGTGTGTGCGGTAAATAACTGTATGTAAAATGCATTTTACAATGTTGTATACATGTGCTGTAATACTTCAATTTGACCATATTAAACCAAAATTAGAAAAACGTATCCTTTCGGGACAAATTATTAGATATGCTCCCGTTGAATCAAAATTATCAGACAACTTTGTTTCATATTACTAATTGAATTTCATCATCTTGTTGTTGCTCTTCTCTTCGGCATACTAAATTTGAAATAAAGGTGCATTTAAACATGAAGACGAAGGACACTCTAATTTTGCAAGTGCCACCACGAAACATGGAATTAAACTTGCACGAGGATTAAGGGTTTGCTAGGTTAGTTTGGTAACTTTAGAAGATTATTTAAGTTTAATTAGAGAGACACAATGTGAAAGGATGAGAGTAGAATTTAACACTGGGAAATTTGTAAGATGAATTTTAGTTGAGAGAGCGGAGTAAGTAAGAATGAAATATCTTTTTCAACTTTAAATAATGGGTGTAATGTAAGAGTATGATGACGGAAGAAAAAACGTATGGTATATATATTCTATTTTTGTTTTTTCATCAAAAGATAAGTTATTCCAACTTTTGAAAGCAGTTATTTGTGTACTACTGGTTTGGACCGTTATCAGTGGAAAATGGTGCATCATTTCCTTCAATGCGCGGAGAACGGACGTCAGTTAGAAATTCTGGCCCTAATTTCCTGTTGTATCTTTTCTCTTGATAATGACAATGCCCGATAGCTGGATAGTAGTTCGATATTCGATTCTCATTTAAAAACAATATTCACATCAACAACGTGATAGAGAGAGGGAGAGAGAAAAAGAACGTGAATTTTCGGTTTACATCTACTACGCGTTTTGATCAAATTTCCTCACTCATAATTTATACTGAAGTATACATACTATATAAAATATGCACGTTTATCTTCGATATTCTTCTAAGTCTCATGTCATTTAGCCTGTTAAAGTTAAAGTTAACTGGCGTTGAAAGTATAATTTTGAAAATTTTGCACCATCATTGGAGAGCTAATTAAACTTGAATCGAATTGCCACAACAAGAACTTTGTGAACTTTGTTTTAATCTTCTAAACTCCCTCTTTTCTCTCTTCTTGACTTTGCTCTCTCTCTCTCTTTCTCGTTTCAACGTCGTCGTAGTCCGACGGGAGTTAATTAACGAAAAGTGAGTAGTGTCGGATCTTTTTCTCTCTTTTTCCTACCCTCTGAGCTGCTAGAAAGCTACTGCTTTACTTTTTGATACCATCTCTTCTCTCGTTTTGAGCAATGAGAGTGGAAAACTTATAGCTGTCGTGTTTGGAATTTTATAAAAATATTCCCGGTTTTTTCTTATTAATTTTTCAGGTAGAATGAGTTTGAGAGAGTATCAGTGCTCGTTGCGAGTTAATCAATTTAAGTTAAGCAGATTTTAGAGGTGAAAATGCAAATCCCGGTTAACTAATTTAATTAGGAAATTTAAACTAAATGTGTATAGAGCAAGGATGTTCGGTATATGTTGATTTTTATAATTAAAAGACATATATATATGTAAGTCAATATTAGTAGATATTTTGTAACAAAATGTAGGAGTCTCCATTAATATTTATAAACAAGATAAGACAGGAAAACAAAATTTTCGTATTAAATACAATAATAAAACAGTAAAGATCCCCCATTGTTATTTCAACAGATTTTCGTTTACCTTATAAAGAGAGAAGTGTCATTGTGTGTTTTGTAACATCACTCTCTTTCCAGATACTTAATTAGACTGCTTTTCCTCCTTATAAGCGTATCTATGTATATACATAAACGTGTGTCACCGTTCCTCTTCTTCTCCTCGAACAATAATGGATTCTGAAACACAATGTAACAGGAATAAGAAGAAAATAGCGATGCAATAAGTAGTGTTATTTCAGGAATTTTCCGACCACTGAGCTGTTTGTTTTGGTAATGTTGTTATTCTCTTGACTTGCTTTTATTCCATTTTCGTTACCAAAATATATGCTAATGCATTTTTATACGCGTCCACACATTATTTTTCCGGGTTTCGTTTGTTGTGCGGAATATTTTTTGGAATGTGATTTTGGCGTTTTCGGGGCAAAATAAGAATAGGAGAATAAGAAAAAATAAAAAGGAAAAAATAAGAAGAAACTTGGTGTAGGAAGGCAAAAAGGGGAAATGGATGAAAAGTGCATTGAGGTTCCTTTGAAGTTAGACAATCATGTTATATATATATAGAGGAAAGGGAATTGGAAATAAAGGTTTATGAAAGGGAAGGAAGAAAAGAAACATGCATGGAAATGCTATCTTTTTGAAGGCACTGAAAATGCTTCTATCCGCATAGTTTAAATTATTCTTCTTCAAAGTTTTAATACGTATTTATTTCTGCGGAAAATGGGCGAAAATTTCTATTTGCGTTCTACCAAGATAGGTAATTTTTTACACCCTTAAAATCCATTTTCAAAAACGAAATATTAAATTGCTAAATACATATTCTGATGTTGATAAAAAGTCAACCATTTATTTATAAATACGGGTAAAAACGCAAATAATATCGACAAATTTTCCGTCATTAAGGACAATTAATTATCGTCATTGTGATGGGGTTGAATGGAAATGCGCCGCAGGGGTGAATGTCGAAATGGAATGCTGAGAGATGAGAGATGCTCTCGCATTTACATGGATTTATTTGAAAACTGTTGCGTTTGCACTACATATTTTTTTGTTTGGGAATTTTTGGGTTTTTCCACTTATTCATTCTTTGTATTCAATTATCAATATATTCGTTATTCAGCTTTAGCTGTGAAAAATAAGCCAGGAAAGTGGAATAAATTTCGAAAATATCTCATCAATAGTTCTGTTGTGACTATATTTTCGGAATAACACAAGCAGAACATTATAATTAATAATTACTATTATCATTATTATTAGGATATACAGTATTATTATGTATATATATGTGTACTGGTGCAATTAATTTAACTTATGTCATTTAATTGCGAAATAAACGCACGATCCTGGAAAATAATTAGATTTTGCGACCGATATATAATTTTTATTAAATTTTTTTTTTTTGTTACTCTGGCGAACTATTTGCAATTTAGCGTTTATGTAGGAATGAAATTAGTTGGAAAATAATTGGCCTCAACGGTGCCATATATAATCAACTCAAGTATGACACGGAGCGTTGAACCAAGGGCGAAAAGGGACCGATTGATCCAGAGGGAGTTCATTATGACAACGGCAATATTCGTCGGAAAATGGCAAATGTATTATTTCAAAATTTTATTACGACCCGATATATATATATATATATATATATATAAAATAAAGGAAAAAAGAATGGAGAAACTTCTAATCGAAAAATTTCGTATTATTTGACAGATAAAAAAAGAATTGGAAAAAAGTCATGAAATAAATTTTTAGGAAAATTCGTCTGGAATGTTTTTCTTTTTAGTGGTAACAAAGTTAACGATGTGACGATACTAATGAGAAATAATAAAAGGATTAATTTATATCAAGTTGACTATGTTAATTACAAATCTTTAGCATTTCATCCCCGGAAGCACCGTCGCTTTTAAACTTATTCAGTTTATTTAATCTATTCATGAAGGATTTAGTTTAAAATTTTAACGGAAGAAGGAGCTTTTTGATCTTTTAATATGCATTAATTAAACTATATACACCCTTATAAATTTACAACAAAGATGGTCCACTTCTGCATACTGCTCAAATTCGTCTTCATTTATTTACAGTGCAATAAATTCACTTGACATCTGATATGACAACATCATTTTGATGGCGTAGAAATATTCAACTAATTATTCTGACCATTAAGCATTTCAGTCAGCAGGAATACGTGACAACTATACATGAAATAGAACTCTTCGAACCTCAAAATATTACAAACCGAAATTTGATCTGTATGTATAATTGTCAGATTAAAGACATTTTCAATTAAGTAAAACATCAAGGGGTTAAGTTGTACCAGAATTAACTCAGCAAAGCAAAATGTTTAATTCAACAGTTTATCACTGTCTCTCCCTCGCTCGCCTTCTTCTCACTGACTAGAAACCAAAGTCGAAGCCAACATTGCGATGTCCACGTCACTGCACTAAAATATCATTAGATCAAGGGAATTAAATCAAATAATAATTTGGATAAATGGCTCCCACCAATTTGATTTATTATTATTACATGTCTGTAAATACATTAAGGGAAAATTCAATAGAATCTATGCTGTAATGCTGTTGCTTTGAACAAGAAGATTCAAAATTTTCCATATTTTTTTTTTTTGTGTTAATAAGAGAGGGAAACTATCTCACCCTTTTTCTCCTCACTCAACTTCATCTGTGTTTTTCCAGATTTATTTTCGATAATGGATTATGATATGGGGATTCGTTCCACAGATTAATGTAATGGAACTTAGAGTTAGTCGAGAGGAAAATCGCATAGTGCTCGATAAATTGTGAAACTCCATCTCTCGTATAACGTAAGTTCCCTCGTTCAGTTTCGGTTTTTGTAATCGAGAAAAGTGTAGCAGCCAAACATTTGGGATGTTTTTATATTATGAATTTTCTATTGAAAAATATTGGATAAAGTTTTTTTTTTTTGTTTTTAAATTTCGTTTGGAATTCTCAGTGTAGATAAAGTCTTGGTGTTTATTTATTTTTATTCGTTCTGCAGCAATGAGTGTATTTTCTTTATATTTATTATCCTTGTGACGGGGTTTGCCCCATTAATTTTCCGTCGCATTTTTATGACCTCATCTCGTTTTTTTCCTTGTTCCTGGTGTGCTACACATCTTACGCACTGTTTTTGCTTGTTTTTTGTTTTCATTCATTCATTCATAAATCGCTGAAGATGAATAGAATTATTTAAAGACATTTTTCTACGCAGTAGAATGTAATAATACGTACATACAATATAATATGAGAGAGAATGAATGATCCATTCATCTTGGTCGATTATAATTGTCGTTTCCACCCTTCTAATATATTGAAGAAAAGGGTACGAAAATGTCGTATCTTAATGTGCCTTCAACCGCGAACAAAACTTTCAAAAGACGGAAAAAATACGGGGGGATGGATTGAATGAGAGAACTAGGGGAAAAGGGAAGAAAGAAAATCGTCATAGACGAGAGTCCGTCCGGTCTGGTGGTCGTTTCCTTATTATTTTATTTCGTAGAAAAGATGAAATCGAGAGGAGAGAAAATGAGAGAACTCATTTCAGCGAACACAAGCTGATCATCAGATAAATTTTGATATCTGAAAATGGAGGAAATCTATTTACTTTTTATCGTTTTTTTTTTTTTTTTTGTTAACGATAAATATTATGGGACGAACAATGTTTGAACTTTTAATCAGTCGGAAAAGTTTCGTTTTGACAACTTGGCCGGCCATTTCTGTCGACAGTCTTAATCATATCAATTTGAATTTTGAAAAAAGAAGAAGAAACTTATTTTATAGATATTCCCTAAGGTAATCCGTATAAAAGAAAAGGACCTCGAATCGTCCTCTTTCTCAATATATACACATTATTTTTTTTTTTTTTTTTTGGAGAAGCATTAGTTTCAATAAAACTGCAGAAGCTAAACGTGGAATATAAATTGGTTAAAAGCGGGACCATTATTTTTCTGCAGAACAACGTTATATTTAAAGTTTGCGTAAAGTTTCCCAATATCATCACACTTTTAGTATAGTAAATGTTTGTTTAGTAGGAACTTCCTAAGTGAACTTAAGCATCATTTGTCAACTGGTATAACATAAATCCTCTTTTTCTTTTCTGGCTTTTTTTTTTCTAGGAGTTTTCGTAGTAGAGACCCAATGTTAACGTATGTATTTATTGTCGTTAATAAAATTGATTTTACAACATTTTATTTTGTTAAAATTAAATCAAATTTCCTTTAAGTGTGTGTCTGTTGATGATCAGTGACACTAAGATGAGCTCGATAAGAAGTCTTTAATGATTAACGAAATGCAGCCATTTTTTTCGGTGTGACATTTAAAAACAAGAAAAACTCAATTTATAATTCGTTGTTCATGCAACTAATTTTATTTGTTGAAAAAAACACCATTTTTCTCATTAATTTCGGTTTTCACCATAAACTGAATGCATGAAAAAAAATAATAAAAAAAAAACTTTTAAATTGTAGAGTATTATTCGTTTTAATTTCTAATTACGAACGAGCGATTGCACTTTTAATCCGAACGGGATCGTAAAAGAAAGTTCGTGGTTCATTAAACCTCATTCGAATGGATATAAAGAGGGTAAGAGGGTAACTTTGTGAAAATTGCTTGTTTCATTTCTCAAAAAGTATTATATTAATAGTGACGTTTTTCTAACATGAATGGCTTTTATTTTTTGATTTTATACTTTCGCGAAGCTTCTGCGAATATGGACTTTAATAAAAGGCTTTATGCAACAATTAATTCCACACCACGTGGCAAATTTCTTTAATATTTATAACGTTTGATGCCTGTGGCGTAACGATAATATACATTTCGGAGAAATCTAATTTGTAAATTTTAGAATAATTTTCAACAAATACACTCTCCATTATTCATACACACCTACACACATACATCAGATACAAAGACCTTCCCCTTCTAAATCTAAAAGAATGAATTGTCACCGCATGATTTATCTCTCGTATATAAGAGAACGAAAAGCTCGTAAAGGATCTTTTACAGAAAATTTAATTTAGTACTGAAAGCTGTGCCCCACACCAAACAAA
This sequence comes from Platypus cylindrus, assembly GCA_949748235.1. Lineage (NCBI taxonomy): Eukaryota > Metazoa > Arthropoda > Insecta > Coleoptera > Curculionidae > Platypus > Platypus cylindrus. The sequence goes on along the minus strand of OX456491.1, from coordinate 3,734,623 downwards.
ATACATTTTGTATTACTAAATGACATTCACTGTCACTGTAGATCATCTTTGAATTTATTTTATACACAGGACAAGTTAGAGGAGCCAAATGAATGATTGTTCATATTGAACTTGAATGTGTAAAATATGGAGGCACTTACTATATTATTCAATTTTTGTTTTCAATTGAATTGAATTCAATTCAATTTGACGAATTCACACAGTAGAATGTAGTAGTAATACAATTACTGTGACGTTTATATAGTTCTCTCCATCTATCCATCCATACAACAATATAGTGTATTATAAGCCATAAATTGAATGAACGATTGTACTTCATATATGTGTATGTAAAATTGATTTTGTAGAAATATTTGAATTGCAACATCTGGCTAGTTGGCTACTATATGTACTGCTGACGGGTTAGTAAATAGCCAGAAGCGAGCCAGGAACATTTCAAATTATTTTCATTTAGATTAGCTGTATGAATCCAATCAGAATTTCATCGTTTCTATATATAAATTATTATCAAATAATAATCTTACAATCAGTGAAATAGGGCGTAATAATGATCTTTTGTAATTTGTAAATTGCTACAGAAAAATAAAAAAAAAACCAATTAGGGGGAAATGGGAAATTGAATTTTGTACTTATAGTCGAAACGGGAGAGAATGAAATTTAGATGACTGACTAAGCCTAAATATGCTCGAACTTTATTTCAATTAGATTATAAATTATAAATTCAAACTGCATATTATGCAATATACAACGTATAGGTAAGGTTTGCATATTGATCGAAATTTGAGGTTTAATTAGACTTGTATCAATATAGAAGATTTGCCACAACAGTACCGGCAGCAGTTGTATTCAAATTGGATTGAATTTTATTACAATTTGAATAATTTTGTTTTATGATTTGTCTACACGCGCGACCTTTTATCGTCGTGCTTGTCTTATTTGATTTATTATAGATTTTAAACTAAAACGTTAATTACAATATTTCGTGTTTGAATTTTCTGTAGAAACTAAAATTTCTATCCAAATCTTTATGGTGCTCAGACCATTAAAACTAATTCGTTTTTATTTCATTACAGGGACGATGTAACAGAGAAAAACCACCATGCAAATATTTTCATCCACCTCAACATTTAAAAGACCAGCTATTAATCAATGGTCGAAATCATTTGGCCCTTAAAAATGCGCTTATGCAACAAATGGGACTTAGTCCAGGGCAACCATTAGTACCAGGCCAAGTACAGGCAGTGGTAAGTGGTTTTAATAAATTATTATATGATTTTGTATTGGTAGATTGGATTTTGATAATAATTAATTAAGTGGTATAAATTAATTAAGAATGAATTTCAAACTTTTATTACTTGTATAACTATTTATATATGATTTGCTTTTAGACAGTTTATAATTATTATTGCGATTGGTGTTTTTTTTTATTTTTTTTGGTTAAATTAATTTTTATGTTAATTTCTGAGGTGGACTCATCAATTGACTGCATTCCTTTGACCTTCCATCCCTATATGTCCAAGAACCTTGATCAGCAGTATGCGTTTATGGTAATAATTTAATTCTCCTTTCGCTTTGTTTTTATTTAATGCTTGTTTTAATGCTTATTGTAATATTGTATTAGATGCTAATTTTATGTAGATGTCTTTAATATGATTCAATTCGGTAATGCCTACAGCGATCTCTAGTGGCTAGAGTACGCGGCAACTTTTTATTTTGCCAACTATCGTGCTGGCATTCTCGAAATATTTTGCCATTTTATTCATACATATTAAAAAAAATATATAAAAAATATATATTATGAGCATTGCCATTTGTTATTAGCAATCCCTTGTCAGAAATGGATAGAGAAAGAAAATGGCAGACTTTATTCTCAACACAATTCACGAAGGAAAAAAAGAATAAAAAAGAATAAACGAAAGAAAATACTCTGATCCTGTGAGAAAAATCTCTCAATCAAAAAAGAAAATGTATATTATGTATATGTATGTACGTATGTAGGTGTGTATATACGTATACACGGTATATAATGTACAGAAAATACATAACCTTATATGTATGTACATACATACCCTTTTTTACACTTTTCTCGCGTGTCTACCTAATCTAACTCATTTTTATGTAGGCCTTATAGCTTTCACCTTTGCTTTTTGGCATATCTTTGGCTTTTATCTTTTTGCATGTAGCATGCTTAGAGATATACCTTATATGTATGTGTAGAAGGTAGTAGTAGAAAGAAAAGCTTTTTTGAAGAAAATATTTTCGGAAAATGTTCATGCTTTGAAATATTTATATGTAGAAATATTATTATTATCCGGAGTAATTGCTGACTACTTATATGAGTAGTTTGGTTTAGAACATTCTGTATTTGAATCGTTCAATTTAGGCATCTAAATGTTAAAAAATAAAAAACAAAATTTAGATATTTTCTTATCGCCTGACGTATTTTCTCCAAAACGATGCTTTTCGTTTAAGTATATTTTCTCTTATTAAACTGAGCACAGTAAAACCGTTATTATTATTTTTTTTTCAGGCAGCCAATCCGTACCTTACAGGAATGCCCCAAGTGGGTAGTACGTATAGTCCATATTTTGCACCAGGTCCAATAATGCCTACGATAATGGGACCGGATCCCACAGGAGTTGGCTCTCCATTGGGTGTAGTTCCACAGACTGTTGTGGCCCAACAAAAAATGCCACGATCTGATAGATTAGAGGTAGGCAGGAATATTGATTTTTATTCAGTTTTCATTTATTTATGATTAAAATAATTACATTATTATAACATTCATTTAGGATATAAATAATTATGTAGGGACTAACACTTGCCAACGCGATATTCAATATTTGATTTTGATTAGATTCATTTATTCTCTGTGGCAAGTGATTTTTTCTTGTTTTAAATGATTTTCTTGCGAGGTGGGAAACTGTATCTATCATATTATTTGCTACGATTTTTGTCAAATTTACATTGTCCTTTAATTAATCAACAATCTGTTCATCAGCCACCAATAGTAACACATCATTAGCTTCTTATTTTAACAAACATCTAATTTATTATTTTATTTAAAATCGCTTTTTATGTTTCTAATTAATAACTCTATCTAATTATTTATACATTTATCATTTGCTATTTATAATTTTATTTTATGCATTTTTTTACTTTGTATTGAGTTCTGGCAGGACGCAAAGTTTTCAGATCCACTCGTAGGTATCTATTTATGTTTGTTTTTATTTTATTTTTTTTAAATTTTATAGCCGCTAATAATTTGTTTATTGATTTGTTTAATTATTTAATTCTAGGAATAATAAACTTGGATAACCTCTTTGCTCTTTAACATTATTTTTTATGTGTTTTGCTTAAATTTTTATTTATTTCCGTTCTTTTTGCTTTTTCTTCTTTTTTTTTTTTTCGCAGGTTTATTTAATTGGAATTTAAACTTCGGACAATAAATGTCTAGAGGTAATTAATCCACACATACACATTTTTCAGGCAGCACTGACTAACACTAACAATATCTACTCTATACACTTTTCATTCACCATCTAATCAAAAAATAACAAAAATAAAATAAAAGAGCTAACCCGATTAGCACAGATAGATGAGTAGTTCAGTTTTCCTTTCCTGTAAATATACATTATTTAATTCAGCTGCTTCTTAATTAAAGTGGGTGATGCGGGTTTAAAAGCACTCTCAGCTCTCTTTCTCTTTCACTTTTTTCATTCCTTTGAAATTTATATATGTACGTAGCACATATTTTACGCCCTAAATTTAACCTTTTATATACGTTTAATTATACTTTTCACAACTGATTTTTCTTTCTTTTTTTTTGTATTATTCACCTGCTTTAATTTTCAAGCAAACATTTAAAAAAAGAAAAAAATTGTTAATACATACATAGTCGTTTTTTAGTTAATAATGTAAATATCAAATTTTAGAATTCATTAATATTATAAATCATTTGTTTTTAAAGCACTTGTAACTTTCTATCGATTTTTCCAATTATATCTATGTATTTTTCGAGTGTGCACGGAACGAAAAATCTGCTGCAATTCTTTCGGTAGTTTTGTATTATTCTTTTTGATTTAATTTTGTTGTTTTCTTCATTTTTTTTACCTATCTTTCTCTCTATTTAGAGCTATTACTCTTTTTTATTATGTACAATTATTCCTTTCATGAGGCTAATTAATTGAAGCTTTCTCGATAGAAGGTTATTTTCAATTTGATGATTATTTAACTATATGATTGTTGATTCTTTATTTATCTAGGAATTAATTTATTGTTTCGGCAAACGAATTAAAAATTCGTTAATTTTTAAGCGTCAGTTACACACATCGCGCATTGTAAAGTCGCGTCAAGTCAGTTTATTGGCTTGCGCATTCTGCCATCTCTATTAATCGGCAATTCCTACTTATTACTTTCATAGTGAACGATATCGAGTATGGTCAGAACATACCTGCTTGTGTAATTGACGCATCGCGCTTGAAATAAATAGTCCAATCATCGGTTTTTTTTAACAGATGTTTAATTTCATAAATATTTTATTATTATCCATTTATTTTTAAGCCTGAATCTATTTTTTCATCTATTCTATTTATCGCGTTCAGTTTATTTAAAATAGTTTTATTTTCACATTTTATATTTATTGTTATAACGGTAACTTCATGCGCTATATTTAGCACCACCGGGTGAGAGACGAAAAACAAAAATGAACTTATAGAATATATTGATTATCGTGAGCAGTGTTCAGATGTCAATCTGTCTTCGGGATTTTGTATTGTGCAATAAAATAAAGTTGGTAATGGTAGAGGTCACAATTCACATTGCCTTATTCTATTTTTCTATTAAATTATGAACAATAATTCTTCTCAAAACAGTCACAAATTTTCTTACATTACGAGGATATTTTTCTTACTTAATCTTGATTTATTGCCTATTTATTCCATATTTTTAGTGTGTTTTTAGATAAAAGTAGGTATATTATGTCTCTCATAAGTTTCAATATCTCATGAATTTTCATTACGTACTTGAACAGGTTTTATTGATTTTCTATTGGTATTGGACTGTTTTATTTCAACTTGATTATTATGTAAATCTAGTAGCATTACTTATTATCCTATAAAGATAATCAATTGACAATATTATTAAATAAATCACGCTCAATTAGACAATTAATGTACTTTTATGAATTATTTGTTAAATAATCATTGAAGAAAAGTAAAAAAGAAATTAATAAAAAATGTAGTCTGCAAGGGTGTTCGTGCAAGGCACGAGACCTGCGTGGCCGCACGCCAACGGCGCTTACTTAGCTCATCGCGAGATTCTGCTGTAGGTGTGCCGTGAATACCAGCGCGGAGCGTGCAAGCGCGCAGAGTCAGAATGTCGCTTTGCGCATCCTGCCGACTCTGTGACTGCCAACGAGGACGGCACGGTCACTGTCTGCATGGACGCAGTCAAGGGCCGGTGCAACCGCGACCCCTGCCGCTATTTCCACCCCCCTCTGCACCTCCAAGCCCAAATCAAGGCCGCACAGTCGCGGGCTAGCGCGGTATGCTACGCAGTCTTAGGGCGCACGCTATGTTGCCTATTTTTTTTTGTTTTATTTGTTTTTGATGTGAAGTTTTTTGCTCGTTCGTTTTTTTTTTCTTTTCTTTATTCTGTTTAGAGAGCCTTGTTTTCTTTTACTTATTTGGTCTCCGTACTGCTGCTGCTGCATTTAATAATCGAAATGCCAGTTGAAGAACATCAAGCTAAGGAAGTAGCATTCACTGTAACACTTATACTGTGTATTACAAGCGCATGATTAATTCTTTACTTAGTAGGTGGAGATGTCGGCATATCGTAGTTGATGCGCGAATCGACATCCTACTACATTTGTAAGCAGTAGGTCAGTCTAGATGACGCTTTAATGGCAACAGTTTTTTGTTTGCAGTCTTTTGCCCTTTCTTTTAACAAATCATTAAAGTTCAGTTCATTGAATTGAACTTTACTAACTAATGAGGGTATACAAATATGAAAAAAAAAAAAATGATTATATAAACCATTTGGTGATTTTTCTATTTATAAATCCTTTTAATATAGTTGATGTAGAAGAGAAATTAATGTTTGTTTATATGTGATAATTTCATTTGACGAATTGAGTCAATCAACAGCAACAAAGAGCAGCATTGCGGAGTGAAAAATAATGTACTGTTTTGTATGATGCTTGCTAACGAATAATAAAATTTTTTTGGTATGCATGTTGTGTGTATTGTACATTTGTTGATATATTGAGTTTATGAAGAGATTTTTATTTTGAAATTTAACCCCGTGTGTGTATGTATGTGTGTTATTTTTTCAAATTAATGCAAGATAATCCAAAACTTTAACGTATGAAATAATTAGAACAGCGAATACAATTAATATTCATGAGTTTTTTTTTCTATGCTTTATTTAAGCATGATTTTCCTTTTTTCTGTTTTAATTTTCTTTTTTTGGGAATGTTTTCGTTACGAAAGGGCAGCGCTACACATACACACACATGTACGCTGTTTGTTGAACCATTTCAAAATCTAAAACTTTGAAAGCAAATCAAAGCATATACGAGTGCTGCTGCTAATGCTGCCTCATTTTTATTTCTATTTTTACTTTGTGTTTTGCATTTTGTAAGTTGACATTAGAAGTTTTATTTTTGATTTTTATGATTTTCGCAAAATGCCATGTGTTGTTATATTTATTAATTAACCATTACTTAGCGAACCTTTTTTTTTTATTATTATTATTTTTGTGTTCTTGTTATGATAGCAAGCGAAGCAGGCAATTTGGCAAATTCCTGGATACGGCAATATTTTTAGTTTTCTATTTGCTGCTCTATAAGTTTGAGGCTGCCTTTATTTCAAAATTGTGTATTTTTTGGAAGGTTTAGAGATTTTATTAAATTGTAGGCGCGCGTGTGTTGTTTGTGAGTTTTTTAGTTTTTTTAGAATGCAGCATGTGCTGCCGATTGTCAAAGAGCGGAAATGTTAACGTGTTAATAAATAGCTTCATGATTTTGGAAGGAGAATAATTGAATTTTTTATTGCTAAAGATTCCGTTAAAAGTCAGTATTGATTTGGAAATGTCAGTTAATTTTGATTTGCAACAGCAATCAAATCTATCCAAAACGAAATCATGTGAATCGAGTGCATAGAAAATTTCCTTTTAATGCTGTGCAATAGAGATAGTTTTCAACCATTTAGGCATGGCAGTGTTCATGTTTGTAAAAAGGCAGTCTTGATTCCCCCAGGCTCTCACCTTTAGCTGAAACCTTTTTAGCAGCTAATCATATATTTTCATCATGTTATTATTGTTAGTATTCCTAGAATCCTTACATACAAATATCTATTTTACAATGTTGGCTGAATATTCCACACAAAAATGTTTCAGGTTTTTGAATAAAGAATTTTTCATTTTATTTAATTCGATGGCGAATTTCAAGAGATTTAATAAAAGTGTTTGGGATTTTGTCAGATTGTCATTCAGGCAATTATTTATTGTACGGAATGTTACGTATAAATTTCACAAATTTTAATTATGCATATTCAAATTACAGAAAGTTCTGAAAAAAATTTGCAATTCTTCTGCTACATAAATATTTGCTCAAATTTCTGCATGTTAAAATCATCGTTTGTTGTAGTGTTTATTAATGTTGTATTCTATTGTAATAATAATACTATAATTATTGTTTTTATCAATAAGATTAATTATTTGTTGTTATACATATAAATTTGTTTCAGGAATTTTTAACGTATCAACTTGTTACGATTTCATTGAATAATTCTTTTCTTTTTCAGCTACTCCATTATTTCCAATTTTTTTAAAGGTATCTACAGGGTGTTCCAGGTTTAATTGGGCAACCATATCTGTTGGAAGATTCTTGATTTTATAAATATAATTTTTATAGGTTCATGTAGGTTGTGTCGACCTGTACTTTGGCAGATTTCTTTATTTACCTTCCTACAAGAGAATTTCTAGAGATTGTCAATCCCGCACAGAGAGGATAAATATATATAAATTATGATTGTTTTATTTTAATTTTTTAATACATCCGAGAACTCAAATACACTACTACTACTACTACTGCTACTACTAAGTACGACTACCAGTCTAACACACTTTTCCGATTTAAATTTAAATGTATATTTTGTATTTTTAACATTTCTTTTCGTTTCTCTGTGAAAGATGGATGTGCAGTTAAATTTGGGATACACTGTATATACCAGCTAAGGCACCGATCCATTGCTTGCGCATAGGTACATATGGAAATCAAAATTATTAATTAATTTATATTCCCGAAATATACATAAATACTTTCAGCTACATACTATCAATGCCTTCTGCATGAATATATATTTTCAGCTTCAAATCTTCTAGCCACTTTTGGTAATCAAAGTTAAACCCACTTGCACATTTATATGTCTACAATAAAAACGCGATTTTCTTCTACTTTCTTGATTAGCTATCAATTTAAATAAAATAATAATATGATGCTTTTATCTAAAGGAGTAAGTTTGACGCTGCGACAAAAAGACCAACGATCGTCACTGTGCACCATACGCACCAATTTTTTTCAAATTTTTTGTTATGAGGAAGTAGTCAATATTGATTGTCCCTCTCTTTGTCACAGTGCAATTAAGAAAATGTACTTTTCTTGTTGCGATTAAAAATATTTCTTTGGTTGTTGTGTAGTGTGGACGAAATAGGACTGGCATAATATTCTTTGGAAGAAAAAGAGAGAGAAAGGGAGATCACAATGTTATCCTCGTTAAAACCGAAAATGTAGAATATATATGGAATATACGGCTAGAGGGGGGGATGAGGGTTTAATGAACGACCGAATAATTTATCGCATTTGTCTAAAAGCAGTGAGAAGCTTCTTGGAATAAATACGAAAAGCGAAATCTCAAATAAGTCTGAAATATGTATGTGGGGTACTCGGTTAAAGGTCATGTTGGCCATTTTGAATTCAAACTTTAAATATCACCAACCGAAATGAATGATAATCATCGAATATTCGACGAATAAGAAAAAATGTATATTTATTTTACTAAATCCTCAATGTTCAGTTCTAGAAAAAAAAAGAACAAAAAATCGAAGAGATCAAAGATAGATTTTCTGGCATTACTGATACATAACATAAAGCAATAACACACGAACACTAATAATTCGTTTAAAAGTTAAGAAGTTTCAAAGATTGTTTGAATGGTTTTTTTTATTTCCTTCATTTTTAAATTCGGATACAGATTGGTTATTTATTTGTTTATTTTTAATTTATTGAAAAAACATTTTCATTTAGACAAGAGAATTTAATGACTTTTATGGTTTCTTAAAATGCGAAATTGTATAATATTATTGTTGGTGAAGACCTAGTGCTATTAGTGTTTTAATCTCTATGCCGTCTTCGTTGATAAAATGTTATTATTATATAACCTTTTGTGTTGTTGCTATGGCAGCTGTATCTACCTATATTAAATAAGAATATTTTAATTATAGCTAGATAAATTTATTTATATTTTAATGGCTCCTCCTATCTACATAATCGTATATTTTAAAAGTTCAATGGGTCACTGAATAGATGCATATTGCCCAATTTTAATTATGTAATAAAATACGATTTTAATTTAGCAAACGTTACACACACTTATTACATTGCCCAGCGTCCTCTTTCTCTCTCTTTCTCTCGCATTATTTTTAGCACAATTTTGGAGTAATGAAAGTTGCGAAATTTCAAGTCAGCAGCGCTATTATAAAACTACTAATTTAAATCATTTTATTTATGATGATGATGATTATTATTATTATGTTTGTTACACAAGTATATTCACACCACGAAAAATTGTGGTGTGGCATTTGCTATTTATCAAAGAAATTACATTAATTATTAATTAGTGCTGGTTTGTTTTCTTTTTTTTATTTTATTTGTTACCCTGCCCTTTGGTGCGGATGTGCTTGGTCTTGTGCTGATGCGCTACTACTCGTACTACAATACTAATAGCCCGCTACAGTTTCGCCATTGCTGGCGCAGCCGTCTGCTGCAGCAGCAGCCGCCGCAGCCGCAGCTGCCCTCGAGATTGGCAAGAAGAGGCCACGCGAGCCTAGCACCGCCGACACAGACTTATTACTGGTACCTTTTGCGTCTGCTTTGCATGCTACTTTACAATTTTTTTTTTTTTTTTTTGGTTTTGTTTATATTGTTGCGTGTTTGTATGTGTGTCTACAGAATTGGAACAGTCTTTTTCATTAAATTGAAAATTGTTAGCAGTTTGTTTTTATACTACATCCAATCCTAGCAGTAATTTTGCGACATGCAGACATACATGCACACATACAATATGTTAAGCATATCTAAAGCAAAAAAAAAAAGAACAAACAATTAACAGGTAGTGGTTTGTGTCTGAACTACATGATTGCTTAAACCAGAAGGGCCAGATTAGTCTAGATCAAGTTTTGCAGAAACGTGTGCTTTGTAAATTAGCAAAAAAAGAAAAAGAAAATTAAAATTAATCGCTTTTTTAGGTATCAAAAAGTGCAAAAGCAAACGGGGAAACAAATTATGAAATATATACTTTTTTCGACTTAATTCTTTGGGATGACTTCAACAACATTCGTTATAATACTATCACTGTGCGGGTGTGTGTGTTGTCACTAAACGCTCATTATTTTAAAAGTAGTCTACATATATTTCTACAGAAAAGACACAATCGTTTAGATCGTTTTCAATCCATTTATCACACACTAGTCAAAAAAATATACGATGTGATGATACGAGGCAATGATGTCATTCCATTTTCACAAAAGTGAATTTTGTGAGTGTTGAAACTCCATTATATATGTAGATACCTATGTGTGTTTTATCGATCTTATACGAGATGGAATGAGTTCAATTTATCTATTCAATATAGTACGAGTATATACAAATGTATAGATAGGACTTCATTTAAATACGAATTCTGTTATTATATTATGCTGGAGCAAATGATCAGGGAGATAGTATTCTAATGGGCAAGTCGTGTGTTTGCATATTTGGACGTTTGTAAAATGTCAATTTATTTGAAAATTATTGATAACAGGTTTTATAAAACATCTTTTATATGTTTGTTAATGGGCTAGATGCCTGGAATATTTTGAGCAACTGTTCAAAGTCACCCTGTACGCTCTGTGTTTTTGGCTAATGATACCGATAATTTTGTCATGTTAATTTGCGTAAATATTCTATTTTCCTTAACGATACTTTTTAATTGAAAATAAGTCATCCCGTAAAATTAAGTCTATTTTTAACATTACATAGAAAGATCAATGCTTTTGCTTATTACTTTGCACAAAAGATTTTATTTTAACAAACTAACCAAAAGCTTCTCCTATACAAATTTTTTGCTAATTTTAGATAAATCTTAAATCAATTTTTTTTAGCCCAGAGATCCAATTATTAAATTTTTTATCCATTCAGGTTGGTTTTCATTCAGCTTTTTTGGCTTTTTTGCTTTTGCGTTATTATTAATTTGAAGAAGCAAAAAGAGGCTTTAAAAAAAAATAAATAAAAGAATGACAATGTGAAAGAGCAAAGCTAACAATTATTTTCGTTATTATTGTTACTGTAGAAAGGGCCGAACTGCTACCGTGTAATTATATTGTGTTAGCATGTTGTGAGTGAGTGAGGAGCTATTGCTTTTTTATTACAAACGGGATTTTTTTCAATTAAGTATAAAAATTTAGATTTTTTTTTTTTTTTTTCATAAATGAAAAAGGCTTTTTGAACGTAATGTTTCGGCTTTAATTAAATTTTATTTTGGACATAAATTAATTGCCATTTTTTATACCATCAAAACATACTCAACTTTCTTTTGCTCAAATTTCAAATTTCCAAAACTGACGTCACATTTCATAGAGGTAATTTATACAAATTTGTTGAATAATTGTTGTCATTTGAAATTTAAAGCTTTTCTAGATATTTTGGCAAATCTCAGCCATCTTAATTCGCACGCTTATTATATTATTTAGTTTAGATTACACCACTTTTTTATTATCCAAATGAAAATTCTTTTCTAAAGGCAAATAATTGTTATAAAGAGATGAAACGAAAATGAGAAACTCGCAACATACTAGCAAATAATTTAAATGGAATTGATTGAATTAAATTGTTGTATTAATTATATTGATGTATGTATTTGTTTTCTGTTGTTTTTTTACTTTTGTTTTCTTTTTTTTTATATATTTATCAACATAATTTTTTCTTATTACAGTTTTTAATGTAGACTAATATATAGATTGATTATTATTTTAAAATTAAAAAAAAAAATCATTTCTGTGGATGCCATGTTTTTTTTCTTTTATATTTTCATTTTTATTATTGTGATGATGAATGTTTTGTTTTTCTTTATTATATGTATTTTATATGTATGTATATGTTTTGGAAAATAATCATGCAAAAATATAATCGCTTCTGTTTTCTTTTTTCAGATGGATATGAAAACCGTTGGATCTTTTTACTATGATAATTTCGTAAGTACATAAATTTGTATATTAATTTTTGGTAAGTGGTTGAACAAAATGCTTATTGGCATAATAATGGTTTGGGGTTAATGGCTTTAAATGACACCATGGCACATACACGTTAAAGCTATTTCATACATTAAAATGGGCTTATTTTTGTGATACTGTATCCATTTAGGCTTTTCCAACGGGCATGGTACCATATAAGCGACCAGCAGCTGACAAATCAGGCGTGCCAGTCTATCAGCCTAATGCCACAACATACCAACAGCTGATGCAATTGCAGCAGCCCTTTGTGCCCGTATCATGTGAGTATCCCGTTTCACCTGCTCCTCCTCCTTCATCGACTGCTTCGCCATCAGTTCCTGAGGCCGCTGCGGTGTCACATCCTTCATCGGCAATTGCCGTTAGTCATCAATTATCACAGCAACCGCAGCCGTCTCTAACGCAATCAGCACCAATAATTAATAAAGAAAATGATCAACACAATCCCAATCCTGCTTCAGTTACATCTAGTGCTACATCGTTAACTAGCTTACCGGCACAACAAATGACCGCTTATCATGATCCAGCCGCTCTTGCCAAAGAGGTAGCACAACAGAATTATGCAAAAGCTATTAAGTTGGCTGCAATGAATCAGTCATTAGCCACATCGCAAATGACGCCATTAAACCCATTGAATTATACGGGTATCGCTCTGAATAAGCAAGCATTAGGTGCATTATCGCCTACAGCCACTCTACGCTATCCAACTGCATTGCCGTTAAGTTTTGGTGCAACTAGTACTAGCTTAAATTTAGGTCTGGCACCTAATCCTTATGCAGCTGCTACATTGGCCCAACAAAATCTTTTCAATATAGGTAGGCCGAATAATGCAGCTGCTGCTGCTGCCGCTGCCGCTGCTGCATTTCAATTAAATCCATATTCAATTCTACGTCCAAATATATATTCGAATGCTGGAGCTACTGCTGTAACTCCAACGGCCACACCATTGTTTAACGGTGGTTTATTGGGGGCACAATATCCAGTTACCGTTTCGGCAGCTGCATCGCTTACAAATGTCACACCTAGTGCAGCTAATATTGTAGCTGCAGCTGCACAAAATAATAATAATAATAATGTTGTGATGCAGCCATATAAAAAACTGAAAACGTCTTAATTTGATTTTAATGTTTCTAATTTTTAATTATTACGAAGTTCTCGTTTTTTTATTTTTTTTTTAATTTTTGTTGCGTGAAAATGTATTTACCAATTTGTGATCGTTAAATATGTTTTATCAATATATAATTCTATATATGGATTTTTTTAAAATTTTTATCTTACGATTTATCGGGATTTCCTCCTCCTGTGTGAAACGATCTAGTCAAAATTCTGGTTATTTTTTTCTTTGGGTTAATGACAAGTCGTGTCGGTAAGCGAATGCCTCAAAACTGTGATAACCCTGCCCTCGCCCCCCTTTCCCCCTTTATCAAACTCACTCTTTAACTTTTATCCCGCATCAATATCATCATCTCTACCTTGCTATTTGCACCGCTCTCTCTCTCTCTCTCTTTACTTCTCTATGATTAACAACCTTTCTCCTCAGTTCGCACCCAAATAATCCCCGTCTTATGATAAATACATATTTGCAATTTGGTGGTTATTTATAAAATAATATAATAATAATGTATTTAGGACACTTTTGTAATTTGAGTAAAAAAAGTTTTATATAAATTAGAAGCAAACAGTGTTTCCATTAGGTAATTGTTCTGCATGAAAGTAAATAAATAATACATATTATTATTATTATACATAAAATATAATGAACTATACTTATAGTAGTGAATTAAAATCTTATTTGAGAGCCTAAATTCGAATTGCATGGTAGTTAATCTTTTATATGAGAAAGCGTGTCGTTGTATTTTTGTTTCATATACCAGTCAATGGCTATGGTTTTATATCAGTTTTTTGCTGTAGTAGTTTGTTAACTAGCCCAAAAAGATGTACCTTTGTTTATACATTTCTTGAACTGTTCCAGAATATAATTGGAACTAGTTATACGTATGGTGCATTAATTACAATTACAATTAATGGAAATTCAATTAACCTGTAAATATATTCACTTAATACTTACCATAATACAACCGATTATTAAAAATGCATCTATAACATCTGTCTGCATTAATATTTCCACATAACAAAGAAGTTTGCATATTTGTATGATGTGATAAGATAATAGAGGGAATAGACAGAATCAGATCTACGATCAAAAGTTTCGAAAAATTTTGTCTTTCATAATGTAATTCGTCAGAGTTCGTATCCTGATTCAGATCTAATCATAATTCATTTGGTTGTACTGGTGTGGAGGCACCTTAATAGAAGGATTAAATAAAAATTTAACTAAATGCCATCACCAAGTTGTCTCAAGATTTATAAATAAATAACTGGTTAATCTTTTTGGGTTGGAATACGTACATATTCACTAAAAAAACGATCTTGAATTTGTGCGTTTTTTCTCCCCTTTTTCAATTTCTTTTATTTATTTATTTTTTCTGTTTTTAACTGATTTGTATTTGCCTTTGCTGATGTCTATGGGCCTAATCTACAGTTTTGTGCGAGAGACATGACTCTATAGTTTTGATTAATTTTTTTTTATTTTGTTCCTAAAGTAAAATCTGTCCTATCTTCAGTTTATTAAAAAAATGAAAAGTGGAAAATGCTATAAAGCATTTTTGTCTTCCCCGCCGCCCATTCTTTCATTTGGATCTCTAAAAAGCACAAATGATGTAGCACCAATAATTAATATATATAACCTATATCATTCATTCATTTTTTTTTTTGCTGTGTGCTGATTGATTTTTAATGTAGAGCAAATGTTTAGGCTTCTTTTTGTTTTTAGTGCAATTCTTTAGTAGACTTCCATTGATTCTTGTTGTCACTTGCCTCATTTGATAATTATTATGTTCCTTAATATATTTTTAAGTGATTTAAGACTTTATTGCCATTTGCCAATATGGAACTCTACTAATTTGTTGTGTGTTTTGTTATTTAGTTACGGCATAAAATGAATAAGAAAAAAAAATTATTGAAATCAAATTAGCAGCGCTAAATATTTGTTCTTTAAACATTTATGTAGTTTGATATTGATCTAGGTAGTTTTATACTTGTAAGATATTTTTTAGGCTAATAGATTTATTAGAATTGGTATTTAATTGTATCTATATCGTTTTTTTTTTTAAATATTATTAATTAACATTACTGTGTTTTATATTAGGTAGCGTTTTTTGAAATTATTCTACTACTTATAATAATAATAATAATTGTTTTTTACGGACAGTACGTAAATTTTGTGATGCATGTAATTTGAAAATAAATTTAAAATATCTAATATATATACTTACCTATTATAAATACATATTTATTATAAAATTATCTTATTTCTCTTAAACACGTACATAATATAGATAATTATTATACATATATGACATTTTAATGGAAAAACTTTTGCATTTTTAAGTAATTTAATAATTATATGTGATTAGACAGGATATAGAAGTAATAGCCTCGTAATGTTATCGCTAGTAGTTTTGAATAAATGCCAAAATGTAAGATTTCATTCATTATTGTAAAAAAGGAAAAATAAGATTTGTTATACTAGTGAACTTGTCTGTTAACTAAGGGTGAGATTTACGACCACGCAACAGTCGCGAGGCTAATACGTGATGCCACATAATCGCCGATATTGTCTGTAATGCGAACGAGTGAGCAGCAAGACTGACTCGTTTATTTTCTCTACGATTTAATAAAATAAATGAATCAAATCTTATGTTATGCAGCAAGCCGCGTAATCAGCTGCCAAATTTTCTTTCTAAATCTTATCTTAACAACAACACCAGTGCCTTTTAGGCTGCTGATCACGCTTTGCTAAATAAATTAAAAAAAAACAACAAAATATGGTGTGGGTCACATTTTATTTTTTTGCTAATTTACAAACAGTGTTACAAACATCTTTGAATTTTTTTAAATTATTTTTTTAATTATTTTTCGTAATTTATAAATGGATTCAAATGTGTACTTTTATTGTTCTAATCCTGAGGTGTATGTATTTTTATCACCGCTACTATTTGTAATAATAATGCTTGAAAATGCATGATATTGTTTTATTAATCATTTTTTGCTTATTATTTTGAAAACCTTTGAATTTTATTCCCTATATTATACATATGTTTTTTTGTTTTTTGATTTTTTCCTCTTGGAAACTTCTATATTATTTTTTGTTGCGATTTTCCAAATCAAATTTGCTGGAGAATCAGCTTTGCGTGGGCGTATTTGAACACATTGAAATAAAGTGTCCAGCATCAGAGGCACAATAAACTCTCTAAATACGCTACCTATACTTACTTTTGGGCTCAGTTTATTTTTGCATTTTATTTTTTGTGATTGTTTAACCTCAAAAAATATATTATATTCATCGCTTACCATTTCCCCCTCTCAACAAACTAACGCTTATAATACTTATATATCATTTTGTAATTGTCAATTTAGTTTCATTTGACACATTTTGCTGTTGGGAAGCTATGTTTAGTTTCATATTTTGTAAAATATATTTTCATAAATTTAGTTTGAGTGGAATTAATTGATTAATTAATTAATAATAATAATAATAATAAAATCAATATTTAGAGGGCATTAGGACTGTTTAGCTCAATACATGACGTTATTTTTTCAGGTGTTCCGGAATTGCCAATTCTCAGTAAGTTGATGGCATATCAGTACTATACATACATAAAATAAGTAATAATAATATGTATTTAATTCCTGCTTTACGCTTTAAAACAAATATATTGTTAGTACAATAATATTTATACAATGCTATATTATACATAAATTAACGAATTTTTGATAATTATTTACAAAAATTTAATGCCATAGCTTACCAACTGCAATTTGGTGTATGCAATTTTTTTTTTTTTTGTTGATTAATTAATTAAATAAATAATTATTTAGTTTTTTGGTAAGCGAGAACACAAAAAGTAAAGTGCTTGTAGAATATCTCTTGTTTGGCTAGATTGATGGTTAACAATATTTATGAAATTGTCCCACTGGGTGTATATGAAGAACAGTAGTAATTAAGTTTTCATATACACCCAAGTCAAGTGCTGATGACAATTTTTGAAATTACTGCTCAATTCTATTGGGTCAAATTAGAACCACCATACCATAATGAAGTAAAACAAGATTAAAGAAAAAAAAAAAAAAAAAAGAGGAAGTGATTGAGTACATTTGAGATGTTGAACATGCCCAACGCTTATGTAATGTGCAATTTTCTATTCTATCTACTCTAAAGAAAACTATATCTCTCTAACTACCGCCATGGCACCGATTAACGCTCCCTTTTAATGGTCCGTAGATTACGCTTAGAATGAAGCGACGAATTAAAGGCTTATAAATGAAAACGAATAAAAAAGAATACTGGCATTTTCTTTTAATCCAGAACTGTCTCTTTCCATTTTTATCCTACTCTGCTGAATTTTAGTGTGCACATTGCACCACTATATACTAAACAACCGAAAAAAAAAAATAAAAAAATACGATAATATAAATAGGAAAATAAACAACCTAAAATTAAAGGGCTTACATGAAATTAGCTAACATAGTTAATATAATAAAATGAACATAATTTATATTGCTTTATTTTTTAAATCTTTAGTTAATGCGCATTAAATGAGTTTTTAAACGCTTTATTATCGTTCTAAGCCTGATATGTCTGAACTTTATTTAATATTTAGGGAAAAGAACTGTGCCTATATAGACAATCAAAAATAAACATTATGCGTGTCATAATTAATGATATTATGATGAATTATTTAATATTGTAATCAAGAAAATATCTATATTGAAATTGGGTGTTTTTGAGGGTAGTAAATAAGCAATCATTGAAATATTCCTTTATCTAATTAGTCTAGTTTTCAAGTATGTATGTAGATCAAAGTAGCTTAACTGAAATTGAATTAATTTTGCTTAATTTTATTAGTTTTCTTGTAGTATAAGAGGAAAGGTAAATGGCAAATTTTTAACACAACAGTAGAGAGGAGGTAGTATTGTAATTTCATTATTATTATTATTTGATATTATGATTTGTTTGACTTCCTGACTATGTTATGGGTATATTTTTTGTATTTTTGTTTAACTATTTTCATTATTAAAATATGTTATGTTTGCAGAATTCCAGCCGCATATAGACTAATTGTAGCCTCGCAGATTTGTCCACACGTAACAGCTTGTAAAGTCATTAATTAATGAATTAATTTATTTATTAATTATTACTACATAGTTCTTTTTAACAGTATTGCCGCTTTACGCTTAAAGAAGGGTATGATTAAGTAAGGACGATGACTTTGTCGGCGTACGGCCAGTAATGCGCACAGTTCATCGGCGACACAACCGGATGTTCGTCATCTGTGCTCGTCGGCCATCAGAAAATGGGGGAGATGGAGCGGACGCGGTCGTCGGTCGCGGTCTCGTCTTGCCGCAATCATACCTTTAGGATTTTTATTTTTATTTTTATCATTTCATATGATTTCATGTAGATGCTGAATTGTAAGTAATCTTTTAATTTGCACTTCTTTTTTATAACGTATTTTCTTCTTGTTTAATAAAATTTGTATAATGAAAATTATAACTTCAAATATTTAACGAAATCATTATTAACTTTTTAAACATTTTTCAAATTGCATGTTTCGAAATTTTCTTTCGTTTTTACGTAAATTATTTTATACATTTTATATTCAAATATCTTTTATTTTGCTTTTTTGTTTCATGCTTACGTTACATAACTGGTTTGCTTCGTCAACCATCTGTTTCTCTTTTCTAACCTACAATTTTATTTTTGCAACCCTTGACAACCTCTTTTGCTGTTACTGTGCGTCTTTCTCTGGGGAATCACCGACGCCTGATATGAATCTGATGGGACTGTACCCACCAACACCCTCAAAAAAAAAAAACATCTAATACAATTTTTCTATCTCTACACATGCTTTTTGATGCTTTCTTTTTGGCAAATTTTAACTAAAATTCATGAAAATTAAAAAAAAAAAACAAATTCGACATGAATTGCTTTTTGAAAATTTCTTCTTATCTTCATAATATATGTTGGGGTGGTGTCTGGTGGGTAAAATCGTGTGTAATGGCCTGTTTAACGTACTGTTGTCGCATTGTACTTATTGGCTGCGTGATGCGATGACGCTTGTTGCTGATGCACAAATATACTCTGCATGACGCCATAGATAATGGTACGCCCTCCAACGCCCCGTTTGTGATCTACACTGATGACCAAGGACAGGTATTCCAAGTTATTTAATTTCATGTAAGCTGTACTACATCGCTAATCTATAATAGAGGCCTACCCGCACCACATTAAAATGGATAATGACAGAGCACGTAAATCAAAAAATAAAAAAAATCTGAAGAGAATCAAAACGAAATAAAAATGAAAGTGCATTAAAAAGTTAAAAGAGAAAATCATGATAATAAATTTTTTAATTTATATTTATGTATGTTGTTCTTATTATCTTATGTCTTATAATGCCACTGAGGCGATGGTAAGAAATTTAAATTGCATCTTCTCTCTGCTTTTCGTTTAATTAATTATATGATTTTAACATTTTTGGTTTTTGAATTATTATTATTGGCTGTGCTCTGTCTGATTTGATATGTTTCAATGTTGCGTATTAGTAAAAATATTAATATATTTCCTAATATATTCTTTTTTATTTCATTTATTTATTATAACAATTTAAATGTAGAACAGCCTGCATGTTATTAACTTAACTAACAAGTTACAACGTGATATTTAAATTATAAAGACTGTGTCACTTTCACACACATACTAAAACCCATATACACACTAAATGCGAACGCGTCATTATCAGAGCTAAGCTAAGCTAAGCTAATTTGTGCCGCCGTGCTTTAAATGCCGTCTACCTTTAATGTATAGCCATTTTATAGATTAACATGCCGGCCCCAAAATGTTATCAATCTACATTTAGATGCAACAACACGATGGGGGTTTAGATATTTAGCTTAGCTTATATTGACGTTTAGCTTTAATAATTATTATTGGTAGTGGCAGAGTATAATTTGAAATTTTGTTGATGTGTTGTCCACTCTGTTGATTGAGAAATTAATATTGTATGTATTTTGGTTCACTGTTACGGTGGTGAAACTGCATTGTCTGAATGTTCATTTTGTTTTTTTTTTCATGTTTTTTTAGAGAGTCGGAAAAAGTATGGCTCAAATCTAATAATATCAATCTAAGCTTATTACTTACACTCACACGTTGTAACTAGTTAATTAACAGATATTAAAAAAGCTAAATGTACTACCAACATTATTTTTTTTGCGTTTTTATTAGCTTATATTCACATTATATAAATGGTTTTTTCATTATTCGGCTTTTCTAAACTATAGTCTTTTTTCTTCCGCTGAAGTAGTTTTTTTTTTGCAATTTTAGCCTCTATAAGCGGCCATTTTCAAGTCTCCATGTACACACTAGTCAGTTTCAGTTTAATTAAAAAGATTTTTGTATTTAGTCAAAACAAACTTTGCTTTTGACTTTGCAAAATGAAATTTTGCAAATTGCAATTTTTTGATATCATAAATTTTCTTCAACTTGCTTGACTAGTTGTACAGCTATAATTTAGTTTTTTTTTTTTCTTAGGTAAGATTTTCAAACATTCTGCATGTAATAATCTCCTATTTTACAATCACATTCCTTGTGTTAACACAATGCTTTTGGTTTTGGCATATTATGTTATATATCGCCACTTGCTTTGTTTTTATCAATAATTCCATATATTCTGGTATTTTCGCTTAAATAGAAAGGAGATAACCACAAATGAAAGACAGAAATGTTGTTTGTTTCCTATAATATATATAAAAACTATTTATTATAAGCCATTCAGAATGCAAACTGTAACAAAGTTGCATAATTAATACGATTATTACAATTATTGAAGGATAATGTCATTTAATAATTAATACGTTAGGTGTACATTTCATCAAAATTTAATTGGATTACGAATATATTTGAGATAAACAATGGTGCAGAATGATTGAATTATCTATACAGTTGGCCTAAATTTTCGCAAAAGAATTTTTTTTTTGATTGGCATGCGCATATACTCAAATTTTTTGTGATAAATATAATAATAATAAAGTTTGGATTTTTAGAGTGCTTATGTATGCTGTCAATAGTTTGTTTATTATTATCATTATATGTCTACCGTTTTAAAACTATACATTATACTATTATTATATTCTGTCATTATTAACTACTTTTCCGATTTCTTAATAAATTTCAAAGTGATAGTGCATACATGCGCACCAAAAACAAAACGAAAAATATATAAATTTTTTATTTCCGTTCAATAAGTATCCGTTAATTAACTAAATTAACAGATGCTAATGATTAAAAGAGTATTTTTTTTATAATATAGAATTTCACTTTTCAACATCGTTGTTTACTAAATAAAGATTTTTCTTCGGCTTTTTTACAGTTACTGGACACCCTCCCGGTGTGCCAAGATTTTAAACGGGGCCTTTGTTTCCGGCCTGATTGCAAGTTTGTTCATCTACAGGAAGGTAAATCAAATAGTGAATTCTCTTAATAGATTGTATTAATTAACTATACTCGGAATTCTTCGATTATATCCATGATTCTTTGTTATCTATTCTAGGAGAAGGTGTCGAGGTGATTGATCAACGGGTGGCAGTATGTCGTGATGCCGCCAAAGGTCAATGTGGTCGATCTACATGTAAATACTATCACATCCCCGTTGAATTGCCGCCGGCTCCCGTTATGGCCGCACTATCCTCCTACCTGCAGTAGCGACAACGATAACAACATTAATAATAATAATTTAGATATTTATATATTATATAAACGTTTTAATATACATAAATACATCATATTATTATATTAGATTACTTTAACTAATAAGTCAAATAACGTTTTTTTTGGGGATATCGTTCCCGAAGGAAGAACCATTTTTTTTTTTTAGAATACTATTATATAAATAGGTATAGTTTTTCCTTGTATTGTTGTATGAGTGCATGAGTAACATAATGAGAGGATTCAATCTTGTTTTATTCTCTCTGTTGGACATCGAATTCAATGGACTCATTGTCCGATTTCAACTATATAATATTTAATTGATGTACAAAATTTTGTAATTTTTAGGACAACTTCCAAGTGATTTTAGTAGAATTAGAATTTATTCAAAATTATAATCGGGACAGCACGTACGGATTTGTGCGTAGAGTATGCGGTACAGTGTTTCTACTGCATGCCATTCTGATTGTCAAACAGGGAGATGTCAAAAACGTTCCCATTTGTCCCGGAATTTATAATAATAATTGTTTTTTTTTTTTTTAATCGGAAATTGTTTTGTTAATTCGTTATCTGGTAGCAAGTGTCATCGGTGCTGATTTTAATTATTATATGTAATTGACGGTCTTGTCATTTTTTGCCGTCAAAACAAGATCTCAACCGCCATCCCGTTTTTTTTTCTAGATAATAAAAATTATCACCGAGGCATTTCGCACGTGCAGATTTAATATAATAATAATTTTCCTCCTGTATATTTGCTGTGATTTTAAAAGTGTTGAATGAATTAACATTATGATAATAGAATATTTTAATTTTCAATTTTTAGTTCCAAAGTCATTAAATCAAACACATGATTTATTCACCCTTAAACTTGTTCCTAAAGCATCAAGACCCCTATTAATCGCAAGACTATAATTATTATTATATAACATGTTTTTTGGGTCAGTGTATGTAACGTTTATATTATTATTACATAATAAACACATAATACATATATTTACAACGAATGACAAATTATATGAAAGCTTTAATTTTACTTTTAACTACTTATTTTTTTTGGTATTGGATGTTCCATGGATTTGTTTCTTTTTAATATAATAATGAAATTATGATATTGGAATATTATTGAAAATTACTTGTAAATACGTATTTATAAACTCGTAGCTTTAGTTGAATTATTATATTGTAATAGTGTTATTACACCCTAATTATAATAACATTGAATACATAGTTTGAGAAACATATTCCTTTCAGGAACATTCCTTACTGTTCTCCGAAGACTAATCTCTAAGAACAAACTAGAAAAATGAAAAAACCGAAAAAAAATAAAGAGTTTTCTAACAAAAAGAATAAAAAACAAAAAAAAAAACAAAGAGTTCTCTATATTGTATAATAAAATTATTATTAAATTTAGATAACCTATCTATATGCCTAATAATAATACCTATATTATTCTATACTATAATAATATTTACATTAATCACCAATGAAAAGACTGAAAGACAAACATGCCGCTTTGGAAATGGTGTCAGGTGTGTGTATTGGGTGCGGTTGATTTAATGTCTCTTGGTTCTAGTTGAAATATGTAAGTTTACTTTTATTAGACTTCGTTTTTCCATAAGAAAACTAATATTTACCCCTAGCCCCATTGAGAATATATCATATGTTTATAAGGTAAAAAAGGGGGGAAAGACGATGTCTACATTATTGTTTGGATACTGCGCTAAGCCAAATTTATATATTTTTTTTTCTGAAATGATTTATCTGTTCAAAGTTGTAATGGTTAAGCTAATTGGCTTTTTTTTTTCTTTAACAAAATCCATGTGCAATGTAGCACATTATCCAAACAAATTGCTAGTGTTCAATATGGAGTTTCACAAGGCTTTTACCTTTGGAATGTAACATCGAGAAAAATCAAACATGCGAAATTCATTTTAGCGGCTGAACAAAAGAATTCGAGTCTAGTTACTTCGCAGTTTTGTGAAACACCATTTTTTTGTTGTTTTTTTTTTGTATTTATTCTAAATTTATAACACAATTTGCATGAATGCCTGATTGGTTTAACTTATAGGGAAGTGAAGAATAAACCTCGGGCTAATAAAATGATTAATATTGGTCTAGTCAAAATCGTCGTCGTTTTAAATTTGTGTGTGTTTGGTGTAATTGTTTATTGGATAACTTGATATCATTCGATCCATATGTGTGCCGTATATATGTAGGTGGTAGATAGCATTGATTAATATTATAATAATAATGTTCCTCTGATGAATACCTTCACATATTTAATTTAACTTTTGAATTTTTTGGATGATGAACAGAGACTTTGTTGCGGGTCGGAATTGTTTATAGATTATTGCACCCCCGTTTGCGATATCAGGTGATCTACGATGTATGTGCGTGTGTGTGTATGTGCGAATGATTAAATATGGTGATTTTTTGTTCTTTTGTTATAATAGTATTACAACAGTGGCATGTTCATGATTACTTTTTTTTATCTTTAAAAGTACTAATAGCAAAAAATAACTAGAAAATTCTCGAATCTTAATATAAAATTTAAATCATGAATACGTTTGCTGCGATTATTTTTTATATAATAATAGATAAAGATAGATATAGATTACCTACCTATAAAATAAAAAATAGTCATTTCAATGAAATAAACGAAGAAAAATTCGCATTAAAGAGTATAATTACTATTCTTGAACAATTACTCTGAGATGTACTTATAAAATACATAACATTTATTTGTTTTCGTTTTTTTCCTTAAGTTTTACAAATTTTTTTCGCAGCATTCTTGTCCCAATCAAATTATTGGAATTTAACCCTTTAAAATTAAAGTGCAATATAAAACTGGGAACGAATGTGATATAATCTTAATTTTATTCGATTTTTTAACTAAAAGAAAAGTACAGGATAACAGAACAATTAACGAATTAAAACAAGATTGCTGCTTCATCTGTTTGATTAATTATTTGTTTCTTTTCTGTCATTATTTTGTTCTTTGTTTTGATTTTATCGAAAGAGAGCTTCCACAAATTCGCATATGTATATGATGGACCTCTGCTTATTGCTTCTTTATAATAATTGCCTTTTACATCCAATTTTGCCTATGGGTTGTATTTTAGCGTTTACTATACATACACCCTCTTTATTTGGGAGATTTGTGTGTGTGTGTGTGTCTTGAGAGAGAGAGAGAGAGAAGCGCATCAGCTGCCCCCCATTTTGCGATTGCTTTTACTGATGGGAAATTATTGTGATGGAATATGATTAGATAAATTGCTGTCATTGCCGCTGCCGCTGCTGCTACTACTCCGTCTATTAATAACAAGAGACTAAATTTTATTATAACCATATTAACTGTAGTAGTAGAGTATAATAATAATCAAGCAATCAGTTATATTCCCATTGCTAGGCATAAGAACAAGAAACCGAAAAATCTACAATCATAAACTGAATGAATAGTTTTTTGATGATGATGCGTAGCACTTTTTGTGTAATAAGGGGTAGTAGCTTATAGTGGGGATTTTATCTATACAAATATCACAATTAAATCCTATCTAAAACTGATGGGGTGATTTAGTCCAAACTGTCGCTCCATTAATTAATTATTTAAGATAATTTTCTTTCAATAATAATTATAAACAGTGGGACAATCTGTATACAACAAGAATTACAATCCTTAATACATAATACAATAATTAAGAGTCCAGTAATTATTTGCCGGATTATCTTAAACAAAAAGAATCAGGGCAACAATTCCTCATCACCTTTTTTTTTACGTTCTAGTTTTTTCTCTGTATAAAATCAATACTTGTCAGGTTTAAAGGGTGTATTAAAATGGAAGTGCCCATTTTGTATTCTCTCTTCTTAATTTTTAAGTATGTAGTTTCACAGTTATTATAATTATTAGATAGATTTGTTTTGTATTAATTATTGGGTGACTTCCCTGTGATATATTAAAACAGTTTCGTACAGTTATTGTTTATATAGTACCTATTTTTTTTTGTGTCAGTTAAGACAGATTTGGATAAATCATCCTTTTGCAACTTCAACTTTTATACAACAAAGTATTGGGTTAGATTGATTATAAAAAGGGCAGTGTGGGTATTTTAATCAATCATTGGATTTTTGTTAATTAATTAATTACACTACATGTCTAATCAATAAAACGAAAGTGAATCAAACAATATTTACTGAATTTTCTCTTTAATTTCGACGAAAAAGGGTGTATTGCTGTATAAAAGTTGGTTGATCTACGATATAAACTTATCGTATATGCTATATGTTTATATTTATATTATTATTATTATTAAAGTAGCCTTAGTTATTAGGAATAATTATTTTCTTAATAATTATATTTATTGTTGTATTTTAACTTTGCATGTGTTCTGCTATATAGTATTTGAGCATTAATAATAGCTTATTCGATAATATGTATTTAATATTCTCTAATATAAGAGAAGATTAGCTTTATTTTAGTGCATGTTATACGCGTTTAATTTTTGTATTTTTTTTGTCAGCATTTAACACAATCCAATCCTCATAGCTTCAGTATTTCTACGCTTTTGCTTTAATATTAACATTATTATTAATTTTTTTCTTTTAATGGTGATAAAATCATGACAATTTGTATTTCTTTGTTTAGTATTATTTTTATAATTTTAATTTTGTTTCAAAAACGTAAATTACCATTTGGCTTCCATACGACCTAAGAGAAATCATTGTGATTAAATTCTTCATTGTTTCGTTTAAATTGTGTTTTGATTTATTTATATATTGTACAGTTGTTGTTGATGATAAAATTAGAAAATGTCAAAGAAATTCTTAATAAGAATGAATTAATGAAAGTAACATATAACAGCAAAAGTCCTTTTGTAATGTCGCTTGTTTTAAAATAAAATATCGAACGTCAATGTGCATATAATGATGTATTATTTATTAACTAGCTCGTTGTAAGTATGCGATTTATTGTACATTGACTGTATTCAGTGGCAAATTGGTGCTGCGTTCAGCTTTTGTAAATTACATATGTGCGACAACTTTCGTTTTAATAGGAATAGAGCATTTGGACTACATCAGCTGCGCAGAGCCATCTATTGCCACTGATTGTAGTTGTCGCTGGCTAATCTAATAATCTAAGACGAACTAATGCTGCTTTTACATACAAATTATTTGCTTATCGCTTAAAGCTGCTATGCATTGATGCCCCCAGCTATTTTGTTTTATTTTATACTGACAAACAAAATTTTAATTAAAATAATGTAATTCAATGTTGTTCTCCTATTTTTTTTTTCTTGTAATAAATCATTGTTCCGTAGTTGAGTTTTTATAATTAAAACAGCTTGTCAGTTGCCCAATTAGAAGACGTAAAGTAACAAAAAAAGAAAAAAAAATACGAAATAAATAAATAGGGACTTACATAATATACATATTATATTTTTTAAATGATTCAATATGATATTTTTATATATTTATGTGTTTTGTTGAAGATTTTTTATATATATATTTTTTTGTTGTTGTATTATGAATGGTAACTGACAAATTGCATATTAGTTAGGTTGTTTAAGTGAGGTTTATTTAATCTACCACTACTACTACTACTACTTGTATGTTTAATTACTGATAAATAAAATAAGCAGCGACCTAAATATGAAAATAATAGAGAGATTTTAGGTCTTTAAATAACTATTGTAGTTGTTATTATTATTGAGATATTTTTAGATGTAAAACGTTTTTTTTGGTAAAGAGAACTAAATTAATTAAAAAACAAAGTGATTTTTATATGAGCCACATGGAAAAAGGACTTTTTGTTTTTCACTTAATGTACATCTAAGTGTAAAGAAATTATTAGCCATATGATATTATGTATTTTATGTAAATATGGTGGCTCATTATTTTTTCATTTTATCAACAACAATTTTGTGATATTTTTAGTAATGATTGTTATTATAAGTCACATCACATGTAGCATATTAACTGAGAATATGTACTACTCAGTTTTCTACTGCTGAAACTGTTGCAAAGTGGACGGCTTTTGTCCATTTTTCAGCAGCACACTGTTGAAAAACATGAGAATATTAAAAAAAAAAGAAAGAAATATACCGCTTCATAATAGTACATCATTTCTTTAATTTCATTTAATATTTTGCCTGTCTTTTTTTTTGTTTCTTTTTTGTGGTTTTCTGACGATAATAATAATTATATTATTAATATAATTTACATACACACATACCTACAACATTATGTAGTATGTATATCGTAATAATAAATTACCTCAAAAAATTTTGGAAATGTTCAGACTGCTGTTTAAATTACTAATAAATAATAAAATTGAAAATAATGATAATAAACGAGTTGTGGCGGCATATTTCGAACAACAGTTAATTTTAGGAATTTAACTAAATGTATTAAATAATCCTGGAGTTAAGGCGAGGAAATTCAACAGTAAAAAATGAAAGAAAAACTATAAAATTAAGTCAAGATTATTTTTTAAGCGAAAAAATATAAATTTTATGATTATATAAATAAATATATAGTATATGAATATAAATATATTTACTTAATTATCATTGAATTGTAAAAAAAAGAACTAAAGTGTGCATCATGATGCACGTACATATGTATTTTAGGATCCAATTGATACAAACACACTATTGGCCAGTTTTCTTTTTTTGCTGTTGAATGGATTTGTAAAACGGCGTATATGTAAGTAGGCCCATTGATAATAAAGAAAATGTTTATATTAATTAATTATAGGAATTTGTTGGAATATTTTGCGTGATGGAATATCTAAGTCGAATGTTGATATGTATTAAAAAATTATTTATTCTTGTAAATTTTTGTATAATGTTATTTTTTTTATTTAATCGTTTACTATTATTATTATTGTGTATTATTAAAAGAAAGAAAAAAAAAAACGATAATTAAACTGGCATCTTACATATACGCCTCTGGTTTAGATCCTTTCTGTTTTCTTTTTGTTTTTATATTTTTTTGGATGATTGTGAACTGATTTGATAAAGTGTGTGATTATAAAAAAATAACATTGTATTGCCGACAACCTTGCCCTTAATTAAATTTTCAACAACAGGATTTATATTAAGTTTGTGCCATAATTTGTAATAATTCTGCGATATTTTTCAATAGTATGTCAATTGTAATTTTCTTTAGTTTTTCACGTAATTTAATTTTTTTTTAAATTGTAATCTTTATTTTTCATTTTGTATTGTCAATTTACGTACGTAATTTTTGAATTTTAACATTGTAGTCAAACATTTTGTCAAGTTTTCATGTTCACGTTATGTCTTTTGAAAAAAAAAAAAAAAAAATGGACATAAGTCTTATAATTACTATTGTTTATTATTAATTAATATTGTATAAGAATAAACTAATGATGTGATGATGATCAGGGGCTCTAATGAAGCCTCTAATTTTCTGAATATAGTAGGAATAATAAACCATTATGTGAAATTATAAACGATTTCTTTTTAATGTAATTGCACCTTGTCCATTTTGACTATTCAAATTTTAAACTTTGAAAGTTTACAATCTACTAAAATACTATTTTTATAGATAGACTATCAAAATATCAATCGAAGATAACAAACCACGTATCCATTCTGGCTTCCGCTTATCAGAGGGGCTAGGTCCACTTTAGAAAAAAAAACATTTTGTCAAATTTGTTTATATTAAAAATTATCTTGCTTTTCATAAATAAAACAACATAATCTGAATATTTCAGCAACCCTAAATCTGGAAGATGTCAAAATTGTATAAAATTACTACTTCAATGACTATAATAATAATTAATTAATATGTACAAGTCTTTATTAATTTATCTAACAAATACTCATTCCTCTCGATCATTAATCTACTAATAATAATAAATAGTCTAATCTTTAGTGAACCCATCTCCTGTGGGATCTAAAAGCCATGGATAATTATTAGGACATTCCATACATGTGAATAAACGTAATGTTTCTCCTGGTAATTCTCTGGTTGTTAATGCACAAGAGTTTGGTAGTGAACAATATGGCTGTCCTTTAATATCACATTTTTCTTTCCATTCTTGGAAATCACGTAGGCCATTAAGTTCAGTTGGATTTTGCATCCACTGGATGACTTGTAAATTCGTTACGAAATACACATCATTACGCCCCAACATTTCTTCAATGAATTTAATCAATTCTTCTTTAAACTCCTTTTTACTCTTAAGCCACGATGCATGGAAGTTAAGACCTAATGGTGCACGATTGCTATTAATATGACGATTAAAGTTGTGCCTTAATAATCTGGCGAATTGATCACCAGTTTGAATATTTGAACATGAATCGACCATGTGACAACCTGGGAGGGACTCATCGAATGTTGGATCGTCACGTCTGTCTAATTCGTTCATTACCATTTCCCATACTGGATGTGATCTAGATGGACAATTATGAGCGTTGCCATTACATTTATGTGGCATACGGAAATATAATGTATAAGGCCAAATTGGAACACGTCCCAATGATGCAGTAATTGATGCATCATAGACAAAATATTGATCAGTCATCATTTCGAATTGTTTATTTCCGCCTACACGTAGATACGGTGCTCGTACACCGATAATTGAACCATCAGTAATATTTGCGAAACGTTCGATAATTAAACGGGAACCAGCCATTTCAGCTAGCCAATCATCATAGCTTCCTTGACTCCAATAATTTGGATCTTCTTTGTGCGTTAATGAGAAAACGGCAATTTCATGTCCCTTCCTATGTAAATCCTGTACGGCCGAATAATTTGTATATTTATGAGATACGAAGTATGTGCCACGAATTTGACAGCCATTTGGATTCGCTCGTTGCCCGTTGAAAATCTCTTCATACAGATCAATATTGTCAACGTTCACGGCACCATTAAACGTAATTGTTATCATTTGTGGTACATTAACTGGTTCTAAGGCACCTGGAATTCTTGTACCATCTGCTGAACAGAAACAGTCAGGCAAAGCGCATTGAGTTGTGTCACAATCTGGTGCTCGGTTTGGATCAGTATCAACAGCTGCAAAGAAGCAATTCAATTAACATAATTAACAAATCGGCAATGATTTGATGACATAGGGATACACTTACAGCAAGCATTTTCATCAGATTCATCTTTACAATCTGGTTTTCCATTACAGAATAATTCTTTATCGACACATTCCCCATTACCGCATGATAGTTTTCCTTCAGGACAAACCGGTTCATCTGTTTTAAGTATTGGCAATACTTTTCTAGGTTCTGAAATTGATTTATTTAGTTTGGTGTTTGATGCAAAGCATTAATTAACTCTGTACAGGTGTAGTCATACAGGTGTTTTTTTGTATCTTTGTGTTTAGACAATTGATAAGATATATATATATATATATTTATATGTATAGGTACCTAAATTCATGAATTGGAATATGTTTAAACAGAAAATCTATATTCTGATAGTGGCTGCAATGAATTGGGAGTACATGTGAATGTTTTGATTGAAAATCAATTGAAAATGTGTGTTCTAAAACTCCATATGACTTCGTTATAGGTACTTCTCTAATAATATTTTGATTGGCGTTTTATACATTATTTACATATTGCTGTACACACGTCGAAATAGAAAGTAGACACACTGATAAAAATAAATACTTAATTAAAAGAAATGGAAGAAGATTAAATTAAAAAGGAAATGAAAGTACATAAAAATCAATTTGAAAAACATATAGAAGGTATTAATTAAGAGAAAATTAATGTATTACGATGTACGTTCACACATACACATAAATGCGAATAGCAAGGGAAAAGAGAAGAATAGAAAGAAATTAGCAAAGAACATCAGATAATTATATGATTAAATTGAAGAAATTAAGTGAAACAAGAAAATTATAAATTTGAAATTATATGATAATACATGCTAATGATAAAGTTTAATAGCAATTTGGACTGTTTATTATTGATATTAGAAATACGACAGAGTAGAATGAGAAGAAAGAAAAGACGTGAAAAACTCAGGATGAGGCGAAGAAGAAGAAGAAAACTAAACTAGTGAAATGAGGCGAATGTAGGCAAGTGTGTAAAATGAATGTAATTCTTATTTACAGTTTAATTGGTGTCTAATTAATAATTATGTACTTAGTATACTCAACATGCTCATGCAAGAATTTTTAGTATAGTGAATCGATTGAAGCTGATCATCGTGAATATGATTTATAAAGTGAGTTACAGCATATATTATTCGAAATAATAGAATCTTTTGAACGTACAATATATGCTCTAACTGCTGTATTATTAAATAAGCACTATTATTAACTACTGGTGATGGAAATTAAAAAAGTAATCATGCAAGGAAACATTAATGTTTAGAAAAAAAAAATGTTAAATTATTTATATCTACTTTCTACTACATATTGTTTACCAATACATTTTGCAATTTGTTCGTTTTTTTTTTATTTTTATTTTTTTTTTTGGAAAGCAGTAATCGTTCGTGTAAAATTCATGTCACAACAGTCATGTTTAACAATAGATATTATTAATAGGACTATATTAGACTGATATTTACATATGTATTTGTAATCCAAAGTTTCCCACTTTTCTGTGTGACACAAAAATTTTACAGTTGAATCCTAAACCTTTCTAAATACAGTACTGAGACCCTCATATATAGTTCCTTCACCGCACTATTTACGCGACTCGAAGTGCGACGACGAACTTACTTTCCAATTTATTGCAATTAGTGACCTTTCCTTTCCAGTCACAAGTTTGTTTATCGATGTCAAACGCCAATCCACTTGGACAAGTGATTTGTTTTAAACCAGATTTCGTACACCTGTACGTGTAAAATAATCATTTTAAAATTAATTTGTTTTGACCAAGAAATAGTGACTTGAGAACCGCTCCTAAATTAACTTTGACGAACTCTATAGAGATTGACTTTAGTTTAAGAAATCGTTCAAAACATTTTCCGTTCCAGTTAGATTTAACATAAATTTTTCGGCGCAAAATAGAGTCACTATTCCTTCTACATCAACTTACTCTCAAGCCTATCGCAATTTTTAACATTAGTTTTCCAATCGCATGTTTGCCTATCAATATCAAATGCCAAGCCAACTGGGCATCGAACTGATGCTAATCTAGTTATTCCATTATTATCACTATTAAAATCGCACCTGGAGAATAATTAATAAATTAAGTATCGAAACTAGTATTATTATGGATTATTAATTATTGCCTATGCGATGGATTATTATTATATAAGTGGTCAGGGCCCATCTGATTTAAACATGATAAACGCGGTTTAAATTATGTAGAAGTGCAATCGTCATTTTCGCTATACGCATCAATCATGAATCTGTATTACATACATTATACTATAACGGCACCGATAATGGTCATCAGGCTGCGCACAAGCCACAATTTAATTATTCCGGTAATTATTTAAGTAAACATCTGAAGTAAACCTCAACCTAGATATTGATTAACCAAATGAAATAAATTTAATTAAATGTTACCTGACAACGTCCCGACAATCTCCTTCAGTGGTTAATCGAAAATATTCATCTGCCGGACGATTCTGACATAATTCCTCTGATGTTGGATCTGCATCGCCATCTTGTTCATCTTGTGCAAAGACTGGGAAATCAAATAAAAAAAATCTAATCAGTTAAGAAAATAATCATATCTACAGATGTCTGTGGCACATCTAATTTAACGACATAAAAAATAATAAGTATTTATAGAAATCAATGTTATTTTCATATTGTAGCGTATGTGTCACATAAATGTGTATACATATGTATGTATATGTATTGTAGAAACTTGTTTTATAACAAAATCTTTTCCAAATGCCACAACTTTCGATTGACCCAGATTTCTTTAATTTTGTATATTTTTTTCACTTGCGCTTTTAATAATGGTAGAAACATATGTAATACAGGTGGTTAAAGTAAAATAAAATCGAGAAAAGTTTAAAAGAAGTACGAGCACTGTAAAAGCATATATAATATAAGAATAGATTCAATCAAAATAATAGTAGTGCAAATTTCCTATTTTTAATGACTGTGTGGCTCTATTTGTGCTTGAAAAGTAATCAGATAGTATAAAAGAAACTTTAACAATTATTATACTACTTTATCTAAGCAAGTAAGCCCCTCTCAGCTTCTTTAGAAATTTCAATATGGACAGAGAAAAGACAGCGCCTGAAAGGGACTGTAACAAGCAAAAACTTTTAAAAAAGAAAAAACTTGTAAAAGCTTAAATTTCAATTCAAGTAAAAAGTTTGGAAAGCTGCATGTATCTACAAAGTAGTAATGCCTAAAGTTGTTTCAGGGTAACGAATGCTGAACGAGCTTTTTTTTTTGTTTTGACATTCCCCCAGCTCGATTTGAACATGATTTAGAAGAATGGAAACCTTGGTAAAATCACTCTTTGTGCTTATCTTCAATCTATCAATCAATTAAAATTTAACATATTAGGAAAAACCATATAACAAAAGAAACGTAAACATCACGCAACAAGAATAATGTCCTCATATAATGAATCAGCTATACGTAGGCCACACTAGGAGTTATGTAGATTTCTGATTTGAGTTGCTCACGTCGCACCCCCTATTTTAGCCTTGCCTGCCTGCCTGCCTAGCCTTAAAAATATACGTCGTTTTTATATCCGCCTTTTTTTCTTTTTCTATTGGCAAAATAATAAATAATTACTATAATTATTATGGCGACATACATCGACGAGGTTGTTTAAATAGAAATAACAAATATCTACCTAATTGCTTTAATTGCAACAGTGTGTCTTTGTATTAAATGTTAATGGAAATTATTGGAAAAATAAACCTATGTGTACATATTTGTGGAGGTGGCTTAGTTATTATTATTATTCATTCGATATTTGAATGAATGATGATGAAATTCGACTTTTTCAATTTGAAATTTAAAGGGTGGGTTCGTGCATTACTGATGGGTACAGATTATATTTTTTATAAAAAATGGTCTTCTAAAATACCATAATATGTATTCTTGACACAGCAAAGAGAGTTAAAAATCGACCTTGAATAATACTGGTTTTATAAATTTGCAAGACTGAAAGTAAAAGTTGACTTTTCAGTACCCCACAGGTTAGTCCAAGTCCAGACAATTTTTGCGGCTGTTTATTACCTATCTAATGTTCCAAAAGAAATGAAAAGAAATTGAAAATGGATTAAATTTACCGTTAGCATACGTTTTCATGAAAGGATTTTCCGTTGTTCTAATCAACAAAACAAATACCTATATAAACAAAGAAACCGTATACAAATGTTGGAAAACGTGATTAGAATAATCATAAAAGTATCAGAAAAGAATGTTAATTAATTCAATAGAAACAGGAAATTAATATTGCCCAATAGCAATAAGTAACGGCACAATCATTAATAAATGAAATAATCATATAATAGATTAATGGTACTACTCTGCAGTGTTCTGTTTTTACATAACATCAAAATCCACCTTCTCTAGCTGTTACACCATCAAACTAAATTAGCTTTTATATAAGTGAAATATCGATATATTGTATTAGGAAAGTACTTATATTGTTATTTGGAATAACAGTTCAAGCGAAGAAAACATTGTACGGTGAATTCTATTTATTAGTAGTAAGTAAGTACCAGATTAAATTAGTATTATCCGCACCACCACCTCACCTACCTACCTACTACTAATCCACACGTCACGACCTCTAAATTATGCACCAAACAAACAAATATCAAAAAATTTGTACTTACCCAATCCCATTAATAATAAACACAGCCATATAGATTTCGTACCCATGATGGTGATGTTGGATCGGTCACTAGCCAAGAATTGTATAGAGATCGGCTATATATTTATAATTGTATACAAATTGTTAATACGCATGCGTATATGTATGTATGTATGTGGTTCTCCGCCTTTTGGTACTACTGATATATCACTTTCACCTTACCAAATTCACTACTTCTTCTAGACTGGTGCCGATTGTCAATAGGTGACTCTACTTATAGTTAATAATATTTAGTATTAACCTTTAATATGGATAGTACCAGTTTCATATGGATGAGGATCGATAGGTGAATTAGGCACATGGACTTCGGCACTTGGACGCTATCCAGAATTACAGATAAGTTAATTACTAAATGGAACAAATAAAGAGAGGATAATGGATGAAATTTAAGATTTTTAAATAAGCAATAAGTGGTAGGAGGAATACGTGCTTAAAACGTTTTGTGTAGAGTGGTACCAGAATAGGTACTAAATGCGAATGCCCCGTCCAAGACAGATATGTGGATGATAGTATAGGTATTTTTGGTTTAGTAATAAATATATCATTGAGATATGTAGAGGGGTTTATCCATTGCTTTTGGGACTTTTTGATAGAAAAAATAAAGTAATTAGGGGCATATCTTCAGATACGTAGAAATAAAGGGACAATTTTTGGCTCCTTTTCTTTTGAGCAGCCAATGAAAGCGGAAATACAACATTGAATGAATTGAAACAAGGTCAGATAACAATTCGAAGAAAAATTTGTTACATTTGGACCTTGGAAGATATAAATAATGTATATCAATATGTATGTTTTAATATTCTTGGGGTTTTTACTTGGTGTGACTTATTTCGAATTTCATACGTTTTAACTAAATGCTTCCTAGACCTTTTTCTTTCCTATTTTAACCGCGTAATCATTAATTACTTGCTAGAGAGTCTAAGTGATGCCATTTACGTAAACGTAAAAAGGATATGTGCATAAATCGAACTTGAACGTCACATTAAACATATAAAAACCAACATGTATGTCTGTAGTTAGATAAAATACTTTTAGCTCTACGTCTATAGCATTACTTAAACTCTCTAATATGCATATCGTTTCAAACTCAAGTGAAAGCAAAAGATTCATTATGTGAATTTTTAGTATCTACTGTTCTTTTCGTTTTTATTATTTTTTTGTGTTCGTGCTACATGATGCGAGAGAGCCTATTTTATTATATAGAGAATGGTGGTGACATTTTAAGCAAGCTTTAAACGTTAATCGATCACAGAGCATTGTGTAATAACATTGTATTGTAAACAATGATATATAGTAGCAACCCTATATATCATTATTATAAACTAATCAAAGTTTCTCTTTTTTCAAATCTTTTCAATGGATAATATGGATACATACTATAAGCTGCGGAACAATAATTAAGCTATTAGCAGTTGAGTCATTTGAGTCTTATCTTTTGACATGGAAAAATGCGAAAATAAATTACAGAAAGATTTTCTAGTTTCGTAAAACGAAACGATTAATCGATGGTCTGGAAGCTGTTTTGCTGTGACATAACTATACATATTAACTGAATCGAATAAACGATTTTGATCGATGATGGTTAACGATCTTTTTTTAAAATGAATCTGTTGATTATATATGTTATATATGTTCAATATATAGAAAAACAATAATAATTTGGAAAAAATCAAATAAAACTTCATGTCTTGTTTTCAATTTTTTTGACCTAAATTTCTATCAGGAATTCTAAAAAATCATTTACATATACTTGGTATAATTTTTATAATACTAGAAAAATTATATAATCAATAATAATTGCTTCAAGTTATCGTTGACATTTACCAAAAAAAAGGCAACATCTTGAACTCGTTCTATCTTATAATCACACTGAAAATATGGATGATAAGAAACACCAAAATATAAAAAAAAGAAATAAACAATGTAAACAAAAGGCAATCTTTGGCAATTAAATTAATGTTATTATTACATGTTTCGAAATTTATACGTATCTATCAATTTCAAATAGTTTCTTTTTTAAAAACGATGAAAATATAAGTAATATATACATTCTTTTTTTTTTTTCTTCGATAGTTATTTACCTAATTTGCATATCGAATTTATAATTTGGCTTGTAGAAATTCGATGATTTTTGAAATAATTTATTATGTGATAATAATGACACGGCGAATGTTCAATTCAAATTCCAAAGTCCTAAAAGGAGTATAAATCGCAGCTCAAAAGCATGCATATGAAATCAATTGCAGTGAACGACGCAATTTACACTGCTCTAAGCAATGTCTTGCTGCACTTTACGCAGCTTTGTTCTAAATCAAATTCAATAAAAATTAACATATTGTTATGTATATTACCATGAATTGTTTATCGAAATAATTGTCTATTTGTGTCTATACGACATTCCCTATATTTTTACATATATAAACACATATGAGATTTTCTTGAATCTTGGCACCGCCAGTTTACCTTGAAATAATATGAAGTATTATTATAATAGAATTTGTATTTTGTATCTTGTAATTTCAAAAGAACTTTACGGAAAGTTGCTAATAATAATATATGTATAAATAAATAAATATACACCTGAACGCGTGTAGCTTCCTTGACATTTCTGTTTTGTCTTTCTCATTTTGTATTTTTAAATTAGATGGTACTTTCTATAAAGTAAAAATTGATGTGAATCGATTTTATTTGGACAAATTTATTAATACGCGATAAGTGAAGATGATAAGATGGTTTTTTTAGTTATTTAAATTTGACTGATTTCGTAATCAGTCTGGACGCCAGAAACTATAAAATAAATATATTGAATCAAGCACAAAAAATGCATACAAAAATACATAAAAGAATGAAATAGATTTCTTATTATGATTTAAATACGGTTTAGTACTTTCAATATTCCATATATAACACGTATGTGCCTCTGAAGCCTTCTTAAATTATTATTTTTTTGAGCAACACTTTCTCTCCATCTCACTTTCACATACGATATTATTATTATTACTTGGTATCTATATTCATTCTCGTATCGGTATAATATTAAAAAAATATTAGTTCCTTTTCTTTCCATTCGCATTTTTTTTTTCTTTTTTCATAATTTGATTTAATTGTACCAATTGTGTAGAAGATGAGCTTATTATTTTAACATATAATAATTCATTGATATTACACCTTTGATTAAATGTGAAGGGCGATTATTAAAAAGATAAATCATTCTATTAGAAATTAATAATATAAAATGTATGAAGTATAGGAGGTACTACCAAGAAAGAAAAAAATAGTAATTTTAACCATGACTATGTGTAGATAGTGAGAATCGAAATATTTGCCATTGAACTTTAAATGTCGTCAAATTATTGATTTTCGTTTAATATCGATTTCGTAGAATATCTGAACAAATCAAATTTCTAATCGTCAATTGCGTCAAAATTATTAATAAAAAGAAAATTGCTTATGAATTTTTACATCATTCAATCTCTTGACAAATCTAAAAAGAAATTAACAAATTCTCCAACTGATGCATTAAACATTATTTCATTTCTGTTACAGCTACAATGTGGATCATAAATTATATGATTTATACAAAATATAAGTATTGAAACACCTTTTATTAATGTGCAAGTAATTTCAGATTCAGGGTGTGTCAGAACAGAACTTGAAGTACCCGGCACTACTTACCACTTTTTTACATACACATATACATGCATTTATTGAATTCCTGTCTGTTTTGATTTGTGAAACAGACAAGGGTAACTACTGGAGCCAAAGTTGATGGGAACCTTGACAAATTACCTACTCTCGTGCTACCACCGCATGATTTTATTTTTGACAAATAATACCGACCGGATTGTTGAAAATTCAATTCAGAAACATAAAATGATACCTATTCATTACCTACATATAATGATAGTCGCTATTTCTTGACCTTGCTTTAATTGAAATTCTGTTCATCTATAAAAAATCAATCAGGAAAAATAATCATTAATGTCCCAAGGTCATTGTCAAAGTTAAACAAACGATCGGCCATGTTGGTAATAGGTTTGGCAGAACTCACATCTTCATCATCATTAATCTTTTGAATAAATACGCATAAATCATTAATATTTTTGCTAATGGAGTGAAATAAACGAATCTGCTGCTGCTGTTTTGTTATTTTCAAGAAACAATTATAGTTTTTGCTGATGACATTTAAAGGTCAAACTTCTTTAGCATCACACCAGAATACCATTAAAAATTAAAAGTGGGGTTGAGTTCATTGTTTATATGTACAGTTAATAAATTATTCTTCAAGCAAATCTAATAATTTATTGTACTTGGAAAATTGTTTACCATAATTAACAATTCTTAAATGTTACATAATAATAATAGATGATGATTAAGGTCATCATTAACATAAGGTGGTGGTATGGTAGCTAAGTATATGGGTATTTCCGAAACTTGGCAATAATTTTACCTACTTGTACAACTAGTATTCAATAATAATTAACATTATGTAAATTCAATAGAATGTGTCAATTCTTAATATAATAAGAATTTTGCTTTCGTTTGGCACAGTTTTATTAACATTTTATTTAAATTTTAAAATATGTAGTTGGAGGTTCGAGTGGTTAACCTTGAGAAGGAGACAATGCAAGAATACAGCAAGAATTTAAAAAAAAACCTAATTTACTTCGCTTAATTAATTTAAAGCATTTAAAAAAGGAAAAGCCCTGACAAGTTGTCTTGTTAAACCATGTAGAATAGTAAATATAGTTACTTTTTTTGGAAATCAGAACAAAAACGACAAGTTTTGTTTCAAATTGTTTATATTTCGATATTCAGGAAAGTTTTTCACGTTTTGCCATTAAATTTATACCATAAATTCTATTATTAATATCCTAAACTTTTACATAAATAAAAAATAAG
This sequence comes from Platypus cylindrus, assembly GCA_949748235.1. Lineage (NCBI taxonomy): Eukaryota > Metazoa > Arthropoda > Insecta > Coleoptera > Curculionidae > Platypus > Platypus cylindrus. Next base: position 3,693,547 of record OX456491.1, on the reverse strand, counting down.
TAATTGTATGTTACATAAACGTGCAATAGGTATTATGGGCATGCGTTGGCTTAAGTGTCACAAGAACGCAACAATCCCAAAAAACTAACAGTCTAATCATACTAAATTGTTTATTATCATAAAATAAAACAACAAATAAAAAAAGGAAGATCACGCATACAGTCATTGAAGAGCAAAGAAAAAATAAATACAAAATAAAAAACAATAAGTAATTATTGTAAAGATCACTTTTAACCCGATCAAAAGCCGGTATGCGGCAAGGGTGACACCTACTACATTAAGTCCTTGATTAAAATTTAATTAATATCTGTGACTTAGATAATTCCATCACCAGTTGGATCTTTCAACCATGGATAATTATTTGGACATCGGACGCATGTTTGTAGATTTATCGTTTCCCCGGGAACCTCTTTTGAGGTGAGTTTACAACTATGTGGTAGCCAACAGGCTGGTATACCATTGACAACACATTTTTCCCTCCATGGTTCGAAATTCTTTGATTCCGATACGGTTCTCGGATTCTGGATCCATTGAATCACTTGTGTCATTGTAACAAAATATACATCATTGTGATTGGCTAAGATTTCATCAACCCAAAATAAGAATGCATCCAAGAATTCTGGATTATTTTTCAGCCAAGCAGCATGGAAGTATAAACCGAGCGGTGCACGATTCTCTTCATAATGTCGATCGAAATTATGATTCAAGAAATTATAAAACTGATCACCAGTTAGAATATTTGAACATGAATCAACCATAGCGCAACCAGCCAGATATTCATCATTGGTCGGATCTTCTCTTCGATCCAATTCATTTAGAACCATTTCCCATACAGCATGAGACTTTGTTGGGCATTTTTGTAAGTTGCCATGACATCTATGTGGCATGCGGAAATACATAGTGTAAGGCCATAATGGTGGATTATTTAATGGAGCGGTAATTGTTGAGTCGTAGAGGAAAGCTTGATCTTCCATCATTGTGAACTGGTTGTTGCCGCCTACACGTAGATATGGTGCCCGCACACCAACCACACTATTATCAGTTATATTTGCGTATTTCTCAGTAATAATTCTTTGTCCACCCATTTCCCTTACCCAATCTTCAACAGATGCATTCGACCAGAAATTTTCATCGTCATTGTGCCTATGATGGAAATAAGAAACCATTAAATTCATTAAATCAATTATGGCGAGAAGAAAACATAAAAAATTTATACAATCTACAACTTACGTGATAGAATGGACTGCAATTTCGTGACCTTTACGGTGCATTTCCTGTACAGCAGAATAATTAGTGTATTTGTGTGAAATAAAGAATGTCGATTTAATATCGCAGCCATTTGGATTTTTACGTTTGCCACTGAATATTTCTTTATATAATTCAATATTGTTGTTATTGATGGCATCATCAAATGTCACTGTAATCATTTGGGGAACATCTTTTGCTGGAAGATCGCCAGGAATTGTGGTACCATCTTCTGAACAGAAACAATCTGGTAAACTGCATACGGCTGGATCACATGGTGGTGCACGATTGGGATCATTATCAATATCTATAAATAAGAAAAATGCAAACAATAATTTTTTTGATATCAATAACTTTCTACCATTTGTGATATGAATAAGAAGAAGAAGAAGATTGAAGCAAATTACGAAAAAATTTCGCAATAAGATTGTTGATAACAACAACATAGAGAGGCTGACAACATTCTTGAACCGAAAGTGGGCCGCTTCAGGCGCCGCGCCCGTCTATCATTCATTACATCAAGGACAACGAAAGTTATTTCTTAATATATTCAACAAATGATCACTTTCGCCTTTATGGTACGACCTAGCAAGGTCCCTATAAAGATAAGTAAAGCATTTTCAGCTGATTTAGTAGCTAACAGTAGGAATTTTCTTAAAATGCGAAGACTACGTTTCTGTTGAGCTGCACAGTCCTATCGATACGTCACGTTGATTCTATGACGACCAGAATTTAGTCCATCTGCTGTTTTTTACTACTAAATTTATTAATTTTAGCATTGACGCATATGCATTGATGCGTATGGTGAAAATGACGAAATGGCCGCTGCAGCGCACAAGCCAGGTGAACATCATTGAGCATGGAGAGTTGCGCAGCTCAATAACATCTATGCCACTAATTTAAATGAATGCTAATATATATTTCAAATTATAAAAAAATCAGGTTTTAACTTAATATTGTCAATAACCACAACATTCAAATCAGTATAAATTAAACCGCAACATCGAAAAAAAATTAAAAATGTTATATAATTTTATCATTTTTATTTGTCCTTCTCCTACATTCTTAAAGATTGAAATCACTAATTAATTTTATTATTATTATTATTGCTGACGTCCATACATACATAAAATTTTGCAAAATCAAATAAATTTGTCATTTAAATATTGCCGCTTTTTTTTTGTTTTCAAACAGCATTGCAAAAGGGAAAGTAAAATTTGCAAGTTACAGTTTATTGTTGTTAAATTGTTCACGGATGCACGGCAAATGCCGATTTACACCCTAATCTTTATACCTATAATTCCATATTCTAAAACCAACCCAGATTCTTTTATAATGTCATCTTCATTACAAAGTTTTATTGTTTTAACATTCTATTCCTGATTTAATGCGGAATTGATCAAGATACGATGATACAACATACGATTTACGATTTAAAAAAAGAAAAATAAATTAAAACCACATTACAATAATTCAATTTTAATTGTTTACTTAAATACATACCACAGCTATTTTCATCTGATCCATCATTACAATCTTTCACTTCATTACAGAATAATCCTCTTTCAATACATGTACCATCACCGCATGCCAAAAATCCATCATTACATAATGGTTCATCGGTATTAAGTAACGGCTTAACTTTTCGTTCTTTATTTTTCAATTTGCAATTTTTCACAGAGTCTTTCCAGTCACATGTTTGCTTATCGATATCGAAATATAATCCAGCTGGACAACGAATAGCTTGCAGACCCTGGAATTGATTATTAACAATTCATTAATTGCGTGTTGAATTCGCATTGAATTAAGTAGGCAGTATTTGGAATTGATATTAGATTGTGAGGAAGGTAACCTATTGAAATATTATTTCTGATGGGGTTATTTGAGCTCATTTATTGTTGGTGACGGGTAATGGGTCAGGTCTTCAAAGCGGATGTATTTAAAATAATTATTTCAGAAAGTATGGTCCATTGTATTGATTCTGCTTTGTATTAAGCAGCCTCTCCAATTCAGTTTTCCATTTTGTTGATCAAATGCAAAAATTCTTAGCTTATATAGAAGTAAAACCTGATTCGATGTAAGTATCAGGAGGTCAAGAATCTCAACCCGGATTCACTTCTTCTTTTTTTTCTTTTTTTTTTTTTTTTAACTAACAACTGGTTACCACAACGAGAAACCACAATAACCATGTATTTCATGTGGCACCATTGGAGAGATGAAGCAAAAACCAAATAAAAACAAGCTACGACGGGGGTGTCATATGAAAATTATCATTGGAAAAGAAACAAGAAAGAATTATCGTGCGCCTATAGGCAAAGTGGAAGGTTTCACTTTCGATTTCAACATTATATATTACTTATTTACTAGTAGCTATAACGTATGGGTGATTGTATAATCAACAAAAATTTAACAGTTTTCGGCATCTAAATGCGAGAATAAATATCTAAATCACTTGGATGTAATACAATGAGTAACTGTAGGACACAAAGAGCTTCTGGAAATACTGCATTCGTTTATATTATTCTCAAATACTTACTGATGAAGTACATTGAATAACATCACGGCAATTATCACCTTCACCAGCTACCAGTCGAAACCATTCACCAGCATCTTTGTCTTTGCATAACTCAGCTTCGAAGCTGTCTTCTTTTTTTACTGGTTCATCGCTGGTTTGTTGTGCCGCTATTTAAAAATGAAATAGAATTAATTTAAAGTTGCAGTCACAATTGGTAGAATTGTATCATGGTTAAATTGAGTTCAGCCTCATTATTGTTAATTCAACTTTACATTTACATTAAACAATGTTTAAGTAGCCTATTACAGTATAATGGCGAATCTGAGTTGTAATCTTTACAGAATATTAGCTACACTACTATTCGGTAGTGTTAAAAGGCTTATATTATAATCGTTGATCTAATCATAGGAGACTGGCAGGTCTTTTGTTGTAGAAAAAGAAGAGAAGTTTGTTAATGTTTGAATGAATGCAATTTTAAATGGCCTTTCACTAAGCATCTGTAGATTTAAGATTTAAATGGATGTAAACTAATGCATAATTATTTGCAAATTGTATAACAGATAGATAGTAATTCTCGTGTAACCTAAAAGGATCTGACAAACGTTTTAATAGAATTTTTATGCAATTAGTCAATAGTCCTAGAGTGCATTTTTTTTCTTCTAAATGTACATGGTTATCACGTGTCCAATTAGTTTCATGTAGTGAATTTTAAGGATAAAAATAATAATTTATAATAATAATGAATAAATATCGATTTTAATCCGCACCTTAAATTCTTGAATTTTTAATATTTATTTATATATGGTCATTTTATAAACTTATTTTTTCTATGTAATAGGTAGGTACGAAAGGTTGACGCCTAATAACTTTGAAGAAACTCCATTTTTTTTTCTCTTATTTACAAATTATTCATCTGCAAGGCAATCCGCTTTTTTTCTATGTAGCCACCTTTGTCTTCTACTATAATAATGATTATTATTATGATTAGGCTATTAAAATACAAAATATATTGAGAAGGTAGGCTATTTAATTATCATTATTACTATTATTATGATTACTGTAGATATAACGTTTTAATTACGTTTATAGAATTTAAGAATGTCATTTTCTACAAAGGAGAAACCTCTTTGTTTTCACGTTTCATTATTTTCATTGAAACTCCGTAATGAATAATAGTACCTAATGTCGTACCATGAATAATAAATAGATTTAAAGAAAATTATTTTGTACTTGATTAGACTACAGATGAAACTAACGCAATAAGAAAATTCTTTAAATTCTTTATCGAGAGGCGACCAAACATCGATATTGATTATTCTCATTTAATCGCTCAATTATATAATATATCTTAAATATTCTCAATTTAATTTATACTTTGCATAAAATATCAACCTACGTCATGGACAGCGTTGCCACATTAGCAGCGGTATAATATAAAATACAAATATAATGAATATTCGCGTACTTATTAGAATAAGTTGAAATAAATCCATTAAATTTCTAAAAAAAAAGAAAAAAAAAACAATCCTTGCACAAGCCAAAGTATAGGTATATAACGAAATTTCAGCAGCGCAATTAATTAATAACCATTACGCACGCTATAATAGTTAATTAACATTTAAGAAAAATCGATACTTATAGGTTATGTCGAAATAGTTTTCCAAACTGTAAATGTATGAGCTCCAAATACAACTTAACAAGATTCATTCTCGGTCTATATAGGCAACATCATCGTAGAACTATCGGCTAGTCATTAATTGAAGATCAATATTTTGCCCTTCAAATGGTAATCACTTAATCATAAATCACCGTTGGATGAAAAGAAGAGAAAAAATCACTAAAATATTTGTCAGATAAATCAATATTTATTTACTTTCTCTCCTCACAAGTCATCAAAGAAGATGATGGAAAGTTTGTAGAAAATAATGCGAATGGAAAGTAGTTTTAAATAGATGAGATATGTTTAATTAAAAGTACCCATTTTATTTAGCTTCTGTTTGGATCAGCACTCTGAAGGGCCACTGATCAAAGCTAAAATATAAAACGGTCCTTCGAGCTCGGAAACAGAGCGAGATAAAGTGAATAAACGAAGAAAAACTAAGCAGCATATTTAAATAAGATTATGTCTATAGACATTTTTCTTTTTTTTTTTTAGGATATGTTGACAGTAAATTTGATTTGAAATTTTACGCAACAATTCCAATGTGAAAAACGAAATCAACATTCACAAAAAGCGAAAGCACCAACCAGCAGCAAAGCAACAGTAGCACAAATAATTATTTGAGTATATGACAATTGATTAACCGAATAATGTGAAAAGGCTCGCTTGCATAAAATAATTATTAAAATATTATAAAAATCCATTTATTAAACCTTGAAAGTAACCTGCAAGTTTCCGTAAATTCAGATTAGTGATTCTCATTGGTGTGTGATAAATTTATTAATATTATTAAAACATATTGTCGCGGGTAATATTCATATTCCCAAGGCAAAAAAATAAATTATTAGTATTTTTTATATCTACACAAATAAAAATTAAAGAAGTACTCATCAATGTATATCAATCAAACTTACCGGTAAAGTTGCATATAGACCCAATAAGTAGGAGAATGAGCGCAAGTATTCTACTACGCTCCGCCATCACTACTATTTCTACTACCTACTTACTACTATACTAAAAACAACGTACTAAAAGGAATCACAAAATAATATAAAATTATGTTAGGTTTATTACAAAAACACCTCTCGCCGAACACGAAATGACAGGACTTTTGTAAGCTCGGTTTCAACTTTTATACTCGGCCTACATAAAGACAAACCACCATCATTTTATACGATCGACGTCAGTTCAACTTTACTGTTGTCGCTAGAATATTGACAATACGATTATACGAATATATGAAAGAGAAGCTTTTTCATTCAGATCAACTTTTTTTAGAGAGAGACCATTTTAGAATAGAATTGCTATCTATCTATCTATCTATATCTATCTATGTAATTGAATTTTAAAGAGAGAACAAGGTGGATTGATGGAGGGGGAACATATATGCCATCTAGATGGGTTTTAGATAGTAGTGGGTAAAGTTATTTTACCGTTTCCCTAAGTAATGTCAACTCAATGCAATTAACTATTGCGTGTTAATTGGTATTAATTATATAGATTGCCCAATTTCGATTGTTTAATTTTTTGATAAAAGATGGTCTCTGACTTTACACTGAATTGTCATTTTACTTCAAGGTTGTCTTTTTCGGCTTCTTTTTCGCAATTTCTTCACGTAATGGTTAAATATGAATTAAACAAATTTTCTAATAAAAACATTCTTTCAAGGTAAAGGTTTATGGAAATTAACTAAAATCTATTTGAATTACTACAATATCCAGCATGAAACCAATATTGTAGTGGTTTAGAGTGCAAGTATACTGTCTGTCAGTGCAATACATGACTTGTCATACGAATATCAATAAATGTTTAGAATCGACGTGAAAAGGCGTCACTTCAAATAGAAACCCATCTAATTTATAATCATGTCATCGAATACTGTGATGGATCAGAGTGCAATATGGCTGCTAAATATTCTTAGAAAATATTCCTATATATAGAGAAGCCGTCAATATATCGACTTTTTTAAAACTAAAAACGTTTAAAACCCAAATAAATATGGTTGACAGACATCCAATTGCAAAATAACTTGATGATTCTAAATACAATACCGTTTAGTAAATGCTAAAGGAAACCTTTGGAAACTGCTAAATATAATGAATTCCAACACACATCAATCAAAATTATGAATTCAAAATTCGGAAAGTTGAGTGTACAGATATATCTATTGAAAATCTAAAAATAAACACGGATATATGGAACAATACTTTTAATTTACCTAATAAGCTTCCTATATTTCTATGATTTTTTTTGTTCATGCTAAACATGGTTAAATAATAATGAATTATTAAGTGAAAGTATTAATAAAGATAATCGTCTAAATGATTTTATAATATGATTTGTTTTAAGATTAAAAATGTTAATTAATATTTAATAAAAGCATAGAACGGATTGAAGATTATACATTTAGAGGCACATACTTCATGTACCAGGTACTTCCCATGTAGTGTATGAAATTTTTCCTCATGTACAAACAAATACACTTCTTATTAACATAAATAAGTATTACAGTAAGTAGGTATAGGTGGATACGGGATATGCGTGAGTAGGATACATAATTTCCTTTTGTTAGTTTATTGAACTCCTACGACTATTTATTTATTATTAATACGTATTGCATTGCAATGGTACAAGTATTATATCTAAATCTAGTTATAGTAGGTATCTATGAATGTGCAACACAATATGTGATTCATAAAATTGTCAGTATTCGATTCGGAATTTATTAAAGTTTCCCACGCAATTACTATAAGAAATTTCAAATTGGAAACTGCAATTTGTCAAATAAAATGTCAATAAAGCAGCGCCTATTTTCTTATTATAACTAAAATAGCTGTTAGATCAAGTCATAAAAAGACAAATTTAACAGATATGCAAGTATCTACCAATTTAAATGCAAAAGATTTCGATTTCATTTAAAATGCATTAATGTAATGCTTTGATTTCTTCTTCTTAATAAAGTACTCCAGATAAGTACCTGTGCACTGAAAGTGAGGAATTATTAAGTGCAAATTGCATAATAATTTGTACAAAACATCTAAGTGTATATGTGTGCAATTAGTAGATATTGATTACTATAATTGAAGAAATTAGATAGGTATCACCATTGGACTCTGATTGCCACTTTCTTTTTTTTTTTATTATTATTCAAAGATAATCATTGAGCAAAATGTCACAAGTAATTTTTGTTTATATAATATGTAATCATTTTTACGTTTTCTATACATATTTTGATTGTTTTCGCCAGAAACATCGTTTCAAAGGAAATTCGCTAGTTGCCGCTCCGTGTGTGGCGCATTCGTCATTTATTGGATTGTGGTAAATTTAAGTTGCAGTAGCTTGTAGAAGATTCTACTAGATATACTACTACTAGTAGACTATTCTACTACAAAATCAGGTGCAATTTTCTAAAGCTTTTCTTTATAATTCTAACTTATGTAATGAAAAACAAAAAAAAAAAAATAACAAGCGAAAATTTCTAAATTAATTAACCAGAAATAGGCATAAATTTTCTCTTAAGTCAAAAACACCAGGTAATTTTTCGACTATTAAATTGAGAATATAAATCATCCCCGAACCCAAATACAAAAAATCTTCCCTCCTTGAATTATGATTACTATTTATTCCAGCACTGAATGCTGAAAGTCGCTAAATTTTTCTATTTTTTCCCTTTATTTCATTTAAAAGGCGAAATTATTTTGAACGGAAGTTGTCATCGTTCCTGTTCCCTTTCCACATCTTCTCTATGCGTTTTTAATTTATTTTATTTGAACAAATAATTTATACGATCACATTTTTTGCAATTTTATGAAGAAAATCTGTTTAGACCAGTAGACCGAGTGGCGTCAAAACTGTTTAGCTCCATTTAAGTAAACATAAATTATATATTGCTGAAAAAACGGGAATGAAATGTTGTCTCCGTATATCTTTTGCGTCTTTGAATTAAGACAATGACGAAAATGTTTTTTGGAAAATGATTTCATCGTCGAAAAGAAGCAAATACATTAATTACGATTTTTTTTGTTCTAGTTGTTTGTCCTTAGCTGGGATATTTTAACAAATCGTGCCAGTTTGCCAAAAAAAAAAGACAATCTAATTAAAAAATTGCTACCTATTTCCACTATATGAATCACCTAACTAGAACATAAAACCTTCATTTTTTATTCAAAACTTAATCTACTTTTGCTTGTTTTATTATAGTGTCCCTATAAACACCTGTAGGAAAATTGCATTCGGGATATTTTCATGGATCGTTACTTCTTTTAATCAAGGTTGGGTCACATAAGTAAGTATATTGGCTGCTGGATTTTATTTGATTGTTCTTTTTCGTTTGTCTTTACGATTCTAATCAAATTCAAAAAGGGATAATATTTTTTTTTAGTATATCAAATAGATTCCATGTGTATAAAGGAAAATTACATATATATATAGAAAATTTGGATCGATGGTTTTTGGTTCCTTGTTCGAAAATAAGTGTCTGCCTTTGACAAACTTTATTATTTTCAACTGTTTTATGTTTATTGTCAGATTTTCTTGCTTTTAGTGGTAGAGTGGAAAATATTTATTGAACTGGCAACAATCCAAATATGTACTAATGCTAATCTGGCAGGGAAATTTTATTGTTTTCATATAAATAGTCTAGGTACCGGTTATAATATAATTAAAGATAGTAGCATAAAATAGTATATAATATTCAATATTGTTAATAACTGCAATGAAGCTTCTTTTTGGGGCGGCACTGCTGCTGAAAGCAATTTATTACATGCAAAAATTGCGCATTCATTTTGATTACGAACTTAGACTGAATTTACATTGAAACTGCACCAGTTTGCGCGTCTACCAACCAGTGAAACTATAAGTCAATTAATATTTATTTAACATAGCTAATTCCTGTCCGGCAATCGGATTGCAACATCTATCCATCAGCTATAGGTGCAAGTTTCAATTTAATGCATGTTCTATTACTTATAAACACGCCACCTAGATAAATAATGCACGAATATGTACATATAATGAAGCATATGGATATACTTTGAAGATAATATGAAATGCATATAATTATCATCATCATATCACATATGACTGTATTATCGGTAAACCTTGACCCAATCATACAGGGTCATGCCATATAGTGCGCAAAGAACGCGCACGTCGGACATCGTCTCAACAGCAACCGCCGGGACGCCGAGCGTCGTTAAGTTTGGTCGCGGCGGCAGTTTAACTGTTGCTGCTGAAATTCACTTTAAATGTTTTAATAGACATATATTGAAGTGAATTGAAATAATAGCGTCGCGACGGCCGCGGCAATGTAAAAGCGCGAAATTCGAACGAGAAAAATATAAAAATAATAATAAAAAACGATTAAAATTGTAATTTTATTATTGATGGAAAAGGTTGTCATGGAAAAAGTGGGAAGTTTGATAGAATTGGTTTGGCAATGAGATAAGAATGTTATTTTCAGTTTAAAAATAAGTATTTTAATGTATAAAAATTACATTTCGAAACAAGTATCGATAGTCATGCTAATGAAGAAATATTCAAAATTCAATAATCCATCTTAATAATTAGCAAAATTATTGAATTGATTAATCGTTCTTTGTTGACTACATTCATTTCTGTAACTCGAAATTTGCATTTCATTTTTTTTAATGACCAAAGAAAATTCAAGGTAAAATAATAATTATTATTATTTATATGTTTATCCATGAATCTAATGAAAAAAAAAACCATAAAAAATAAATTTAAATGTATGTGGTGAAAACTCACGCTACACTTATCATCATTTTATCGTTAAAGCATCGAGAGGGCTGTTTTTAAATTTCAAACTCATGCCATTGTGCTTAATGCATTTCAATTTCATTGTTTTTCCCATTTCAATGTTTTCAGTCGTACATTTTTCCATTAGAAAATTAGAATTTATTTTTGTCAAGTTGAATATTTGATTCGTAAAACTTTAGAATGGCGAGGAACTTATTATTTCAGCAGACTATACGTTATATGACCATGTAGAGTGGATTTTCCGTTTATCTGACTCCGACATTCTAAAGTTAATTATCATGTTAAACGTGGCCTGTCATTTTTTCAATTTCATTAAATATTTCGTTCAATTTGTTTTGTTTTGTGACGACGTGTTTTCGTTCCATTATCCGCAAATGTAAAAAACTCCTTTACTGCCTTGGGTATGACATGGTACACCACTAACGATTTTACGTTTTTTTTTTGGGGGGGAGGGGAATTAATCTTTCAGTTTATGGATGTACGGCCCTTGGTTTATTACTCACCTTATTTTTTATAGACTCCTGTCAGAATTGAATCTTCTCATTTATTCAGTTTGGTTGGAATTTTTGAAAAGATCACCCTTTGTTGGCGAAGCCATTTATAGAAGCCCATGTGCGATTCTTAAATAAACTAGATGTAATATTAATTAACTAACAAGAATTTTCATTAATTTCACAAAGAACTTTCATTTTTGAGCAGTGTGTTCTGCAATGTACGGAGATCACTCTATATATATGTATACCCTGTACGAATAAATCATCTAAATCCACACGAATTTATCATACACAAAAGGATTAAAAATGAATATAGTTTTTTTCCTTTTCGAAAATCTAAGGTCCAATATGCTTCCCCTATATTCTTCTCCATAATTGGCTTCCATTAATCTCTAGTCAAAAGGAATCGGTTGGTATACCGATGGAGAGAGATTTGTAAGTGTAATGTAAATCTAATGGACAGTTTTTGCTATTTCTATCTAGGCCATATACACGGTGATGCATGTAGTGATTATTCTTTAAGTGAAATAAATCTGGATTCTAGTTACGCCATACTGTAGACATAATATTATATTTATATGATTTATTATAATGTTAGATTTGTGTATTTTCATTTATCCACATCAATTTTCCATTCAAAAATTTATCTATTAAAAATAAACATTCCATCATAATTTTAACATTTCAAATTTCCCATTTCTCATCCATGCAAAAGATTTTTATTTATGTATTTATTACGGTAGGAAAATTTATTATTTTAGCGAAAATTTATTGTTTCTAGGTGTGGGAATTGTAACATAAATATTTCTTTGAATGAAATTCCATTAGAAAAGGAAAACAAACGCATAATGTATCTAAAGGAAACAAGGGAAATTGTGACGGGAAAGTGAGAGCCTGCAGTGGACCACCAGTTCTTCCCCCTATTTTTACAAACCTTCGTTTTACTGCCAATTGTAAAATTCGTTTGTATACAATATATACCACTTTTGTTATCTTCGATTCAAATACATTAATAATAATAATAATAATTTATGTGCCAAAAAGACTTGAAGATAAATAATTCTATAAAAACGATACTAGTTATGGAATGAATCGCGATTTATCATGCAGGTAAGTCATAAAAATGTTTGATTTTTAACTCAATTACATGAAATAAAATTACGTATAGTCCATTTGAAAGAATCGTGCACGCAGAGTTCAGAAGAGCGTACTGCTCTCTGCATGAGTAGCTTTGACCATATCCTCAATTCTCAATACACAAATTACCAAGCTATTATTTTGAAACACAGGCCAGCGCACACAGAATTCTGTAACTGTAACCCCCCATTTTTCAGTCGACCAAATAGTTTTTAGACTAAAATTGAGAAAAGTTGTACTACCTAATTACAGTTGGTCGACCTAAATTCTGTTACTATTCTGCCTGCAACTGGAATCAAACTATTGTATCTATTGTATACTATTGTATAAATCTAAAGCTATTATTTGATTGTTTTAATTATGTAAAGATTAATCGATTGTTTTGGTCAATATATTGGTGACATAAATATATCAAACGTTAATGGGAAAATGGTGTCGAAATAACGGAAATATAATATTTCAATTGACGTTTCAATTAAAATTTAAAAATGTATCTGCATATCCCCAATATTTGCAAGTCTCGCTTAGTAATCTTCAGTAAAATTAAAAAGGTTTTCATTTTTAAGTTTCTAAAAACTTAATGTAGAAATACTAGAAACTTACAGTTTCATATTAGTAAAAATTTTCTAATCATCAGTTATTTTGGAAATGTTCTTCTAGAAACAAAGAAAGATAAAACTTGATGAGCTTAGACTTTATTCCTGCAAATTGAAATTTTGTATAATTTCTAATTAAAATGACACAACGGCATTAGCAGTAACTGCTACTAGGATTAGGTTTATTTTATAAGAATAAAAAAAGGATTTTTATACCACCTGAAGTGTGTGTGTCAGTGTTTTTCAAGTTTAATTGAAATTTCATGTTGGCAAAGCAATTAGGAAAAAAAACATTAATGTACCTAACAGAAACTCTGAAGAATTTAATTAAATTATCTACTATTTTCTTCACTGGATTTTTCGAGGTTACAAACAATTTTCTTTTAAAAATATTTACACACTAAAGTTTTAGAAATTCTACACATTTGTACGTATAAATCTAATTAAGAGCAAAGAATACTTAACTAGTAGTTTTGAGAATTTTCATGTCGCAGCAAAAAGTAATTAAACATAAAATAAGATTTACATTATTGTGTTCAGTTGTTGCTAAGCGATTACTTAATTAAAGAAATAGTATCCGACGAAATTCAAAATTTTGAATAATTAACAGATATTTTGCCATTATCACTCTTAGCTTTTTTGCATTTACCTAAAAGAAGACATTTATTGCGTTCAGTCCTCACTAAGCGATTGCGTAATTAATATTACTTAGAAATTTTATATATTTTCTTGCTAATAGTAATTAAATGCTAAACGCGAATTTGTACTTTTCCATTTTCAGCCTCCAAGAATTCAAATTCCCATTTATTTCAATTTAATGGGAAATTGAAAATGAAAAACAATTTCCTTAAATTATTAAAGTTTTATCATAATTCCATTTCTATGCTAAAAATGCTTGTTGCCACTTCCAATATATTTACATTTTCCCATTTTCCATTCAATTGGGTGATGATTTACCATTTAGTTCTACATTATACATGATATACTATATTTATATAGGTGTATTGCCTAACTTTAAACTCCTCATACCTACTCATATATGCTCATAGCCCTGCAAGGTTTATTAAAACAAATAGAAATTGGTGGAGGTTATTCGAAGCTTTATTGTAATATGAGTAGTTACAAGTATATGAGAATCAATTAAGAAATTAACTACTTCCAACTTCCCCTTCTCCTTCTCCTTTCAAATATATGGAAGATAGTTTATATAGGTAGGTAGGTATTGAGAATAATGCTTTATAATATCTATAGATAGTGTATAAGTATATACGTATATACATACATGTATATGCACATTGGCAAACAGATTTCCCAGATTAAATTTCCATTTAGTTTAGTTGGAAAGAGGCTTTTTAATTAAAATTTAAGATTTTGATGCTACAATAGAAGAATTAATGACTGTTTGACTTAACATGTATGCTGTTATACCTACATAGGTACTCATGTATGTCATAGCATATTTAATATTTATAGCATAAAGTAATATGCTAATGCGATTTTCTATATTTCACGACAAAAGATATTCTATCTTTGACAATTTGCATGTAGACTTCCCGCAAGCAATTAGGTACGTTACTATAAGTACCCTTCAAAGTATAGATAGCACATCATTATTTTAGACAAAGGGCCTGTTGTTGATTGTTGTACTTTTTGAACTAGTTCGAACTGCATAAGAATTACATCTACAAATTCTAAGCGTTGTTTGGTTTGGTACAACTAGTTCAATAAGTACAGTAATAAAAACAGATTTTCTATAGCGCAATTATGATTCCATAAGTGATAATTAATCTTCTACGAGAATCGCATAACCTTAACCTAATTCACCTTTACATTCATTTTTTACCTGCTACAGAACAGCTAGTGCACATCCATGTAATGAAATTAATGTAACGTAATGTATATCGTACTTACCTACTCATGCACGTGTAACATGGAATCCCTTAAGATTAGTCATAACTGATTTATTCCTGTTTTTGATGTTACTTTCCCCCTGCTCTAAAGGGAGTCATGATTTATAATAATTTAACAAAAGGGAGAATATTGCATACCAGCAGAGTAAGTAAAAGTTTTGCGGGTTTCCCTTCTATAGTATATAGCATATCTACTATGCTATCTCTATGTTGTTTTATTTCACTTTCTTTATGATGATGGTTTCTGGATGTGATATGAAGGGAAAATGCATTTTTCTTACCAATTCATACAAAAAGTATCTTCCATTTCTTATTGTTGCTTCCCATACATCTTTCATTCAGAGTATACTTGGGCACGGAATGTATTCTTACTATACTAGGGGGCAATTTATTCCTTAATTCTCTGTTTCATGACATTCATCTGTTTTTCTACAATGAGATAAATAATTGAAAATTTTCCCTTTAGAAAAAAGTCAGACACTGTAGAAACTTGTAACGTAACACAATGGAGAAATCAAAATGAAAAACCGGCTCTTTTCAATGTAAAGCTTCTCTTCTCCACCGAAGTATTATACTTAGTGTCGTGTTGCTTGTATCCAAAAGAAGTTGTATTATATGTCACTATGCCTATCTAGGCAGTTCACGCGGCTTGAGTCCCATTTCTATACTAATTCGACGTCACTGGTTCGAGTTATGCTAGGTACTTTATGTAGCATATACGATAAGATAAATTAATAAATTATCCTATCGAGACCGCAAACAGAGGCATCTTCGCCTATTGTGTGGTGAAAAGTCAAAAATCAAAATAGTGACTTGACTGTACAGACTGTAGAGTATTATCATACCCCAATTCCAGCTATTTAATCAGAGATTCGTACTTATTTTTTGAGAAGGTTCTTTTAGAAACAGCCACAGAATAGAGGAGGGTGGAAATAGGTATTAATGTTTTGATTTTTGTTAAAAATTCAATCGCGGTGAATATAGCGAGATTAAATTAATAATTCTTCCGAATTTGCCGAGTTTGTACCTGGTTACGCCATTAGAGAAGTATATAACTAGATTGGTTGAATAACATTGACCTACATAAAATGGTGGAAAAATATTTTAGTGACGAGCCCTGCAATTTTATCTACTATGTGTGTGCATCCCTTTTTAATAATGCTAGAATATATACGGCACGCTATTTAATTTATTGGGGTAGTTACTCGCTGAATTGGATTTCAAATATGCAGTAGTACATGGTTACTTTATAGTATATGAATTCCGAACCAAATATTAACGATTATTTGAATATAGTCAAACATGGGCTTTTGTTAAGCATAGTTTTCTGTAGCTAAATGATAAATCGTTTTCAAACTTTTCAATCCGTAATATTGTCAGTATTTCTATTTTTTATTAAAAAACTTGATTAAAGAGGGAACAAAAATGTACATCATATTTTATGATTGATATCAACATAGTTAAAATTCTTTTAAATAGAAATCTCCCGTCTGGCATTCATTCAAAATAAGACAAAACCTGAAAAGAATTCATGTAACGAAACTCCATATAGAAATTCCGGTTAGAATCTGTCATGATTTCACATTTTTTTTAAGAAATAAATCTGGCATTAACGCTTTAGAACATCTTTTGTCTTTTTATACGCTCGTTAGTTAATCTTCCTTTACTCGTTTTTACAAACCACCTCGGAAATAATGACTGAGATAAAATAAGAAATATAAATTTTAATAGAAAATATAATTATACATTGTAAATAGAGACTCAAACAGAACACTATCAATCAAGAAAAATCAAATCTTTCGTAGACGATTATGTCCAATTTCATGTTGATCATGAATTAAATTCTGATCATGATTCAAATATGAAAAATCTTTACAATTTGGCAAACCACTTATTACGCACGCATTCAATGCCGATCTATTTAAATTCATTGATGTCGAATAGAACCATCGATTAATTTCTGGATCATAATATTCAACGTAATTGATTGTTGTCGATCCATTGAATCCGCCAATAACATAAATGCAATCATCCAAAATGACTGTGCCGAAATTACTTCTTGGTGTCATCATTTCCGCTAATATTATCCATCTTGATGAGTCTGGAGTGAATTTTTCAGTTGTCGGCAACCGGGTGTAACCATTAAAGCCACCAATTGCATATAAAGCATTGTTAAATGCAATAAGACTGACTCCAGATCGTGCCGATATCATTGATGGTATAAATGTCCATTGATTCGTTAATGGATCAAATATCTCAGCGGAATTCATAACTTCCTGTCCACTGAAACCGCCGACAATATAAATTTGATCATTTAGTACAGCCGCACTGGCATCCGATCGTTGTTTCTGCATTGACGGTATTAACTGCCATTGATTTTTATATGGATCGAAACGTTCAGCTGAATTCATACGAATTCTTCCATTAAAACCACCAATTGCATAGATCTTTTTCTTACACAATGCCACACTGACATAACACCTTGAATAATACATACATGAACAATCAGTCCATATATGATCGGCTGGATTATAGCAGCGTACTGTATTGAAATACTCATGTCCATTGAAACCACCAATTAGATAAATCTTATTATTAAACGTGCATAATCCGTGATATGCTCGTGCTATTGTATCCGTATCTTTTGATACAGTCCATTTTTTTGCACGATTATCATATGATTCGATAAAGTTTGTTGGATTCCCGGCACTCCAGCCACCAACAGCAAAAAGGATATCGTAAGGAATTCGAGATCGTGTTACATAAACGTTCACCGGGTCAATTCCAGTTTCTTTGAATTCCCGTACAATTGCAATAATATCAGTTATATATAATGTACAAATCGTATCTTGTTGTACATGGATCCATTGTGCAATATATTCGATTTGTTCTATAGATAAATTACCCAATCTGACGCATTTAATTAAATCGAAAATGTGATATTTTCTTACATCGGGTTGGTAATTGATCCAGGATTTAATTGCATCGAAAACAATCTCTTCGTTCTTTACATTCAAATAATCATCGTATAGAATAGATTTGAATTGTTCCAATGGAATGTTGTGGAAATCCTCATTGTTCAAATAGATTTTCGAGAAATGTTGTAAAATATACGTATAAACTGTTCGTCTTAAATTTTCACATGAAAATTGATTAGCAAATTTCAATACGTGCAGACAGTTTTTATACGATAAATTATCGATAAGGAATTGATAACATTTCGATATAATATCCAATATTTGATATTGATCGGCATATTTTAAAACATCGAAAACATTCATTTCATCCAGTTTACAATTCCCAGTATAAGCATAATCTAAAATAACTTGAAATATTGTACTTGAAATTGTCGTATTTGCTTTGCTTATTTCCGGTTCACCAGGATTGATTGAATTTGTAAATAATGCTCGGAAATATGGACTTACGGCTGCCATAATGATTCGATGGATATTAAATCTTACGTTATCTGAACATACAATGATACCATCACATAATTGATTCTTGTTTCGTAATTCTTCCCATATTTTTGGATATTCAAATGAACTGTCAGTTTCATATTGAGCATTATCGCATTTTCTACATTTGACGAATATTGTTGTTGATGATGATTTCTTTGCTGTTGCCGGTACTGTCTGTGATGATAATAATGATAACGATTTCGTAGTTGATGCTTGTGTTGCCGGTGATGATAATGTCGTTGACGATTTGAATTTTATTTGAATACATTTACGTTTTACCGATGTTCTGCGAGGTACTTTTGAGATCATCATTTATATATTAAAAAAAAAAAAAATCGATTGTAGAAGATTGTTGCAAAAAATAATGTCAAAATACTTCGGTGAAATGACGATTGATGTCAATATTGATTAGCTGACAGTTTTAATTATTGCCGATAATAAAAGGCGTAGGTTTTTGATTGGCTGATGGGTCTTCCGGCAGAATTTTGACTATCATACCATTGCTGACGTCATCGTTTATATAGGGATTTAATAATTTAATAATTGCATTCGATGCGACGTAATACGCTATTCCTCAAAGGCCAGGCACTATTTTAACAGTCATATTGGAAGGCAATGTTTAATGGATTACATTATTTTATTAACATTTACGAAACTTTTTATGCTTTAGACATAATAAAAATACATAACATTACCATTAGCATTATATACCATGGCGGTAGGTACCTAAACAAGCATTGTAAATACATAATTAATCAAAATGTTTTTCTATATAGGGAGAAATATCCAGTCTCTTAGTCCATATTTCACTTTCTGCATTCTCTATTTACGTAATAAAGCCCTATATTGTGTGAAGAACTAATTTATAATCCGGAATGATAGGTTTTAATATTGGATTATGTTGATAGATGGCGACAGCATGTTCTCTAGTATTTGTTAATCCCTGAGTTGATTTGATACATATCATAGGTATATAGTAATTGGTAATTCCCAATTATAGTGGCATTGATTGATTGATTAATGGATTTCAGTATTGTCCAGGATCCATAGGGTTTCATGTTTCCGCTTTCCATGTCTGCTAGATAATTTGAATACTTTCATTTTTTTAATATATCAGTTTTTACTCATAATATTTTTCTCATTATTTACTCTATAAAATTTATATTTTAATGGTGGTGGAAAACATGCAAGAAAAACAAACAATTATCGTTATTTTCTGTTTTTTTTTTTTACTCTGTACATTTAACTATTGTTACCATAAGGATTGTTTTGGAATACTTCCAAGCATGTTGTTTTTCTTTAGAAATTTAAATTTTCGCCCCGACGAAAAGGTAATTTAAGAAAATCGATTCGCGTAAGTATATGCCGGCTTTGTTTTTCCAAAAAATGTTAATTTTTTCTTTTGTTTTGCTCAGTTTTGTTTCATTTTCTATTGTTTTATTAAGGAAAAGATTTGAAATGTTTAAAAATTAATGCTAAAGAAACTGTTGTACTTAAACGAGAAAATAAGGGGAATGAGATAAGCGTAAATAAATAATCAATATATAAATAAATTATAAGGTAGCTACAAAAAATTGAAATATTTTGGGACCCAATATATAAGCATATACCTGGTATATACCTTCCAATAGAAGGATGGTTGTTAAAATTGAACTATGAACAAAAAAAAAGGCAAAAATCGATTTGTTGGGGGAAAAACGGGAATCGATACTCTCCAAGATTACGTGACAAGGTTAATTTCGAGCAGCAAGTATATTATTATATTTAAATTATAAAAGTATTGCTCGTGCTCGATAAATCTAATCTTTTCATCATAATAATTATTTAATATTCATAAAAAAGTAATAAATCTAATAAAAATAAATTTCAGACATGTTGCCTTTCGCCTTTTTGCTGCGTAAAACTTCACTAATAAGTGTGTTATTTCTATTAATTCTTTATGCCATTGATTTCGTTTTTAATATCCTCGAACATATAAATCCAATATAGGTAACTGCAAATGTGTGAACTATCAGCAATTCCTATTTGACAAAATAATGTTAAATTCATTACAATACACACATGCCGCTGATAATGGATCGAATATATAATTATAATGATTATTTGAATACGGTTAAGTATACTAATATATGCACACTATTCGCATTAATTGCATCGAATCCGAATGAAACTTCGGGATGAAGAAAAAATCAACAAATTATTGACTCAACCAAACAATATGTTGGCTGTATACGTAAATGTACCTGCTGGATATGACCAAATTACATTCTAATCGAGTAACACTAGGTATTCGTTTAAAACACATTCCAATCGATTTATCAGAGAATTTCTGCTAACTATCTCTACGAGTAAAAGAATGGATATATACGTATTATGAATGGTTTTGAGATATTTGTTCGGCATTTTTAGAGGTGTTCTGCATTTTTCATTACGTACATTCAACGATTGAATATTAAAGGAAATTTAGAGAATAATAATATTAATAATATAAATAATTGATTTATACTCGTGTTAAATTGATGCAATACACGTGATTTTATTCAGCTACAACTGGTTAGATGTCCGTAATTAACTATCAATTTAATGCATTCTTTTTTTTTTACAGAAGCAACGTAGGGAGCTAGGTCTAAAACGTTTTTGGTCCGGAGTTAAAACCTCAACTAGTACCAACAGTTCACAAGGAGATCATGATTCATCATCATCGCCAACTAATGATAAAAAATCAACACCACATTGTTCCCTACCATTGTTACAAGTAAGAACCTTTAATAATAATAGTAATTCTATTTCTACAATTTAATGATAAAAATAGTAAAAAGAATCGGCCATGAAATATTCTTCGAATCCACTTAATAGATGGAATTTTTTAATAAAATAAAGACATAACGTAGACAATAGATTCGTCAGGATTTGCTTGGAAGACAAACATTCAGCTTAAAGAAGAGTTAAAAACTTACTTTCGAATTCTTAAAGGAAATTCTCAATAGAACAAAAAGTCTATTGTATAGAGAGAAAATTCACTTGATCCGATTGGGATGAAAATACCTGGACGGAAATTTGTTACAAAAATATAAATTGATAAGGAAGAAATTCCATTGTATAAAGTTACTATAATCATTTTATAGAATAGAAGAGAAAAACTCCCGTTTTCTTCCTGTTTCTCTTTTTTTTCTTCTCAAAAAAAATTAAAATGGTTACCCCCTATATATATAAAATCCGGAAAATTTGCCCTAAACCACAATCTATATATAATATAATAAATTGCAAACAAAGTTCAGTTTGGCAACTTTCTAGATACGCTACACTAACTTTTGGGATGTTATACATATTTTCACACATTTTCCACGCACACACTGACGGCTAGAGAGCTATTGATAAATTAGACTTTTGAAGTTTATTTCGAAATGACATGCACTCTCTTCAATCCGGTCAAACCACATGATTCTCTATAATCATTTGCCGCATTTCGGTGTATTATTCACAAAATGAATTTTTACATAGGTATGGCCAAGTGCTGATTCACCACGAGGTGAAGCGGATGGTCAAAGTTTCGTATTTCCCGAATGTGCTGACGATAATGTTTCACAGCATTCAGTATGTTTGGAAACAATTCCCCATACAGATTCTGGAATTGAATCGACACAAGTGATTTAATATTGAATGTATGTGATTGAAATTTTGAATATTGAAACATATGTTATTTCACTAGGCTTCCCCTTTGCCCCCACCACCATCAGCGATATCACCGATTCCATCACCAACACCGAGTATTCGAAGACCAAGTAGTAGTACAACTCTTTTACATCCAGATCATGCTCGATTATTTCGATTATATCAAATGCCAACGGTTGATCAGTCATCTGTGGAAGATGTTTCAGAGCATCCATCATTGGTTACACCATCATCATCGACAACATCGTCATTAAACTCTATTGCACCAAGTAATGTATAAATTTACTCGTTTGTGGCATGTACAGATCAAATGCCGGCAGCTTATTTTAATTTTTCAGGTAGTACTTATCAGGGGCATTCATCGTTACCAACAAATTATACCACAAGTAGTTTTCCAGACAATCGTAGACGTTCTTCCACAATGACGGCTCGCTACTCGTTGTTCGATGCATTAGATTTGGAATATGCATTATTACGAGCAGCAGCTAGAGGCAGTGTTGGACCATATTCACTTAGTGAAAGTTTACATAAATTGACATTTACACAAAGTTTAGCATTTCCGGCATTAGCTCGCGGTTTGGCTGGTAAACGTAATCGTGCCCAACAGCATAATCCAGCTCGACCATTAAATCCATCTGAAAGTGGATTGAATGCATTTGCTAAAGTGATAACTGTTTTAGTATTAGTACTTGTTAGTGTTTTAGTGTTTGCCGTTGTATATAAGTTTGTAAGAACGTGAGGATTGCTACTCGCTCCAGGTGGTAGTGGTTTAAATAGTGATGGATCTGGAGCGAAACCTAATAATCGGTTTATTCTAACACAAAATTTTAGTAATAATCGAGATAACGATTATGGATTTACTTAATAAATAGTTAAGGAAAGTTTCGGCACTTTTGGCACATTGCGCAGCAACATACGAATTGAATAATTTCAGTATTTAATTCTACATGCACACACATGTAATTAAACCTCTTATGTAATGCTCATATATATATATATATATATACCTACTGTTTATTGTGATAGATATAAAAGGAATACTTACAATATATACGCTTTAAATAATGCATTAATCAATTATTTATTTATTATATTTACAAGCACTTATATAATTTTATTAAAATCAATATTGTTTTATGTCATTTTATTATATTTTAATTGGAATTGTTCGAAATTATCGACTATTAAAAAACATAAACAATTCGTTTCTGAATATTTAAATATACCTACAACATAATCACCAAATATGATAATTTTTAATATACATGAAATATTTTCAAAGCTGCAGAGAATTCCCCGGTAATTTTTTACTGTATTTACCTATATCAAAATATATTATAGGTTGTGAGCGTTACTGCAGCTTTAAAAGAATTTTGGCGTTTGCAATTTAATTTACTCAATTCTTTATTCCGATAGAATTTATCCAGCTGAATTTATTTAATTACTAAACTGTTTATGTAGGTATTTAAAATTAAATCCTCCATTACTATTAATTATAGTTTGATTAATATTCATATTTATTTTGTATTGATTTCTAGTTGTACTATTTTGTATTTTTTGATTGCTGGTGATTATATTTATGCAAATAAAATTATCAAATTATAAATTTTGTGTTTAACTAATCAACTATTTAAATGAAGCACTCATAAATATTATACTATTTTTTTTATTAATGAATTTTATACCACATTTAGATCTATTAATTTCTAAACACGACGTATAGAGTTCTCATTAAAGTATGTACGTAAAGTATATAAAATAAAAGAATAAGTACATTTATGCAAAGACATTTTTTTAGGCAAGTAAGAAAAAATAAATCTCAGATATTAAAAAAATCGGTCCAATTTACCGGTGTCCCATCCAATGGGTCTCCCGTCCAATAAAGTGCAAATTCGTTTTCAAACAGAGCGGATTATCTGACCGGGCACTAATTAATTGGACCAACAATTTTTTATTTAGATTTTTGAGTTAATATTTCTGAGCATTTTTAGATTTGAACATAAATTAAACAACAACAAATGATATGTAGAGAGATTGAGCGATAATAAAATATATATGTGAATATTAAAACAATTACAGAAGAAAGATACAATATAGATAAACTTAACGCACGAATCATAAACATAAAATAGTGATTTAGGTAATGGGGTGTGAATGATTGAATATCATTTAGGTATTATTGAATAGGTATATAAATCTATTGTCAAAGTGATTAATTGTCCCTAGCGAAATTATTAAATATATGGAAGCAAAAATGATTCCTTTCACAATTACAAACATATAAATTTATGAATTAGGCCTATGGTGCCTTGAAATGCAATAATATTAGTACCCATTAGTAACTTTGTGTTGTCGGATAAATCTTTATCATTCGAAACGACATGAAAGACTGAAGCTCTAACATTTTTGGCAAATATACAATAGTAGATAAATAGACATTTATATTCATAAATATTGAATATCTAGTATAATTTTGTTTTTATTACTAGATATCTACTAAATTTATTTAATTTCAATTTCCTTTTTCCTATTCTATTTTTTTAAATCTACTATCTTATCATTAAAATATTTTCTTCTAATGCACAAGAAGATTGTATTGATTATGGTTAAGAATACTAAATTTACGAATTGTAATTGAAAAAACATAACTAACAGAACGAAACTTAAAATTGACAATCTTTTAACATGAATCATTAAAATTATATATGTATATATAAACGGTTAACCAAATATAAAATTAAATTATCTTTAAAACAATCAACAAAAAACTAATTTAAATAAAAACGAAGAAAATCAAATCACATATTTGCTTAATTCTCACATGAATCTAATAAAGCAGTACCCTCATCAGTATCCTTTGGTAATTCAACCTTTTCCTCATCGGCATCATTGGCAGGTTCAGTATCCAATAAAAATACATCATCATCATCCTCCACCTTTTCAGAACAATCAATTATTGTTTTATCCGATTTCGAATTTACACTTCCACATGACCGTTCTATCTGCTCGTCTTCCTCATCACTATCTACCTTTTGATTATTGTATCGCATTATTCTCTTGTAAATTTCCTCGTTAACCCTCACTTTTATTTCAAAGCAAGGGGATCGTGGCTGTGATGGTACTGGATCTGGTGAAACTGGTGCAGTCGGTGGTGTTTTAGTACCATTCGATTTTCCCATTAAGTAATATGTCATTAGATCGCCTTTTCCTTTTACTGCTACCAAACCACGTTGTTCAAATTGATAACCGAATGATTGGAGAATTTGACTAGTTTCTTCAGTTACCTTAACAAAATTATAAATTTAATTGATTATTATATGTATTTTACCATATACATGACAAATATTGACACAAAAGAATTCCTAGTTTATTATATATAATGTCAAACATGCGTTAGATATGGAACGGAATATAATAGTAATAGGTTTGTTTATTGTTGATGCACTTCGTCAACTAATTGCACCTTTTGAACTAAAGCGTTTATTAGTAGGTTCGTTTTGTTAATTGTCAATAATCAACGCGTTGTCAATAAATAACGTTTTAGTGCAAAAGGGGCAATTAGTTGGCGAAGTGCATCAACAATAAACAAACAATTATCTTTCTTGGAATTATTTATCCTTTTTTATCTGTTTTATTATTTCTTCCCCGACAGTTAAAAAGGTTGAAAAAAGAGAAATAATTCTTAGAAAGATAAGTAAAATATAGGTAATAATAATATTTGATTGACAGTATTAAATGTGAATTTTGTGATTATAAGAGAAAAAAGTCTATGTTTTGTTTGTTCTTTATCTATTTCAGATTTTAATAACATTATTAATATTGTTATAAAGTGTAATAAACTATAAAGTAAAACTAAATGTATAGAGATAAAATAATAGAGAGTGCAAATAAACAAAGACATAATTTGATTATTGGCAAATACAGAAATGTAGGTGGCATTTATTTAATTATCTTAAGATTGAACAGAACAAAAAGGTAAAATAAACAAATAGTTTCAACAAGAAAGCGTAGCATGCAATTTTCAAAATTTTGCACCTGGATACATCCAGCTTTTCCTGTACTTTCCATACGTGACGCAACATTAACCGTATTGCCCCAAATATCATAATGAGGTTTACGTGCACCAATAACACCAGCCGTAATTGGACCATGATTAATGCCCATTTTCAAAACGAAATGATTGAATGATTGTTCGTTGATGCTGTGTAGTGCTTTTTTTAAATCGAGCGCAAATTCAACTAGCAAAGCTAAATGAGCCCATCTCACAGTTATAGGATCGTTAGGCTAAAATTTTGTATAGGAAATTATGGGAGTAGTTCAAGGTTATAGACTAGTTTGTTTATTTACTTTAATTTCCTTTGCGGGATTTAGGCCACTGGCTGCCATATAGGTGGATCCGATTGTTTTTATTTTAATGACGTCTTGGTATTTGGGTAAAGCTAATAGCTAGAAAATTAATATAATATAATACTATACCGTAGGAGTATTAGAAACATAAACTATATGTCTAAATGAATGAATATTTGTTCTACAAAACCTATCTTTGCGTAACTTACAGCATCGAAATCAGATATAACTTCATTGAGAAATCTCAAGCATTCCAAACCCTGATTGTTTACACTTTCCTCAGAATAGAAATCTACAAATAAAAGGCTCTATTTCGATTTGGTATTATCAAATCCAAAAAGGGACAATCATTTACCGGAAAAGTTGGGCATAGAAGCAAACAGAACACCCACTTCATCATAACTCTGCGAATAAAGTTCTTCATGATTACGATTATTATTACCCAAAAAATGGGCGGCAACATGCGGTGGTAAAATATTGTAAACTAATGCTTCATTTCTTCGTCGTAAGTCAGCAGCACAGTCTCGTTGTTCTTTCAGTTTCGATATCCATAGGAAAAGAACTCTAGTAACTTGTTCAGTCTATGATTATCAAGAATATAGTGAAATTAATTGAAATTCTTCGTTGGGATATTGGAATATTTGTGATAATTTAATTTAAAGTGGATGCAGTTATAACTGGATGTGTACAAAGACAGAATTTCAAGATGGAATCAGAGAGAACTTATAAGGGATACGGGAAAACTTATTACTAATAAAACTTGATTACTTACGTGGCGAGCAATCATTGTTAAAATGAAACAAATACTACACAGCATAGCAGTAAGAGAATATTTTGAGTCTATCTCAGCGCTAAAATAAACATAAATAAACACGGTTTTAATACAACATCGTTAACATTTTTTTCAACTTACACAGACCAATGGTTGTGTTTTATCTCTTCGTTCAATTGTTCACCAACCAGAAATACGTTAATGACACATTGACCAACTGCCGTACATATCAATAATACTGCTTTCAATAAATATGGTAAACATGATGGAAACACTGTTCCCATTAGAATTAGAATCGTAAAGTAACTGAATGTTGACGGATAGAAGTTGTTTGCATTGATAATGCTACTATCTTCCGGCATGTAATTGCGTAATACATCTTCAACGCAAGCAACCTGTGAAATTATCCACTTAATTAAATCGGTTTGTTTTAATTTGATTAAGTCGTATACCGTTTCCAAGTAATTTAAAGCCGCCATAATCATAATGAATACTACAGTAAAAATAATGCGTAAATTCATGGATTTGCGGCAAATTTGACACCCGCAATTTTTCTGAAATTTTAATATTGCTATAGTAATTGAACTATGGTCACAGTTAAAACGACTTACAGCTGACATCCATTCTTCCACGAACACCGGTAAGAAAATGACAATGAAAACCACATTTTCAAAGCAGTAAAATAGGAATAAATTACTGCAAAATCAGAAATAAAAAGTTACAAATCAATCAACTGAGTTATCCTGCTAGTATACTCACAATGGAAACATTATTGAAGCGTAGATTGTAACTGTTAATCGTACAAGAAAATACACCAACGAAGTAATTGTCCATAGGCTTTTTAAGTAGTCGCAGAAGCATTTTTCCTTTTCCGGATCGACGAAAGTCAGTGTAATTGAGTTCGTATTGGCAGATAAATCCCTGTGCAATTAATTAATTAATCATTATAATTATGTAGTCTAGATGCGAATTAATTATGTACGTACATATGCCCATCTTTGTTCATCAATTCATTCTTTAATCGAAGTTTGAATTCTATAGAATCTTCACGGTCCCTTAACGGTTTACCTACCTAAAATCCATTAATTTATAATTGAATCTAATGTCAATTAGATCAGATATTTGTAGATTCTGATGGTAATTAGTCATTTTGAACTTACTTTACGAAGATTCTTATCTCCCTCTGTCCTTAATTCCATTATAACACAACTATCTGGATCTGGAAGGATTGTCGTTGATAAACCATTTTGATGACTTTTTTCTGTGTCGTACTGTCAAATAAATATTGAAAGAGATTAAAGCTTAAAACAAGTTCTATCAATAAATTAGCTGAAGTTTGTGTTGCAGTTGATTGTGAAATTAAAGGTTTACGGTCAGAAAGCGCCGGGCAAATGATGAGAATATGAATATATAAAGTACATTCTCCAATAAATACTTGAAAGATTATAACTAATTAATACCTTGTTAGTCGAATGTTCATCATCCCATACAGTTTGCCCATCAGAAATTACATCTGTTGTTTCTTTTAATGGCTTTGTATTCTTTGGCTCAAACTAGAAAAGAATACGGGCAACAAAACAATCTTAACATTTTAATTACTAATCAATTTGTATACTATAAAAGAATAAAATGACGAGAAGAGGCTCTTACCGGTTTAAGTACTTTAACAATAAAATACGTTTTTAAACCAGCCATTCGTAATGTTTCATCTCTTTTCTCACCATAAGCCGGCTCTATCTCAAATTCCCCATTCAAAAACGACAATGTAGTGCCGGAGATATGAACTTTGCTGGAAATAAGAATAAAATGAGTATTATTACAAATTAAATCGAATTCTTTTTTTAGAATGATTCGATCTCTCGAAGCAGATAAAATCGAATTTCGTCTTGAAATGAACCATTTGTCCATTTTTCAAATTTATTCGAACAATTTTTCAGCTTTTTATAAAAAAAAGAGATCTGATTTTCTCTAGAGAGTTCGCACAAACTCTCAAGAGCAGAAATATAGAAGGGAATCTATATTTTAATGAAGTATTTATTCGAAATCATTTTCTCCATTACTCACCCAGCCATTCCGCTGCTCTCCATTTTATTTGCCAATTCAACATCTTTCGAATAAACATCAAATTGCCATTGGCGTTGACCTAAAACTCCAGCTAAAACGGCACCAGTATGGATTCCAACTCTCATATCAACCGGGGAATTTGCGGTTTGTTGAACATATCTATTGAATGGAGCTGAATATTAGAAAATTTACTATTTATTGATAGAGTTGGAGCATACTTGATGGCTTTAACCATTGATAAACCCATATGAACACAAAGAACAGCATGATCACTTCGTTGTATGGGTGCGCCACTGATGCAATAATAACAATCTCCGAGAATCTTGATACGTAATTGATTGTATTTCTACAGTGAGAAATAGTAATGAGTGTTCAGGTTATGGAAAATCAATTTTCATTACCTCTGCTAATTTATCAAATCGTGCAAACAATTCGTTTAACATTTTGACGAGCTCTTGTGCGGAATAAGTCGATGAAATTGCTGTAAATCCCACTATGTCGGCATATAGAATACTGTGGAATACAATAAATCTTTTCAATTTCAATAAAACAATTATTCCGAGAAAATTTGAATCACTTCCAGTTACAGCTGTGTTAGTTAATATAACAGAACAGATTACACTAATTAGTGCATAATGCTACGCTCCGTAGAATTAAGTCAAATTCAATTTTCAAATGTCAAACAACGATGTTTATAGTTTTTCAATTAACATCAATTTTCATCAATTAATTATAACTCTATCGTGCAGCGCTATTTATTTATTAGTAGTCCCTATAGATTGCATGATACAAAAATAGGGAAAATTTCCTGTCGTGTTTACAACAAGAACGACAAAAAAAGAAGCCAATCAGAAACCGGAATAGAGTTTCCAATAGGAGCATGTAATAAACATAGTTATGCTACTTTTCTTTTCCATTTCTATTATTTATTTACCTGACATTTTCGTGTCGGCTCATATAGATTTTCTTAAATTGACTTTCAGCGCGATCTAGATCTTGTCTCATTTGTACGGCAACATGTTCAGGTAAAACGGATAGTAGTAGACGTTCCTATAATAAATAAATAAAAAATAAACATTGTGTAGGGTGAAGACATGAAAATGTCATATTTCACTTTGTCGGGGCGACTATTTATAGTAAGTTTCCATTTTGTATATCAACCATTCATAGTTAAAATACAGTAACTATTTCGGGAAGAAAGTATATCGGGAATGTTGCGGCATTGCGTGATCTTATTATCTGAATTATTTAGCTGAGTCACTTACTTGTTCTTCAGTTTGTTCTTCAATTACAAGTTTCACTTTCAAAGATTGTTTTGTTTGAAGAAAAGCTGTACGTTGTTGTTTATCTTCTGCTATATAAGACAGGAAACCAAATATATTTGCCATTACTAGAAGGGCTAGACTACCAGCAGGCTAAAAGTGAAAGAATTTATTTCTTGGTGTTCGTCTATTAATTATTTCGTCTAACGAGTCCAATATCTAGCTGCTGAATATTAAGCTTAAAAATCAACAATAATTTCTCTATATTATACAGTTAATCATGTTTATTCTAGAATCGGTGGGCTCAAATTAATCCTTATTTAACAGCAAGTGCGAGAAAATTTATCGTTCCCGTACACGTTGACGCCATATTTATTTTTCTTCTTTATCTAAAATCGTAATTTTACACCCTGACAGGTTGTGGTGGTATATCTATATACGCCAATTCTGGCAGAATTAATTTTCCTCTCTCGGATTTTATGTGTTAGAGTAGTTTTCCTGATAATTTATCGACCGGCTTTATAAATGGCAAGTTGAGTGCATGGGAACTGGCTGTGAGAGAGGTGTTCAATCAAAGATTAATTTATAAAGTTAAAATGAAGGATATTAGAGGAAATTTGATTTAATATTATAGCAGATTAATGGGAAACTGGTTGTAATTTTATGAACTGGTTGCATGCAGGGAATTTATACAAAGTCATTAATTAAAATTCTATATGTGTATAGTATATTAAAAAAATAATCTAAATTAATGATAGTTTCGAATTCATTTTTTCCTGTATTCATCATTATTCGTTTTTCTCATGTTTTGTGCATTAATCATTTTGATTAAATTTTTCATTTAAATTTAAATTTAGTCTGAAACCATTTTTTTTTTTTTTCATAATTTCGCCACCTACTCTATCCTCGTGGCTTGAAATGAAAGTGACACGATTAATACGTGACAGGAATGAATGTTTTTTTTTCTTGGTTTTCCTTTAATTCCATTTTCATTTCACATTGGCAACGATTTTTTCTTATTCTGGTAGATGGCAAAAGAGTACAATTAAACAATTAACATTTTAATGAAAATAAAACAACTAACATTCTTAAAACAGTAATTAATTTCGAAAAGGACGATCGGTTTCCCATATTTTACGCAGCCTCAGGTCGAATTTTCTGTGAACTGAATTCTGTTTAATTATCTTTATCAGAAACATAGTTAAACAATTTCCCCTTATGATATAATAAGCTTGAAATTCAATTATTAAGAATCTGTACTGTTTTCTTTTAGTTTTCCTCTAATAAGATACTTTTTTGTTTGAGCCTCTTCAAAATATGACTAGCATAATTTACACTGAAAAACAACTTGAGGCTGACCTAGTTGTTGCGGCAAGACAAAAAAAAAAATTGTCTAAAAGCAGCGTGAAATCAGTGGCAAAAAATAACAGCATTATTTTTTGCAACGAAAATTGAAAACTACCTAAAAAACCAACAAAAACAAATCAAACCAGCAACGAAAAGAATCAATAACTAAAAGAAAACAAATTAAAATTCAATTCAATTCCAGACATGGCGTAATTTTCAATTCAAAACGTTACAATAATAATACTTTAATGTAAAATAAATAAGGTCTAGAGGGTATAAAGGAAAATAA
Source organism: Platypus cylindrus (assembly GCA_949748235.1). Taxonomy (NCBI): domain Eukaryota; kingdom Metazoa; phylum Arthropoda; class Insecta; order Coleoptera; family Curculionidae; genus Platypus; species Platypus cylindrus. Next base: position 3,661,001 of record OX456491.1, on the reverse strand, counting down.
CATTTTCCATGGAATGACTGTATCGTGAGTACGTGAATAGTATAGGGGAGAAGGAATTTGCGTTGGAAGAAGAAAGGCGGAAAGCGCAAAGAGGAGTAGGAATGTAGGAGCGTAGGAAGACAACGGGGAATATATTGATTCTTTCTACAAAATTCGACGCATAACTTTTAGAAAAGGAACGAGGAGGAAAAATGGGAGGAGAACATGAAGAATGATGAGAATGAAGCTGGTGTGGAGGAGGTGGAGGTAACAGTGGTGATGATGGTGAACTTAACCTTTAGAAAGAGAAGGGATTGTTATATCTATTTACTTTATGTGTCTGTTGTTTTGTTTCTTTGAATGTGTGTGTGTGGGTCTGAGCATTTTGTATTGATTTTATTTTGAAAGTGAAACTTTTAACTAAGTTACTGTATTATATTAATTTATATACTTTTGGAAAATAAATGCAGAAATTTCAATGAAAAATATTGTTTGAAACAAAGAAATAAATTTAGCGACTTATTTCCCCCCATCTGGCATAATTGTAATTTGTTTTGGGAATAAACTTTTGGCAAAGACTTAATTAAGAAGGTTAAATCTAAGTGAATTGAGTAGCTCTCTCCATTTCCCCATTCATTTCAATCCAATATGAATACTAATTAAACACGAGTTATCTCAGATTTCAGCATGTATTTTAAATCAAGCAGTTCCAGATATTAGACAAGAAAATCCCTTATATACCAACCTCTTTAAATTTATCCACGTAATAATCAATTTTTGGTGTTCGTATCCATATTAAGGGACCTAAATAGATCATTCCAGTCAACACACTGAATAGAAAGCACGATAGCAATCTAAATGGCAATATAATGTAAATCAAATAGCTGTAAAGCATCACCCATCCCAATATGTCACGTATAACCACATCATTATTTAGAAATAACAATGTTGCTACTATTTGCACATTAGCTATATGCATTGTCACATGCGGCAATGACATCCATAGAACATCTTTTGCCAATCCATTTTTGAATACAACAGCTCCGATAAATGTTAATAGATTTACAATAGTACAGGGAATCACAATCAGCGATACACACATATGAGGTCGTGCCTAGAATAAAACAAAAAAAAGAAAAGAAAATTGTATAATTGTATACAACGTGTATGATGTTTTCTACAAGATGCCGCATCAATGAGTATGCGTATATCGCCTACTACTATCTACCTATTAATAAAAGGCACCGTTGCGTTCTGGATAATTCCGTGTCAGCAGTTACTCAACTTAATTGGGTTGCCTGGTATTACATTTACATTTCCAGATGAATTAAATATGAGTTATTATTATAGCATTTATATAATCATAGTATTTTAATTAAATTAATAATGAATCACTGGGTTGAAAAAAACTAAATTACATTTTGGAACCAAACCTGAAAATGTCGCGAATCCTTAAAATACATTTACTTATCTCATAGCGCCCCACTCTTTCATTCAATAATGTTGCTTTAATTTTCTTGGTTTCCCTTTTCGACTTTATTTTCGTTTCCACCACGAAAAAAAATAAAATATAAGATAAAATGTCGGTTAAAGGTTCCACTTAAACCAACTTTATCTGCTTCTTATAGTCGCAGATATTACCCTCAAGGGAAATTTAGATTGCTCAAGTTTCTCTATTCTGTTCTTTCTATTATGTACTTAATAAAATAAGTGTAGTTATAATAATTGCTGATTCAATAAGCGTGTATAATAGTTCACTATCAATATTTAATTGTAGCAATCTTCCATTAATATTACCATTGCAATTAATAATAATAGGCAATTATTGATTACTAATTGTTCGATCATCCGTATATATTCCTATATGGAGAATACATGCGAATTATTGAAAACGGTGGGGGTGCAACTAAATTATATATTAATATTATACTCATCGAATTGCTACTTTTAAAATATGAGAGTTGTTGCGCGCCCAGTGTATCCGCTTCATGACTAAAACCCATACACTTACCAAACTAATGTAGACAGCATACAAAACTGTTGCAATTACAAAGCATTTCAATCCCGGGCGTTTCTGTTTGGTTCTGTAATGCCGATACAGCCATTCCATCGGCCCATCGAAATAATAGCTGATGTTCGGATGCTCATTGGTAGGCAGTGTATCCGCATCTTCTTTAGATGCTGATGGTGGTGGTGGCGATTCTTCCATTTCCTTGGTTTTAGTAAAAAAGGAAACAATAACATTAACCGGGATGTTGTACCTATGCATGTTTGAATGCATTAGCAAATATTGCTCTTATGTGCTTTATCCAGCGAAATGCTATTAAATCACTTATAAGCATAATAATAAAATCAATAATTATATTTCCATTAACGCGTGTAGCATGCATTTTTCATTAACTTGATTTCCCTTTAGTTTTATAGAGAAACTACCAATTTTCAAAACAAAAAGAAAACCTCATTTATTCACTCTATCAACATGAACACTATATAAAGATTCTAAATTGTCCAATTTTGACATCATACATTGATCGATATTGTGGGTCTGTCTGTCTGGTTTTCCAGAGGGAAATTACTATACTGGTACATATATATGCTATGATGTATACATACAACGTAAAACAATCCTCAGTAGAGTAGATTTATCGATTAATCAATTTCAGTTTGGGATGCTGAGAATCGTGTGCAGCATACAAAGTATGGTAATTAATTATTATTATAGTTATAGTGTTCTAGTTTTTAATTAGGTTTCCTTTCTGTTTATTGACTGAGTTTATAGGTTATTAGAGATATCGGACAGTTAATATTTTACATAAACAGAAACTTTATATAGTGCGGTTTATTAGTGAATAATAATTAATTATTTAAAATAATAAAATAATTATTTTATTCATTATTATATTGCTCATTTTTCTATTTCTATTCTGTTTCTATTAATCGTTTCAATAATAAATATTATGAAGTACACTGTCTGTTAGCTGATAAAACGTTCGTTCTGCACTGTTCCCTGCAATCATAGTCAGTGCATATATATTTTTTATTTTCAATAACAAAGAGCCTACTATATGCAAGACTACATACACTTTAGCAGATCATGTTGCTAATGCTGCAAGATGCTGTGGCTAGCTTTGCTTGAATGCTAATGAATTCAGTTCAACAGAGCACTCAAATAAATCTAATAGAAGCAGTTTTAAGCGGGATTATGATAGATTATAAGCTATCACATATGTATTCCCAAGTTTTAATTTTATTTCTCAAAATCAATTAGCAAAATATAGCTATTTATATCCAGAAACAAAATCAGAAAATGCCATATTAATAGATAATGTATAAATTAATTCTACAAATTTTCACCTGTTTTATACGAATAGGGGTTGATGAAAAGGAACCATTTACGTGTGTATCTATATAGCACACGTCTATTCACTTGCTGAACACAAATCAAGCCAGGGGCTCACTACTTTTAATGTGTCCCGGACAAAATGCTCTCTATACAGCAGAGATTGTCAAGGGGCTGAAGCGCATGCACGTTGCTAGGGGCGGCTAATATAGAAATCTTTGATACGAGGATGGAACGAAGAACCCGTCCGTCGGTTTATGTGTCGAATTCAGAAGACTAAAAGATAACAAAAAATGAGTACGATAGGGGTGGTGTGTCAGAATCGATACTTTTCCACCCTGGTAAACAACATGATTATGTGTTTTTTATTTGCTCTTGAAAATTTTAGGGAATGGGTTAATTTATTGTTTGTTGTTGTTTTCATTGAATAATTTGAGTTACCGCCAGAATCAGTAATGAAACCTTTCA